>JALIRH010000132.1:25892-625892 GCA_023055505.1 Callipepla californica brunnescens | reverse complement strand
GCTCTTCTCAAAGCTGGGAACGCTGCACTCGCACCAGCAAGGGGGGCCATGTGAGCTTCAAATTAGTTAATTTTTTGCGATCTCCAGCTATCAGTTCACAGCTGGTCAGGGTGAAGGACTGCTCCTTCACCAGCATCAAGTGCTATTTAATCTACTCCTCAGCCACTGCCATTGGTTCAGATAGGAAACCTGTGACTGAGCCTGGGGGAAGCCACTTCCCATCCTCCTCATCACTGCAGCTACAGAGATGGTGACAATGCCCACACAAAGCAGGGGCTCAGAGCAGTTCCATGCACCCAGAAGCATGTCCTCAGGAGACCCCAGTCGTTGTCCCTCCACACTGCCACCAGTACAGGGACTGGTACGTGTTTAGGGGACACCAAAGTCATGTGTGCAGGCAGTTGTGCCTGCAGGTTCTCAACCAGTGCCCCACTGGGCTCAGGGCTTTCTCCTAGGTGAAGCCTGAGAAGGATCAACTGCGAGGTTGTGGCTTTCCAGCAGAGGGGAGTGCAGCCTTAGGAACGGTCGTGCCTCTGCCGGCATCCATGCATTCAGGCAGCAGAAAATAGGTTATCTGGAAGGAGAACTTAGCAGGTGATACCACATCACAGGGGCCAAATCCCAGAGCCATCCTCACGCTCCCACTTCAGCACGGGGGCAAACCAGGTCGGCAACGAGAGGCACTGCATGAGGCAAAACAGTCCCAGAAAGCCCAGCACGAAGTGCTGAAGGGTTTCACCTTAATCACCACCAGCCTCACTGCCTCGCAGACCTGATTTCTACACATAGCTGCAGTGAGGGCTCTGTTAGCACTCACTGAGTGCAGGCATGCTGCTGGGGACACATCCTGCTCTGTGCCTCCTGTGGCCACTCAGGTCAGCTCCAAGCAGGCAAAACCCTCAGTTGAAAACCAAGAGGAGCACAGCTCTGCATCCCATGGTCTAATGAACTACAATACTGATCTTGAGGTAACAATTCGAACTCCTGGCCTCTGGGGGAGGGAGCACACAAGCACAGCCCCAACCTGCTAGAAAATACTCCCGCTCCTCAAAAAGTAGCTGAGACACGGCTAAAACCTGGGGGAGTTGGTTGATGCTCGGCTCAACATGAGCCAGCAGTGTGCCCAGGTGGCCAAGGCCAATGGCATCCTGCCCTGTATTAGGAATAGTGTGGCCAGCAGGAGCAGGGAAGTGATCATCCCCTGGACTCAGCTCTGCTGCGGCCGCACCTCGAGTACTGTGTTCAGTTTTGGGCCCGTCACTACAAGAAAGACATCGAGGCACTGGAGCGTGTTCAGAGAAGGGCAACAAAACTGGTGAGGGGTCTGGAGCACAAGTCTTATGAGGAGCAGACGAGGGAGCTGGGATTGTTTAGTCTGGAGAAAAGGAGGCTCAGAGGAGACCTCATCACACTCTACCACTTCCTGAAGGGAGGCTGTGGTGAGGAGGGGGTCGGCCTCTTCTCCCAGATAACTAATGACAGAACGAGAGGGAACGGCCACAAGCTGCGCCGGGGAAGATTTAGATTAGATTTGAGGAAAATTTTTTTCTCTGAGAGAGTGGTCAGGCACTGGAATGGCCTGCCTAGGGAGGTGGTTGAGGCACCGTCCCTAGCGCTGTTCAAGAAGCATTTAGATGAGGTGCTAAGGGATTTGATTTAGTAGCTTGGTGGGTAGGGATGGTGGTGTGAGGATGGTTGGACTAGATGATCTTGTAGGTCCTTTCCAACCTAATGAATCTATATGAAAACACAACAGGCTGCCGCGCACACAACCGGCTCGCCACGAAGCACCGCCTGAGGCCACGCACAGATTCACCACGACCAGCAGCAGACATCCACCTCCACGCACCGCTCCTCTAACCGCGGCCAGGCCGCAGCCGACGCCCGGCAGCACGTGGCGCGGCCCAGCTCGGCCTCACCGCCTCAAGCCCGAGGCCTGCGGGAGTCCCGCGGCCCCCGAAGCCTCAACCTCCCCCAGCACTCGGAGCTCCCTCGCCTCCTCAGCCGCAGCCTCGCCCCTCAGCGGCTCCCGCCCTGCCCGCTGCCCACACAACCGTGGGCCCAAGGCCTCGGGACGGCCGCCATTCCCGCCCCCTCCCTGGCGCACATTGATGACGCACAAAGCGCGCGCCGCACTCAACCCGCCACGGCGCCTCGGTCCCCTCAGCGGTGTGTGATCGCGAAGTCTCGCGGGATTTCCGCGCCTATAAATAGCCCCGCGCTGAGGGGCGGTGCTCAATTCCCGCCCAGCGTGAGGCGGGGGGGGATGGGAGTGGGTGCGCTGCGTGTGGCCGCGCTGCGGAGGGCCGGGCCTGGTGGTGGCTCGGTGTCATCTGTCCCCTGCTGTCCCTTCCCCGTCACTGGGGAGCCCTCGTGGACATGGCTGTGCCCTTTGTCACCCGTCCCGTGCTGCCCAGCCCACCCGTGGTAGCGCTGTTCTAAAAGCACGAAACGTGTTCTGGGCTCTGCCTGGCCCTGCCATCAATGCTCTCCAAGAATGCGCTGATTTTATTAGGAGCCAGATCAGATCAGATTTTTATCGCCCTGCTGGGTGGCAGAGAGCCAGAAGATTTTAAATTCCAGGATGACGGCGGCCAGGGCAGGGATGGGAACCCCATTTCTGTGCACAGACAGCATGTTATCCTTGGGCTCTGGGAGGCAAATGATTATTTTCTTCTGGGATCTTCGGTTTTTATGCCGCGCTGGGGCTGTCAGGGCAGCTTGGAGCGGATGGGAACCCCATTTCTGTGCACAGACAGCATGTTATCCTTGGGTTCTGGGAGGCAAATGTTGATTTTCTTCTGGGATCTTCGGTTTTTATGCCCCGCTGGGGCTGTCAGGGCAGCTTGGAGCGGATGGGAACCCCATTTCTGTGCACAGACAGCATGTTATCTTTGGGCTCTGGGAGGCAAATGATGATTTTCTTCTGGGATCTTCAGTTTTTATGCCCTGCTGGGGCTGTAAGGGCAGCTTGGAGCGGATGGGAACCCCATTTCTGTGCACCGACAGCATGTTATCCTTGGGTTCTGGGAGGCAAATGTTGATTTTCTTCTGGGACCTTCAGTTTTCATGCCCTGCTGGGGCTGTCAGGGCAGCTTGGAGTGGATGGGAACCCCATTTCTGTGCACAGACAGCATGTTATCTTTGGGCTCTGGGAGGCAAATGATGGTTTTCTTCTGGGATCTTCAGTTTTCATGCCCTGCTGGGGCTGTCAGGGCAGCTTGGAGCGGATGGGAACCCCATTTCTGTGCACCGACAGCATGTTATCCTTGGGTTCTGGGAGGCAAATGATTTTCTTCTGGGATCTTCGGTTTTTATGCCCCGATGGGGCTGTCAGGGCAGCTTGGAGTGGATGGGAACCCCATTTCTGTGCACAGACAGCATGTTATCTTTGGGCTCTGGGAGGCAAATGATGGTTTTCTTCTGGGATCTTCAGTTTTCATGCCCTGCTGGGGCTGTCAGGGCAGCTTGGAGCGGATGGGAACCCCATTTCTGTGCACCGACAGCATGTTATCCTTGGGTTCTGGGAGGCAAATGATGATTTTCTTCTGGGATCTTCAGTTTTTATGCCCCGCTGGGGCTGTCAGGGCAGCTTGGAGTGTGTTTGAAGCTCTGATGAGGGCTGCGGGACTGCTGCTGTGAAAAGAACTCGAGTTTGGGCAACCCCAGGGTCTGAGAGTGATCCTGACTGCTTTCAGCTCACATCCTGGCCCTCTGTGTCCCCATGGCATGGGACAGGGGATGGGGAGGACCTCTGGGCTTTGCTGGGCTGCAGCAAACAGAACTGAGGTCAGTTTCTCCCCACCCCATTCTGTTTCCCCGAACTGCGGAGGTGTTCCATCGTTGCAGTGCGGCACGTGGAGGAGAACTGCATGAACTGAATGAAGGCGAAGTGAAATATCACCCTCCCCTGCTCCTCTCGAGGCTGAGCCGTGCCGTGGCTGCGGGGAGGAAGAGCGAGGAGAGGGATTTCTGTGGAGCTGAGGAGGCGGCGAGCGCGCTCCATCCCGGGGAATAAATGAGAATCCATCTCAGCATAAATGAGCTGCACAGCGAGGAGGGAGGGTTGTGTCCTGGGGAAATGCGGCTGCCTCCTTAGCGAGGTGGAAGCAGCCCCAGGGCCTGGATTTCAGAGCCGATCTCATCTCCAGGTGTGAATTCACAGCTCCGGGTGATGGCCAGGGGAGAGCAGCCCACGCTGTGCTCCTTTGAGTTAAAGGGGTTATGGACGGCAAAGAAACTTAATGTCTCCCCCTCCCTTCTTCTCCATCTCTCTGTGCATCCATCCCATGCTTCCATCCATCCACCAACCGCACACTCCACGCTCCAGCAAAAGCCATTAAGAATGACAAAGCACCTTTTTGTTTTAAAGATGGGTCCCGGGAGCAGCAGGCAAATTGCCTGGTTCATGCATAATAAACCAGGCGTGGAAACACACAAAGTAATAGGCTACATTTGTAGGGAAACAAAATCATTAAGCGAGAGCCTGTTTGCAGGCTTGACTGTGGGAAATAAAACGCAGCGAGGATGGGTGCGGAGGGGCTGCCAGCGTGCCCAGCCCTGCTTGGCACCAGCTCCTGCCAAAAGCTTCGGGCAAAAAATGGGTCAGCTCCAGCACGTCCCATCCCTGTGTCTTCCTGGTCCCCACCAGCATCCATGTCCCCATCAGCAGAGCCCCCAACACTCCCCCCCACCCCCCCAGCCCAGAGCAATTCCTGCAGAACAAAGGCAAACTGCTGCCCTGTCGTTTCTTTTTTCTTTTTTTTCTTTTTTTAACGTTTATATTTATATATATATATATAAAAAAATTAAATATATATAATATATCGTGTTTAAAGACTAAAAATATAGTACATAATATTTAAAAAAAAAAGGAAAATGAAAAAAAAATAAAAAAAATGGCGGGTTGGGGGGGCAGGGTAGGGGTCACAGATACGTGTCTCTAGGGGGTGGGGGGAGAGGGGTCTACAACAGCCTGTGCTGGGAGGGGACCTGCTTGCCGCTGCCGCCTGTCCCAGGGTTCCCTTTGGGCCGGGGAGGGGGGAGGGGGAGGGAGGGGGATCTGTTCCCTCTCCCCCACCCTGGGGAGTGGAGTTTAAAGCTTCAGCTTGGCTTCAAAGCAGGTGGCGGCGGGATGCTGCTGGGGTGCTATTGCTATAGTGGGGTGCAGCATTTGGGGCGACAGCCGGGTTTACATCAGGCACCATTGCGAGGAATGGCACACGGTCCAGCCGGGGTGGGGGGGGCTCAGGCTGGGTCGGGCTCAGCACCGTCCTGACAGTACCTTTGGGGTCGTGGTTAAACCTGATGGGGACAGGAGGGGTAGGGAACCCCCGGCTGTGCCCCTTCCCAAACTGTCCTGCGGCCAAATCGTACCTGCCATGGGGCAGTGAGGAGGAGGAGGAGGAGGAGGAAGTTCTGTGGGGCAGGGCCACCGAGCTTGCCCCCTCCCTTTGCCAGAGCCAAGCAGGTGGTGAGGAAGCTTCGTACCTAATCCCAAGGGTCCACGGGGGTGCACCCCCACCCCAGCATCGTGCCTCCACACTCACATTGTAACCCCCAAAGCCACCGAGCTCAGCCGCAGCCCCAGACCCTGCTCTGAGTGGAATTGAGGTCCCTGCTGCTCCCAGTGCCCATCTGGGGACCAAAATCCCTCTCCCAGCCTCAGCTGGGGGGCGAGCCCAGGGCTGCAGCCCTGCTCTCCAATACACCTGTATATACATTCACAGAGGGCTCCCGTCCCATGGCCGTGGGTGTGCGTATGGGGGCTCCGCTGAGCTCGCTGTACCGGGATGGACGGATGGAAGGACGGAAGGGCACCAGCCCTGAGCTCGAGGCGTCCCCAAAGTCAAGGCACAGGGAATGGCAACAGGCTGGGATGGGGTGTTTTGGGGAGAAAACAGAAGCCAGGCACAGCACCTCTGTGTGCATACGGATGTATACACGCACACAGCATCTCCTGTGAGCCATAGGACGGTGCTGGTGGGGCCATGCCCCCATCGGGAGGGCTCTGGGGTCCCCCCAAGTGAAACAGGGAAGGGTCTGAAGGGTCCAGCAGGGAAGGACACCCTGGACCCCTTCGGGAAGGTACCGCAAAGACAACCAATATCCCAGCAGGGAGTGGAAGCTCGTAGAGAAGGGATCCGGCGCACGCAGAAGTGAGGCGAGGGGGTCATGATGTGCCCCTGAATATCAGGGGACGGTCACCGGGACCCCATCAGCCGCCTCCCTCCCACCCACCCTAAACATGTGTCTGCATCCTCTGCTGGAACCGCTGCCCGTAGTCCGAGTGCTGGGAGGTGTAGGAGAAGCGGGTAGCACTGGCGTACTTGCCCATGGGGTCGTAGGCATCGTAGGGTGCCCGCTCCAGGCTGGTGGGCTGTCCGTAGCCCAGCCGGTACCCGCCATAGCCACCACCAGCTGGGAAGGCAGCGTGCCCCCCATAGTTCTCATAGGAAAGCTGGCTGGCTGTTTCACCACCTGCTGTCCCTGGAGGGGCCCCAGTGCCCGTTGCTGCCTCGGCACTGTACTCGGATGCAGGGCCACGGCTGTAGGTGTTGAGCTGAGCGTAGCCACTGGAGTGGGACAGGCGTGAGGGCGGACGTGCGTCGTAACGGCCCGGCCCCGGCGCGCGGTAATCGGCGTAGAGCACGGTGCGGGAGGCTGGGCGGTCCTCGTGGGCACGGACGTTGTAGTAGCCGTTGGTTGGGTCCTGAAGGGAAGGGAGGGTGGGAGATGTGTGAAGCTGGGATGGGCAGGGTGAGGAAATGGGCCCTGCCCTCCTCCGAGCATCCTGCATGCAGCTGCCACAAGACAGAGCTTTCCTCTTCCACTCCCTATCCATGTTCACATCCCCATCCCTGTCTTGTCCCCATCCCCTACACATCCCTGTTTTTGTTCTCATCTCCATTTCATACCATCTCATGCCATCCCCATTCCCATTCCCGATCCCATCCCATCCTACCCTCATCCTTATCCCACCCCATTCCATTTCCATCCCTTGCTCCCACACCTTCAGCTCGTACTCCTCACGGGTGTCGATGGTGTCACAGCGCAGGTCCTGCTTCAAGTCCACGTCATCCTTGAACGACTGCAGGAGAAGCAGGGAGAGACAAGCTGTTTCCTCCCCAGTGCCACCTGCCATGCTCCCTGCACTGTGACCCTGGTGAGAGCCACCCCTTACCGAGTAGATGGCCTTCATGACACGGGTGGCAGTGGAGACGCTGGCTGTGTCCTCCTCCCGGTCAGTATGCAGAGTCAGTGGTTCCCTGTTCACCGTCTCCACCTTGATGTCCAGCTTGCGTAGGGTGACATCCTTCCGACCTAGGGACAGCACTGGGCTCAGCTGCCACGCATCCCTGTCTCCCATCCACAGCCCCCAACCCCACTCACTTCCTTTTCGGCGCCGGTAGAGGAAGCAGGCGAGCGCCACGAGGAAGCTGATGACAAGGATGCTGGCCCCAATGGTGGCCCCAGCAATGATGCCCACGGGCAAGACCTCTGGAGGAGATGAGGAGACAGGCAATTAGCTGGGGGACAGGGGAGGGGAGGTGGACGCTGGCAGTGGTGTGGGGACCTTTCTCCTCCAGCTGGATGATGGCGGTGCCTGGCCCGAAGCTGTTCCAGGCGGTGCAGTTGTAGTGGGTCTGGAAGTCAGCCTCCATCACATTGTTGATGGTGAGGGTGGACAGCACCCCACTGCCCATGGTGGTCCTCTCCACCGTGTAGCGCTCCAGCGTCCCTGCCTCCAAAATGTTCTCCTTCCAAGCCCAGGCCTGGCAGGGGGGGCTGTGTCAGTGCCACCCCAGGGGATGTCCCCCATCCTCCCCGTGCCCCTTCGGTGCCACTCACGATGCGGTCCGGTGGCGGCGTGCTGCCGATGAAGCACTCCACTTTGCCACGGTCGCCACGAGCCGCGTACTGCACCACCTCACTGGAGATGATGGGGGGCCCTGCAGGAGGCACAAGGGGGGTCTTGCTGAGACCTAGTGGCACCAAGGGACCCTGGGTGGCACTAGGCCCCGTGCTGCCTGCTCACCGTTGACGTAGAGAGTGACCTCGCGCTCGCCCACACCGATGCGGGGGACGATGGCTTTGCAGATGTACTGCCCCGCGTCCGCCTGTGTCACCGACTTCAGGTACAGCTGGTTGCTGTTGCTCAGCACCTGGGTGGGAGAATGAGGGGGGCTCAAACAGGGGCCAGGAGGGGGCACGGCCCCTCTTTGAGCCCCACTGGCTCGGCCCTACCATGTTGGACTCCTTCTTGGTCCAGGTGAGGGTCAGCGGGGGGTTGCCGGACCACATGCAGGTCAGCGTCACATCGGAGCCGATGTCAGTGACGGTGGGTTTGGGGGCCACCATGATGCGAGGGGCGACTGGGGGGGAGATAGGGGGTGAGGGAAGGGGTGGGGGACATCCAAGCGGATCGAGGGGGGGGGGCTGCCTCACTCACAGTGCACGTCCACCAGCGTGCTGACGTTGGTGCTGCCGATGTCGTTGTGCACCTCGCAGGAGACGGGCTCCGTGAAGAAGGTGTAGTCCACCTGTGTGTCGTACCTGTTCTCCTTGGCCTCCTCAATGATCACCCCTCCTTTGGCCCACCTGGGGTGGCAGAGTGTGGTCAGGACCCCCCCCAACCTCACCACCACGTCTGGGGGTTGGCGTGAGCCCCCCCCCCCTCCGGGTGTGCCCTTACCTGTAGCCTTTGATCTCAGGGTTGGCGGTGGCCATGCAGGTGAACACAACCCGCTCGCCCTCCTGCACTGTCTGAGGTTGGATGGACAGGGTGACAGTCGGGGGATCTGTGGGAAGGTGGGCGAAGCCACAGCAAATGCTGAGGAGGCCTCAGCGTGGCAGAGGGAAGAAGCAAGGGGAGAATCCCGCAGCCCAATGCTGCATGGCACAATGGGAAGGGAGAGCCCCAAAACTGCCACGTGGGGACACCCAGCACCCCTGCCCAAAGACGGGTGGTGGAGCATCCTTGCCTGATGGGTGCACCCATCATCCACGCTAGATCTGGGTGTCCAGCATCCCTTCTAGAAGCGGGCACCCAGCATCCAAAATCATAACTGAGTACCCATTATCTGCCACAGATCTGGGTACTCAGCCCTCCCTTTACATGCCAGCACCCAACATCCCTGCACAGTGCTGGCCTGGACAGGCAGTGCCTTCCCGCAGCCGCCACTGGAGGTCGGTGTTCACCACGCAGTGCCCACCCAGCCCCGCCTGCATCGCGCTGAGCATCCACCAGCTCAGCACCACGGGGCTGGAAGTCCCCATGGTACCCCACAACACCCTGACAGCTCCTCTCTCTGCCCCGAAGCCACCTGCACCCCCCCCCCCCCCGCCTCTGTGCCCACAGCGGACTCACGGTGCACATTGAGCTTGACAAAGGTTTCCTTCCCAGCAGGGATGGCATCGTTGGTGCTGCGGCAGGAGAAGACTCGCCCGATGTCCAGGTCGGTGGGGTTGATGGCCAGCAGGCTGGTGGTTGTCTCCCGCTTGCCATCAGCCAGCACCTCCTGCCAGCGACAAGAGGACGATGCCCGTCAGCTCTGGCTCCGTGTGAGGACACGGTGGGGCCGAGGGGATGGGGGGTACCGTGGTGGTGATGGCTCCGTCCTGCTGCAGTCCGTCGCGGTACCAAACGATGGTGGCAGCGGGTTTGGCACTGCGTGCCCGGCACGTCAGGTTGTAGGGGGTCCCCGCACGCAGTAGGATCTCGGGGGCTCCATCAATGGTGGGGTCCTCGGGGGGGACTGCAGAAGGGACAGGGGACGAGCTGCTGCATGCAGGGACATCAGAGACCTTCCCGTGGGGCGGGGAGTGGAAACCCTGATTTATTAGGGCTGGCACTTGGGGAAAAGTAAAGGTGCCAAGAAGGGGGGCTGGGGGGGAGGCTGGTTTGTACTGTGCTTGCAGAGGTGGGTGCGCTGGAAAGGGCCTGACTGTTTGCAGACCGTCCTGGGGAGCTGTCTGCAATGATGCAAATGGGAATTGTGTGTCTGGTGGAGCTGTGTGGCCATAGGAATGGCAGCAATGGGAGAAGGAGTGGCTGTGGTGATGGGGACCTCCTGCCTGGGACCCCATACCTGGGTCCCCCTATCTGGGTACCCA
Source organism: Callipepla californica brunnescens (assembly GCA_023055505.1). NCBI lineage: Eukaryota > Metazoa > Chordata > Aves > Galliformes > Odontophoridae > Callipepla > Callipepla californica. The sequence continues at coordinate 615,776 of JALIRH010000132.1, read as the reverse complement.
CTATCAAGGTACCTCCACCACCTGGGACCCTCCAGCTCTGCCCCATCTTGGGCTCAGTCTGGGGGGAGGGGACGCAGGGGAACCCCCTGAGCTCAGCAGGGGTGGAGATGTCCCACGGTGTCTCCTTTTGTGTCAGGGGATCCCTGCACAGGGTCTGTGGGGTGGGCAGAGCACGCTGCTCAGTACCCCAGCCACATCTCCTGCTTGCTTGCCTTTTCTCACCCTCCATTCTAATGGGAATTTCAATGCCAGGGGAAGAAGGAGAAAAAAAAAAAAAATTAAGAAAAGCAAGAAATCCGCCCAAAACCCCATTCATGCAACATTTCCGCTGCGGCTCCGGCATCTTATCTTCTTTTTTTTTTTTTTTTTTTTTAACAAGACACAAAAGTCAGGGAAATCAAAGTTACTGCACTCGTAGGTACCGTAACTCAGCCACGGCGTGAATATAGATTAAGGCATTAAAGATAATGGCAGAGCCAGGCTGCGGGAGGGAGGGGAGGGAGCGGCATGGCAGCGGCAGCAGCATTCCCGCACCCGCTGGGGGGCTCAGAGTGGGGTGGGAAGACCCAGAGGACCTGGGGGGGGGAGGTTAGGGGGGGCTTGCTCCTTACTGAGCACAGTGAGCTTGGCCCGACGTGAGCGCAGAGCGGCCTCGGTCGCCTGGCACTCGTAGACGGCGTCGTCGGAGAGCTCAGCGTCGCTGATCTCCAGGTTGTACTGTCCTGAATCGGCCGTGCCCACGATGCGATAGCGTGGCCAGGCTGCAGGAACAACAGGGGTCGGCACAGAGGGGACAGGGACCGTGTGCTGCCCGGTGCTAGGTCCTCCATGCCCTGCTTCAAACTCCCTAATGCTGGGGATCAATCAGTGCCACGTGAGACGTGGGCAGGCAAGGTGGAACCAGCAGATGTGGCACATCCAGGGTTCGTGGGGGTCCTCAGCACATGCAGGGATCTCAGTGTGTGCAAAGACCCCGGTGTGTGCGGGGACCCCACTGCGTGCAGGACCCCAATTCATTCAGGACCCTGGTCACGCAGGGATCCTGGTGCATGGAAGAAGGAGCAGAAAGCAACACCTGATCCTGGGAAATACGGGGATGCAGAAGTGCGGGAGCCCAAGTGCCAAAAGCCTCCTGTGCGGTGCCACCCCCCACCCCAAGCTCTCCCCACGTACCTTTGAGGCCCTGCCCCATGCCCAGTGCCAGCCCATCCTTGGTCCATTGCACGATCCCGGAGTAGTTGAGCACCACACAGGACAGCACGATCCTATGTCCAGCCACCACGGTCTGGTCCTCGGGCTCCTCCACGAACCGCGTCTGCGCTGCTGAGGATGGAGAGTGGGGATTGGGAACGACCTGGGATGCACCAAACGCTGCCCAGAGCTCCGTCATGGTGGTGGCAGTGGTGTCCCCAGAGCTGTCCTCAGCCCCATGGGCCATGTCTCCATGGTGTAGTGGCCATCACGTGGCCAGCGGGCATCGACCAGGGGGGGGTGGGGGTGGGGTGTCACACTGTGTGGCTGTGTCACACGCATGTGGCTCTGTGTCACGCTGTGTGGCTGTATGTCACACACGTGTGCAGGGGAGCAGGACACTGCATTCCCTGCTCGCTCAGGAAGGTGGGGGGGGGGGGGGGAACTGGGACAAGGGACATCTCATCCCCCCCAGGGTGGCAGGGGGAAGCATCTCTCCCCGCGCTCCTTTTCCCTCCCAAGCCTCCTGCTAAAATATTCAAATGATTTCCGCTGTGGAGTGGGAGAGGGGGAGGCAGAAATCCCTTCTGGGGATGAGCGAGCAGCAGATAACGGAGCTGCTAAGTCCCCGGCCCTGCCTCTGTCTGCACAGCCCCATCAGACCCGGGCATGGCACAACACAGCATGGAATGACAACGACATGGCACGACATAGAGCAGCACATCATCTCCAAAAGCCCAGGATGGGGGACCCCAAAGCCCCCAGGATGCAGTATCCCAGCACCGGGGGAGTGGGTACCCCAGGCATGGAGGGGGAACCTAAGGACATTCAGATGTCCCTGCCCCGTGCCCCCCTGCCCCTCCTCCCCCTCTCCATGACAGCGTTTTGGGAGAGGGAGCAGGGACAGGAGGCGGGAGGGAGATAAAGGGAAGGAGAATGGGAAAGGCGAGGGGGGAGGGCTGGAGCTGGGGGGGGATGAGAAGCGGAGCGGAGATCAAAGAGGAAGGTGCCTGGAGAGGTGGGCGCGGGGGAGGATGAGAGTGGGGGAAGGGGGGAGGGGTGCAGGAGGGGGTGGGGGGGCACAGGCAGGCAGGCAGACAGCAGAGCCACATCGCCCTGGTCGCCATGGGGTGACAGGGTGATGCACGTTGTGTGCACACGCGTGTGCAAACGTGGGAAGGGCAGCACAACCCTGCTCCCGTCCCCATCCCCACTGCTGTTTAGTCTGCAGCAGGGTGATGGGAAGGGGGGGGGGGGGGGGGAAAGCTCAGCCCCATCCCTTGGTGCGGGTCCTTGACCCTGCGATAACACAGTCCCCAAATTCTCACCAGGCACAGCCGCAGGACACCGGGCACGCACCCTGCCCTGCCCACCCGTGGGTGCCCGACACGCGTGGGCTCTGCAGGGACAGGGGGACCCAGCCACACGCCCGGCCCTGTCTGCCTCTATTTATCAAATGAAGGTCTGATTAAGCCCTGGGGCTGGTGCTCCAATCTCCCTCTCTCTCCTCTCGCTATTAAACTCAGGGTTCAAAGAAAAGCTTTTTATTCGCGCTGACAGCTTTCAGATGGAGCTAAATCTCTCCGCGCTAGAGGTTTTTTTTTTTCCTTTTTTTTTTTTTATTATTATTTTATCTCTCTCCCTCCTCCCCTTCCTCTTCTCACCGCTTTTAAATTTAAGCCTTTCCCCCTTCCTCTTCCCAAGTTGTTCGCTTCTATTTATATTGGGGGGGGCGGGGGGGGAAATACACCGGGAGGAAAAAACCAAAAAAACAAAAACCACACACAAAAAATACCCACCCTCTGCGGGTTTTATTCTGCGGGAGAGAAAAGAGGATTTGGTGCCTTGTGGCCCTGGAACCAAGTGGAAAGGGAGAGATGGGAGGGGGCCACCACCCCATCCCCGTGCCCCTCCCCATCCCTGTCTCCATCACTATCCCTGTGCCCATCCCCATCCCTGTCTCCATCACTATCCCTGTTCCCATCCCCATCCCTGCCCCATCTCCACCCCTGAACCCACCTCCATCCTTGTCCCCATCCCTGTCCCCATCACCATCCCTTTCCCCACCCCTGACCCCGTTCCTATCCCCTCTCCCCCGTGCTGTCACCGCACTGTCACAGCCTGCAGCCACTTGTCACCCAGCACGAGGCAATGGGATGGAAAAAAGCGCAAGCACTGCAGCCGGCCCCGAAATGCCCCGCACAGTGCTGAGGCCGCACTGTGGGGAAACCGAGGTTGAGCTCAGCCCTGAGCGATGTCACTGCGTCCCCAGACCGGGGATGTGACCATGGCCTGCGGGTGCCATCCTGCCCGGGCGGGTGCTGTGCCTGGCGGGGACGAGGCAGCGGAGACATGATCAAGGCTGGCACTTCCCCGTCCTCCCGCCCCATCTGCTGAGCGGGAGCTATTTTCAGCTCCGGCAATTTGGGGCTTTTTGCTGAAGCTGGGCAGGGACGCGGACCGGTGGCGGTGGCCTCAAGGACACAGCCCCCAACGTGTCCTAGCACAGGGTGGCACCTGGAGCCCCAAATCCAAGAAAGGAGCGGGGACAGGCACCGGGATAGGGCTCTCTGCATTTTGGAGATGCCCTCAGGCAGCTCTCACGGTGTCCCCACATCACACGACACAGCACTGGGATGGGGACACGGGCACGATCCCAGCCCGGCAGCGGGCTCACCCGCAGCTTGCAGCCAGCAGAGTGGTATTTGCTAGAGAAGGGTCCCCGTTGCCATCCACAATTTATGAGGCTGCTCCGCCGCGATTACCGCAGCACGACAGCGCTGCCCGGCACGGCGCGAGCCGCGCGCTCTGAAAGCATCTTGGCAGGAGGAGCCGCTTCCGCTCCGTGTTTGAAGTCACTCAATGCCCTCTTCTATTTTCCTCTCCTTCTTCCCCTTCGCTTAACGCTAAAGCGGCCAGAGGCAGGCGGCGGGGATGGGGACTCTGGGACGTGGCAACGAGGACGGGGGGACACGGGGACACGGCGTGGGGTGTGGGGGTCTCAGTGCCAGCTGTACCATTTGGGGTTGAAACCCCAGTGCGTCCCCCTGGCTCCATGTGCAACCTCACCGAAACCCATCCAACCCCCTCGGACAACATCTCCTTTCTCTAATCCGTCTCCGATTGACGTTAATTGAATATTACTACCTTTTAATTCCTCTGTAATTGAATCTCGCAGCGGCTACAACGCACCCCCTGCACCAGCATCCCTGTCCCCATCTCCATCCCTGATCCCATCCTCGGTCCCTGTTCCCGTCCCCCCCCCCACTGCTGCTCCCTCTGCGCCCGTCCCACAGCATCGGAAACTATTTCTCTGCCACCCAATGACGGCAGCACAGCACTGGCACGCGCCCAGCGCTGGGCTGGGAGGCACCAGGGCGATGGCAGGGACGGGGCCACGTCCTCCCAAGCCGCTTGCTGCCACCCCCAGGGAGTGGCCCTTGGGGTGTCCCCTGGCACGGGGTGGTGGGGGCCGCTCTGTGCCTCTCCTCCCTTCCCGCTGCCGGTGGTGGCACAGCTCTCCGGGGAAGGGATGCTCCAGTTATTTTCATTTTTTAAAAGGCAAAAATTATAAAAACAAATGAGGAGGAGATGGGTTCCCCTCCTCCCCACCGCCTTCGGGCGCACCGGGTCCCCGCTGTCCTCCCCAAGCCCCAGCCACCGTAACCTCGGTCGTGCCACCCGCGGGGCGTCCCCACGGGGCATCACTGCAGCTGGGGACATTAGTGCACCGCGGACACAGAGAACCACCTCCACATCGGGGACAACGTTGCATTGGAGACATCTCCACACTGGGGACACCACCATGATGGGGACACCTCCTGCTCTGCTCTTTCTCCACGCCGCTTCAGCAGAGGAGTGCCACCAGCTGTGCCAACACACGGTGTCCCCTCGCTGCTGCCCCCCGCCGCGCTCCCAGTGGCTGCCGCGCGCCGCCGCGATTGCTTGTGACACCAATCTCACAACAAATTTAGCAGCTCATTTCCCGGCCGATCAAATATTCCACCTCGATTACCTTGCGGGCAGGAGACGGGCGGCGTGCCGCCGTGCGGGCAGCCAGCACCTCCCGCCGTGTCACAGCCCATCAGTGTCACCAGCATGGGGACGCCTGCGCTGCCAGGGACAACGGGAGGAGGCTTATGGGGGGGGGGGGGGGAACGACATGGCCCCATAACCCTGATGGCACCACGGGGTGTGATGGGGAAACTGAGGTCGGGGGACTGTACATGGAGAGAGGATCCCCAATGGGGAAAGTGAGGCATGGGGAGAGCATGGAGAGGGAGTCCTGAATGGGGAAACTGAGGCGCAGAAACATTGAATGGACAAGGGGTGCCCAAGAAGCAGAGCAAAGGAAATGTGTGGGGGACGGCTCTGACACCCCACAAATGCCATCAGCGATGGGGCTGAGGCAATGGCTCGTGATCAGACACAGCGCTGGGAACATACGGAGCGATTTTCAATTAAACCCTCGTTGGGAAGAGGCATAAATACCAGGGGAGATGACGCGGTGGAATTGGGTTCTATTTTTCGTTCCCGAGGAGCCTTAAATATTCCCCACCTAATAATAATAATATAAAAAAAATGAACTCCCGACTTACGAAACAACATATAAATTCCCCTCGTAATTACATTACTTTCAGCGCAGCAAAGATGCCAATAAAATATAAACCAGCGTTGGGCAGGGAGAGGAGAAAATATAGAACCAAATAAATGAATTGCGTTATTGCATTACAGCAAATGAGCTTTGGGGGGGGGGGGAAGGGGGGGGGTTGGGAGCCACCGCTGTCCTCTCTGCTGCCACTGTCCAGGGGGCTTGTGCCCCATGGGAACCCCACTTTTTCCCCATTAGAATCCCATTCTGTCCCCCTGGGAACGCCACTGGTTTCCCCATGGAAACCCCATTGCTATCCCCACTGGAACCCCATTGCTGCTCCGTGGGAACACCGCTGCTGTCCCCAAAAGTCCCATAGCTGTTCCCACAAAAACCCCACTGGAAGTCCTCTGGAGCCCCACTGCTGCCCCACGGCATTCAGTACTGCACTCAGGGCTGATCCTGGCACTACCCCAACGAAGTCCCCCATAGGAACCCCCCCAAGCACAACACGCACAGACACTCCACAGGACCATTGTGTCCCCAAAATCCCCAAGCCCCCTGCACGCCCTGGGGGTCTTTGTCCCCCCCACCTGCCCTACATGGAGAAGCCCCAGCACCATTCTTTGCCCTCATCCCCTGAAAGGGGGCAGCCAGGCAGAAAGACAAAGGCAGTGGGGCCGAGGGGCACGGGGCGGGGGCTGCGTGTCAGCACGGAGTTGTGCATGTGTGCGAGTGCACTGCTCTGCTGGGACTGCACAGTGGTGCACACGTGGGTGTGCACCAGATGTGTGCCTGCTCAGGAGCGTGTTACGTGCACTCACGGCATGCGTGCTTGCACAAGAGCATGCTGCGTGTGTGCACCAGATATCTGCTTGCACACTGTGTGCGTGCAGGCACACGCCAGCTGCATGAGCGTGCGTGTGTGTGTGCACAGCAACTGAGTGCTTACACGGGAGCACGCCTGCTGGCACATGCTCCAGCTGTGAGCTTGCACGGAACATCCATGTGCTGTAGGAGCTGAGAGTGCGAGTGCAGGCCACGTTCACGCTCTTGTGCACGTGTGTGCGTGTGTGTGTGCAGCCATGCTCCCTGAACCCACCCCAGCCGTGCAGCCTTTGCACCCCAGCCCCTTCCTCCTACTCCTCACCCCCCCACTGCCCTTTGCACTGCCACCAAATAAAGCCCTGTGCTGCAGCTGTGCCCCCCAACACCAGAGCCAACCCCCCCTCCCCCCCCCCCAAGTCCCAGGGTGCCCCCAGCCCCCACCCATGGGCGCACACACAGAGCTGGCAGAGCTCTGCCCTCGTTATTTCCTCTTCATTTTTGGGGCTGTCAGAATTATGGAGCAGGGCTGTTTATTGGCTTGAGTTTAATTAATTTGTGTAATATCCCTGTTAGGAACAATGTCTAATTAAGACTTTTGTTTGTGTGTGCACGCTGCGGGGAGGGGACTTCTTCTTTGGGAAAGGAGGGGGGGGGGACAAAAAAAATCCCTAATCATTAATGGAGGGGAGAAAATATTGAAACGGGGCTGGCAGCCTTCCACCGAGCTGCTGGTACGCGGGCTCGTTACAGATGTCTTAATGAGACATCTCCTAATAATGGGATTATCAGTCGCATTGAATCGGGACGAACAGCTGCGGGTGCGACTCGGGCACGGGGCACAGTGAGAGCAGCCGTGGGGGGGCAGGACCCCCACCTCAGTTCCCCCTGAGTGCTGTGGGGTGGATCTCGCAACATACTCAGCAAAAAGGGGCATTAATAAAAGCCCTGAACTGGTGTTGGGAGGGAATTGGTGGGGATGATGGGGCACTGTGTCCCCCACTTGATGCCAGGAGCTGCAGGAATGAGGGGACCCCGGTGTGTTCTCGCTGCACGGCCCTGAGTTCCCTTCCCCCCTCTTTCCTTTCCCTGATCCCAATGGGAAACTACAGGCAGGAACCCCAACCCCTCAGTCCCTCCTTACGCCAATTCAGTGGGGATTTGGGGTCCTGGGTGGGGGCAGGGGTCTGCAGGCCACCCCATGGGGCGGTGGCACCAGGGGGATCCCACGGGCTTAGTGCCCGCAGCACTGCAGCGTCTCAGCCCCAAAGTTGGGGTCCCCGTGGGGTGAGGGAGGTGGGGATGGCACTGGGGGGGTGGGACCCTGCAACCCCCACCACGGCCCCGCGCAGGAGAAGCCGGAGCAGCTCTGGCTTCGCTCCTGCGGTCAGAGCCCAGCAATGATCCCACAAGCCTGGAATTTGAGGAATTTCCTGCCAAGGCTCTCTGGAAGACAGGGAGAGAAAGAAAAGCAGCGCTTAACCCTCGACTCCCTGCACCCGGCCCCAATCCCACAGCGGTGTTGGGGGGGCTGCCAGCGGGGTGAGGGCACTCTTAGGAGGGTTCTGTTTTGGGGGTTCACTCCTTGCTCCCCCCCCCCTCCCCCTTTTCCCCTCTGCTTCGTTCAAAAAGCAAAATCCTAGGAGAAAACAACTCCGTGCCTCAGTTTCCCCACTGCAGCAAACACCCCTGGTGCAGCCTGTTCCCTGTCCCCAGCCTGTCCCCACATTATTCCAAAGGAAAACCAGTGCCAGCCCCCCCCCCCCACCCCCCATCCCTGCAGCCCCCAGCCACATCCCTGTCCCCTCTCCCCTCCCCTAAGGGCTTCAAGAGGTTGGGAAACCCCCACCACCACCGAGCACAGCTCCGATCTGCGGTCCTGCACGCTGGAAGGGGCATTTCACCACGAGGAAATCGGAGCAGTGCAGAGCACCGCGTGTCCCCATCCCCACTGCCACCATCGCCCGTGGTGACACTCTCTGCGACGCACCCTTTGCACAGCCACGTGTGCACCCTTCCACGTCCACACGTGCACGTGGGCCCTTGCACACCCACCCCCTTGCACACCCGCGTACACTCGGCCCCGCTCCTTTTCTCCGCCGTTCCTATGGCAACCTCCGCATGGCACACAACCGCTCTCCGATTTGAAATAAAAGTTGTTTTTTCCTCCCCTCCTCCTTTACTCCACTCTTTCGCTTTTCCCCCCCTCTCTTATTTTGATTTCCATTTGGATCATAATCCGCCCGTTGCCATGGCAGCGCTGGCAGCCCATTATGTTCCAGCCCTTGCAGAAAAGGCCCCGCTCCCGCTTTCCCTTCCCTTTTCCAAGGGGTTTGAGGAGCAAAACCCTCTGCACTACAGGGCCAGCCCCCGCCACTGCTGTCCCCAAGCAGCCACCGTGCCCAGCGCTCATGTGGCACTGTGACCACGTCCCACCCATCACACCCAGCTCTGCATCCCATGTCCGCGTCCCCTTAACTCTGCCCATCCCAGCATCCTCCTCCCCTGAACCCTTTGGGGCACCACTGGGTCCCCAACACCCCGCTGTCACCAGTGCAGGGACACCGTGGAGCTCATCACTGTGACGTTTAGATGGCTTTGCCACTTAGCCACCTGCGCCCAGGTGTGGGCACAGTTCTGCAGGGTGACACGAGCCACGTGGCCAACGCGTGACCGTACCCTGGCCCTGGTCCCTGCCTCTCTGTCCCCTGCTCCTCACCTTGGTCCCCTGGCTGCGGTCCATGTCCCTCAGTCCTCGCCCCTTCCTTGGCCCCAGGTCCCTGCCCGCGCCGTGCCCACCCCTGGCTGGGAGCAGGAGGTTATGAAAATGAGCCGTGTGCCCAGGAGACTGTAATTATCTGGTAAGTGTGAAAGCTGGAGTGATTAATTAAGAGATAATAAAAAGAAAAGGAGGCTAGAGAGGGAATAACGGATGCTTTGATGATAAAACCTGAGGTAAGGCAAGCAATTAGGGGAATCTTTATGGAGAGTTAGCTATAATCCCCCCGCTGCAGCGCGGCGGGGGGCTGAGTGCCCACGGACTGAGCCACGGACAGAGCCAGTGAGACCTCAGGGACACTGCATCCCTACCCAGGGACAGGCACAGGGGACAATGCTGGGACTCCCAGGGGAGTGGCAGCCTTATCTGTCCCCACAGGGCAATGTGGGTGCCACCACGATGCCCCTAAGTGGGGTGAGTGAGCACCATGGGCGCAGCCCAGGTGGGATCACAGCAGCAAGAAAGCTGGCTTAGGATTAGATCGATCTCAAATGAAAGGCTGTGCATGTAATTAGTGCTGGGCAGCGGGCAGAGGGCCCAACGACCCTGATCTCACCTCCAAGAGGAGGACGGTTGGGTGCCTGAGGTCACAGCAGGGCATCATGGGTGGATGGATGGAGGGACAGACAGACCTGGGGGCCCTGCAGGTGCTGCTGGTGGCTGTCGTGTCAGGGCTGGCAGCAGGGCAGGGATGCTGCCTGCCTGTGAAGCTCAGCCCCAGGCAGGAGCGGCCAGCTCAGTTCTGGCATGGGAGGTGCAGGCAAGCCCCAGCACAGCGTGGTGATGCCATGCAGAATCCATCCCAGTGGCCTCAAGGCTGCTAAGGAGCCCTGTGGGAGAGCCCTGTGGGGGAGCACCGGGGGTCATGGCCCTCCCCATGATATTCATCCCCTCCCCCTGCGTTTAAGCCCCTTAATCCCAGGGTGCCCTGATCCCAATTTGCTCAATGGGTTTCTGAAGGGCGTTGCGGGCATGGGGAGGTGATGAGGCTGCCCTCAGGACACCCTCACCGTGCTATGCAGTGCCCCCAGAGACTCCATCTCCTCCCTGGGGTGCTCTGGGGACACGGTCGGGAGGGGGAAGTGGGGACAGTCATGGTGACCCAGAGGGGTTGCAGGAGACAGCACAGTGATCTGTGAGCAGGCAAAAGAGCACTGCAAAGCCATCAGCAGCTCCTCCGCTCTGCGAGCATCCCAAGCACTCCCCAGCCCACATTCTGGGGCATCCCCTGGCCTCGGGCCCAGGGTAACCCTCCTTTCCTGGTGCTGCACCACAGCATCAGATTTCTCTGGGGCTTTTATTGCCCGGCAGCACGCAGCAGGCACCAGAGTATGGCATCACTGCTCTGGGACCATGCAGGGAACTGAGCCTTGAGGGGGTCACATGCAGGCACCCACCACCATCCCCAAAGCCCTACCAGACTGCCACATTTGGGGTTCAGCCACCGTACCCCACTCCCAGAACAAAGAAACAGCCCTGCACACTGCACCATCCATCCCTTCTGCCCCATACCCCGGGGATATGAGCACTGTTTGGGGAGGGGGGGTTCATCCTGGGGTGCACACAGTGGGACCACAGCCTTCCACCCACTCCCACACAACCGTGTCACCATCCTGAGCACAGGGACCCACAGCACCTGGTCCCACTGCTGTCCCTTTGGCAGTGGTGCACCAGTGTGTCCCCATGGCACATGGGGGTCTCAGCCACTGCCCCCAACCCCAGGAGAGCTCCCACCACTGCTGCCACTTCTCCACTGTTTTTCAATTTCTCAGGAGGGGAGAGGGGAATGGAAGAGGAGGGAAGAAAAAGAAAGAAAGAGAGAAAGAAAACGACCCAAAAAAAAAAAAAAAAAACCAAGAAAAAAAAAAACACTGAGAGAAAGAGAAGAAGAATCGCCCAGAAAATGAATAAATATTTCAATTTGAGGCGCAATCACAGCGAGTGATTGAAACGGGGGGAAGAATAATGGGTTTCATTTAGATAAGATACAGAAAATTATTTAGTGAGAAATGAAGAGTGATGAAACCCATTCAACATCTTTGTGTGAGCGAGTGGAACTCCGTGAATGGCACCGACCCCCCAGAACGCACACGTTGGCTTCAGGGGGGTTGGGGAGGGTGGGCCCCACGTTTGCCCCCCATCTCCATGCTCCGCTGAGGGACTGGGGATGGGGGGAGAGCAGATATTGGCAGTGGTGGGAGCACAGTGGGGCTCATGGTGGGACCGGGGGGGGATGCGGTCATGTTGGTGGGGTGCTGCCTCCCCCCGTCCCCTTGCTGTCCCCTCGGCACATGGCACAGAGTGGGAGCGCGGGTGTTTTTGTTCCTGGGAGGGCAGTGGAGCCCTGCGGTGCTTCCCCCAACCCTGCGCGGGGGAGTCTGGGATCAGCCCCCCCCCCCCAACCTCAGCCCCGGCCCTCTAAGAGGCTTTGCATGCTCCTTTTAAACCCCCGGTTCGACTCATTTTTGTTCCTGGCATCTTAGCAACGCCGCCCCCTTAATTAAAAATTAGATTGGATTTTGCAGCAGGGAAGGAGCCGGAGGCCGTGCAGGGCTGGCGTGGCGAAGGGCAGTGCCCTCAACCCCCCCCATCCCGTGGGGTGGATGAGGGGTGGGTGCCCCCCCAGCTCAGCACATACGTGGCCACATCCCAGCTCTGCACCCCTCAACTCCGCATGACCTTGGCCAGGCAGCCCCTGTGCCTCAGTTTCCCCCAAAGGCCCTCTGAGGTCACGCAGGGACACCGATGGGGGGTGGGGGGGGGAGGTTTGTGGCTTGCAGCAAACCCCATAAAGTGAGCACGGGAGTGGAGGGGCACTAGGTTCCCCCAACCCCGCGATCCTTGAGGACTGCCTGAGCTGCGGCTGGGGGTCCCAGCTGCCCCCACACTCCCCCGTTGCACAGATGGAGGGACAGTCAGTAACCCCCCCATCCCCGACATCACCAAGACCAGGCCACATCCCCCCATACATCCCCCTGTGATGGGTCCCCACTGCTCCCTGGGGTGACCAGGGTTGGCTCCCCCCACCGACAGCTCCCCACACCAGCCCACCCCGAGCCCCATCTTCACCAGCCTCGCCGATGCCGGACCTGGGGGCCCCCAGCAAGACCCAAAAGGGGTGGGGGAGGGGGGGGGGGGGGCACGACCCCCAACCGGAGGGGCAGAGAAGGGCAGAATCACGCACCGTGACCCGGGAAACGGGGGATCTCTCAGCTCTACACCCCGGTACCCCCAGCCCCACGCGGGGGCTCCGCGGGACGTGGCCTCGGGACCATCCCACCCCCCCCCCCAAAGGCGCATCCCAGCGGGGCGCGGTGCACTGGAGCGCGGTACCACCCCCGAGCACAGCCCCGGGCCGAACCGAGCCGAGTGGGATGGGGACAGAGCCGAACCAGAACGAGCCGAGCCGGGAATAGGGACCGAGCCGAGACAAACCGGACCGAGCCAAGCCGAGTCGGGATGGGAACCGAGCCGAACCGAGTCGAGATCGGGTGGCAGCCTGAGCCGAACCGAGCCGAGCCGGGATGGGGGCCCGAGCCGAACCGAACCGAGCCGAGACGGGATGGGGGCTCGAGCCGAACCGAGCCGAGCTGAGCTGAGATGGGGGCCCGAGCCGAACCGAGTCGAGCCGGGATGGGGGCCCGAGCCGAACCGAGCCGAGCCGGGATGGGGGCCCGAGCCGAACCGAGCCGAGCCGGGATGGGGGCCCGAGCCGAACCGAGCCGAGCCGAGCCGGGATGGGGGCCCGAGCCAAGCCGAGCCGGGATGGGGGCCCGAGCCGAACCGAGCCGAGCCGAGCCGGGATGGGGGCCCGAGCCGAACCGAGCCGAGCCGAGCCGGGATGGGGGCCCGAGCCGAACCGAGCCGGGATGGGGGCCCGAGCCGGGATGGGGGCCCGAGCCGGGATGGGGGCCCGAGCCGAGTCGGGGGCCCGAGCCGAACCGAGTCGGGGGCCCGAGCCGAACCGAGCCGGGATGGGACCGGAGCGGTGCTCTTTAACTTGGGACGCGCACTTCGACGCCGGTACGCGATGCTCTGTGCTCCCGGAGCGCGGTGCTCACCTTGCCCGTAGCATTCAGCGAGAGTCAGGAGGCAGAGGAAGAGGAGCCGCATGCTCCCGTCCCGGCAGCGCTGCGGGCACGGGGTGCGGGGGGGGCCCGCTCCCCGCCGCCCCGCTCGGCCCCGCCGCCGCCGTTAGAGCATGGCCCGGCCGGGCCGGGGCCGGGGCAGGGCCACGGGCTCCTCTCGCTTCGTGCTGAACCGCTCCGTACCGTGCCGAGCTGAGCCGCACCGCCCCGAAGTGCGCGCTGCCGGCGGGGCGGGGCCGGGCCGGGGGCGGACTCGGGACACTTTGGGGAGGGGGAGCGGAGGGGCGGGGGCTTGGGGGTGCGTGGGGGTGTTTGGTGGTGCGTGGGTATGTGTGCGTGTGTGTACGCGCGTGTGGAGGCATGTTGGTGCCCGCGTGTTGGCGTGGAAGTGCGTGCGCGTTGCGTGTGCGTGCACGCGTGCCCGTGGCTGCAGAAACGTCGGTGTGTGCACGCGGGGAGTTCGCGTGTGAGCTCGCGTGCACGGCGCTGGGGGGGTTGTTCTCCTCTGTGCACACGCGTGTCAGCGTTCACGCGTGGGGGCATGCGTGTGCCTGCACGCGTGTGCGCCTGCTGGTTGGGCGTGTGCAGCGTGGCATGCGCTTGTGTGGCTCTGGCAGCACCCACTCAGGACCCACAGCTCCCCCCAAAACCCTGAGTACTCCCCCAGGACCCCCAGCTCCCCCCCAAGACCCTCTGTACACCCTCAGAACCCCCAGTTCCCCCCCTCCAGGACCCCCAGCTCTCACCCAGGTAAGAGGCTGCAGGCTAAGCCCTCCCCCACCTCTCGGCCTCACCTCTCCCCACGCGTTGATCCTTCCCTCTCTCTATTCCTCTTTGAAAACTTTCTAAGCCGCAGCTGAAGGCCCTGGATATCAGCAGCTCCAAAAATCCTCTTGCCTGCAGGCTCCGGGGAAGGGAAGCTTTCCAAGTAGAGCGGAGCGGGCTAAGCTCTGGGTAGAGGCAGGAGCTTCAGCTTTCATGGTTGGGGTATGATTTTTTGTATATATTTTTTTATATATATATTTTTTTGGCTGCTGTTGTTGTTGAGTTTCTTTCTTTCTTCTCTCCCTCTCTCTCTCTCTCTCTCTCTCTCTTTTTTTTTTAATAGAATTTCTAGCCCTGAGGGTTTTAGAAGAAAACATTGCAAATGGGAACCAGCGCGGCTGCCTGAGTCAGCAGCATCTCCTGCGCCCGCCGGGCTGCGGCTGTGCCAAGGGTGGAGGCGAGCAGCTCTGGGGCCGAGCTGAGCTCTGCCCGTTTCCTTGGCTCGGCCGGGGATTTCTAGCACCGATTTGTATCGTTTTATTTATCGACGAGCCGCTTTTATTTATTTATGCTCACTGCCGGACCCCCCCCCCCCACACTCCAGACCCGTGTTGTCCCCTGTGCCATACAAGAGGGGGCTCACGGTGGGCACCGCTCCTCACTCGAGGGCTCTTCTTCCTCTTCCCCCACCCCTCTTGGGGCTGAAGGTTCGTTCCCCTTCCCCTCCCCCCCCCTTTCCCCTCCCCCCCCCCGATGTTCTCCGGCCCGGACCGCAACCGACGGCCCCGCGCTGCCCCCTGGTGCCGTCGGGAATCCCGGGACGGTGCTCCTGGGGGAGGGAAAGGGGGAGACTTGCAAAACCGGAGACTTGCAATAAAAAGAGTGGAGCGAAGGGGTGTTTAATGAAAACGGCAGCCACTCGTGGGTGATGCGGCGGCTTCGTGGGGACGATCGCTGTGCCGCCGGGCACAGAAACCTACTGGCAGCCCAAATCACATCTTCTCGTTCCAGACCCCGCAGCCCCTTCCCTCGACGCTGGGAGCTGGAGGGCGGAGGGGGGAGGGGTCGTCGTCCCGCAGGAATTCGGGGAGGAGAAGAGATAGCGCGGGGAGGGGGGGAGGGAGGGAACATGCGTTCGTGGGGCGCGAAGGATAGAGCGAGAGGTCAGGGGGGAGCGGAGAGGAATGTGCTGATGGAGCGGAGCGGAGGAGCTGCCAGCAGCGGGGATGGGGACAGCGCTGGGACCAACAAGTGGCAAAGCGGGGGGAGGGATCCCGGGCCCCCACCGAAGCATCCCCCATCGGGATGGGGTGAGCTGAGCTTGCGAAGCTGTCCTTGTGCCGCACGTGTCCTCGGTGGCCTTGGGGTCACCATCACGATGCCCACCCCCAGCCGGGGGCCAGGCTTGCAGCACCCCGTCGCCCCGAGTGGAGTTGGCATCATCAATTTCTTTTCTCCCCCATCTCCGAGCGCCGGAGGCAGAACAGGAACTCCCGCGGTGCGCGTCGGTCCATGAAAGCCCATCTGTGCCAATAATAATAACAATCATAACGATATTTATACAGAGCCTAATGTCTGAGAGCGGCATCCAGAGCCCATTTGGAGGCAGCCGCTCGCCTTTGCTCATTACGAGCTGCTCGGTGGAGCGGAATGGCTAACGAAGCGCTCGTTAGGCGGCGGCTCGTCGGGGATTTGGCCGGTCTGCATGGGCGCAGAGCTTGGTGACACCACAAGGGTCCCCGCTGTCCCCTCGGCTGGAAGCCCTGGGGGGGGGGGGGGGCTGCGTTCCTCCCCCATGTGCTCTAGGGAGATGGGTTCTACTTTCTGCTCACCGGGATGGGGAAATGATTCGCGAGCTCCGCAAAGCACCTCGGCGTGGGAAGGAGGTGGATTTCCCTCCGCAGCCACGCTGGGATGCCGAGTCTGCAGAGCCACGTCCTCTCTCTTTATTATGATTTTTTCGTAAAGCAATTGCGTGGGAGCTCTTCGCCCTTGCTCCCGCCGCCGTGACCCCTATTCCATGGTAATTAACGGCCCCGGGGGGGTGGGGGAGGGGAAGGGGGGAGGACACGGTGGGCACTGCTCACCCGCTGCCACCCGCTCAGTGCACGGTGATTTGCAGAGCGCTGCAGGAGCCGCTTTCCCGAGGAGATGAAGCTCATGCGCTCGTGCTCCCGCTCTCTGCCAATAACTTCTGGACTGCTTGGCTGATGGAAAGAGAATTTCACAACCGGGCAGAGGCACGGGGATAAAGAGCTCAGCGGGGCGTCCTCCGGGTCCGGCCGCAAACGGTGCAGCATCCCCAGTGCCAGGGAGAGCAGAGCTTGGGGGGTGGGGAGAGGGAGATGCTATGGGTTTGGCCAAGATGCTGGGGATGAGGCCAAAATACTGGCGTTCTAGCCAAAACGGTCCAAGGTTTGGCCAAAATATCCGTGATTTTGGCCAAAATATCCGTGATTTTGGCCAAAATGCCACCTCCGACATCATCACCCCGTGGGGCTGCCCCATCCCCAGCCCTGTGCGTTCCTCACCTCTATGCATCACACCATGGAAGAGGTGCGGCCACCCTCTATTTTTATGTATATTTGTCTTCTTACCCCTTTTACACGGTAATTTCCCGAGCGTGCTCACGTCTCCGAATTGAAGGTTTTATTTGCCACGTTTGTTTGTTTGCCTCCGGGGCTCTGCTCTTGGACAGAGGTGCTAATAAAGCAGACGTCTGTCGCCGGGGATCGGATTGTGTTCTTGTTAACACGCTGTTTCCTTTAAATAAACCATTGTCCCCCAAACTGACATTCAATTATTAATGCAAACGCTGGGGGGGGAGGGGGGAGAGATGTGCCTTGGGGGTTTCCCTCTGTCCCATTGCTGTGCCCTGAGTGGTGGTGGGGCTCTGCTCATGGACCATGGTAATGCTGGAGGGGATATAACCCCCAATATGTGGGAGTAATGCCCAGAGAAGGTGCTGCCCCAGGCATCCTCGGTCCCCTATAGCTCCCCCCTCTCTTTACCATGGGCTCTGAACATTGCGTGGATGTGGGGGAGCCCTATGGAGCTCTCCCTCCCCATCACCCATACCTTCCCACTCCCAATTCATAAAGCAGCAGAGCGGGCGGGAGGAGTTTTCCCAGGAGAGCATTTAGACAGGAGATTGGATGAGTAATTTTCTGGGAACGCAAAGATGGCACCGGATCACTTATTTATGAGAACTTTTTTTTTTTGACTGCCCGTCCATAATTTATGCCGTGTGGCATTTAGTTGGGGTCACCGGTAAATAATTCATTCATTATAAACTGTGGAAAGGTTGCGTGGGATGCTGAATCGTTACCTCGTGCCCAGTTTGTGGCTGGGAATAGGAATCCAGTGCCGACCCCATAGAGGAGGAGATCCCATGAGATGCTGAATCGTTACCTCGTGCCCAGTTTGTGGCTCTGAATAGGAATCCAATGCCGACCCCATAGAGGAGGAGATCCCAGAGTTGCAGGGATGCAGCAGGGTCCATGTGGCCGCTGGGAAGAAGCAGTGTCACTGGGTTTGGGGCTTGTGCAAGCGATGAGGAAATGTATTTCATGCCCTCACAGGGCTTCACTGAGTCAACTGTGGGTTTTCCTGTCTGGGTGAACCCAGCAATGCCGGAAACACTGTGGAGTTGTGCTAGGTGGGCTCAGACCCCACTCTTGTCCCTCTGGTGCCCAGTGTGAGTCCCAGCCTCAGTGCCTGGTCACCACATGCACAGCCACGAGCAGCACCACCATTGGGCCAAACACAGCGGCCATCAGATACCCCCTGAGAATACAGTACCCACCCCCTGCTCTGCATGGCCCTGGAGCCCCCCCAGCACCAGGGAGATGCCCCTTGTCCGGGCCAGGTGTGGTCCCCACCCCAGCATGGGGCTCAGTGCTTGTTGCTGGACCAGTTGTGCTCCTGCTGTGTCCTCCCGTGTTGTCAGTCGTCCTGGGGAGGTGATCTGTGAAATGGGGACACGGGGTCAAGCCCGGGTGTGCTCTGTGGGGGACTACACCCTCCCCTCACCCCACCAGGATTCGGGTGTTGGTGGGGCTGAATGCATCGGGTGCAGCGTGGTGATGTCCCCACAACAGGAATGGAGATTTTTGGCACCCACCGCAGACCCCAGGGGAAGCTTAAGGCTCAGGGGGTCTGCGTAGTGAGGATTCATCAACACGTACAGCCCCCCCCCCCCAGGGGTACTGACACTCACCGAGAACCAACACGAAGTAGGAATAAGTCCTGGGGCTGCTGGGGCTGGAGGCGATGTCCACCACCACGAGGTACCGCCCTGTGTCTGAGCTGCGCAGCTCTGTGATCTCCAGCGACAGCGACTGGGGATGGATACGCAGCCGGCCCTGGAAGTTGGGCAAGAAATCCACCGCGAACTCCTTCGCCCTGGGCTTGGCCTCGGCGATGTGTGTATTGTGGGTTGCAGACACCCAGGTGATCCGCACGATGTCCTCAGCCACAGCACTCAGCTCTGGGAAGGACAGCGGCAGTCCCCTCTGCCCCATCAGCACCTCATCAGCACGGCAGCACTGCGGGCCTGTGAGGGATAGGGTGACACATGCTGGTGACACCCCCTGAACACCCCACGTCCCACCCACCCCAGGGACAGTGGTCACAGTAGTGCCTCCATCCATCCCCTACAGTGCCCCGAGGGCAGCTCCCTTACCCCCAGCCATCACCAGCAGCACACAGCCAAGCAGCGCAGCCCCAGCTCCAGCCATACCCAAGGATCCCCTCCTGCAGACCCACAAGCTGTGGGGCTGAGCGTGGTGGTGCTGCAGCTAGGCCTGGGGTGGGAGGGGAATTGCTCAACGTGTTCAGGGAGGGATGTGGGTGAGCGTGGGGTGAGGGAAGTGGTGACCAAGACAGTGGGATGGGCATTGCTGAGGAAGTGGCAGAGGCTCTGCCAGGATTGTGCAAGGACTGGGGTCTGCCTGGTGGGGGGGGGGGGGGGGGGAGGGGAGGGCTGGTGGGGGCTGCAGGAAGCGTTGGGGTCACAGTGAGCCCATCCTGCTGTGGGGTGCTGGGAACCCTGAGGTAGCAGTGCCCGTGGGTTGGGAGCAGTCGTAGGGAACCCAGAGCATCCCAGCCCCTTCCCATCAGATCCACCTGGTGAAGGGGTCTCAGTGCTCCCCACACCCACCCCCCTCGAGCTTTCTACTCCCCCCGACCCGCTCGGTAGTGAAGCTTTCCGTCTGTTCGTGCCCTCACCACGAATCTGGGATTCAATCACAGCACCAGAGGGTGACGGGGGGGATGGGGGGGGGTGCCGGCCGGGTAGCTTTGTGCGTGATCCCGTGCTGCCACCTCCCGGGCGGAGCCGCGAGTTTTGTGGGGCTGAAATCGTTCATTCTTCCCACACTTCGTTGGCGGCGGAGGAGCGGAGTGGGATGCTGCAGGAGGGGGCTGTGCACTGACGGGGGTGGGGGGGGGGGTGAAGGCAGATTACAACCACCTGGTGCTGGGCGGCCGCGTCCTGCTCCCACCCCACACCATCTCCCACTGCCGCCCCACACCGTGTCCCCGTGTCCCACCTGGTCGCGTGAACCCATCCCCACTGTGACCACGCGAGCGGCGCTGCCTGCACATAAACCCGTCACCTGCCCCCAAACACCCCCCCACCCCCCACCCCCCTTTTCTCGAGCCCCCTGCACACCTCAGGG
Organism: Callipepla californica brunnescens; assembly: GCA_023055505.1. NCBI lineage: Eukaryota > Metazoa > Chordata > Aves > Galliformes > Odontophoridae > Callipepla > Callipepla californica. The sequence continues at coordinate 595,856 of JALIRH010000132.1, read as the reverse complement.
GCCACATTTCTCTGGAAGGGGGCTGAGAATCCACGGATGATGCACTGAATGAAAACACCTTCTCCTCTGCAATGCGGTGCTCAGAGCATGCAGCATCTTCCCTTCCTCCTCAACGCGGTCCGTGAGACGTGCCGAACGCTTCCCTTTCATTCCCGTCCCTTTCCATCCCCCCCCCTCTTTCGTTCTCCTTCCCTCGGCTCCAGCTCCCCGGGCAGGCTGCAAGGAGCTCCGACAGCAAAGGGAACGTCCCCTTGATGTAAATCGTTCCCTACACGTTGAACTCGGCCGCAGACAAAAGCGCTAATTAATCGGCTCAACCCCTGCTCTGGAGTGGAGGTTTTCAACCTCGCGGAGAGCCGCGTTTCCTTTGTAGCCTTAATTAGTTTTTGCTCCTCTGCCTTCGAGCGGGGGAAGGGGGGGGGGGGGGGGTTGGGGCCGTGGGAGCGTGCGTGTCCCACGTCACCACGGGGACACGCAGGGATCGGCCCGGAGTAGCGCCCGGTGGCAGCTAATGAGCACCCGGCAATTAACAGCGAATGATGAGCGTGACTGCTCTCCCCCCCCCCAGCCCCATAGAAAGGAGAAACGGAGCGGAGGGGGCGATGCTGATTGCTGCAGCACTTCAGCTGTCGGATTTATCTATCGAACCTGACGAAGGCCCGACGTATCTCTGCGAGCTCAGGTCTGCCCTGCTCGTTTTTTGGGGACGAGGCAGATCTGGAGCAGCGAGAACAAACCTCCGGGGATGGGCTGAGCTTCCCTTACTCAGTCGGGACAGGGGCCGAGGGATGGAGGGCGGATGTGGCATCGGTACCGTTGGGGTCACTGCGTTGCTCAGCATCGCACCGCGGTTCCTCCGTTTTTGGGAAGCAGCTCTCGGTTCCTCCCACACCTCCCACATCCTCCAGCGCCTTGGGCTGCTGCGAAGGAGCGATTGCCAACACACCCACTTCGGGGCTATATATTTTTTTTCCTTTTTCCCGGAGAAATGCTTGTTATCCGTGGCTGATTGGAAGGGAATGGCTTTTATTTTTTATTTTTTTCCACGGACAAAGAGAAGCTCAGCCTCAGTCCTGGCTTGTTCCCACTTCCCGTGCCTCCACAGCACACCAAAGCCCCACGAGCGCAGCTCTCTGCCGTAGTTTTGCAGCCTTCTCCTAGAAATAAAACTCAACAACTCCTTCCCGATGACCCGAGTTAAGCAACACCCACAGCAAGGAGAATTTCTGGCTCTTGGAGCAGTTTCGTATGCATTCAGTGCCTCTTTACGGTGGTTATTCTCCCCCAGCACTGCTGGGCAGCTGCGCTGTACGGTGCTGAGTGGGATGTGCAACAAACCATGGGAAAGTGCATGAGATGAAGCCCCCCAAACTCCCCCCTTCCTTCACCCACTAAGGGATCTCTGGGCTGTGCACTGCTCTCTGGTGGCCGTACCCAACTCGGGGCTCTCTGAGCTGCAGTTGGGGTGCTCTCCTGTTGCAACACTCAGCCTTCCCGCAGCGGAGGTGCAAAAAGAAGGCAAAATCCCTCCCCCCCCCCCCCAACCCTGAGTAATTAAAACCAGTTTGGTGCGCAGCCACCAAGTCCTGCTGGGGAGGAGGCAGCATCCGATCCCCCTTGCTCACAGATGGGATAGCCCCATCCTCCCACTGGTGACGTGAGGGTGGCATGAGGGGACCGAGGGGCGGTAGTGTATGTGGAGGGTGTTGTACAACAGCAAATACCCATGTGGGTGAGAGGGAGGAAGTTGCTGATGGCCGGACGCCTGCTCCCTCCAGCTGCACGCAGCTTGCTCCTTCAGTCTGGAGATGCAGCAGCCCTGGGGTGCCCTGAATGCGACAGTGCTGCTGCTGTACCTCATGCTGGGGGCAGCAGGTAGCAAGCAAGGTGAGGAGGGGGCACGGGGTGGGGGGGAGCTGGGGGCTAAAGCTGTGCCAAGCGGAATGATGGGGAGAGCACAGTGCTCACAGGGGCTTGGGGTATCCTGGGAGATGGAGTGGGGCTGGTGGGGGGTTGGCTTTGTTCTGCTTCCCAGCTCTGCACCCAGCTTTGCAGAGCTCAGGTAGAGCCATCCCTGGCCCTCACGCAGTGACAGTTCCCCTTCTTACTGCAATTTCCTTGTGCCTGAGGTTCTCCTCCTTAATCCCAAGCAGTGCGCTGCAGGGGCAGCAGGGCTTTGCTGTGAGCACCCCTTGACATCCCCCGACTGGGACATCACCAGGCACACCTCCAGAGCCCCCATCCCATTCTAAAGGCTCAGTGTAACTGAGCATCACCTCCTCCCACCCCCACCTCTATGCAAACCACACCGGGGGGGCTACACGCAGTGGGGTGCTGCTGGCTGGAAGCTGTGCAGCACCACCTGCAGCAAGCAGGGGCTCAGCAGAGCTGCACTCATCACCCCCAGACGTGGTTAACACCTCGCACCTTTTCTTCCCCTGCTCGGTCAGGCTGCATTGGCCAGGCACGCACTGCTTTTGGGGTGCTGCAGCATCCGATGTGGTCCCAACAACGCAGAAGGAGGAAGTGGTGCACACTAGGCCCCACCAACTGCCGGCTTGAATTTGCTTCAGGGGCTTTTTATTGCACCTCTGCCAGAGCCCCGGACATCCGTGGGCTGCTTTGCAAAGGGGGAAAGCAGAGCACAGCTTCCCTGGGAGGGAATGGTCCATTGGGTCAAATTCAGGCTGCAGCAGTGGGGAGGGAGATGGGGCAAAAAGGAGCAGCTGGACACTTACTGGGGGGTCTGCAGCTGCCTGCACTCTGGGCAAGGCAGAGGGGATGGGCAGCTGCAGTGTGTGGCCAGAGAACAGGGTGCGGGCAGACACAGGGCACTGCAGGAGCTGGGGGCATTCAGGGACCCATCCCTGCTCCATTTGCATGAAGGTGTGGTGCTCAGAGGGGGTGGAGCAACAGGATATGGAGGTGCAGCTCAGGGTTCTCCTCCACGGACTGTCCCACTGCCTGGGGACACTGTGCTCACCTTTTGTCCTCCTGCAGGGACTGCAGGGTGCAAGGACAAGGCAGTGCTCGTCAACACGAATCTGCTGCTGCTGCTGGAGGATCCACTGCCTCTGCATTGGACAGCTGTTGTCTGGAAAGTGGCACAGGGGGCAGAACACTGGTGGCGCATCCTGACGGTTTGGAAAGAGAGAGTTCATGCAACAAATAGTTCCCTTTCTGAGAGAGCAATCTTCCACTGGGACCCCCTCTCTCTGAACATCAGTGGTGTCACCCAGGCTGACAGCGGCAACTATTCTGCAGAGATTGAAAGTTCAGACGGATCCATTTTGAAAAAGTGCTTCCATGTTTCAATCTGGGGTGAGTGCCTGGACCCTCCCCCCAACCTCCCTCCCCATCCACTCTAATTGATTTATCCCTGCAGAGCCCGTGGGCTACCCACGTGTGGAGACACACGTGCTGCATCAGGAGCAGGGACGATGCCGCCTCCAGCTGTCCTGCACTGTGCATGGGGCCACCGCCGTGTCCTACAGCTGGTCCCGTGATGGGGAGCTGCTGGGTAACCAGAGTGTGCTGATGGATGTCCAACCTGGGCTCTACGTCTGCAATGTGAGCAACCCGGCCAACTGGAAAACGGCCAGCATTGACACGGACACAGCCTGCGCCCAGACAGGTGACCCATCCTCAGCTCCACCAAAGCCAGGTCTTCACCTTCCCCCAGTCTTCCCCCACCCCCCCACCCCGAGCTGCTTTGCTGCTACCAGGGAGAAAATGTGCCCTGCTGCTGAAAAGGGAAACATCACTGATGGAAACTACATGCAAATGGACGTTGTGGTTTCCTGGGCAAGTCTCTTCCCCACGCACCAGCCATGATGGGGAATGTGCTTTGGAAGACATCTTCAAACGTCTGCTCTCCGCCCTGTATCACCCATCCCTTCTGCCTTCGTTCCTCCCCAGGGCTGTTTGGTGCCGTCCCATGGTGGGCAGTGGCCTTGCTGCTGGTGCTGATCATCTGCTCTGCTGGCTCCATCACCTACTGGTGCTGGAGGAGGAGGAAGAAGGATCATCCTGCAGGTTTGACCCCTACTTGGAATGGGAATTTGGCTGTGCAGCTCCTCCTGACACCCTTTGTGCCCCCAGATCCCTCCCTCGTGTTGCCACCAGCCCCTGTCTCTGCCCTTTTCGGTGGGACTGATTCCCATCCCAAAGCTGCTGCTCACACAGGAGGGTCCATCTCATGGGATCTGGGGCACTGTTTGGATTTTGGTCAATATTTGAGCTGGAGCAGCTCCTCCACTGCCCCCAGCCCCCCTTCCCCCTCCCCCCATGGCTGAGGGATGCTTTTCTCCCCCAATTTGCTTCGATGGGGTGTGCTGGGCTGTGAGCTGTAACCTCTCTTTTTTAGCCCTGACCCCACCGGCTCCCCCAGAACATACTGAGTCATCACCGACTATCTACGAGGAAGTGGGCAGAACCCCAACTGGCCAAGAGCCCGTGAGTCCTGGATGTCCCCCCTTCTCCCCAGTGCTGAGCCCTGGGCAGAGCATAGCCCCAGGATGGCTGTTGTGTCTGGTTTGGGCTGCTTTCTCCTGCAGAACGGGAACAGTGTGCTTCACGTGGTAGGAAACACTGTCTACGCCACTGTCCACCACAAAGCTCAGGTGAGGCCCTGTGCTGGGATCCATCCCAAGGGAGCTGTTTGGCCCCAGAGGTGTAGGGTTTTTGCCCATAATTTACTTTCCACTCCATATTTTCATTGCCCCCCCCCCCCCCCCCCCCCCCGGCAGAGGCCCAAGCACCCTCAAACACTCGAAAGCTGCACCATTTACTCTACTGTTCAGCCCAGGACAAAGGTAGGTGTTCCATGCTACAGCTCTGGACCCTGTTCAGGAGCAGAGAAGCTCAAATCCTCACCAGTGCTGAGGACATTGGTGGGACCCAAAGCCCTGGAGCTCCGGGGATGCCCTTAGGGCCTCTGGTGGGGCAGCAGTTCCCAACCTCAGCCCTAAGGGCAGATCCACGCTCTGCTTCACAGTCTCCCTCCTTCAAGAGGAAGAAGTTGGACCGAGCTCTAATTTCCACTGCCTACATGGAGGTAACGGGCGCAGGGCAGTGGGGAGAAGAGCCCTGCACATCTCCTCTCTGAGTACCACGCTCTTGCGCTTGAGGAATTCGGGTGACTTCTTGAGTGATTTTTGGTGATTCTGGCGACCAACAGGAGCCCCAAGTCACACACCACGAAGGGTCGTAAACTCCTCTGCTGTGCTAATCCTCACCCACTGCCTCTCAGGCTACTACGCCTTTGAGACCCTGGTGAACCCCAGCGCAGAGCTCATCCCCATATCCCGTGGACCACACCACCTCCTCCTGACCCCCAGAGGCTCTCGGAGCCCCCCCCCCCACAGCCTGGGGGTCCTCTGGGGATGGGAACACTCAGATCTGTGCTTTGCGAACCTCTCCCCCCAACACCAACACACACTCCGAGTGCTCATCCCTGCACCCAACCATCCTTCCCCCGACGTGCTCCGAAGGCTCAGGAGGCTCCGGGAGGAGGGGAAGAGGGGGAAGGGAGAGGGGGTTCTGGCTTCAAAAATCTCACCAAAGCCGAGATCAAGGCTTTTCTTTGGGATTAAAATTAAACGTGTCTCTTTGATGGGAGCTCTCTCCCGACGGCGCCGCCCGCTCCTTCTGTCTGAGTCCCACCAGCATCAAAATACCTTTGTGTCTGCTCCCTGCGAAAGGAGCGTTAATTGGGGTCGTTAATGGCGAGTGTGCTAGGAGGCTGCTATGGGCCGTGTTGGGGAAATTTAGGGGGGTGGGTGCTGCTATCTGGGGCTCAGGCAGAGCCGTGCTGCTGGTTGGTGCTGCATAACCCGTCCTCTGTACCTCGAGGCACCCTGGTGGGGGCAGAGTACTTCTGGCACTGACGGAGGGGAAGGCAAAATACGAATGAAAGCCAATACGCTTGTTTCTTTGTTCTTCTGGGCGAGCAGTATCTGCTCCTGCGACCACGCATTGCTGTTTCAACCTCATGTGGCTGGGACACCGTACAGTGCGGTGCTGGCACGGATGGAGATCCAGGGCAGAACATGTGGAAGGGGCTGAGGTTGCTGCCTCCTTTTGCAGAAAGGACAGGGAGGTGAGAAACCTCTCCTGGTTTCTGGGGAGAAGAGCCTAGGACTGGCTCTTCTCGCTGATGGATGCGAGCTGCTCCGAGCTGGAATTCACAGAATCACATTAATTGCAGGTGTTGGAAGGCACCTATAAAGGTCATCAAGTCCAATCGCAACACTCACAAATTCAACACTCGGAGCTCTGCAGCGCTGCTGTGTCCCCTTGTCCCATAGGCTTCCATCTCCAGTGCCCTGCAAACACAGAGTCATCACCTTTGGAAAAGGCCTAAGGCGCTGGTGCTCATCGTTATTAAGATCCACACACCAATAGCTTTGGGACAGCACAGCGAATTCCTAATAAGTTAAAAAACGACGTAGGGCACTGCCCCAGAACACCAACCACACAGCGTTCTGCAGAAATGGGAAGTGGAGGATTGCTTGCGCCCTGAGCAGCTCATTGCTTTCAATAGAACCCCCCGAAAAGAGCAGAGCAGCATCCTTTGTTCCTACCCACATAATAATTGCAATTGGAACCGACCTCAGGTCTCGAAACCCTTCTTCTTCCTCCACTGCCACACACTATGCGGAAATGACGGTGCTGTGGGCTGGCTGCCGCGGTGTCATGAGCGCGTTTGCGCGAGTGGGAAAGTAAGATCTGCGGATGGGGGTGACTTTGGGGGTGATGTTTGAGACGTTCAGCCTAGATTTTGGGCGCCAACATGGACTGAAGGCGGCTATGGTGCTCGCAGGGCAGCTCCTCCTTGTATTCTTCAGTGGGCAAGGTACGTCTGAGTTGCCCTGGCGCAATGCTGAGAGGGGGCCATGCTGATAGGACCCACAATGATGGGGGACCATCCTGTTCGGGGCCTTGGTGCTGGAGAATGTTGGTAGGGAGCATGCTGGTGGGGACAGCGATGATGGTCGGTGGGGAGGACATATGGGGCACCTATCCCCACCCTTTACTCTCCTCTTTCTCTTCCTGTCCCCGTGCTGTGCCCCAGATGTGATCTGCTGGGACATCGCCCTGTCTGATCGCTCCCCCTCGGACACCCCCATGTCCCATCGCACAGATGGTGAGGGGCTGCCGAGTGAACCGGGAGGGGAAAGAGCGGAGGGAGAAGGGAAGTAGAATATCTCAGAGTGTTCTGAGCCTACAAAGAAGTGGCTGAAGTGGGGGCTGCGTCTGCCTTTCCCAGCTGCTGCGGTAGCCCGGCTCTGTGCTCTCCCCAGCAGCATGGGCGCAGAAGGACCTGACGCATGTGAAGGGGCTCACTGGGGGGGTGGCCTTCCTCAGCCCCCGCACCCAAGGCTCCTTCTACAGAGTTGAATGGCGCTACGGCAAGGACCTGAAAATCGCCAGCCGTGATACTGGGGAGGAGGTTCGTTACCCCAACGGCTCCTACGTGGGTCGCCTGAAACTCTTTCCCAACAACACCCTGAGGATAGACCACCTGCAGAAAAACGACAGCAACACCTACTGGGTGTATATGGAGGACAGCGCAGGCAGAGAGCACCCTGAAAGCATCCAGCTGCAGGTGTATGGTGAGTTGGGTCCCCCCTAACAACCTGCAGGGAATAGGATGGCTGTGACACTCCCCCGTCTCTTGCAGATGCAGTCCCCAAACCCACCGTGGAACACGTACTGGATAAGAGCACCTCGGAGAGCTGCAAAGTCACCCTAAATTGCTTTGTGGGGCTGGAGGATGTCACATACGAGTGGTTGCCCCCCAGAAGGGTCATAGCAAATGCTGACAGTGAGCTGTCCCTCTCCTTCAACCCCTCGGTGGAAATCTATACGTGTGTAGCCAGCAACCCTGTCTCCTCCAACAGCTCCCGGCTGATCCACAGGCACCCCTGCTCCTGGGAAGGTACTGAGTGGGATGGGTGGGAGGGAGTACTGGTTCAGAGAGTGTTCAGCAGTGGTGATATGGGGGTCCCTGCAAGGCTGGAGGTGGTCCCTAAGTGGCGTCCCTTTTCCCCTGGGCTGGAGGTGGCAGGAGCCTTTGTGGGTGGGGGGAGTGGAGCTGTGAGCCCCTATGGTAGTCCTGCCTGCTGACCCAATTCTCCCTCTACCTCCAGCTGAGCTCCCTGATGCCACTGCTTCCACCAAAAACAGCGTGCTGGTGTCCCTGGGATGTCTTCTCCTCCTCCTCACTCTGCCTTAACGATGCACCACTGTTGCTGCCTATCCTCCTGCCATTGTCACACTCCTGCTGTGGGATCGGTGTAGACGAAGCACTCCAACCAGTGATGGACTGCAGTTCACCAGGAATCCATCGCAGTCAGCACCCAGAACGCGCATTCCCATGCACGGTGTCACCATCTCAACCCTTCTTACACAAATGTTTTTCATAGATATTCTGTATCGTGTCAACCATCAGAGCTGGGAGAGCCACCAGAGAGCTGCAGCCTTCCTCCCTTCAGTATCTACCAAAACATTCAGTGTTCCACAGGTGTCCGTTATCTCAGCAGTTATTGGGAGCCAATTACTGCTGTGGTTTTAGGGTATTTTGTCCTGACATATGGGGGTTCGGTTGAGATAAAGAGGAACCAATTTATGAGAACTGGTAAAGGATTGCAAGATAATACAGAGCAAAAGGAATAAGGGTAATAATTCAAACAAATAGGAGAGAAATGTGGCCTCCTAACCATCTGTGGAATGGCAGCAGTCAGAAGGAAGGCCGTGTTTATGTCAGTCCTTCCCCTGGAAACCACATGTGAATGACCAGAGCTGATAGGAGTTTCTGCTCCCAGTAACCAGGACCCACAGCCCTCCAACCTCTAACAGCTCACTGCAGCATGTCATAATATGGAATACTGGGACTGTCTTTGTTGGAGAACACCAGCAACATAAATCAATAAATTGATGGGTAACTACTCAGAAACCCTCCACTTCTTAACTATGAGACTGGTGGGAAGAGTCAAGCCCTTCCAGGGGGGCTCCCCATGGCCTCGGGCATCCCTGGGTGTCTGCCAACCACAGTGATGTCCAGTGGGACCGGTGCGTGGTGTCATCCTGGGTCTAGCTCAGGGTTCGGTTGGTGCTGCCCTAAACCAGGCCCTAGGGCACCCCCAGGAGGCAGAGCAGGGGTTTCCTGAAACAGCAGCAGTGGGACTGTGTGATGTGTTAAATGGTTTCATTTTTACTATAGCTCTCACATTTTTGAGTGCAAGTGCTCTGTTCCTCCTGCTCACCGTTCCCTTCTCTTATTCCTTTCCTCTGGGCTGTGGTTTGGTGTTGGTGCCTGGGGACTGGGGGTGACAGGGAGCTGCGTTTGTCCCCACTAACCTCGTTGAGGACGGGAGCCCTTCCACAGCAGTCCCCTGCCACTTCCCAAAGCCATTGCTAAGCATCAGCTACTGAGGCACAGAGTGGCAGGGACGTTGATGGCTCATTTGAGAACTAGGAACAAGCAAGACTCATTCCAACTCATGTTTACCGGGAGGCCCAGGGTAATTCCTTGCATGTGACAGCTCGATACTTCCAGCACCAACACTGAGTTTCTGCAGAAATCCCCCTCTGTGATGTTTCCCAGTGCCACGCATGCTTTTCCAGCCCAGAGGCATCAGCCTGCACTGCCTGGTGCTCAGTCAGATGCTCTCTGGACAAGAATGGCCCCGCAGGACATGGGTTGGTCCGATGTGGGTTTGGGCACAGCTTTGCTTTTAGCATCAGTAATAATTTATTGGTGACAAAAGTCGTGGAGCGCTCAGAGCCCGGCTCCTCTGAAAAATGGTGGGAGGCATAAATGCAGCTTTTATTTCATCCTGACACCTAAATGCGGTCTGTTTTAAAACAACGGAGGAATTTGTGCTTCATGCTGCTGCCTCCGCTCTGTTCCGCAAAACAAGAGAGAAGAAGTAACAAAAACTCGAAGAAGAGTAATAGGAAAAAGCCCTTCTTCCATTGTAAAGCAGCAGCACTGCTCAAGCTGAGCAACGGCAGAGATGAATAATTCATTCCACTAAAAACACAAAAACAACCAAGATCTTCTCACCCCTTCCCAGCAACCGAACGTGCAGGCAGAGTTTTTCCAGCCTCAATATGTACTGAACGTGGTCCCCACTCCATTCGTGTTTCATCCATGTCCCATCCATGTCCCACCTCTACCCTGTCCATGTCCTATCCCTGTCCCATTCCTACTCCATCCACGTCCCATTCATGTCTCGTGCATGCCCCATCCACGTCCCATCCCTACTTCATCCATATCCCACATTGCTCCATCCATGCCTCATCCTTGCTCCGTTCATGTCCCATATTTCTCCACCCATACCCTGTCTCTCCTCCTTCAACCAAGGGACACCAACAGCGGTGGAAACAGCCCCTGTCCCCAGACACCAGCATGGCACAACCCCTGGGGTTGGGATCAAGCACTCTAAGAGCAAACTGGAGCCCCACGATGCTCAGTTTGAGGTTCTACTCAGTGGGCTTTAAGGACCACCCATGCTCCTGCTTGCAGAGAAGCCATGGAGCTGAGGTTGCAGGCTGGAACTACCCTGGATCCCATGCACCCGGAGTGGGTTAACCCCCCACTAAATATTCACTATTTTTCCTGCTGTGAGCCAATGCTGTGGTGTGGGCTGTGCTCGTGCCGCATTCTCTGCCCCAGCTGGTGCTGGGCAGCCCCAGAAACCTGTTACCATACATAAAGAGAGTTTGTTGCTGTCCATTTCCTCTTCTCTTGGAGGGGAGAGTTACGGGCCTGTGGCAGATGATGTACTTCTGAAGAAATCTATAAACCGATGCTCTGGGTCCTTCTGCAACTCTCCACGGCGCTCTCCAGCGAAGCGTTCAGCAGCACTTTGAATACTTTCCACTCAAGAAGGAAGAATCATTCAGTCAAAAAAACAGGAAATGGCCCACAGCAGTGCCTCTGATTTGAGTACACCTGTTCTTATAACAAGCCCGGCAGCAGATATCAACTCCACTCCGACAGAAGCTCCTTGAACTGAGGCATGGGCTGCGGCGCATCGCTCTGGCTGCTCATCTCTTGTTACTGGGTCTGGGGTACGTACATCTTTCCTACCTGTAAAACATGTGGCTCAGATGGCTTGGGGATCACCAGGTGTTAGAAATGGTGAGTTGCGGGCTGGGTGGGCAGTTGGATAAATGTAAATGTTAATCTAGAAGACAAATGACTCTCAGCTGGATGCGTGGTGCATCCCTAATGTGCTCTATAGTCAGGCTGAGGGAAGAGAGAATAAAAGGTGATGAATGAAAAAAGGCAGTGATGGTCAGAGTGTGTCTGCGGTGGCGAAATACTCTGTCATGGGTTTTCATGGGGTAACACTGGCACTGTGGGCTGGGGCGTGGGAGATGCAGGTCCTGGCTGATGTTCTCAGTGGTCTCAGCTCTGGGTGCTGGTTGATGGGGGAGTTTGTACTAGTACAACAGAATGTCTATAGGAGTGTCAGTGCAGGGAGAGGTGGGCTGAGCCCCGACCCTCTTTGCAGCACCATTCCCAGGGACAACATGCATCCCTGTGTGCTCCATCACCGGGCATGCAGTGAGGGGTCTGCCTGACAAAGCAATGGGCTGCCTCCTCTCTGCTGGCTCACTGTTACTAGAATACCTGCTCCTGAAATCCCCCTGGGTTTTTCTGCCTGGACAGCACTCTGAAAGTCCCACAAACACAATTCCTGACACAGGGGCTGCTCCAGACACTGCACCATGCCCTCCTGGTCTCTCACACCCCCAATCTCCCATCCCAGCCACCTTCTCACAGGGAGCATCTCCTCTTCCCCAGGAGCTTCAGCTTGCCAGACCAAGCGTTTTGCTACCATGATTCAAAAAGGGCTTTTCCATTCGGTAATTAATCAGGAGCTTAACTGCCACGCTCCACGTCACTGAGAAAATGCAGCCCCCAGCTCCACGCTGGGCTTTGCTGCGTGATAGCAGCCGCTCTGCATGGCTGGGTCGGTGCCCTGGAGACATAATTCACAGGGACAGCTCTGAAGCTGCTGGGTTCATACCATGGAGGGGGAAAAAAAATAAGCAATGGCAAGGATATGGGGTTGGGGGAGGGAAGCAGTTTTGTTGAGATGGCTTGTGGTTTTTAGTGGAAATATATGTGCTGCTGCAAAGGCAGATACCAACGTTATCTGGGCCAAGTCCTGCTCTGCGTTCTTCCCTTCTGGAATGAGCCCTTGCCCCAGTGGAAAGAAATGGGTAGGAGATACGAGAGTGACGTGACGCAGTCCCTTCCATGCTCCGGTGAGCAGTGCAAAGCTGGTGTCATCCCCACACAGTTTCCTACAAAAACAAGCCCACGGCTCACAGGGGCTGCAGGCAATTATGAATCATGGTCACAGCCAGAAGCAACCCATGAGCAAGCAGGGCTGCTGGTGGCCAAAGTGCATTGGAGTACACCAGGTACCACTGTCACTGGTGGTGCTCAGCTGCCCTTGGGGCACTCAGGGGATGCTGGACTGTGGAGCCGCTGTCACTGGAGCAGGATGTTGTGCATGACTCAGGGCCCAGGCTGAAAACACCATGAGATACATCAGTAGAGAGCTGAGAAGGTTATTGCACAGGGGCTTACATGAGATTACCAGGGCAAGCCCAGCACTGTCCCATGCTCATGCAGCTCTGTGGCCAGAGGGTCACAGCTCTTCCAGTCCCACTGGCCTCTCCCCACACATCTCTGCTCTCCTCACAGGCATGAGCTGTGGGATGATGGAGACGGTGTTCGGCACTCTGGGGAAGGCGACAGTCCTGGGGATCCCCCCTGAATTCCAGGAGTTCACCCAGCATTCTGGCACAGCCACATGGAAACGGAGCATGGGAAGCCCACTAAACAAGGAGATCCTGTTCACGTACTACAATGGTAACTACACCAACTTCAAGCCGGGACAGAACCGTTTCCACCCATCCAACTTCTCATTGGAGATCCTCAGCACTCAGAGGCAGGACCAACAGCTCTATGAGTACTCAGTAACCATGGAATCGAAGGAGAGAAACTGGCATATCCAGCTGGAGGTGTACGGTGAGACACCCTGCCTTGATAGGATGGTGGGAGCATTGGGCTGAGATGTGGCAGTGAAGGCAGTGAACCCACATCCCTCTCAGAACCCCTGGTCAAAGGCAGACCTCAGCCTCATGTGCAGAGGCTGCAGCAGGACCAGGGCTGGAGCAGCACATCCCCATCTCCAGCGGATGGCAGGAGGGCTCAATAGGATTTCTCAGCCTTTATCCCTTTCTCTCCACCCAGAGCCCGTGTCTGATCCCAGCATCCACATCCTTGGCTGGACTCTGGCCAACGACAACTGCACAGTCACCCTCAACTGCACGGCTGCACGAGGGGACAGCGTGTCCTACAGCTGGACCAGCGCCTCAGCACTCTGCTCCCACAATGGCAGCCTCCTGCAGCTCTCCTACAACCTCACCAACAGCATCCTGCCCTGTACCTGCGTTGCCAGCAACCCCGTTAGCCACCGCACTGTTGCCTTCTACCCCTCCGTCTGCAGTGCTGAGCATTGGGGTGAGTCCCTGCCGACACCGTGGCCCCGACCCTGCTTTCTCCCACCTCCAACCCCACAGGGGATTTTTCACATTGCTTTCAGCATCAGAGGAACCTTTTGCAAGAAAAGCAGCCTCCGCAGCACTGTGAGCTGCATGGCTATTCCCGTAAGCACCGAGCCATGCTCGCTGCACCCCACTGCCTCGGGCTAGCCTGAAACACATGAGATTTGCACACTGGGAGGCCTGGGGAGGATGAGAACCTCAACTTCCCCCCCAGAGTCTCTCGAGGCCAAAATCATGCTCTCTGTCACCGGAGTTTTCTTACCCTCCCTTGTGACGTGGGGACTTCTGCTGTGGCCACGTGACGCAGTGGCTGTCCCTCACCCTGGGGACACAGAAGTGACACCACCTCCCTGTCCTCCACCCACTTGGGGTTCTTGCAATATCCTCTGCCCGGCAAACGTCCCCACAGCATCTCCAGATCTTACTGGAGAGGGGGAAGATGCTGACAAGAGACGCTGCGGGGCTGCACAGTGCATTTCCCAGCACTGAGTCCCCCCAAGCCTTACGCACACAGGGTCATCATCCCTGTGACACTCACATTAGTGGCAGCCTCTGTCCCCTCAGCAGGGCTGGAGGTGCAGAGCTCTGCCTCTGGGCTTCCCACAAAGCCTCCAGAGACGTGTCAGGGCCCCATCCGGCCCTCAGCAAGATTTTATGCTGGCAGTTGCACTTTGAAGGTGACTATAGTTGAGCTTAAAAAAAAAAAGAAGAAAAAAAAAAAAGAAAGAGAAAAAAGAAAAGAAAAAAAAAAATGCATTTCCTGCTCCTTGTTTCTGTTCTGCTGAAATCCTCAGCCCCATAAATAGGCAAGAAGGTACTGGGAGGGGTGGAGTTAACGATGAGCTCTCTCTGCTGGACTCTGACCCTCACCTCCTCTTAGCTACAGGCGGCTCGAGGACAGGGATGCTGCTGCTGGTAGTGCTGCTGCCCATAGTGATCCTGACCATGTTCGCTGGGGTCTTCGTTACAGCCCACGTGGCTGCAAACATGAGTGAGTGCAGGGCATGGGGGTTTGGGGGTGGCAGGAGCAGCTCACGGCTCTCCCAGTCTTGTGTTGGGGTACCCTGCTCCTGGGGGTGAGGGGCAAAGGGTTGAGTGGGATGTGCTTCTTTTTATGCCTGGGGTAACAGGCAGGAAGGAAAGGAGTTTAAAGAAAAAAAAAACCCACACCAAAAACAGACATACCTGCTTGGCTTGGTATGTGACCTCAAAGGCTTTGTGCAGATGCTGTGCTGCTCTGATGGTATCACATGGCTGCAAGGGGAAACGTGTGACTTCAGCCCAAGTTCAAGAAAACAACATCTCTGCAGACACCCCAGGGAGGGTGCCCCGTGCCCCTGCCCCCTAAGTAGTGATAAATTCACCAGGCCAATGGGCCTGCAGCCAAGTCAAGGATGGATCCATCATAGGAAACACTGGGAACCCCTGTGGGTGCCTCTGGGGCAAAAGCACTGGGTGGTGGGGGTCCTGCTGTCACTCCATCCCCATGGTGACTCTGCTGTGTCCCTGGTGCAGGAAAATCCAGGGAGAACTCATCGCTCGCTGAGGACAGCACAGTACACACCATCTACTCTCAAGTGCAGCGGGTGGAGGTGAGTAATCCCCGTGGGATGCAGCACCCTAAAGCTCTGTCCTCGCAACTTCAGGGGCGGTGAGCTTCGAGCACAGGGTGCCAATGCAGTCCTAGAGCTGGGGACAGTGAGGCCATAGCCATCCAGGACTGGGGTGACTGTGGGTACTCCAGGTGTCACCTCCAGCATGGCCACTTTGGGATGTTTTTGGGTGCTACAGACTCCCCAGCCTGCAGCATCCCAAGGTGGCTCTGGGAATAAACTGTAGCAGGGATACACTGAAGCCCTGCAGGGCTGGAGGAAGGGGAGAGCAGCAGGCTGGCTGCCACTGCTCACCCTTTGCTCCTCATACAGAAGCAGAAGTCCCCCTCTAGCCCCGTGGGCACTGATCACCCCACCTGCACCACCATTTACGCTGCAGCCACCAGCACATCCCTGGTCCCCCACAGCCCACAGGTAAGAGGAAAGGGGTTGAGGTGTGTCCCCACACTGAGCACCCCGCTACAGGCACCTGACTCATCCCACTTTGCCTCACAGAGCCCCGATCTGGAGCCCATGACAGTTTATGCCAGCGTGACGCTGCCCATCAGCTGATCCTCCCTGTGGGGCAGGACCGGGCTCCATCACTGCACCCTGCGTCCAGACCCCACATCCCTGCAGGGGACCTCGTACGTACCTGCAGAGATGGGGCACGCTGTTCCCACCCCCAAAGCCTCGTGCTGAGGATTGCTGGAGCAAAGAGTGCAGCCAAAGCATGGAGAGAAAGCCGGCAAAGGGAGCAGCACGAGGACGGGACCCGACAACAGCAGCACTCAGAGGGATGGACTTGCCTGGGGGAGCCCACAGGGGACAGTGCGGGCTGTCTAAGGACAGCAGAAAAGCAAAAACAACGAATTCGAAGGTCACCTGCGAGCAGTTATGATGTGTGTGCACGATTGGGCCCAACTGCTGGAGAAATGTGGCTCCCCCCGCTCTCCTGTGGCCGTGGGAAGCACTGCATCGCTTTTCCATCCCGTGGGCTGGGTGTCTGGCTGAGCTTGGGGGTATTGGCAGCTCTGTGGACCCATAACACCCAGCACCAGGATGTGGGGGCTCAGGGCTGTTGGTTCTTTCCAGCAATGCCATGATCCCAGCACAGCTGGGCTCAGGCAGGAGTGCCGACCTCACCTGGTATAGAAAATAAACCTATAGGAAAACGGTTTGGGAAGGTTTGTGAAGGAGCTTGAGAGGGCTGCAGCTGGGGAAGGGAGAGAGAAGTGCATTTTTACACATCTCAAGCTTCCTCTTCCCACTGCTTCAGAAAACATCAGCTGAGCTGCTTTCTTGGGAAGTCAGTCTGCAAAGCTGCTACTTCCCCAGGAGTATGACCCCAGAATACCTCCTCCTCCTCCTCCACTCCTAGTCCCCCCCCCCCCCCCCCCCACCAGCCTGGTACAAAGAAGGAACTTCTGTTAAGGGTTTGGTAACACGGTTACTACTTCTGCATTGAGCAACGATAATTCGGCTGCACCCTGTGCTGAGTAAGTGAGTGCACTGCCCCAGCGGACAAACTGATCACACCCTCTGATCCTGCTCACCCTCCCATGGCACAGCACTGGGGAGGAGAGCAACAAACGAGCCCTTTCCTTTGCCCCAGAAGACAAATCTCCACAAGTTCAAAACCAGACGTCCCCAGCTGGTCTTGCACACTTCCCTGCTCCGATTTTGACATGGTGCTGGGATCAGACTGCTTCCCAAAATGAGACCAAGTGGGGAAGCAGCTGCTGTGCTCGAGCTGAGCTGCCATCCTGCCTGGTGCATCCCTCCAGGTCTCCAGTGCTGCATGTCTCCTCCTACTACAGAGGCAGAGAGCACGGCTGTCCTCTCCCTTGCACTACGTGCCCCAGCAATGGAGAGCCACCAGCACATTGCTAAGCGTGACACTGCTCACACACAAAGCCACCATCACGCCTCACATCCCAGCTGCCATGCTCTGCCTGGGAGCAGCGTTTCTCACCTTTGGTTTTTGTTCCACTCGCCCCATTGGATTTTCTCGCACCTCACTCCTCCTTGAAACAGGAACATGAAGTTCAAGTGGTGGCTGGGGGGAAGAAATGGGCTAAGCACCAGTGTTCTCTTCTCTGGTCTGCAAGACCAGCCCAAGCACAGCCAAAAAGCAGCAGCAGCTAGCACAGAAACAAGTTCTGCTTTGGAGGCTTTTGAACCTTCTGGGACAGGGCCTAAGATCACTAGGAACACCTGGGAGCCCTCTGAGAAACAGAATGGCTCTTTAATTAGAGGTACCCGCAGGTGAGCAGGGAAATGCTTGCAAGGTGTGGTTAATGCAGAAACCCCCCAAGCACTCTATCACTGAAGAGGATCTCTTCCGTTCCCTGAAAGGAGGTTTTAGTGGGGTGGGGGGTTGGTCTCTTCACCCAGCTAACAGCACTGGGATGGCAGGTGATGGCCTCAAGCTGCACCCAAGGGAGCAGTGGTGGCTGCTGTCCCTTCATTGAGATGGCAGCCACCAGGGGGACCAGGTGCACCTTCATTCATCCACACACCGGTGTCCTCAGCTGGGCAGAGAGCAGCTGGGAGCCAGGACTCACCCAGATCTGTCCTCCGAATACACTGCTCCCCATTGACAGCTCTATTCCTGCCCAGTCTGCCAAAAGCTGCACATACGTTGAATGAAAGTTCTATCACACATCTCCTGCTAGCTGCTGAGTTTGAAAGAGTTCCAATATCACAGATTCTTTCTTGAAGGACAGCACATGTGCTGATGGATGCAGAGGGAAGAGTCAGGATGGACGTTAGGAACAATTTCTTCTCCAAAAGAGTGGTGATGCATTGGCACAGGCTGCCTGGAGTGGTGTCACCATCCTTGGAGTCTTTTCAGCACCATGGGGATGTGATGCTTGAGGACGTGGCTTCTTGGGCACTATGGGGATGGGTTGGGGCTGAATTTGGTGATCACAGAATTGCAGGGATTGGAAGGGACCTCTAGAGATCGAGTTCAACCCCTCCTGCCAAAGCAGCTCCCTACACCAGGTTGCACAGGTAGGCATCCAGGTGGGTCTTGAACATTTCCAGAGAAGGAGACTCCACAATCCCTCTGGGCAGCCTGTTCCAGTGCTCCGTCACCCTCACTGTGAAGAAGTTCCCATGCACATTTGTGTGGAACTTCCTATACATCAGTCTGTGTCCCATTTCCCCTCGTCCTATTGCCACACACTGCTGAGTTCAGCCCCAATCCTCTGTCTCCCTTCTAGCCGTGGATTAGGTCCCCTCTGAGTCTTCTGTTTTCAGGACTGAGCAAATGAAGCACGTTCAGCAAGTCCCTGCTCTGCTGGGGTGTTCTCTATCGAAGGCAGTGAGTACTGAAGAGTGCACTTCCTTTGTGCAAGTATAGTTTCTACGCATCAGAGCACTCGCAGCTGTGCAGTGGGGTCGGACGGACATGTTCTGGTGGCTGCTGCTGACCTGCCTCCTCCAGCAAGCAAGAAGGGGTGAGACGTGCGCTTCCCTCGGGGCCAGAATGGGAAGGAGGGGGGGATCCTGAGGGTGGGGGTGGTCTGGGGGCACCCAGGAGAGCCGAGCTCCGGCAGCACTGTCACGTGCGGAGCTATCAGCACATGGTGCAGTGTGTGCACTGTAGAGACAGATGTTGTTTTTAAACTCGTTATCAGGACTTGGCTGCGCTGTCCTGAAGTGGTTGGGCAGATCCCAGACCTTGTCCCCGTCCTGTTGCAGACCCCACTAATGATGAACTTCAGCTCCTGGCTCCAACCTTGCTGCCATGGTGCTGAGTTCTGTGCCCTTCTGCTCCCCTCCTGTGCTGAGCTCAGGGTCTGTGCCCTGTTGCCACTCATGAGTACAGGGTATTTTAGATCTGATTCTGAAAACGAAGCAGATGTCTGGCTGATTTCCATGCTGTCACGAGCACTGTGAAGATCTGTGTGTCTCATTATGTCCTGGATGCAGAAGTAAACCTGAGGGAAGTGCAGAAGGGAAAATCACATAAATTCCCAACCAGAATTGGAGAGCCAGAAGTCCCTGAGCCCTGATGGGACCCTGGCTTTGGCCAGGTGCTGGCTCAGGATGGGGTTTGCTCCCTTGCAGGCTGAAGGTGCTCCTTGTGATCAGAAACCAATGCTTTCTGTATGGTCTTCAGGTGGCTGTGGACAGAAGAGACAGTTGCAGGTGCCAAGCATAGTGCATCTGTGATGCTGGTGGTGATCCCATGCCCTTGCTTTTCCTGGACAGGGAACTGAAGGACATGCATCATGCAGCAATGTGTCCTTCCCTTCCCTATCAGCCCCACCAGCACTTCACTTCCTTCCTCCCAGCAAGACTGGCTTGTCCTTCCTTTCACCAGGGAAGGGGTGTGGGCAGAGCTGCCTTTGCTTGGCTTCAAAGATGTGCACTGGGGAGAGCACATCCTGGTGCCAGGATACATTCTTTCCCAGCTCTGGGGGGAAAGCTCCACTCCAAGTTCAAGCAAGACGGTAGGGACTTAAAATGGGAAGTAGCAAAAATAACAGGACAGTTTCATCCCACTCCTTGGAAGAAGGAAGTATTGAATTCAAGGAAGAGGCCATCTGCTTTCTACAGGCTCATTTAGGTGAACTTGTCCATTTTATCTGCCGTGAATAGGGAACCTATTTGACTTCTCTGAGCTGATTCCAATTCCTCCTTGCACTTTTGGTTCATCCCTTGCATGCTCCTGGTGCATGCAAAGAAGCTGCAGCCTCATGCCGCATGCTTGGGGGATGTGAAAGCACAAAGAAAGGGCCCCAGAGATCCATCCCCCAAGCTATGGGGCTCCACAAGCAGCACCAAGCCCACCCCTGAGCCCTGCAATTCCTCCCCTGGGCTCAGCTGGGTTTTTCTCCTCAGTGTGTGCCAGCAATGGGATGGATGTAGCTGGGGCCGAGGGCAAGTCCGTCACATTCCAGCTTCAGAACCTGACGGGAGGAGTCTTGACCTGGAGCTTCCGTGGTGAAACCATATTTGTTGTCGAATGGGGAACACCTCCTAAACTTCTGTTTTCTGACAAATCTTACACGTCCCGCGTGGCCTTCTCCAACAACGGCAGCGATCTCACCATCTCGCAGCTGAGGAGGAGTGATGCTGGCACGTACTTAGCAAAAGGCGACGAGTTCAAAGTGGTCTTCACTCTGCACGTGTACCGTGAGTGTCTTTTGCTTCTGGCCCCAGGCTGGAAGCTGGGTGGGGGGATTTGCTGACAGCCCCCTGCTTCCTACAGGTGAGCTGCCAGAGCCGACAGTGAGCTGCACTGGGTGGAACTGCTCAGCTGAGGGCTGCCACTATGCTCTGCACTGCTCTGTAGACCCCTCTGAGGACAGTTCCTTCCTTTGGAGCTACAATGAGCAGCCGGAGAGTGAGGGATCTGAGCTGGTGGTGGTGGTGGAGAGGCTGCACCCTGGGGATCCAGATCCACTGCCATACACCTGCACAGTGCAGAACCCTGTCAGCAGCCGCAGCACCACTGTCTTCCCCTCTGCCCTCTGTGCAGGTGAGAGCCTGTGAAGGATGCACACATGGGGGATGCTGGGGACATGCTGGGCACGTGCTGGGGACAGACATATCCTGCAAAGGGTCCCCAGTCAGGGGCTTTGCCGGTGCACTCAATTCTCTCCCCCATTCTTGTTCTCTTCCCTTCACCACCAGAAAGCACAGCCCACATCCCTGCTGCTGGTGAGCTGCCGCCTGTCTGCGTCCGGTCCCCGAATGTCACAGGGTCCCCAAGGCACCACTGCCATTACCATGCTGCCCCAACTCCTCGCTTGGAGGCTGGGGAGCCCGAGGCCAGAGCAGTTCGCCTCTTCCTGCAGCTCCTGGGGGATATTCAGGGTTTCTGAGCAGCCTCAGCAACATGCACTCTCTTTGCCACTGGGAAATCGGGAGGGAAGGTCAGGGTTGGCCCACAGCTGTCCCAGAGTGGGATGGGGGCATGCAGCAGAGAGGCAGAGCTGGGGGGACCAGAGGTGCAAGGTGGGAAGGGCTTAACAGGGTTTGAAGCATCCCTGCTCTGATGCTGGACAGAGGCAGAGGTGCTTTGGGATGTGCCTGGGATATCCCTCTGTTGTCACCAGGACTTTCTTCTCTTTCCAGGCACCTTTGCCAGCAATCCCACCATCATCATAGCAGGACTGGTGATTGGACTGTTCTTACTCTTGGCTATCATCATTATTGTTTTAAAATTACAAGGTAAGCTGCAGTGCCCACAGGTCCCTGCCTGGCAGCGTGTGGACTGCTGCTAACAGGAGCCCTGTGTCACTTCTCCCCAGGCAGGAGGAGCCACGATCTGCTTTCTTCTGCAGCTCCCAGACCAGGTAGGATTCTGGGCTCCACCAGCCTCCTTCATTGTCTTTTCTCTGGGTCTCTGAGATCCAGAGGAAAACCTTCCATCACCACAGCTTGAGAGCATAGCAATTCCAGTGTTGGTTCCCAGCTGTGCTTGGGCTTGCAGACCCCCAGTGTTCCCCATGCCTTCACCCTGCACGCACAGTGACAGGGACCTTTGTGTCCTCTCCAAGTGAAGGAAGCAAGGCCATAAGGACATCACCAAAGCGCAAGGGATTCTGGGGACAGGAGGGAGCCAGAGAAGTCAAGAAGTGAGGTGGCTGTGCCCCATCCAGAAAGCAACATGAGCCCCTGCAACACCTGCCCAGGCTGAGCATCCCCTCCCTTCAACAGCTGCCCCAAACCACTGCTTTTGGGGGCTTTGCAGGCAGAGTATGGGGGTTCCTACAAGAGCTCCACCACCTTTGCATCAGTTTCACCAGATGCTGAAGCTCAGGGTACACTTCCAGCACTGAACTGGGTGCAGATCAAGCCTGTGGGACCAACTGCAGTTTCCTCTCCCTGGTATCCAGGGTCATTCAGTGGTGGATGTGCCATGCACATCACTGCCGCAGCTGATCTGATTCTGAGAAGGGATCTCACTGACCTCTGTAACGTCCACGTTTTGTTCTCTGCATAAACTGAAATAAAGCCGATGCAAACAGGGGAGTTCCTGCCTTGTGTCTTGCATTCGTGTGTGCACATCCAGCACCTGGAGCAAGGATTTCCCCTGGCTGTTCTTTGGGGCCCAGCCTCTCCGTGGGGAACAGCAAAACCCTGAGCAAGCAAAGGTCCACGTGGCTGTTTCAGATGATAGAATCTGAAAATGTGACCCCAAACCAGAGTTATACAGGATGTAAACCCACTCTCCTTCTCTGTTTGATGTGCTGACACTAATGCTTTCTGAAAATGGTACTTAAAATGGAGAAGCAAATGCATGAGAGCAGTCACGGATCCCGCACAGAAGTAAAATGTGGATTGCCATGGCAAGTTGCTTTGGCTGCCTTTGGCTGCAGGTGCATGGCTGTGGTTTTGCATGGGATCCCTGCGGCCCTAATCAAGGAGCATCCCACCTGGTGGTGCAGCAGTGATGCTGTTGCCAGCACTGGGGCTGCCCCTCTACCTGTGTGTCTTGCAGGGGCTGCAACAGAGTACATGACGGTGTATGCTGAGGTCGGTGCTGTCCAGCAGGTGAGTCCATCCCTGTCCTTTTGGTGCATGGCAGGACAGGGCTATGGCCTTGAGATCTCTGCCTGGGTTGGGGACAGCACAGGGGACACGTGGTGGGGACACAGAGGATGGACAGCAGCTGGGCAGCCCCAAATTCATCTGCTGCTTCCTCCTGGGAACTCAATAGGGGATGGCCAAGAGCAGATGGCACAGTCACAGCCACCTGCCTGCACTTCCCCTGTGCCACCATGAACCAGGACTGGGGTGTGCTCCCTTGCCCCACTGAGGTCAGAGGGCGTGGGCTCGTGGAACTGTTCGTTCTGTGCCCTGGAAACATTTAAATAACTTTTTCCACAGATGCAACCATGGAATTTCCCTAGGGCACAGAAAGGTGACCCTAAGAAGCCACCAGCTTCAGGGGTGAAGACCTCCACAAGCATTTACGCCACCATCCAAGCCATGGCCACGTCGGTTGGTACTCACATGACATGTACAGTCATCCCTGGGTGCTGAAACCTTGAGGGGTGACAAGGCCAGGTCACAGAGGGATGGGGCAGCTTGACCCATGGCAGCATCACAGTCCTTGATGCTGGGAGAGCAGGGGCATGGGATGGCACAGCTCCCAGGAGCCAAAGCAAAGCGTTGTCCGTTTGCAATTGCAGACAGGTGATGAGAAGACGAGCAGCGAGGCACCGGGGTGCCGGGAGCAGGAGAAAAGCCCCTATGAGACAGTCGGTGAGCTGTATCCCACGGCGCAGCCCTGGAGTGCCCACGTGCCTGCTGTGAGCATGGTGCTGCTCCCTGCCACTGGGGAGCCGTCCCCATCACAGACACAAGGAGACAAGCACCGTGGGGATGCAGTGCTCACCTGGGACAAGAGCTCTGCCCACGTGTTGCCATCCAGGTGAGATATGGGATCGTATGTCTGCGCTCTGTGGCCACGTCATGAAATATGGACTGAAGCTGTGGCTGCACACCCAGCCCTGCCCTGCAGAGATGTTGCTCCTGGGATGCTCTCGTGGTGAGGAGCCTCAGCAGAGACTTGGCAGAAGGGACAGGAAGACTCAATGAGATTCTTACAGCCACCATTTTTTTTTTTTTTTTTTTTTTTGCTCTTTAACTCGCTGAATACTTCACTGCTTCAATTACTAAAGAAAGAAAGCGAAAATAACACTTTGTGAAACACAGTAGAAAACTAAACAGGAGAACACACACCTTTGCCACGTGCTCATTATCCACAGTGCTGCCTGCAGTGACCTTACAGCCCCTGCAGTGCGTGCCCTTTACCCCCAGCATCTCTCTGTGCTGCAGCTGAGCTACGCGTGGTCCTGCAGGAGATGGTGCAGGGCTGTGCTGGGAAGGAGGGGGTTCACTCTCAGGGGAAAACGTGACAAGGAATGTGGCCCAGTGCCATTCTGCTCAACTCCTTTTATATACTGGTATGTGAAGCACTGGAGCATCGCGCTCACAGCACCAGGCAGATCCCAAGCAGCACTGAACCCTCCAGAGCAGCTCCCAGCTTTGAGATGCTGCACGGGGGGGGGCACAGCAGGGAGCTGGGAAGGGGGGGGTGGGGGAGATGTGGTGCTCTGCATTGTCCCAGAGCCCCTCACCATCCATTTCCAGGCGGACACTGCTTCCCACGTGCTGCTTCCCCTGCTCTTTGTCTTGTCTGTGCGGATACTGAATTATTCAGGGATGGAACCGGAGATCCTTTGAAGTGCCTGGCACAGGAGAGCCCTCTAGGAGCTGCCAGAATAGAAATGCAAGACACATCTGAGCTCCATTTCTTTCTGCATTTTGTCTTTTTTTTTTTTTTTTTTTTTTATGAAAACCATCTTCTTATTGACAAACCCGCGTTGCATTTTCTTTATTTTCACAGCATGGTCAGATACGGTTCATTTTTACGTTTCTTGAGTTTGCACCCATCAATAAAAAAATATTTAACCCCTGGTGGGTCACGTATTTATCCAAAGGGTTTGTCTGTGTGACACTGAACCTGTCCCAGCCCGGCCCTCTGCTGCTGGATGGGGCTGTACAAAGTGTGGTGGCATCACCACCTCCTTCTCCCTTTGACCACTGCCCCATCACGCTCCTAGGAATGATCCTGGGGGACAATTTTAGGCCATGAATCACGCCGTGATGTTGCCGATACCTTTTTGCTCACAGGAAGCTGTTGGCTGGGCAGAAAGGGGAAGGAAGGCACTGCGGGGCCGTGGCAGGGGCTTCCTAGCAGAGGATGGAGGCACGAGGAGCGGGGTGCAGGGGACTCTGCCTTGCTGTGCTCTGTGCAGGTGTTGGTGAGTGGGGCTGGGGGTCAGAGGCTGCCCAAGCACCAGGGAGAGGTGGGGAGGAGGAAGAGGAAGTGGGAGAAGGGTGGGTGGTGGTGCGGTGTGAACGTTTTGGGTGTGACACCCAGCACACAGGGTCGTGCCGCAAGGCTAGGCTCTAGGAAGCCGAGCTGCGAGCTCAGTCTTTGCTTTGCTCACTGCCCCCAGCCCTTTGCACAGCTTTGGGGCAGTCTGGGTGCTCCCATGCCCTGGACATGCTGTACATCAGAGTGCAGCCGTCCCCGCTAACAGCTTTCCTGCAGCTGCATCACCACGAGCGCGTGGCCATGATGTCCCCACTGCTGCAATATGCCACTTGCTCAGCCTGCTGGGAAGCATCCTGCACACCCTGGCCATAGGTGTAAAACCCTGAGGCACCACAACCCTCACACTTTCCCTACGACCACATTGCTGCTGCTCAAAAAATCCCCCAGTGTTGTTCCTCCCCTGCATGCACTGCCCCCACCGCAGTGCTGCTGTCATTAGCACCTTCTCCCTTAGCGAGCAGTCGGGAAATTTGAATCGGTCTTACCTTACATTGACATTTGAAAGCGTGGTGTTGGTGTTACTGAGGCTATTCAGCCCTGATGTGAATTAATCAAACTCGTTCTTAGTGCTCGCCCTCAAAGGAGAGGGCCCAGGGGACCAAAACATCACCCAGCACAGCGACAACTCCGTGGCAACAGGAGCCCCCACCACAGCCACCAGGGATGTAAGTGGGCTGACAACGGGATCTGTGGGCTCCCCCAGTCCCCCTGGTTCTGAGGACCCCACCGCCATCACTGTGTCACTGCAAGCAGGTGCCCCAGGGAACCAAACCCGTGAGTCCCGTGCAGAGAAGAGATGTGGCTTGAGGATGCACCACTGTCCTGGAGGGTCCTGCAGCCCCCAGAGACCCTGGTGCACTGCCATGGGCAGGGAGCCCTCAGCTCTTGTCTCTTCCCATAGGAAATGCATTGGGTTTTCCCATCAGGTACTGGTCCCCCGTTATTTTTGTGGTCCTTGCTCTGCTCGTGCTCTTCTTCACCTACCGCAGGACCAAGGGCAAAGGTGAGCTGCCCCCCTGTGCCAGCTTTGGCCTCAACACAGAGCCAAGCGAATCCCAAACTGCATCCCAGGAGGAACTGGTTGGTTTTTCAGGTTTTTTTTTTAGCAGCCTCCTTATCGTAACATGTGTGTCTTCCTTATCCCACAGGGACACAAGACCCAACCACCTCCCTCAGTGACTTTTCGGGTGAGATTTTGGTGGGCTTCTTGCTGGAGCATCCTTTACCCGCTCCTACAGCTTGGATTCACCTCCACTCATTTGCATTGCAGATGTGGTCACCCCAGAAAATGACACAGCCCTGATCGTCCCTGCTGCTCAGGTGGGGGCTGCTCCCTATTTGCTTTTCCTACCCCCCCTTACCAGCTTTGGGCAAGCTGCACTCTCTGACTCAGTTTCCCCACTGTGGTGTGAAGGGTCAAGGATGCTCAGCACCTCATGCCATTGTCTTTCTCATGCAGAAGAGGTCAGACAACCCTCCTCCCCAGGAACTGAGCAAGATCACACCCTGCCAGCCAGCCCCCAACCCAGAACAGCCTTCCCAGGTATTTCACCTCACCCACGTCGCTGTCAGCCCAGCATTTCAGGCCACGATGTTGGCTGCACCCAAAGCCCTTTGCAGGGGTTTTTTCAGATGCTCCCAGTGTGCCCTAGGGCTTGTGTCCCCCTCAGCACCTCCTTTTGCTTCTCAGCAGCCTGCAGACCCCAGCACCGCAGGCAGCCCGCTCTGCTCTGTGGTACCCAGTGCTGACTGAGGGTGAAATGAGGGAGCCAGAAGCTTTTGGACACCTCAAAGAAGCACGAGGCTACTCCAGAGGGACAAATGGTGACAACACACCCGGACAGGGGACATAGAGAGGCTGGAGGATGTGAGCATCACATACCACCTTGTTCCTGCTGATGGATGCTATGGTGCATGGGCACTTGTCTGCAAAACAGGAACCTGTGTGGGTCATGTGTGCATTTAATGCACCCATGGACAGGGCTTGGGGGGATGTCACAGTGGAGCCAATAAATCAGCCTTTTGCCCCAGAAAACCTGGATTTTCTGCATCAAGCTGACATTTACCCCCAGGTAGCCCAGCATGCAGAGTGAGGGCAGCTAAGGACTTCACATGCAGAGGAAAGGGGAACGGTTGGAAACACTGGTGCTAAATTATTCACATGGGGGAGAAATTCATGCAGGGAGCAGCAGCCCTGTTTGTCTCTTGCTCTGCTTCCCCCATGCACAGCAAACTGTACGGTGCAGGCGCAGGGTGATGAGTAGGGGCTGAGAGTAGGGACTGCAAGAAAAAACCACCACCAAAACCCATCAAAGGAATCACCAACAGCCCCTCCCAGTGAGAGGGGTGGAGGTACAGGTGGGTGCTGAGCTGTGGGTACAGTGCACATCCGCTGTGATGTGTGCATGCAGCAGCCTCAGGGTTTGAAAGCTGTAGGGGGAGGTGTGCACATTGTGGGGTGGGAGACACGCATGTCCCATAGGATTTGGGCATTCCTTCATTGCTTTGCTCACCCCAAGTCCTTTGCTCTGTAAAAGCCCAAATCCCTGTCCTCGTCATTTCCAAATCATTGGCCTTATAATCCTCAAACCTTGGCTCCCTAAACCCCAAATACACAGCTCCACAAAGCACAAGATTTTGGTCCCATAAGCTGCAAGTCCATGGCTCCATAAACCTCAGATTTGTCCCCCCAAACCGTAGGAACTTGGCATCATAAATCTCCAAACATTGACCATGCAAAGCCCAAATCCTCGCTACCACCACCCCAAAATCTTCGGTCCCATAAATTCCCAATCACGTCCCCATCAAACCCAAAACTTTGGCTATACAAACCCTAAACCCACAGCAACATAAACCACCAAGTCTTGCCTAAATTAACACCAAATCCTCACCACAAGAGCACAGACCTATAAACCCAAACACTTGGCTCCACCGGCCTCAAACCCTTGACCATGTCATCCTTAGACCCTGGGCTCTCCAAACCCTAAATCTTTTTTCCCCACAAACTCCAAATGTCAGTTTCACAAACTCACATCCTATAGCTGTGCTGAGTGCCCCCAAATTGTGCTCTCTAGAGGTTATATATGGCACTGCAGGGGTTTGGGGGGGAGGAGGGGTGAAGGGGGAGGAAGACAAAGCCAAAAAATATCCAATGGGTTTATTTATAAAAAAAAAAAAAAAGGACAATTTTAGTTCTTCTATTAAAAAAAAAACCAATAATAATAATAATAAAAAAAAATCAACAAAAACACCAACCAACTTCCTAACATTGCAAACCGTAAAAAACAAAGCTTTTTATATATTAAAAAAACAATTTTACATTTTACACTTTCTCTACACACATGCACAAGGTCTCGGCTCCGTGGGGATTTAAAAATAGAAAGCAAAAAAAAAAAAAACCAAAACAACAACAACAAAAAGTTTATTCCTCTTTAAATTCCAAGTGGAACACAGCCCCCTCACCCCCCCCCCCTCCCCTTCCCAAGGCCTATAGATCTCACTGAAGTCTTTTTTGCAGTAAAACAACCCCAAAAACTGGGCTCCCAGCAGCACCAGCCCAGAAGGGCTGCGCGTGTAAACGGGACTGGAAGCTGCACAGGGCTGAGAGACGGAAAGTCTGGAAAAAAAAAACAAAAACCAAGAAATTTCCAGAAAAATCCCTGGGAATTTGGGAAGGCAGTCCCCCTCCCCACGCCCCCTCCCCAACCCCTCTTCCCCCACTACGCTGCACCCACTTTGTGCTGGGAAAGCCCTTGAAATCCACTGGGATCTGCTTTCTGCTACTGGTGCTTACTGGGAAGCCCCCAGCCCCTCAGGGGAGGGGATGTGTGTGTCACAGTGATGAGGTTTGGCAGCTCTCTCCGGGCCAAAGAAGCCCAAAGCCAGCTTAAGGTTACCCTCAACATGGAAAACAGGATAAAGAATACAGGAACCCCCACGAGGTATTAGGAGCCCTCAGAGAGCCAAGGGAAGGCAGAAGCTGTGGTTCAGCCCTGAGTATTGGGGTCCCCCTGCTCCACACCCCCAGGGCCACCACATCACCACCTCCATGGGACAGGAACCAAAGACCCCACAGAGCTTGGTCCCCATGAAGAAGCCCTTTGGGGCCAGCACCAGGGTCTGGAGGTGCTTTCGGCTGTCCCACTGCAACCCACGGGGTGTTGCACCCCAAATCCAGCAGCCCCTCACCAGCCCCACCACCAGCTTGGCGAGGCTCAGAGATGAGCACTGGTGGTGATGGTGGGTGGGTTGAACTTTTCCAATCTCAGAGATTCTGTGGTTCTGGCAGCCAGCACACATCAGCACGGGGAAACAAGGCAACAGCCCTAAATAAGGGCTTCTGGGAGTTGGGGGTGGGCAGAGGCACCCACACCACTGGGATGTTTCTCAACTTCATCATCAGATCTCCTCCTGCTTCCGTGGGGAGCTCTGTGCAGAAAGCAGCCTGGGGCAGGTGGAGGGAGGGAGAGTTCCATAGCAGCCTCGGATCACAGGGGTTTGCCAAAATATTCCAAAAGTGTCATTATTACCAACCAGCCCAGACACGGGTGGTGGTTTAAGACCAGAGATGCAGCGGTCGCAGCAGAAGAAAAAGGCTCAAGAGCCACTTCAGGCCTGGCCACGAGCGAGGCCACTGGTGCACAGAACTCAGCAGAGGGTCAGCCCTTGGGGGATGGCACTGAGAGATGCTGCTCGTCCAGTTGTGACACTGTGCTGTGCTGGCAGTGCCTCCTGGGGATGGCTGCAAGGAGCTGAGTGTGGGAGCGTGGGGACGGCACCAAGCGGCTTTGTGCTGGGGTTGGGGCTTGGTGCAGGTGCTGCTCAGGGACCTGCAGCACCCATGGGTCCCCGGAGCCCCCGCAGCACTCTGTGCTCACACGGAGGTCTCAGACTGCAGCCTCATGACGAACTTGTGCGACTTGGGGTCCACAAACTCCTCCGAGAGCTTGAAGAAAGGGATCTTCTTGGCGCTGACCACCAGGCTGAAGTCATGGCGCTTCAGCACAAAGACGACCCCGTCCTTCAGGCCGTTGGTCACCGGTTCCTCGCTGACTAGCGTCCACTGCTTGGCCAGCCAGCGGTCCTTGTGGTATTGGATGGTGGGCCCGGCACTCAGGTACCGCTCCAAAAACGCCTGCAGGAGGACAGACGTGTGAACGCCGTCTTCATGCTGCTCACACTTCTACTTATTTGCAGCCCTGAGCTGCCCAGCAGGTCCTGCAGGAAAAGCCTCCCAGCAGCTGGGAACCTGCCCCATCCGTCCCTCCCTTGCTGTCACACCCGCTTTTCCAGCTGCACAGCACTGCACCGTGCTCCCACCCCTCTCACCATGATGGGAGATGCCCTCATGTGGTTGGGCAAACCCACCCTGGGGTCCCCATCCCACTCTGCACACCTTAGGCGTCATGTCGTGGGTGATGCAGAACTCGAGGTGCTGCAGGATGCTCTCCATGGTGTGGTAGGGCTGCTGCTTGGTGGTGCGCAGGTACTTCTGCATGGCCCTTGCCATGGAGGCGAAGATGGCCTGGGCTGCCTCCCGGGGGTCCATGATCTCCCGCGGGTTCTTCTGGTCCTCATCCTGCAGCCGCTTGATGTGGGTGAAGGCCTCTTCCACTGCCACCACCAGCCTGCCAAGAAACACCCACGCTGTCCCCTTGAAGACCCCCAAAAGCCACTTCGATGTGCCCCCGTCCCCAGGAGCCCGAGGAAGCCACCAGGCACCTCCCACCCAGACCCAAACCCCAGCATCTATCCCAAAGCAATTCACCCCAGCACCAGCACTCTGCTCCAGCTCCTGGCCCAGCCCCCTGAGGGAGACCCAGGGCCGCCCTCTCCATCCCAGATCCCCAGGGATGGTTCTTCAGAGCCCACCATGGCCTGCTCCCCGTTGACACCCCCTTACCTGGCACGGCGTTTCCGCACCCTGCGCTCATGCTCTGCCTCCTCATAGTAGTACTCATTGTGGCTGTTGTCACGTCGGCGGGCAGCTGCGGCGATGACAGCGCGGGACTGCCCCGTGGAGTTGTTGGTGGTGTTTTCTGCAAAGAAAAAGGGTGAGATGTTCCCCCTCCCAGCTCAGCCAGCACAGCCCCATCCCATGGACGCGCCTGACGTGCTCCTGCTTGCAGCAGGGCGGTACTGCTGTGGGCTGGGAACTGGCGCCCGGCTTGCCCGCGACAAATGCACACAAATCTGGAGGGACCGGCTGGGAACCCAGCACGGGTCGGAGCCTGCAGGGGGGAAACACCAGGATGGGAGGAGGGGGGGAACGAGAGGAGAAGCCAAGGGAATGGGAGCTCACCCTCGCCGAGGGAATAGACTTTAAACCCGGACATTTTCTTGGACAGGACGGATTTTGGCAGGTTGAGGAGGGCAGGATTGTAGACTGGGAAATCGTGGTAATAGTTCTCCAGGATCCAGACGGCTGCTCGTTGGATGCTGCAGGGAGACACAGCAGGCGCAAGGCACAGAGAGCAGGTTAGCACTGCGCCAGGGCAGGCACACGGGGAAAGGACAGGAGGGAGGAACACAGCTGGCACTACAGACACAGATCTCACTGCAGGGACACCCAGGCACTCACAGCTCTTCTGATCAGGCAGTGCCAGAGTGCAGCAGGACGCAGCACACACACAACCAGCCACGTGTGCACGAGCACAACCACACACACAGACGCACAAACACCCACGAACGCAGGTGTGCACACGCAAGCTCACAAACGCATGCACGGGAATGCAGAAGCATCCCCACAGCCCGAGAAACGCAGTGCCACCCCCCACGTCCCCACACCTGAGGTGCCCGATGTTGTAGAAGCGGCTCGCCCCATCGGTGGAGCGCACGGCCTTGAGCGTGAACTGGGGCTGGAGCTGGCGCAGCTCGAGCAGCACCACGGCCAGGTAGTGCACGAAGAGCAGCGCGTCCACCAGCGAGACGGCGTACTGCACGATGCCCTGGTAGTTGCGGTCCCGCGAGTCCAGGATGCGCACGCCATAGAAGAGCCAGTAGGAGACGACGAGGAGGAAGACGAGCACCATGAGCAGCGCGCGGAAGACGAAGATGCGCGGGAAGAAGGCCTTGGGACGGCGGAAGAAGAGCGCCCAGCTGCCCAGCAGGAGGATGAGGAGTTTGAAGGCCACGGAGATGAAGAGCCCCTCGCAGGGCGTCCCACAGGGCTCCAGCTCCTCCCGCCACAGCAGCTGGGGCAGCAACATGAAGGCGAGCGGGGTGAGGAAGGCGAGCAGGGCCAGAGCCCCGGCCAGCGCGACACCCAAGTGCCGCGAGCAGTCCAGGTGTGCGCTGTCCTCCATGTCCTTGGTGATGCGTGTGATGTCATCGTGCGAGATGCTGTGCTCCGACGTCCCCGTCACCACCGTGGTGGTCTCGCCCCAGTTGTCATCCTGCAGAGGGGAGAGGGTTATGAAGCAGAAGGTCGCAGCATGCCACGATCCCAACGCAACCTAGTGTCCCCCCCTTCTCTCCCCCCTGCCCCCCGACCTCAGACCTCCAAGCCTGGCGTGCTGGCCGGAGCCATCACCCCCATTGAGCGGCCGAGGGACAGCGCTGCAGGCAGCGCCCTGCAGGAAATCCCCGTTGGAGGCTCCGTGCCGCGCTCCACCTCTCCACCCCACGTGCACGACGCGGCCGAAAGCGGCTCTGCAAGTGGAAGGCATCCTGTTTCCAGGCAAATCCCCTCATTAGCAGGGCCAGAGCCAACATGCCCAGCCCCGTCCCAACACGGCCGCTGCCGCCTCCTCTGTGTCGGCACTGGGCAGGGCGAGATCGGTGGTGATCGGTGCTGGTGGCCACGAGCCAGCTCGCCATTGAGTCCATTTAGGGGGTACACATCTCTTCCTGGAGAACGCAGCGTTTTTTCTGAGATTTTTAGCCTCTTTTCCTTGTTTGTTTGTTTGTCTGTTGCTTTTTTTCTGAAGTACTGACTGCAAAACCTCCATGCCAGGTTCACCAGTAAAATCCCAGCAGCTGGCATGTCTCTTCCCAAACACAGCGAGGCAGCGCAGCCGCCCCGAGCCCATTCATTTCTTTTTTCCACTGAAGTCACACAGGTATGGACGTGAGCTCCATTCCCTTCCCAGTTAGAACACGGAGCTTCAGCAAAGGGAAAAGATGTTACTGCACAGCCACAGAAAACACTGCTCTGACACACCAAGGGTTGGCCTGTCTGTCTGTCCATCCTCTCGTTCTGCTTTGGCGTGACCAAAGCTGGGGTTTCTATTGTTCTATTGTATAGGATAAAATTACGATCTTCCTTCTGGACTTTCCAGACTCCGGAGGCGTCATCCCAAACTGGAACAGCAAAACCACCTCCAGCAGGGGTACTCTGGAGGGATGGGGGGAGCAGAGAGGGTGGAGGAGCTGGCACCTGGCTCGGAGCCCTTTGAGCATGCTTTGTGTCCACACAGAGCATCCCTGATCAGGGTTGGGGGATTTTGCTGCACAGCTCAGGCTGGAGCAGCCCTCTGGAGGCTGCAGGTCTCGCACCACCAGTGCGGAGCTCGCCCAGCTGCACAAACCCGCTCAACTGTTTGATCCTCCCAGGGATGGAGCTGGGGTTATTAAAGCTTGGCAGGGCCAAGCAGCATCGCCCTGCAGGCACTGAGCAAAGAACTGGAGTGGATCTGGAGTGAGCTGATCTCAAGGGAGCCGATCCCAACAGCATCAATCCCAAGGGAGCTAATCCCAAAGGCATTTTCTACCCTGGGCAGCAGGAGGGCAGCTCATGCAGCAGCCCCATCTCCTTCCACATGTCCCCCTGCCCTGGCACCCACAATCCAAGGACCCCCCATCCTCACCCTCTCATCCCCCCGGGTCGATTCGTTGTCCAGCAGGGGCTCTCCTGGAGCCTGAATGGTCACTGACTTGTCCCCACGGCTCCCATCCCGGCTCTTGGAGCGGTGCCGGTCCCGCCGGTCCCTGTAAGGCAGAGCAGGGTGCAAGGTGGGTGCACGCTCAGACTGGGGACCAACAACCCCCCCAGGCACACACCAAGTCCTCACCTGTGCTTGCGGGAGCTGCGGGAGTGCCCGGATTTGTAGGAGTAGCCCGAGTACTGCGACTCATTGTCCATGCTGTCGGCGCGCCGGGGCTTGTGTCGCTCCACGCCGGGGGGCTTGGCTTTGCCTGGCCCCGGGACGGCCACCGCCTCCTTCAGAGGGGGCTTCTTCAGCCCAAGGGGCACCTTCAGGAAGTCGACTGTCACCTTGAGGGACTCTATTTTGAACGCTGGGCCGGGCTCTGCTCGGAGAAATGGGAACGGCCGCCTGCGGGGGGGACAAACGGGGTCAGGGCACCACCATGGGCCCTGGAACAGCACCCTGGGACTCTTGCTGCTGCCTGCAAGCACCCCATTGCTGTGATGAGGCCAGCACCTGCCTGCAGTCCCCATGAGACAGGAGCTCAGCAGGGAAAGGATGGAGGAATTTGGGGCACGCTGGGGTATCCTGCATTTTAGACCCAAGCTGGTTCCAGGACAGCCACCTCCCCCCCCTTTAGTAACAACGCTGTACCACGAGCTTTGAAACACGCTCTTTCGGGGTGATTTACACTTTAATGAATATCACAATCGTTATTTTAATTTGCCAAGAGAGTGCCCGGGGTGGGAGCCAACTTTAAATAAAAAAAAAAAAAGTAAAAGAAAAAGAGGAGCAAACAGCTTGGCGCAGACTCCAGCCCCACTCACAGTCTGGGGCTCTGCCCAAACAAGTTCCCAGCACGGAGCTGCCATCCTGCACCAATCAGTGCAGCCCCATGGCGATACCAGGGGGCCCTGGGCACGAGGAAGGGACCCCAGCCTCCAACTGCAGCCGTGTGAGTTGGAACTGCCCGTACACAAAGAGGTGCAGATGCGTGCGATGTGCCCACCTACGTCTGCTTATTTTGGCTGTATCTCTGCTGGACTGGGAAAACAACGTGCAGCTCAGGGGCTGGGGTGCTGCTCATGCCCTGTCTGCTGCAAGGAAGGGACCCAGACTGAGGGATGGCCATGGTGACACCCCCAGGGGGACATCCCAGACCCACCAAGGGGGTGACATCCCCCTGCCTGCCTCTCCTGGATCCCTGATGATAGGGTAGGGGACCACGAGCATGCTGACCCCGCTCCTGGCACCCCTCCCCATCACTGCACATCAGAGCTGCCTGTGTTTGGGTGGGCGGGTTACCAGGGAAATGCTATTTTGACCAAATAAAACCCGAATGTCTTTTGGCCTCTTTTCCGAGGCCTCAGAGAGGGGAAGATGGGGTCGATGAGGGAAAAAAAAAAAAAGCAAGGCTGGGGGGGGGGGACGACAAGAACCCCCTTTTGTCCCAGATGCTGGATGCTCACACATTTATCACTATGGAAACAAAAGCCCCCCCATGCCGGTTGTCTAGGAGATGGCAGCGGGGCTAGGAGCTCGTCCCAGCGTCCCCAGCGAGGAATGGGGGAAGGGGCAGGGAGAAAGGGACCCCCCCCGGCCCCCTGGAGCACCCCCCCTCTTCTGGGCTTTGTTGGGAGGCCGGGATCGGGTTTCTGGCAGGAACAATGCTTGGCGCAGGGGGCCATGGCTGGGCTTTTCCCCAACCCTATTCATTAGCGCCATTAAGGAGCTGGACACCGCGGGCTGGAGGAACAGCAGGGCTTGGGGACAGCTTGGGGACAGGCAGGACTTACCAGCCGGGCTGCAGACGGGTGTTGTCCCCGTCCGAGCGGTCACCGGGGCGTGTGGGGCATCCTCAGCATGCGACGGGGACGGCATCCAGCTGGCAGGCAGTGGGGCATGGGCACTGCTCACACGTCGGGCTCTGAGCTGGGGGAAAAAGGAAGGGGGTCAGGAGGGAAGGAAGATCCCTGCCCCACCATGTCACCTACCCTGGATCTTCACCACGAGCATCCCAAGCGTGTTGGGCTCACCTCGGGGGACTGATCCCAGCAGTCTCACAGCACAGCTCACTGTGATGCAGAACTCAGCCCCCACTGCCCACTAAGCACTGTCCCCTCCCTGCTCTCACCCAACCTGCTACCCCCTCACCCACCCAGAGAGGAGCAAAGCCCCTCCTGCATCACCTGGATGGGTCCTGGTCCCATCCAGACCCAACCCCTCCTGGAGCTGATATCAGGACAGGGATTTTTTTTATGATTATTATTGCTGTTCGAAAAGAAAAGTTCGACAGGTAAAGGGGGGAGAGCTGGTTCGACAGCACAGGTGGAGGAGCTGGAAATGGTTTCCTCAGCTCTGCCCTCCCCTGCGCCAGCAAAGCAGCGCCGAGGGCTGAGAGCTGCAGCCAGACACAGGCAAATGAGGAGGAAAACTCACTTTTCTAATAGCGAGGTGATTAACTATTAGAACAAACTCCCCAGGGGAGAAGAGGCTTTGCCATCTCCTGACATCTTCAAGTCCAGACTGGATGGCATTTGGGATGCGGCTGCAGCACACTGTGGCTTCAAAGTGCACAGAGCTTGGCTGGAGCTGAGGGCTCCCAGCATATGGGGGCAGAAGGAGCTGCCGCCTCCCCACCCCTGAGCCCATACATCTCCAGGACCAACCATCCCTTGTATTCAAATGTCCCCAAAAGATCCAAGTGCTTCTGTATGAGAAAGCTCTCTGATTTCAAACAGCTCCAGGGGAAAGCCCAAGAAGCAAACCTGCTCTTCCTCTTCCCAGCAAGGCAGAACAAAACCACGTTATGGGGCACTCTCTGCCCATCCCATTCATCACTGGGACCATAAGCATCAGACGACGAGTGTGCAAAAGCCAGGGATGGCATTTGCTGGAGGGACAAAGCATTTCTGCTTCCCACCAGAGCAGCAGAGGAGAAGCAGCAGCAGGGAGCACCTGCACAAGTACAGAGGGGTGAGCATTTCCCTCCTTGATGCAGCAATGCAATTGGGAAACTGAGTCGAGCAACAGGCAGCATCACACTGGGGGTCTGGGGTCCTGGATTCCAGCATACAGATCCACTGTTGTTGATGCTCCCAACAAGACGCCAAGGGAAACTGAGGCAACACTGAGGCACAAGCAGAAAACCTTACAGGACACTCAGCCCTGCTCCACACCATGACTTCTGGGCAGGCCCTGGTGAGAGACAGAGCAGCACAGCGAGCATCCCTCTGTGGGGAGCCAGGTAGGCACAGGCTGTACCTCCAACACAGCCCCAAAACTAGACCTAACACAGCCCCATCACAGCCACAAAACAGACCCAACACAGCCCCCAAACCAGCAGCTCCCTGCAGCCTGGGAGCCAGGGCACCTCCTGCCCAGTGCTGGCTCTGCCAAGCCCTGCACCCAGCACATCTGCTCGCTCCACCACACCACCACGCCTTGCTGCCTTTGCACAATTGGCACTTTCCCCAGGCAGCCACTGCCTTGCTTCCTAGCAGGGACGGCCACCACTGTCCCCCCTGCGCCCCGCAATCAATGGGGACGCGCACGGAGTGGTGGCTGCGGTTGCATCCCTGGCATGCAGGGTGCTGCCAGACACCCACAGGCAATGCACAATGCAGAAAGCTCCGTGGGTGCACTGCAAGGAGGCAGAAACGGAGGGAACCAGGCAGGAGCTGGTGCCCATTTGGCACAGCATCTCCCCACTACGGTACAAACAAAAGCCCTCTCTCCACCCCGCACCCAGCCCAGCACCTCCTCGCCACGTCTCCTCCTGCTGCTGGGAGCTCCGTGCTGGGAAGGAGCCCTGTGAAGGAGCAGCTCTGCTCCGTCAGATGCTGAACGCCCCGAGATGCCACCGCCACGCTCCCACGGAGAACTCTGCAAACATCCACGTGGAAAGAGGTCCGTGGGCCGACAGCTTCAGTGGGACGCGCAGACGGCCCATGGGAAGACGGAGCGGCTTAATCCAATTCCCCCATGGGGTCCCATTCTGCTCTCAAATTGCTCGGCGTCAGCTTGGATGCAGAAGGTTTAATATCCTTTCCCAACTGCCAGCTTTAATTACGATCACGCGGGATTGTTACAATGTCCACAGGAACGTCCGAGGCCCTCGGCCAGCACTTGGGGATTCCCACTGCGCTGCAACGGACAAAGCCCAGCCGTCCCCCCCACTGCAGCTCCACTGCAGCTCCTCGCAGGTAAGAAGGGCTGTGCCAGGTGCAGAACCAGAAAATGCACCAAAAGGACGGGATTTGCATGAGGGCTTCGCTGCAAAGAGAAGGCCATTTGCATTGCAAAACGTGACAGCATCCAGGAGCCCGACTGAGCTGTGCCCTTCCCTGCCTTCCAAAGCACTCTGCTCTGAGCAGGACAGCACCGTGGTGCTCAGCTCCTGGGGCATCACCGTGTGTGCTCCATCCGTGGTCCCAGGTGTCCATGCTGTGCTCTGAAGCAGGGCTGTGTGCTGTCCCACACTGTGGTTTTGGGGCGTTGCTTCTCCAAGAGCATCGCGGCAAAGCTCCGATGCACCGCGGCAGTGTCACAAAGGACAGTTCCTACCCCAAAGCGATGCTCAACATGTAAACAACTGCACTTGGAGATGTGTTCTAGCTCTGTTTAATCCATTCCAGGTGCCCGATGCTAAATCCTGCAGGGCTGCAATGAGCAGACGGCAGGGTCCGCGGCTCCGAGATGGAAAGGCAGCGTAGGGCTGGGGGTGGCAGAGCTGTGGTTTGGCCTCGCAGTGACTCCAGCCCCATCCTGTCACCCTGTGATGGCTCCGTGAGGTGTTATCCAGGTGAGGAGAGTCGTGCTCTTGCTAACCCAGGGCCCTGCCCAGCATCCCAGCCACACAATCACAACAAAGCCATAAAGCATCCACTGGCCCACAGGAACAGTGCTGAGATCTCAGATGAGCTCAGACTGAAGACCTGAGGCTGCTTCAGCCTTGCTTGATGCTAGGAGATGAGCTTTTGCCTTCCCCCCATGTCCCCCCCCCAGCCCCATTGTCTGTAATTGGATCCAAACGAGACCACTGCATCTTATCACCCAAACAGCCAAAGCAGCCCTGGCAGAGGAGCGAGCGCTAGAGGTGCCCTTCCTGGGGTAACCTTTCCCAGCAGGAAATCCCCCAGGACAGGATGGTTTTCCTCCAACACTACAAGCTGTGAAGCTCTCCCAGATCACCCAACAACCCAGGAACGTGAGGGGTACCACGAACACGGGGCTGCCCCCAAAGACCCCAATCCCTGCAGGGATGATGGGCACTGCTGATGGAACAGCAGGAGGGGCCCGGGCTGCCCCAAATCCCACAGTGCCAGGAGCCACGGGCACACAGCATCCTGGGCAGCTCCCACCGAGCCCTCTGCCATGACCCCTACCCCCTGGCCCGACCCAGTTCTGCCCCAGCACAAAGGCAGCACCCATCTGCGTGCAGATCGCATCCTGCTGGGGCAGCCCCCGAGCCCAGCTCGGTCCCAGCACAATCCCAACCGCTGTGATTAAGTAACAGCCGTCCCCAGAGGCTCCGTGAAGATAATATTTAATTCTTCTCTCTTGTTATTCTTTTTTCTAAGCCTCCGCCTCGGTGATTACAGCACGGCCTGGGGGGTGGGGGGGGAGGATGGCTGAGCTCCCGTTCCTGAGAGCTCAGCTCCACACGGGACACGGAGCTCACAGCACCGGAGCAGACCGAGCCCGGCTCGAACAGGGCTGCCCCAGCAGGTGAGCGGTGCCGGGCAGCCCCCCAACCCCACCGCTCCGCTCCCCATCCCGGCCCCCACCTCCGGGCCTCGCTTTGCTCCGGGGGAGCACAAAGGGCTCCGGCACGTAGGTGATGGGATCCGCAATCACTGCACCGCAAAACCTCAGCCCCAGTCCGCCTGGGCCCGGGCATCCCCCGCGCTGCCCCTCGAGCCCCCCCCCACTCTGGGCCGCGGCCCACGGAAGTCTCCATCCCCCCCCCACCCCCCCCGCCCCCTCCGCGCACCGCTGACCCCCGGCTCCACCGCCCCCCACCCCCCCATACCCGGCCCCCGCCCCACTCACCGCGCCCCGCACCTTTGTGCCCGTCCCCCCTCCTCTCCGAGCGCCGCGGGATCCCGGGGCTGCGGCGGAGGAGGAGGAGGAGGAGGCGACGGAAGGAGGAGGAAGAGGAGGAGGCGGAGGAAGCCCCAAATCCCGGCGGAGCGGCCCCGCAGTTCCTCGCTCTCCGGCCCCACCGCGCCCCGGACCGGCAGCTCCACGCCCCGCAGGCGGCCCCGCACCGCCCCGCAGCCCCCGCCCGCGTCGATGCTGTTCCCGGCCTCCCCCCCCCCCCCCAACACCGTGCGCACCGCCCATTGTCTCCACGCGGATCTCCCTCCGGGGCTCGGCACGTCGAGGGGGGGGGTCATTGTCTGAGGCAGCCCCAGGGGTCCCACCCTCGGCTCCAGCTCGGCTAAAGGGGGGGGAGAGGGCTCCCCCCCCCCCAGGGCTGCCTACAATGGGTGTAAGGATGGGGAGGTTCTCATCCCGCCCCAGCAGAGCCCGTGGTTGGGAGCCTGGAGCCCACACCTCGTGTCCTAGCGTTCACGGACAGGATTTTATCTAGGGAGAGGTGACCCGGAGGGGTTCTGGGCTGTGCCCCCACTCTCAGCTCTTTTCTCCAGACCTGGGTGCCGAAGCGAGAGAGCGAACAAACTGCTCCCCACGTTCCCTAGATGTTCCCCCCCCCCCCCAAGCCCACAGGGAAAGCTGTATGCAGCACGGTGACCAGGGGTGCTCATCACAACCAGAGCATCCCAGCTGAGGGTGATGGTGCAGGGCCCAGCTGGGAGCTGAGCACCTGGAAGGGCACTCAGCTGAGCTCTGCAGGGAACAAATTGGGCTGGGGGGAGGAGATGGGGGGCACACACAGGCAGACCCCCACGCTCTGGAGGGAGGAACAAGGGCGAGCAGAGAGGAAGGAGCAGGCTGAGCCCTGCAGAGCACCTATGCCTGGGATTGGGGTCCCCAGAGGGGCAACCAGAAACGTGCATTCAGCAGCAGCACTGCTCATCCCCAAGAAACAAGGTCCAAGCTGCACACCCACCATCTATTGCTACCCCAAAGCAGAGAGGGGGTAAGAAGGGGCGAGGGCACAGCACCCACACATCATCTATTAGGTGAAAGCACCCCCCCAAAAAGCTAGGTCCCCCCCCCCCCAGAGCCTCCTGCAAACGCTCATCCCACAAGAGGACAGTTGCCAGGGTCTGACCCCAAATACGGTGGGCAAAGGGGACCCCCATGAGGATGCAGTAGTGTGAGGGGGGGGGCTCATTGCTCGGAACAGCCGCCCCAGGAGCGCGGCCCTTTATATCAATGGGAGTGGGCTGGGAACGGGCCGGGCCGCCCCCCACTCCGCCCAATGGAGAGCTGAGCTGCCCTCCCAGCGCACACCATTGGCGGGATTTAAATGGATTGTTTGGCCTTAAAGGGGAGGGAGGAGGCGTTGGGAGGTGGATGGGGTTTTTTTTTTCCCTTTTCTCTTTTGGAGGTTATACGGTGTTTTCTGTGGGGGGGGCCCTCGAGGTCATCCCCCTTCCTCTCCCTTCATCACTACGGTAGGGGTATTAGGAATGTGGTTTCTTCCCCGCAGTATTTGGGAGCACGTGGATGGGCGTGGGGAGGAGGACTGAAGGGGCAGCTGGGGGCTGTGGGACCCCCTTCCTTCCATATCTCACCCTGAACGATCCCACCCTGGTTTCTTCTATCCGTGCTTGGCACAGTGCCTGTGCCCTGGGGCTCGGGATCGTCGCTGAATAATGGTGAGGAATGGTGATGCTGCGCCTTGCAATAGCCCTGGGGATGGACCTCAGCTTGCTCGGGTCCCATGTCTCAGAGCTAGGGGGTGGGGGGGGGTCACCTCCCCCATTACACGTGGCTCAGTGGCTGGATTGGGGCCTTAGGGCTTGCTGTGGGGTGGGTGCCCCTCTGCTCTCCCCTCCCTTCCCCCTGCAGCCAGCTGCCCCGGGCTGTCCTCAAGCTCCAAGAGTGATTAATGGGCCCTGGGAGCTCATTCCTGGCCAGCTGGGGCCGCAGGAGCCTCTGCCATCTGGGAAGGGCTGCATTGTTCCACCTGGTGATTTACAGGGACCGTTCCCTCCCTCACATCCCACATCGGATGGGGGTACACAGCACCGAGGCTCAGCAGTGCAGCCCCCACG
Organism: Callipepla californica brunnescens; assembly: GCA_023055505.1. Taxonomy (NCBI): domain Eukaryota; kingdom Metazoa; phylum Chordata; class Aves; order Galliformes; family Odontophoridae; genus Callipepla; species Callipepla californica. The sequence continues at coordinate 553,732 of JALIRH010000132.1, read as the reverse complement.
CATCCCTCGGGGATAGCAGCATCCCAAACACCAGCTCTGTGATTCCTCACCCTGGATACCTCCCATAAAGAGCCCCTCCACTCGTGCTGTGGGGAAATCACCCCCAAGACCCCTTTCTTTGCCACCACCCCAAAGGCTGCACCCTGGCAGGTTTGCCCCCTCCCCCCCCACGGTGTCACAGCTGTTTGTTGCTCCATCGGGTGAAGACCTCCGAGCAAACAGCTCAGGAGTCTGAGAGTCCTGGAAAGAAGCATCCCTCCCACCTTCCAACCCCCCCTCTATCCCCCCCAGATATTTGTCTGCGAGCACGGTCTGAGTCTGCTGCCCTGACCTGCGCCGATGCCACCATCATTGCTTACCTCTGCTGATGTCGTCATCTCTTATCTCTGCCGATGTTATCATCTTAACGGCGTGAGGCCCCTGATGGCTTGCCCTGCTCTGGAAGGAGGAGGTCTGCTCTCTGCCCGCTTACAGCATCCTCCCTTCGGGCCCCGCATTGCCCCTCCGCGGTCCCTGAAAGCACTGCCGGCAGCTGTGAGCGCTGGGTTGACTTTGAGAGCATCCCACTCGTGTGCAGGATGGGGTGTCCCCCCCAAACCCCCCCCCTGCCCAGCCTGGGGTGCCAGCAGCTGGCGTCAGCCTGCAGGACCCTGTCGTGGGGACCCAGCAGATGGCACTACCGCCTCGCGCAGAGGAGATGGGGACGCAGCTGCTGCCCGCGGTGACATCCCTGGGGTCAAGGCCACCCACTGGGGGCACGCCAGGCCCTGGCAGGATGAGCCAGTGGCAGTGCTTCCACCTTCCCAAAGCGGGGTGTCCCCTCCTGCACCGTTCCTCCTGGGGGCCAGAGAGCAGCAGGGAAGCCTCAGCCTCACTGCTGGGCAGGAGCAGCTGGGTGGTTTCGTGTGAGTTCCATTTTTGGCACGTTTGGGGCTATTCTGCACGGTTCCTTTTCAAATGCTGGGTGAAGCTTTCCTTCTGCAAGCACCTGCCTGCGCACTCAGCATCACCTGGAGGGCACGAAGGGATGGAGATGCGAATGGAGAGAGCAAGAAGCAGCGGTAGGAGCAGGGACAGAGCTGGGGAGCACCCAGAGGAGCTCCCGGGGAGCAGAACCCCCTTTAGCACAAAGAGCGGATGAGGGACCCAATCTGTTTGAGGCGACAGCGAAGCCGGGACCGGAGTGAATGAGCATGAAGTGCTGCCATTGTGCGTGGCACAATGAGGACCATATGTCAGGGCCAGGGCTGGCAGCCGGGGACAGCAGAGGTCTGGGAGACACACAGGGGCTTGAGCTCTCCTAACCCCCTCCCCAGCACCATGCCAGTGTAGAGGGATAGGGATGGGGGTCCGATGAGTGGAGCAGGCTGGAGGCATCTCCAATCTCCATCAGCTGCCATTGCCCCCAGTTTCCCCCCCCCCTCTTTCCCCGCTGTCTTCCCCTTCTCCCTCCCCGTCTTTATTATTTCCCCTTTGACGCATCTCCGCTGAGCCGAGCGGCTGCCGAGGCCAATTGATTATATGAAGAAATTTGGAGCAAGTCGGCGAACAGCTGCAACCTGCCCCCGGGGACGCGCGGCACAGACAAAGGAGCTGCAAACTTGCTTCCCCACATTGCACGGGGTGGGCTGAGGGAGCAGGAGGGCACTGGAGGGGACAGGGCAGGGGATGCGGGGAGGGGACAGAGGGACACAGGGACTTGGTGGTGGCTCTGGAGCTGAGGTTGTGCTGATTGCCCAGGGAGAGCGAAGGTGGCTCTATTGGGGATGCTGGTGCCTGGAGCAGATGTCCCCATCTCTCTTCTGGAGCTCGGGGGGATGCTCGTCCCATTGCCACCACCGCCTCCAGAACCCCACAGCTGCTGGGAGGAGGTGTTCACAGACGAGGTTAGAAGGAAAGAAGAAGGGAAGCGGGCACTCCGAGTTCAGGATCTCTTTTGCTGGCAGTTTAATTCATTTCCCCCTCCCTGACTTCCTCGTGAACTCATAAATAATAAATCCTCGCACAGTCCGAACAGCCAAGACGAACAAGCGTTGGGGCACACCACACACACAGGGGTGGGTTGGGTTGCTTTCCACCGCGCTCGTTTCTGTTTGTTTGCTTCCTAGGTGTCCTTTCTGAAAAGTGCACAACACAGCAAATAAATAATAACATTTATCAATAAATTAATTCAATAAATATCCTCGTGGCACGGGGACGTGGGCTGAGTGGAGGGGATGAGTGGGCTGCCCTGCTCTGTGCATTTCCCTTGGGGATGCCATGTGCCCGAGCATGTCCCGTGGGATGGGGCAGTGTTGGGGTTGCAGGGAGATGGGATCCAGAGCTGTGGGCAGAGCCAGGACAGGGATGGAGCTGGGCCATGTCTCACCCTGCAGTGGGCAGCACATTGCTTTCGGGCACAGTGAGCACTCTGTGCTCTGTTCAGGTCCCTGTGGGGCTCTCTTTGTTCTCCTGCCACCTCCAGTGCAAAATTAACTCTTAGAAAATAACGGGGGGAGGCAGAGGAAAAAAAAAAGGGGTGTGAAGGTTGCTCTGGGGCTGTCAGGGATATTGGTGCAAAGAGAGCATGTAAAGGGCCGAGGGCTCCGTACTCTCTCTGCTCAGAGCCAAGGGCATTGCAGATGAGGATGCGCAGCTCTGCGATGAGGTGCTCCCACAGCAGGACGTGCTGGAGAGGTGGGCATGCAGCAGAGGGGATCAGCCAGGCCCCAGGTGACAGCAGCTCCAGCCAGGCATAGGGCAGTGTGGCCTTGGGCACCGTGCAGCTGTCCATGGTGCAGCATGGCCGGATCCTGCCCTACATCTGCAGCACACTGAGTGCTCTGTCTCACACCAGGATGGGGCTGAAGAGGCTTCTCTGTGCTGAGGGCAAAGCACTGGGGAGGTGGGGTGATCCCCTGTTGATGCCCCATGGCCGGAGGGTGGATGGATGTGGCTCTGGGCTGCTTGGCGCTTCATGGGCACAGTTTGTGGCTCGTAGAAAAGAGGTGACATGGGACCAGGTCACGACTGTGGGGACAGATGAATGGATGCGGGCTCAGGATCCCATTGGCGCTATCAGTGGGACATGCAGCAGAAGGATGGACAGACATTGAGAACAGACGGGCTTCAGGCAGCAGGTCCAGCAGGACAGACAGACGGCTGATGGGCTGAACAGCCTGCCTGGCTCAGGCAGGACAGACAGATGGACGGATGTGGGCTTGGTAGCAGAGAGATGCAGTTTGGATAGGGGCAGAGTGGGCAGATGGGATGTGGTCCATCCAAGCAGTCAGACGGATACGGGTGCAGCGTGGTTGGGTCACATCTGGACAGACAGACTCGAGCCCTTGGCCCAGCACGTGTTTGGGTTGGAGATGGATGGGCAGACAGACAGACAAGACAGACAGACGCAGGCTGGGCGGCTCAGACATCCAGCACGTGGTTCAGGTAAGAGATATAGCAGATGGCCAGGCGGAGGATCTCGATCTTGGAGAGCTTCTTGTCGGGTGGCAGCGTGGGCAGCAGCTTGCGCAGCTCAGCGAAGGCCATGTTGAAGGCCTCCACGCGGATGCGCTCCCGCGTGGCGTGGGCTGTGCGGTACTTGGCCGTGGCACGTCGCCGCCGCCGCCTCTCCTCCCGGCTCAGGTGCTGCAGGTCCTTCTTCACTGCCTCCGTCTGCTCAGCCCCACGGGGCTGTGGGCACAGCGAGACGCCGGACTCCTCTGCGCTCCCCACGCGGCCGCAGTCGCTGAAGACAGATTCGGGCTCGGAGTGTGCAGGCGGGAGGTCGAGCTCTGTCTGCTCTGAGTTGAGCATGGTGGGTGTGGATGGATGGATGGATGGATGGACGGATGCTGGGCTGAGGATGGAGCAAGGAGAAGTGACTCTGCTGGGACAGGGCCTCCGGCTCACAGCACAGCCCCGCTGGCTCTCCTCCTCCTCCTCCTCATCACACGGCGTCTCTGCACGATTTCAGAGTGTTTTCCTTTTCCTCGCTGGAGGGGTGATGGCAATAAACCGAGAGAAGGGCGGGATGCATTAAAATACAACAAAAACACAAACATCGGCAGCTCCCGTATGGCCGAGCCGGACCACGGGCTGTCAGGTGTCAGAGCAGAGCTGCAAAACAGAGAGAGGGGCTCAGGGTGAGGAGGGGGGAAGCACGGACATGGCTGTGCCTTCACTGTTCCACGGTGGTGGCTGGGGGATGGGGACAGGGCTGGGACAGGGAAGGGAATGAGGATGAGGAAGGGGATGGGCTCCAGCGGTGGAGACAGAGCTTCAGAGTGGCTCTGAGAGAAGGTGGAAGCTGCTCCTCCTGGCTCTCCGGAGGGATGACAGGTGGTGGATGAGTGAAGGGAAAAAACAGACTGCAGGGGTGAGGGGAAGGGGGGGCTCATTGTATACTAAATGAGCCCGTATGTCATGGATCCTGGCACCCCAGACATATGGAACCCAACACAGCTGCTTTGCTTGATGTGTCCAAATAGGAGCTGGCTGCGTGCTCCCTGAGGGCTCCCCGGCCCCGGGTGCTCAGTGCTGTGGGCAGGGACCTGTGCAGGTGCCCGCATCGTGGGGACGGCTGTGGGGACAGTGACCCCGGGCAGGGGATGAGAAATGAACTTTGGAAAGGGAAACGCTGCTGAGCAAAGAGACGGCGGCCGGGCTGGGAAGAGAGCCAGGAGGAGATGTACAACGTATTATATCTCTCTGGCCTGACAAGCTCGTAATGAGCCATATGACTGAGAAATGGAAACCAAACGAATACAGACAGGTGATGGCTGGGGAGAAATAGCCCACGTCCCCTTTTGAAGGACGGGTGATGGACGGAGTGCTTGATGTGCTCTTGCAGAAGCACTGCCCAAGCACATACATACGTACGGTCCCCGTCGAAAACACTTTGAGAATCTCACATGCAATTACAACCAACAATTCCCACACGCGTTCATATCACAGCCCACCAGGTCTCTGCTCATGCACACACCCTTTCACTGGGATAGTCAGTTTTCACTAAAATAAATTACCTGGACTTTTTCCTAGAACACAGACCAGCACGGAAGTACAGGTAAAGCACAAAATGCTGAATAAAAAGTTGTTCCTGTGAAGCCCTTGGCCTGGAGAAGAGGGAAGGAGCTGCTTTGGGTATGTGTTGATAGAAAAGGGGTTCTCAGGAGGTAAGCTTAGGGCTCTGAGTGTGTAATAAACCCCAAAATTAAGGAGTGTATCCTTGGGGAAAGCCCGAGCTGGGCTTTGAGTTTGATGTGCCCCGCTCGCTCTCAGCACAGACACAGACCAGATGTGTTCCAGGCAGTGGGAGCAATGCAGAGGCGTGCACCTAAAGTTTCTGCATCAGCCCCACCTGCTGCAGCCGTAAGGACAGCAGTGCCTCCTGCACTCCTTCCACCTTCTCCAGCCTGTATTTCTTTCGTCCCATTCTTGGGGACCAGGACCTCCATCCTCCTGCCCCATCCCTCCTGCTGCCGGCTCTGCCTTGGAGCATCGCTCCCAGCCTCTGCCTGGACCCATCAATGTGGGGTGGGAGGAGGTGGATGGCTGGGCTGCTTCCCAGGATGCCATCACCCTTGTCAGGTGGCACTGGTGTGCCATGACACGCAGAGAGGGCTGTGGGACGCGGTGTGCTGCCGCTTCTGCATCCTCAAAAGTGAGTTGTAGGTGTCAGTGATGAGTCCTGCACGGGGCCTCTCACCGCTCTCGGTTGCAGGAGGATGTTGGTAGGAGACACTGTACCACTCTCATGAAGGCAAGTTTCAGTGCTCAGCCTGCTCCCTTTTTGCAGAGCGAATCCCCCCTCAGTAAGCTCTTCCTCTGCATGGGTGCCTCATGCTCTGAGCTCTTCTCTGCTCTGGATGAGCCATAAACTACCACCTACCTAAATCCATCTGCAGCAAGAACTCCCCTATGACCCACACCTATCCCAGTCCTACCTCCAGCAAAACTCTGGTGATGCACCAAGGGAAGCAACGCTTCCAACTCTCTCCTTTTTCCTCACGCTCCATTCCAGCAGTGTGACCATTTCTGAGGTCTCCGCAGCAGACTCACTCTGAAGTCGTTGGAGCGGATGCTCCATTCCTTTTTTTTCTGCTCAGAAATCCCCCTCCTGCCCCGCTCGCAGCACCCAATCCCACAGCATCGCATCGCCATCCCACCCCAGTGGAGCCGCCTTACCCCCGAGTTGATGACCATTCCCGGGCTCCAGCTTTCCTCTTCCTGAAGCCCAAAGTAATCCGGGAACCGCTCGCTCATCCGTCCATGGAAGAGGCAGAAAGTTGATGACCTGCTCGGTGGGTTGAGCCCCGGGATCCTTGGGGCCCGAGCATGCCACAAATGAGGCAGGAGCGCAAGGACCGCGAGGGGAGATGGAGACCAAGGAGGCATGTGCCCCACGCCCTATATATGCACCCCGGCCTCGCACGCCGGGTCCGACCCCAGCTGCCTCATTGGCCGCTTCACTGCTCCCCCCCTCATAAATATTAAAGCCAAGAGAGGGGTTGCCATTGGCTGTGGGGGAGGTTGGAGCCCCCGGGAGAGGAGGGAGGTGGAGGTTGGATGTGGTCCTGGAGGGTGGATGGAGGTGGTGGGCTGGGAGGAGGGAGGGAGGAGGGTGGGGGTGCTCCGGGAGAAGGCGACATCTGTTCTCCATGCATATTTCATAAAGGAGAAATGGAGAGATGGGAGTGAGCGTGGAAGGGGAGAGATGGGCAGGCGTAGTGCTGGGTGGGATGGGAGCAGCGGGGCCGATGGCGTAGCCCTGCCTTCTGCGGGGTGAGATGGGCTGTGCTGTGCATCCATCACCAGGAGTGGGACTGGAGACTCTGTCCCAAACTGCTCCATCAGCAGCACCGTCCCATAGGTGCTCCCCGTGAGCTGCTGTAAAATTCACCCGGAGTAAAGTTTGGAGAGGAGAGAGAAAGTGAAAGGAAGAGGTACCCAGAGAGCACAAGTGCTGCTTTGACACACTGCTCACCACGAGAAAACGATCTCTTTTGTGGGTTGGACTTCATTTGCGCTTCTCGCCCCTTCTCCAATTTCAAATCCTTCCATTAAACTCTGTCTTGAAAAAATCCACTCCGTTATCAGTTCTTTCCCAGCTCTGAAAGCTGCGTGTCTCCCACTCCATACCTCCAAGTGCCCTCCTGCTGCAGCATCCCCCTCTATCTCCTCTGCCTCCCCGGTGCTGGCTCCCTGCCCCACTCCTGGCCCCTGGGGCAGCTTCCTCCCAATGCAATGAAGCCCAGGTGATGGGCATGGGCACCTGGGCTGGCTCCAGCCCGCGGCACGGCTCAGCAGATGGGCTCGGGGGTTTGCAGAGCGAGCGGCAGCCGAGGCGGAGGGATCAGGTGGTGGTGAGAAGAACTGCTTCACCATTGCTATGGCACCGATTAGCAAACAATATTTGCCTAATGAGCTCATGGCAATCGTTCTCATCCGCCCCGAGAACAACCGTGCAGCACCCGGGTACCGCACGGGATGCGATGCTCACCCATCGACCCGCACGCATCGCTCTTCACGTTCAGGTGAGCAGCTCACGTATGTCCATAGGGTCCCCAGCCCCACACCCCCCTTCTCCCCCCACTCACAGCCTGGCCTCATCTCCCCCGAGAGCCCGCTGGGCTGTTTGCATTCGCTCCTTGCTGCCTCCTCTGCTCCGTGTCCCTGCCAGGACGCCAGCAGGGCCCCCCCTCTCTCTGCAGCTGATGCCGGGCTGCTGCGGGCACCCTGCCGGGAGCGGGAAGGGACAGAACGGAGCTGTTCCCCGCAGGGATGCCAGGACTGCTCTGCAGGGTTTCCTTCTCTCCACACTGGGTTCCCACTCCCATCCCTGCTCCCTCCTGACTGCACTTCCAGAAGCAGTGCGCAGGACGTGGGTAGGGGAAGTCAGCTAGAGGCAGCCCCATCACCTTTGCCCTCTCAGCCTTCCTCCCCCTGCAGGTGCTGAGCTGAGGGTACAAAGGGCACTTCATTTCTCAGTATCCATTGCCAAGAGTGAGGGTTGCACCCTGGGGACCTGAGGGGGGTCCCCAGGTGAAGCCACAGCTCCAGGTCTCGAAGGATGCTGACAGCAAGCACTGTGAGAAGCTCAGGGCATTCCTCCTGTAACCCACACCCAGGTTTCCCCTTGGCCCTGACCTCCCCCCCATTCCTCAGGACCCACATCCACAGCCCCTGTGAGTTTGGTCGCTGCTTCCTTTGCAAGAACTTCTGTGCTTCGGCTATCTTACATCCAGCCAAGAACTGATGGCATTTGAAGGAGGAAGAACAAGAGACCCTTTGGCATTGCTCTTCACTTCTGAATTTCTCAGTTCCCTCCTGGCAGGAATCGTTATTCCTTGTCACGACCACCCGGGCTTCTCCACAGCAGTGCCCACACACCGCAGCCTGCAGGAACCCTCAGGATCCCAGGGCCTGCTGTTCAGCAAAGAGCTCAAGGAGCAGCGAATGGCAGTGGAAGTGCAGTTGATCACGGCACTCCCTGCCTGCCTGCACCCTGCAATGCTGTGGCTGAGGAGGGTCCGTCCCTGTGCCCACCCCAAGGGCTGAGCTGCTCCCAGCCCCATGCACGGTATGGAAGGAGGCTCTGAGAGGCAGTGTTTGGCAGAAGAGGAGGTGACATATTGTACAAAGTCGCCTGGGACCACACTGGCCTCTGCTTGTCAGGGAAAACAGGCAGCATTAACTCTTGGGCTGCTGGGGCAAACCCAACTGGAGTTGGCTAACTTTTACACAGTGGGAGCCTGAGGATGGGAGTGATGGCTTTGGGGCATCCCTGCCACACACTGCCATTGTTAAGGGATGCTGCTGGGGCACTGTCACTTCTCCCCCCCTGGACCCCATCTCCACGCACATGGTGTGAGCACATCCACCTCTCCAGTCTCTCTAGAGGGCCCTCTGCAGAACCAGAGATGCTGAGATGCCTTTGCTCCTGCAACAACTCCACTGCTCTCTCACAGCAAAGCCTCCTCCAGCAGCTTTGGTCCGTTCCCTGCAGCAGAGCTCCTCCATCACCCACAGGGATGGTTTGGTGCCGCTGTTCTTTTCCAGGACTGCACAAATGCAGTTTGTAAAGTGGGCAGCTGCCATCTCCATCGTGCCTGGTTTGCAGCTGCTGGTTTGCAACCAACTGCTGCAGCTGAGCGGGCTGCAGAGGGCACAGAGCTCTGCATGGATGGTGCAAGGCCTTGCCAACCACATCACAGTGCACAGCTGGAGCTCAGCTAGGTGCTGCTCTAGCCCTTGGAGCTCCAGCTCAGGGCTTGAAGCCTCTTTGGGCAGCGTTAGAGCACATATCAGAGCGGGCTGGCCATGCAAGCTGCACACAGTAATGTGCATAAGCAAAGCTAGGCTACAGGACACATGGGGAGGTGGCAGAGCATTGCCAGTGTATATATGCACACCCCTTTTTCCCTGCACATATGCACATGTACCAGCAGCCCCTGAGCCACACAGAATGCCCCAAACCTGAGGCAGACTCCTCTCCTCTCCTCTCCTCTCCTCTCCTCTCCTCTCCTCTCCTCTCCTCTCCTCTCCTCTCCTCTCCTCTCCTCTCCTCTCCTCTCCTCTCCTCTCCTCTCCTCTCCTCTCCTCTCCTCTCCTCTCCTCTCCTCTCCTCTCCTCTCCTCCTTTGTCTCTCTGCCTTTTATTGAGCGCAGGTTTTGTGAGCGGCCGGTGACAGACGGCCCCGGTGCTCGACAACCAGACAATCTGTCACCACCACCACTGACAGCTTTCACAAGGAGCCCCTTTTTCCTTTCATCCTTCCCAGTTCCCTTCGCCTCCGCTTGTCCCCCTTCCACACGTGCTCTCTGGCTTTGTTCCCCCTAAAAGCCAAATAGCGACAGAAGCTCCTGATCATAATATTGCTCTAATCGAGTCTGTCATAATCGGATCCAATCTAATTACGTTCAGATCCCTCTCTTCTCCTGACTCTCTCTATTGCCTGTCCATCTGTCCCTCTCTTCCCTTCCAGTCTTTGTGTCCATCCATCTGTTATCTGCAGGCCTTTCTCCCTTCCCATCATCTCCCTGGGCCCCTGCCCCATTCGCAGCGTGGCCGCCCCGGCCCTTTCCTCCAGCGGCTCCCTCTCCAATCCATCTCTCTTAAAGGCCTCTCCATCAATCCATTTAGCAGCAGCTCCCTGCCTCCTCTCGCCCATCTGCTTCTCCCTTTCTGCTGGCTGCGAGATGCAGAGATGCTGTTTTGTTTGTATGTCGATCTTGATTAGCCCCAGAAACCTCTCTGCCGGAGCCGTGCTGGCACTGGGGAGGGATCACCTGAGCAGCAGAGCTGGAGGTCCTAAGCAGCATCCTCCATCCTTGCAGCACCCTGCACTGCTCACAGGCTGGTTGTGCAAAAAGAGGCTGGACAAGGCACAGAGATGAAAGGGCACAGCCCCAGGAGCATGGGATGGGCTGGGAAGGAACGAGTTGGAGCCACTAGATGGGAGGTTTCCCAACACCTCCTTCTCCAGCTACCTCCAGGGCCTTCCCATACCTTTCCCAGCAGCAGCGGATGTTGGTCTGTCGCAGACAAGGGTGGCAGAAGAGATGGAGCCTGGGCACGATCCAGCCTGGCAATTCTTACGCCGCTATTTGTAGCATTCAGATCCTCATTTTAAAACACATGTCGGACTCGGATGCCCACTGGGTGCCAGCCAACCTCTGTTTTGCTGTGGTGGGTACCCTGAGCTGAGCCTTTGCTCCTTCATCTGGACTCACTGCTGCTGCTCATGGGCATGACACAAAGTCGTCGATGATCAGGGCAGTGGGAGTACCGGAGAACGACTGGAAGCACTGTCTGGGACACAGTCTATTTTAACTGCTGATGAAACGTAGAAAAATTATTTAAGACGACACCAATTTTTTTCTCCCTGTCTCCACCGCTTCCTTCTCTCAGAAGCCAAACAGCCCTGGCTTTGTTCTGGGTATTAATTAACTTTCCTGCCTCTTAATATTCTGGAGCCATAAAGTTCCCATGAGCTGGGATGCCGGGCGCTAAGAAAACACACATTTCCTCTCCTTTCTCCCTGTCTCATTGACTGTCACCCCCATATGTCTCCCCCCTCCAGGCACAAGGGCAGCTGCAAACCCTCCTCTCTGGGCTCAGCCCCAGCCCTCTGCCTCCTGGGAGGCAGCTGAGTTCAGAGGTCAGGAGCGTCAGTGGCATCTTCTTTTTGTACAGAAATCCCTGGTAGAGTTGCGCTGGGGAGAGAGCAGAGGAAATTGATGCTTGCAAAAGATGTGTGTGCGTGGCGGGGGAGTGTCTCCATGAGATGCCTGGGGGCTCTCTGCTGCAGAGACAGCATGTGCCAGCTGCCCTCCTCAGCAAGGGGAGTCTGTGCTCCCAAAAACAGCTCGTCTGGGCTTTGATGTTGGATGTGGAGTGGGGGAAATTTCTTCAGAGCAGTGCCTGGATTACCGACGTACCTCAGAACCAGGGCAGAAGTGGGAGGTGGATGAAGAGTCTGCGGGGAGCTCGGTAAGGACAGAGCTTACTGAGCTGGATAAGGCGTAGAGATGATGTAGATTTCAGAGGCAGAGAGCCCTGGGTTCCTGGCTCAGCACATCATAGCAAAATGACAGGTAGCAGGTAGAGAGTGCATCACTACTCTCCAAACACGTCAGGAAAGCTGGTTCCAGCACTGGTCTTCTCCAGGGCTGTCCTGCCACCACCAGGCTCACCTGAGCTGGCCACAGGGAGATGGGAAGAGGTGCAGAGCTGCAGTTTTCACCTCCAAGAACAAACAGCACAAGGTGCAGACAAGCAGCTGCCCCTGGGAACTGCTGCCCCAGCCCTCACCGGCATCAGCAGCATGTTTATTTTGAGGAGCAGTTCAGCAAGACTTGCAAGAAGTTGCATCACTTCTTTTTCCCTTGGCAGAAGGCTGCAGAACTTGCTTCTCCCAGGCTCCATCCCTTGGGGGTGAAATTGCTCTGGACTGCACAGCAGCATTCTCCTTTTTCTCCTATATCTTTGGTCAAGCACTGAGCATAAGTGAGCTTGCAGACCCTTCTCCCCACTAAACCAGCAGAATAATCAACCTGCTGAATTCAATGCCTAAAAACCACCAAGGATACCAAGTGCTTGGACAGCACTCAAAGCTGCCCAGCATCTGTGTGCATCAGGAAGAACAGGTTAGACCAAGAATGATGTAAAACAACTTCAAAATGCAGTAGCACTGGAAGAAATTCAATACTCGTGCTTTGGAACAACAAGCCAAAGTCTGAGAGGCAGAAGAGAACATTTTCCCAGCACCTGAACTTAACTGTAAATCAACAACTGCGTTGGAGGGAGCTTTTGAACCCTTCAATGACTCCGCAGGAGGGGTGGTAACCTCTGACACTGCACAAAGTTTGCTAGGTCTCTGTCAAAGCCAGAAAACGACGAGTGATCCTGAATTGTTTCCCCACTACACCATGTCCTCCTGGACCACCTATGGCACACATGTGGTGCTTGCTGCAAACCTTCACACCAAGAGGCAGCTTAGGGTATGCTGCTGTGAGTGGCAGCTTCAAAAGAAGAGCAGACATGAACAGCAAAGTTGTTTGCTTTCCATATGCTTTGCATAATTCCCCATGCAAACTTATCTAATTATCACAGAAAACAGGCTTTGAACACGGGAATTATCTTGCTTGCATCAGCCTACCTCAAGGAAGGCCATACTGCCAGCTCTGTGCTCTCACCCAGAGCAGCAGCACCATGAATGGGAGAAGAGAGAAGGTCCCTGACTTCAGCTCTACCTTACTTTGCCAGCACCCATCCAAATGCATGCAATTGCACCTCAGAAACTCAGTGATTTTGTTTCTCCTGCAAAGATAAAAATAGAACTACGTTTACACCAATACTCAAAATGATTTTCCACATTTACGTGCTAAGAAAGCCCTTATTCCCCATTGCTTATTAGCATTAGGGATGCTCTAATTAATGCACATAATCTCAGGAGTGATGGAGAAAAGTGTATCAGGGGAGTTATCAACTTTAAGGTTGGCGCAGCTGAGGACAGCTGCTGCTTGCTATATGAGGACAGGAGGAGGAATGGAGACGTGCTCAGCCCCAGACCAAAGCAGCTACTGCATATTGGAAAGGAAAATAAAAGAGGGAGTCAAGCTCGTTTCATTTTCAAACTAGGGACACGCACCCACTGCAGATAACTGTAGTCAGAGTGAAGGCATGGGGAGGATGGCTTAAGAATGAGCCTTTGCAGGGATAAGGCACGAACTCTGGGCTTAAACCAGTCAACAGCAGCTCCCCGAGGAGCAGCAATTTAGTTGCCATACACAAAAGCAGCAAAAGCTTTCCCAGTCCCAGCGGAGGGGAACGAGAGCTCCCAAATCCACTGTCAGCTCTTTGTTTGGAGATCAGTGGTGAGACTGAGCAACCGAATAGGTCACAGAGATTCCAGCTCCTCCTGGAATCCGGAGGGGGATGCAGGTGTGTTTCCATATCGAATGAAATTTCACTCTCTGTGATATGAAAAGCAGCTTCTGTCACCAACATCTACTCCAACGAAACACCTCTGTATTTTAAGCACTGTTCACCTCACAGTCTTGAGAGCATCCCTCACCTCTGGGAAGCAGGGCAGGAGTCGGGCTCATGCCACCAAAGGGAATGGGCACCATGAGGGGAAGGGCAGGGCACAGAAACCCAGGCAGAGACTCACTCCTGTGGCTCATTTACTTCCCAATGAATCCAGCAATCCCCTTTCTTCCCCACCCCCCTTTCATCCTGCACTCAGGCCCAACTCCCAGAGGAGGGGAGGCTCAGATCTGAGCAGCACAGCCCGATCATCAAAAGCCAGCTGAGCAAAACTAATTTACTGACCATGGCAAAAGACAATGAGGAGGGCTGGAAGAACCGATGGCTTTCGCCCTCTCTGCTCAGCAACACTGCTGGCACCAAGACTTTGAAGGACACACAAATCCGTGGTGCAGAGTAAATTTTGGGCTGACAGTCGAGTGAAGACTTTTGGTGTTCTCCAGCACTGGCAGCACTGTGGAAAATGTATTTCTGTCGCAGAGGCTGCCAACCTAGCCCCTTGCTTCTCCTGTCCTCTTGTCAGCCACTGATAGGAGGGCTGCTCATTGCACTGTCCACAGGGAGACCTGTTGGCCATCCAAGGAGCGGTGTAGGCACAGACAACGGAGGCAGCTGTTTGTTTGCCTCGCCAGAGAGCAGCTCAGAACAAAAAGCTGGGAGTGGAAAATGGGGCTGGGAGTGGTGAAAGGGTTTATTTCTGTGAAAAGAAGCAAGGAAAAAAAAAAAAATCCAACCAGAAGCCCTAATGAAAATGAAAGCCCAAACTCAAGCATAGAATCTAGATTTGGAATTAATTTCCTGTGTAAAGAAAATATAACGAACTTACCTTATGAGGGGAAAAATGTACTTTACAAAACTCTGTCAGAGCACAAGCTGTTTTCAGGTCTTCTATCTCACACAAAGCACGTTCCAGCACATAAACAGTCAATAATTTGGGGGGAAACTAATGTTTTTCTGTCCAAAGATTAGGAGTTAGAGGCTATGAAAACCCTTACTTTAAAGAAAAGGTATCTCCATTTAAACTGAGATTCCAGTTTCTTCGGCACTGCTAGAAGAAATGAAAATAAATCAGGCACTGCAACATTCTGCCAAGTATCAGGAATAGTTTCCTGATAGCAAGATGCATTAGCAACTGGAAAAAGTCTCCCTCAGGGAAGCACTGAAAGAACAAGGTCTGAATTACTTTAAAACTCCAGAGTTTATGTCTAGTTGAGAAAAGACTTAAATACAATAAGCCTGCATAGCCCTCTAGGGAAGGGAAAATGATGCCTGCTCTAGTGCTAGTCAGGTCTGATTTCTGTGATTAATCCTCCCTACTGTTTTTTTGAGCTCCTCACTTTGGACAACAGCACTATCACGTCTTTGAATCAACACTGCTGAAGAACAGGTGAATTTTTACATAAAAGGAACAACCAGGAATAGCTGAGTGCCTGGTCAGTCATCACTGCCAGCCCTCGGACCCCAGTCCTGCTGTGAGCACACTCTTGATTTTAAACATGTTTAATATTCCAGTGCCTAAGAATCAACCCAGATCGAGGCAACAACATATACAGCACTGCAAGCAATGAGGAGCCATCCCTGCCTTGGAGAGCTATGTCTAAGCTGAAACAAATGCTGTTCCTTCCAGGACCACAAAACATTTTGATCCTTTGGTCAGCAACTAAAGATAATGCAGCCAATGGATTAATTTGTAAGCCAAGATTTTTTTTTTTTTTTAATTAAACAGAACTATTTATATATATATGTACAAAACCCAGAAAATATTGCACCATTTAAAAAAAAAAAAAAAAAGGATATTTTACATCTAATCATCTGTTAAACAACACGCTCGTCCTCCCTGCACTGTAGTATATACACAGATTCACAGCAACTGTTGGATGTTAACAGGCAACCCGTGCTATTGGACGCCATGGAAATGCACTGGTCCACACATGACAGAGAAAATTCCCCTCCCACCATCACCCTCACGTAGGGAACACGTCCATTGCTTTGTCACCTTGGTGGCCTTCAGGAACAATCCTCTCAAGTTGCTCAGAACAAGGACAAATTATAAACAGAAGGCTTTGGGAACTTCTCAGTCACAATTTCTTTTGGGCTTGATCGGCACGGTTTTCTGGTAAAGTCTCTTACATTTCAGGGCTCAGACCCCAGAACTTGAGCGTGGAGGCTCTGGAGAGAACCATTTCCATTCCTATCCAGAGAGAGGGGCATTCCAGTGTAGTTTTATCTTTGACATTTGTAATCCAAGGACTACAACTTCTCAAGCCCTGAGAGCATCTTCAGTAAGCCACAACCCCAGGGTCCCGAGGGATGTTAAAAAGTACATCTGCTTTGGCGTTGATAAAATGTGTGGCGACGAGAGAGAAGACCAGAATGGCAATGCCCACAACCAAAGTGATTATCTAGAAAGGGATGAGAAATACTTAGCATTGTTGCAACAAAGATAGACCAGAATCTCACAGAAGTTGTATTGAAAAGGATTATGTGTCAGAAAGCCACAGAGATCACTCACTACTGAGGCAAAATGCAAACTCACCTCTAGCTCCTTGCTGGCTACCAGAAATATTCGGGCTCGGATCTCCTTCCATCGACTCTCTGTCCACGTGGAATACTCTGTAGATCCCCATTCCCTCAGCTCAAAGGCAGGAGAGAGTGCTTTGCTTAGGCGAACAGTTGATCGAACGCAGTAGGGGACTCGTGATGTTGAATTAGGGTCCAGGGAACCCTGCACCCAGGCGTAGTCATACATCTGCAATGAAAACAAGACATTAAGAGACAGCAAGGCACTAGCAAATAACCAGACTGTCTCCTGGTGAGACAGAGAGGGCTTTTTCTGACTGTTCACATTGTCAGGGGATCCATTCATTTACTCCTCCTCTGCCCTTCAGCGTTCATGTTTTCTTGTTGGAGGATTTGATCCAGTTCTCCCAAGTGTGATTATAGACAGTACAAAGCATTCCTAACTAGCTTTCCTCAACAGCAAAAAACCAAACAGCAGATCTGTCCCTGCCACTCTGATGACACTTACTTCTTTCTCAGCATTAGGTGTTTTTTCAGGGTTCAAGCACTCTTCCTTGGTGAAGTTAACAACAGTGCCCGTGAGGTTGGCCAGAACATACTGCACAAGGTAGGTGGTGTTCACAGGGCTGGAAACAGCAACGTAGTGCTGGGGAACATCATCACCTGGAACAGTCAGAGAATTGGAATTGATGGGGAAAATGCCAGAAGCAGCATTACTGTGGAGCTTTAGAAAGTTGCCAGGTAACATATGGGGTCAAACACATCCCTGTGTTCTTCCCTGTGTTGCTTACCCAGAATCCCTTTTAGGTCTGGTTTAATGATGGACTGAAACCAGGAATTGTTCATTTTAATCAGAAACCCATAGAGCATTTGAGTGACCTGGAAAGAGACGTAAATTGATTCACACAAAGAGGAAAGAACATTGCATCTTAATGGCTACATCTCTCAAGATTGTTTGGCACAGAAAACATTTTCCACTACAGGGACCAAGAGCATAGCAAAGGAGATATTATATGTCACAACTGCACATTATGTGAAAGCTGAGTTTCATTCCAGATCCACTGATTCCTTAGCTGATCCCTGAGGCACACATTGCCATCTCACCTCAGGTTACTTTGCCCTAAGATTGAGAGGGAACGAACTAGAGAAGGGTGAAAGTTTTTTCATTCAGCTGTGATGGAGAAAGGGGGAGAGGCAAAGCCCTCGTGGAGACAGACAGGACAGCATGCTGTGTAAACAGATATAAACAGAGACAGAAGGGAAGTACGTGAGGGCTCATCGTAGATGCCAGGGACTCAATTCCATCTGCTCGTACCGTTTTTGGATCTGCCTGAATAGCAGAGGTGTCGTTGGCTCCCCCTGCAAGCCGGTAGAGAGCACGGGCGACCACTGTGGCAACTTCTGCCAGAGACTGCAAAAGAAGAGTACTCTGTGTTAATCAAGATAGACAGACCCAGCAAAACAATTAAGAGCAAGCCAGAACCTACACATCCATCAGCATGCTTATGCTGCATGAGCGTTTGAGTGCCTATTGCTTCTGTAAACGTACAAAGCATTCCCACCTTCTTTCTGCCTTTTTTGGAAGCAGCTTTCCCCCTCTCTCCACGATCCCAATTGCAATCTGCCCCTACTGAAAGCCCCATCCAGATAAAGCAGCTAAAGAAAATGTAAAAATTGGAACCTTGGCTGTGTCTGTGACATACTCCAGGGTCTCCTCAGGGCTCAGCCCCTCGGGGTATTGCATCTGGATGTTCTCTGGAGTGTCGTACATGCTCTGGTAGTATCTGAAAAGAAGAAAGCAAACAGAGGTTGGGGAGGGGCAGAAGGAAACCACAGGGCATGGAATTCAATTCAGAGTGTGTTTAAAGCAAACAGTGGGAGCAGTCTCCTGGGAACGGAGAGACAGCTCTGCCAAAGCACTGCCCTGCCACACGCTCCTTAAACCATTTAATGAGGCTTTATAATTAACTTGGCCCTTCCACAGCTTCTCCCATCTGAGGATCTCCAAGCAATTTACAAGCTGTGATTAGCTTTCAGGTGGGCGACAGCCCCGTCTATTAAATGGATAGAGAAACTGAGGCAAGGACAACCCATGCAGAAGATCTCATGGGAGGAGAGCTTTCAATGCAAGTCATGCTAGCAGATTTTATTAATGCCTTATTTTGAAGGCAGTGAGGAATTCCAAGCGAACTCTAGCGGAGATTTACAACAAAGTGTCTGCAAACACACACAGCTCAACCAGGAATTGCATGGTCTATGCACCTGATATTTCCAGACAACCTGGGACTGATTTTCTCCACCTAAAGATGGTCACAGACCAGGGAAGTGTGGCGTCCTTCACCTCAGCTCCTCCTGCACCTTCAAAGCAGTGCACATTTAGAGCTAAAAGGGAAGAAAGGGAAGCTACTTCCCTTTGATCACGCCAGAGATTCTCAGTTAACAGAGACGGGTAGAAAATGAAGGCAAGGAGACAATTGGAAGAGTTTGGATGAAGGGAAGGAGGCAAGAAGAGAAAAAGCGAAGAGGGGACGGCTGTCCTCTACCCCACATCCCCATTTCCAAAGTTGAAGGGAAGCAGCTCCCCAAGGAGCACACAGTATTAGGGTCATGTGAGGTGAATGAAAGCACCCTTTCTAATGCCTGGGGCTTTCTGCCATCACAAATAGAAAGCTATATGAAAAAAAAAAAAAAAGAAAAAAAAAGCAGCTAGCTTCTGGAAGAACAGATGAGGCTTAGGCACGCTCAGTTGCCATTTGCTCACCTCTGGCTCCCAGCCAGCTGTGGGGAACATTTTCTGTACAAAACTGGATTTCTTTCGGTTGTCAGAATAATTATGTTGCGCTTGTTCAATTACATGGCACACGTTTGCTCCTCCACTCCCCCCGGCCTGCCGCTCCACATGTGCTGGGCAGCACAGCCCTGGCAGAGGACTTGCAGGAGCTGGGGCTGCCCTCTGCTGGCCCCGCTGCCTCCGGCCACGGGCCAGCACAGGGTAGTACCTGTTCTGGAAGGAAGCCTGGTGGTCAGTCAGGACCACCCCAGGAATGTGTCGGGCACGAAGGAAGCGTTGGAATGAAGATGGGGGAAGAGGCTGCGAGAATCCAACTTCTTGCAAAGTTACATTTGCTCCTACACTGCTGTTACTCAGAATATCGAGCAGGTTTTGAATCTGAAAAGGAGGAAACAGCGTTGGTCCACTCTTTTTTGTTTTGAATGTGCAGTTTTTCTTGGAAGTTTAACATCCTGAAGATTTGTAAAGTGCCACAAATCTCCCCAGCATTTTGGTTAGGTGAATGACTACAGGCTGCTTTCACTCACCTGTGGCTCAACAGTTTCATTCAACCGAGAGACGGGGTCTGTATGCATCCACAAAACGGAGCCATTCCGTAGAGCCACCTGCAAGAAAAGAAACAAGAAAGAAAAACACCTTCATCACACACTAGGGCATGATTAAATCTTGTAGAACGTGGAAGTCCAGATCAGAATGAAAAACAAACAATAAAAGCAGTGAAAAAGGACGGTTGAGGAAACTACACCTAAACGATCACAGAGAAGTAAAGAATAAAAATATCCCCCAGCTTATCTCTCACCTGATTCAGCTCCACAAATGAATGGATGTTCTCCAAACGGAGAGGAAATTTGTCTTTTTCCATATCATACACCATCCGTGAGCTACCAATATAATCAAAAGTCTCCTGCAACGAGGCAATAAGAAAAAATCCACACGTGACTTGCACACAGATAGCTGCTCAGCACAATTAACAGCACCGTTCGAGAAGCAGAAGTGGAATAAAACCAAAAGTTCAGGGGCTAAGTGCTGCATGAAGTATTTATGAAGGTTTGCATGGCCTGGCTGACATCAGAATACCAAAGGAAATATTATGTTGTAGGCAGAGATGCAGCAAAGGACAAAAATGAAGGTAAACAGAAAAACAACAGGAGATAGCAAGAAAGGCACAAAGTCAGACTTCTGTGAGTATTGATAACTCACAAAGGTACTGCAAGTAACAGTAGAGAGGCAATACTACACTCTCTACTTTGGTGTACAACCCCTTTGTTTCTGGGAGAGTAGAATAGGAGGTCAGGGAAAAGGGCAAATCCTTCATTCCAGTAATTAAATATATGAAGCACTCCTGGAAGGAGGGATATCTGTCTCCCTAAAGAAAGAAGGAAGGCAGGATGACATCAACAGCTTTGTCAGGGGAACTGGAAGAAGCTGAGCACTGCCTGGAATGAATCAGTGCCCCAAAGAAGAGAATCCCCATGACAGAAAAGGACAGTGAAGTCAGCCAGCCACCAGACTTTCCCCTTGACTATTATACAGCCAAGTCTTATCACTCCACTTACATTCTGGGAGCACGACAGAGCGTGTTTGCTCCACAGTGCTGTATGCTCACCTCCCTCAGGGAAATTCTGACTAGGGATGTATGTGCTGCGGAGGGTGAATGAAGGGAATCACATGGCTGCAGCATGGGGCTGTGGGAGCCAGTTTCACAGAGCTGCACAAAAGCCATCAATGTAGATGCCTTCAGGGGAACATCAGCTGTTGGCCATCAGTCCCTCCTCCACAAGCTTGTTCTGTTTTTTTCACAGCTGCCAACTCCAGTGCTGGGCTCTCAGAAATGAATTACATTTCGACGCTGTCAACACATATATTTTTAATCTATTTTTTAATTCTGGGCTTCATTTCAGAATTTAAAGCCTAGCCATCGCTGTTCACTCTGAATGGGGGTGGGACAGAAAAGAATACATACAGAGAAGCACACTGGGAAGAGACAGGAGGGAAAGCAAAGTTTGACTTATTCATTCAGAATGAACTGTGGGACAGAATATGCACTGCCCCACTGGAAGCTCCATCTGTTGTTGTCATCCCAGTGAAATTAAGATCCTATTCTCACTAGGGGAGTGGAGAGAACCATGGTGTGGGGATGCAGATAAATTACTTTGCACAAAGAGTAGGAAAGAGTTCGTTTGCAAGCAGCCAAAGGCTGATTTGCTATTCTGAAACAAGCCAAATGGTGGAGTGATGCTGCTGCTCTTACCCCTTGGAAGAAGGTGAACATTATATTCCTCTGCAGCAAATGAATATCTGATGCCTTATGAAGGGCTTCTGCAGCAGCCAAGTGGGTCACAAAAGAGGAGACAGCACTCTCTGCCCCAGGTGCAATGTTCCAGAAGAAGGAATGGCTGTCAATCTGTAAGCACGAATAGCAGGCATGAGAAATGTGCCAAGAGGAATACTGTACTGGGAAAGCAAATCTGCCCCCCTCATTTTAATCCCACTCATCCCACTGATAAGGAAAAAAAAAATCGCAGCATCCTGCCTAGTGAAACTTCAAATACCAATTGTAATAGTCAATCAAATCCAAAGGAAGGGTTGGAGAACAGGGAGAAATGGAAACAAGTAAGAGAAGTATATTCTAATAAAACCCTACACTCACATCTTCCCACAATCCTTCCAGTCCACCTTCTGCAAAGCAAGATTAAGAGATACTTACTCGTGTAGCGACCATAATAAATTCCTTCTTAGGATCAACTTTTTCAGATGAATTAATAGGGTGCAAGGTGCTCCATACGTTGTAATCAAGAAGAGGATCGCATACAGTCTCTAAGAAGCAGAAACAACATTACTTGAGAGTTGACATTATAGCAGAGACAACTGAAAAACAATCTTGCTTCTCAGCTGTAGCTCACCAGTGATCCTGTATCTGCCCAGCAGGGAAAAAGTCACCAACAGAACATTCATGAGGACAAGGATTTCAACTCATGTATGCAGGGCCTAATCCAGCAGTAACCTCAGAGCCTTTTCTGATGATCAGTGTAGCAGGTATTAGGTGTCTTTCTCAGTCAGCATCTCTTCCACATATTTTCCAGACCAATGGCAATCACACTCCAAAATTCGTTACCACTTTAATTGTTCATTTTGGAGAACGCTCAGTTGGCAAGCATTAACCTTCAGGGAAACTTTAAAACTTCTTTCTTTCGTCCAATTCTATTTCACTAGGATTTCTACCACCAGCCTTATCATGACAAGGAGAGAAATCTGCTCACCTGGATTAATGCTGAAGGTATTTTGGATGGAGTTGCGTCTCATGCAGGTAACAGTGCTGGTGACAGCATGCATGTGGGAAAAAAGCTGCATGGCACACAGAGGGTATTCAGGGCCAGCTCCATCAGTAGGGACGTTATGGTCTTGGTAACACTGGACAGAAATCAACATCACCATGAAACTTAGCTTGTCTGTAATAGTATGATGTACCAGCTATAAAACTGGACCATATAGATGTCAACATCTATGCTGAGTTAGCTTCAAACTTCTGCCCCCTTTCTTGATCTGTGTGGCATCTCCCCTCTCTTACTGTCTGGGAAAGTCAAGTACCTGCTTAATAACTTGAGTCTCATTGGCATCTTCAAGTAGAAAAATGGGGAAGTCAAAATCCTCATACGAAAGCCCACTCCCCACAGGATTCCACACAGTCCTATTGCAGTGTGCATACTGAGGGCCATAGTCCTTGGAATAGACACCTGGAAACAGAAAGAAATGGGCAAATCCGAGCCTGTGGAGAGAATAACAAACTACAGCAAAGGTAGGGCCTGCTGAGAAAACTGCAACAAATACAGAATGAGCTCCATTATGGGCTAGGGAACCAGCTGACAAAGCTTAGAGATGGAGCTGGTCACTGCATGAGGCAGAGTGGCAGAGTCTGAGCACTGTGCCTCGCAGGGAGAATACGAAACATGCATGCTCAAAGCCATCCCATGCCAGGAGGCTGGCAGGAGCACTCAGTGAGCATTTATCACATGCTGAGAGAGCTGCGGAGGCACACAGAGAAACATTATACTCCAAAAGGAGGAACATACAAAACAGCATTTTCTGAGCTCATCATGTGCTGGAAATACCCCTAAGGCATCCATAACGTGCCAATCATTTTAACACCTAGCTACTGAGCAAGCAGCGTGGAGGCAAAGAGACAATAAATGCCAACACAGACTCATCTCAGAGTTTGCACATCATCCTTCACAGCTCAGCAGAAGAAAGTTTTGTGCAAACTACAGAAGCTAGCTTCTCTCCACACAAGACAGTAAATTAGCTGCATGAAAAAAAAAACCCCAAACACAGTAAAGTGAAAACCTATCTGAAACCACATGAGGAATCACGTGTTCCATCCACTCAATGGAAAAAGAAGCTTTAATGACCAGGTGTGGAAAAAGAATGCGTTTTAAAAGCGAAAGAAAAAGAAACTGCACCAAATCTTGGTCAGACTGAATAATGACTTAAATGTTGGTTTAGCCAGCTTAGCAGTCTTCCCCCAAACATCAGTCCAGCCCTCACTAAGAACTGACGAGATTCCAGCTCAGACCAGTTACTTCAGAAGGACATATCAAGCATGTCATCTTTGATAGATACAATTTTGACATGAAAGTGAAGGCACAATTTCACGTGCCCTTTTGCCTCTTACAATGTAATGGCATTACTTTTAACATTACTTAACATTTCCTTACCAAACCCATCATTGGGGCACTTCAAACCAGGAGAGAATCCCTGGGGAGGGTTAGGTTTGGCAATAGACACTGCAAGGCCTGACACTCGTGAGGTTCCCTTCAGCTGCTGCATTACCTTCCTGGAACAGAGAAAATATAGGTGACATCTTGAATTCATTAATAAAGAGTTACAGTCCGAGGCATACCATTGCTGATACACACTACACTCAAGCACATGGGGATGCTTTTGATCAAAATAACCATCATATTCCTTAATCCTCACTGTCTGAGAACTGTGTAAGATGGCAACAAACAGAAAATTTCAATCACTTTCCTGCTTTTCCGAGGAGACATGACGAGTACTAATCACACAACAAGCTTTAGCAAAAGCCACAGCGATGAATGCAGCACAGAACAGAGCTCTTCTGACAACCAAACCACACACTTAAGAAGACAGAAACCCAGGCAGTAAAAGACAGTAAAAACACGTGTGCCACCCTCATTTCAGTGCAGAGATGATTTTGTCATCTCTCACTTGAAAAAGGACATTCTTCATCATAAAATTACAGATCCACACCGTAATTTTGCTGGGCTCCTGTCACCTAGGGAAGATAAAAACTGATGACAACTGACCTGTTGAAGAGGTTTCCATCTAGTAAGATCATGTAGGGTGGGTGAGGGCCATCAGCAAGCGCCCAGTTCAGGTCTTCTTCCTTCTCAACCACATGTATCACCCCTGTGTCTCCACTGATGGAGGCTGTGGAAAAAGAAAGTACCCTTCACATTTCACTGTGTCCTACTCCCTTCACACCCTCAACAATGCCAAAAAAACAGGGCAGCATGGATCTAAGAGCTTTAAGGAAGAACAGCTGATAGGAGATGAAAGATGGAGTAAGCAATTTGGTGAATTGGCATCATTTCACTGACATAGGACAGAAAAAGGAACGGCAGCTCTTAGAGAGGAAAAAGCAAAGTGAACAGTGCAGAATAAAAAGTAACAGAAAGAAGCATCCAAGTTTTAAAAGCATGCTTTGTTTGAGCACTGACTTTAGCTAACTAAGCACTGCATGTCTCCTGTGACTGGAGGCAATAACGCTTAACACAGCAGGAAACCGAGGCCTTAAGATAGAAAAGCACATGAGGAAGAAAAGCACGAGGGGAAGACAGGACCTGCCTGCCTCGAGGACATAGTCATAGCAGCTGACCATCATGGAGGGCTAAAGACTGCAAATTCAGAAACTGAGAGCTCAAAGAGAGCTCAGCAGGAGGTGCACAGGGAGAAATAAGGGCAAAAAGTCATGGCTGCAAAAGGTGTGAGCAACTGAGTAGGTCTGCGTGCTTGTCATTTCATCCCATACCAAAGAAAGCAGAGGGCAGACAAAGCACTTTTATAGGACTCTACTGATACAAACGAGCCCCACAGTTAATAATGGCTATCACTGAACACTGCTCATGACTGGGAAGGCAGAACCCCATGCCCATGTCTGCACTAACACCAGACTCACGTCAGAGGGCAGAAGTCAGGGAACCATACACCTCAGGATACCTGTCAGACTAAGTGCAGCTGTGTTGCCCTGTAGTGGCAGCTGACAACCTCTGCTGCAGGGAGTGGCTCAATCAGGAAGCAAAATTCAATTACAAATTAGCAAAACACTGACTCAGAGGAAGCCATTTCTACACGGAGTAACTTCAGCAAGGAGCACGATGTGAATTGGGTTCCTTTATCTTTCTTCTCAGTCCTACCAGCTCAGCAGCCCTGTTTCTACACCTTAATATAATGAAAAACATACAAGCAGTGCACAAGCAACTTAGCCAAATCCTCCATTCCCTTCTGATGTCTCTTTCTTAATTCTTTACTCTCTGTCCGCTTTCTCCTGATTTGTTAACACCTAATGCATTCTGCATCAGGCTCACAACTTTGCCTTGTACCTCAGGATGCTGGCTGGGCACAGACAGCACAATCTGCAGCCACAGTGCTGTGCTGTGGCTTAGCTTTGTCCTGAGCAAACACCAACTGTGTACACTGAAAACGTTGCTCCTTGCCAGCCACAGCACGGATTTTTCAAGGACGCAGATTCTCTTACGATCTGCTCCTCAATTTAGCAGCAGAAACACATCAGCATGACTGGAAAGGGGTTGGAAAAGTCGGCAGAAGCTGATGAGAACGTGGGCAACGCCGATCCAGGCAGGACAAAGGTACTATAATCCATCTGCCTGGCCACAGTCACACCGAGGAGCACCTCCAGCCTCCACAGCTGTACTCACACTGGCAGCCGATCTGGTGCGTGGCGTTCAGAAGACGAACACACGGCGCCGTTTTGTTCAGGGGGATGTAGATCTTCCTCTCAACCGAATTCCCCTCGCACGAGCCTGAGGAGAGGACACAGCTCCACCTCAGGGAGGCCAAACCAGGTGCTCCCACACCTCAAAGCCCGGGGGAGAAAGCCGAACCCCTCCCCCAAGCGCGGGGGAGAACAGAAAAGGCCTCCAGAGCCCCACCTCACAAAAGACCCCCACCACAGCGAGGGGTCGGCCCCACAACGGGTAGGCCCAACCCGGGCCAGCCCTGTCCCTCTCCCAGCCAGCCTCACCCGCCACCAGCAGGGCGAGAAGCAGCGCCGGCAGCGGTCCGCACCGCGCCGGCAGCGAGGCACGGCTGCTCCCTACACCGGCGCTCATCCCCCGCCCGCTCTCTGCTCTCTCCACCGCCGCCATCTTCCAGCCCCGCTCCTCCAACGCCACCGCGCATGCGCAGAGCCGGAAGCCGCCCTGCGTCCGCGGAAGGGGGGTAAGCCGGAAGCGGAAGCAGGGAGAGAGCATTTCCGTGCCGCCGACGTGGAGGGTCGGGGCGGCGGTGGAGGGCGGAGGAGCGATGCTGACAAAATTTGAGACCAAATCGGCTCGGGTGAAGGGTAACGGTGGGGCTGAGGCGGGCCGGACCGCTTGGTGGGGCGAGATTTGAGGGAATCTCTCCGTCGTTTCTGTCTGTGTCTCGGCAGGGCTTAGCTTCCACCCCAAGAGGCCGTGGATCCTCACCAGCCTGCATAATGGCGTCATCCAGCTGTGGGATTATCGCATGTGCACCCTCATCGACAAGTTCGACGAGCACGATGGTCAGTGGTGGGGAGCCTGCTGTGCCCTGTAGGCGGGCCTGAGTCTGTCCTGGGCTTTGGCACCGGCCTGGCCCTCAGGGATGAGGAGCTATGTGGCATACCTCGCGTTTTGTTGCAGCCTGTTTGCTGGTTTCGTGCTGCTTTCGTGTGTGTGAAGTGGGGCAGTCGTTTTGTGTCAGGAGTAAACTTGTCGTCATGCAAGCGAAGGGTCAAGGTGCTTTGCAGTGCCAGGAGTAAACTTGTCATCCTGTGAGCAAAGAGTCAGGGTGCTTTACAGTGCCAGGAGTAAACTTGTTATCCTGCGAGCAAAGAGTCAGGGTGCTTTGCAGTGCCAGGAGTAAACTTGTTATCCTGCGAGCAAAGAGTCAGGGTGCTTTACAGTGCCAGGAGTAAACTTGTTATCCTGCGAGCAAAGAGTCAGGGTGCTTTGCAGTGCCAGGAGTAAACTTGTTATCCTGCGAGCAAAGAGTCAGGGTGCTTTGCAGTGCCAGGAGTAAACTTGTCGTCATGCAAGCAAAGAGTCAGGGTGCTTTGCAGTGCCAGGAGTAAACTTGTCGTCATGCAAGCAAAGGGTCAGGGTGCTTTGCAGTGCCAGGAGTAAACTTGTCATCCTGCGAGCAAAGAGTCAGGGTGCTTTGCAGTGCCAGGAGTAAACTTGTCGTCATGTGAGCAAAGGGTCAGGGTGCTTTGCAGTGCATTTCTGCAGATGTGCTGGTAGAAGGGAATGGGTTTTGGAGAGGGATGTCAGACTTCAAGATGGGTTTTTGTTGCTTCGAGTCATTTATCAAAAGAAGTGATGGGGAGTGTGAATTGCTTTCAGCAATGTGGGGGACTGTTCCAGCTGTCGTTTGACCTGTCCAATCTGCTCTTCCTTCGTTTAGGACCTGTTCGAGGTATTGATTTCCACAAGCAGCAGCCTCTGTTTGTTTCTGGAGGTGACGACTATAAAATAAAGGTAACGTTTTACTGCTTTTGCAGTTTTTATTTTAAAGAACATCACCCAAAGGAGGGGGTATCTCAGGAGTTATGATCCCTTCTGTTTCAGGAGGATTAGTGATAATCACAGCTAGTTTGTGACTTGCATTAGAAACATTTTAAAAGGGAGGAGAGATCCTTGTAGGTAAACTAGCACACTGAAATTTTCAGCTTATTGTAAGTGCAAAAAGAAAAAAAAAAGGATCAGTAGGCCACAGCACGTACCCTCATTGCTCTGCCTGTGTGTTCCACAGGTCTGGAATTACAAACTACGCCGCTGTCTTTTCACTCTGCTTGGACATTTGGACTATATCCGCACCACCTTCTTCCACCACGTAAGCAGCTTCAGTACTGAAGTACACACCCCAGTGTGTGTGTGCGCCTGTGGCCTTCCTTTGTGGAAGGAGATCTGTATTTTGGTGCCCCAGATTGGAATCTTTGTTGAGGAAGTTGTGCTGGAGCTGGTGTAAGTGTGCTGCAGATATGATGGTGCTCTCTACCGGTGTAAGAGGCATAAACTCTCTCTTCTTTAAGTAAAATAAAACAAAAAAAGGGTCAATTCTTGGTGGCAATTGAAAAATATTCTATGGGGAGGGACTGAGTAGGATGTGCATTCATTTCACGTGTGAAATACTATGTCTTTGTAGGAATATCCGTGGATCTTGAGTGCTTCTGATGATCAGACCATTCGGGTTTGGAACTGGCAGTCAAGAACTTGTGTCTGGTAATATCAATAGAGGCTTTAAAAAGTAACTGCAGAATTTGGGGGCGAGCTATTTTAATTAGCTGCTTTCAAGCAGAAGGTGTTATTCATGTTTCAAGCTGCGCACAGTTGAAGGTATAGAACTGACAAGAAGAGCAGATCAGCTATAAATGCTCTGTCAGTTGTGGTTTTTGCTTGTTTATTTGATGGCACCAAACATGGATGTATTCAGTGTTCAGTCATGCTAATTCTTGAAGGGTGGCACTTGTGTTCCAGGTGTCACCAGTCATATTTTTTCATTGTCCCTCTTAAAATCTAGGTTATTGCTGTTGTGGGTAGAAATTGGAATGCATGTTGGTATATCCTATGTTTAAATGATGTTTTCTGTCCTTTTGTTGTAGTGTGCTGACAGGACACAACCACTATGTGATGTGTGCCCAGTTTCACCCCTCTGAGGACCTGGTAGTGTCAGCCAGCTTGGATCAGACTGTACGCGTTTGGGATATTTCTGGTGAGCTGCCCAGGTCAAAGGGGTGTCCTGTGGCAAAGCCCACTTCAGAACTGCAATTGCTGAAAGCCAAACAAGGCAGATTCAGATCTCTGAGCGGAAGGAATAACCTGCTGGCTGGAGGAACCTCAGGCAGAAAATTACAATAAATCTGTTGATGGAAACTAAGGGAGGCAGGTCCCCATCAAGTTGTAGGGTGTTGTAGAGGAGCTGTTAGGTCAGGGCTTGAACTGGTTTTTGAGCATCTGGAGAAGGGATGTGACTCCCCACCTGACCAGAAGGGGTGGACCCAGGGTAATAAGGGCTGGCCACTGAAATGAGAGCATCTCTTGGCCCTGGGCTGCTTCCTGAGGAGGTGTGTGGTGTGGCCAGAGAGCCCATTCACTTATTGAGTGAGTTCAGTTCTTCCTTCTGTATGTGACTATTGGCTTGCTTGTGGAATAATGTGCCTTGTGCAGCCAAGAACCTGACAGAATTTTGTTTCTTTGTGAGTAGAATAGATGTTGACTGAAAGTAACTGTTGGGAGGTCATCTAGTCCAAATTCTTGCTTGAAGTCAGGCTTTTGCAACAGTAGGTGGGTGAGCTGAAGCTTTGTGCAACCGAAACTCTTAAGAATCTGATTTTATAGTCAACATAGATGACAAATACTGCTGTCAGAATGGAGGCAGTGCTGTCAGCTGATCAACTTTGATGTTCCAGATTTATAGGACAAATGTTAGAAATTTCTGGGTCACCTCTAGC
This sequence comes from Callipepla californica brunnescens, assembly GCA_023055505.1. Lineage (NCBI taxonomy): Eukaryota > Metazoa > Chordata > Aves > Galliformes > Odontophoridae > Callipepla > Callipepla californica. The sequence goes on along the minus strand of JALIRH010000132.1, from coordinate 524,159 downwards.
CCCTTGAAAAAACTCATGGAGGCAGCAGTAAGTCATTTGTTCTGAGATAAAGACAAAAAAAAGGTCTGTCTGCTGCACAATGAACAATGGCTTTTTCTGGTAACCTAGTTGTGGCTGGTGACGGGAAGCTGGATCTTCAGTGTCCAGTCTGCTTGTCTTGTATGAAATGAAGTTCTACCCTGGAGATCAGAGCAAGAGTCACAAGTCAAAACTCCAGATTACTTTGCTGTTACCTTAGCTGTTCTTTGGGTTATACCTAGACCACAAGATCTCACTTAAAAATACGATCCATGGGTGAAAAGCTAGGCATGCAGAAAGTATTATGTGGAAGTAGAACTGGTGGAAGGCAGGCAGGGACAGTGTTGGTGGTGTGCCATTGGGAATTATTCTAGAGACAGACTGTGGCCCTTCATCTGACCTGCCGCTCTCGCCATTGCAGTTTTGGTTGGGCACGCTGCATTGTTTGTAGTACACGCTCAGACATGGCCAGCTGTGTCAACAACAGGGACTGGGGACAGGATATCCTGGTTATTTAAAACCTGTCACCCTCTCTGTACTGCCAGCATGGAGAATTTAACAGCTATCCTGCTAGTAAGCTTTGCTGCTGCATTCTCCCACACTCTCTCTCAGTAGAATTTCAGCTGCCAAATTGGTTTGGAGATGGTACACGGCGTTTTTTTTTCCCCCTCAGCTGATATATGATGAGAGGTTTTAGAGACATGCTGAATTATTGACTCAGCTGTTGCTCCAGTCAGACACGCCACTGCAAGAATATTAGTGTGTGGGGGGGGAAAAACCAGGGATAGATGAGAAGCAGATTGAAAATCCAACTTGTTTTTTTCCCCTCAAAAAAAGTTTCTCCAAAATGACTTCTCTCCTTGGCAGGGTTTTGTTCTGGCTGTAGCATTCCACTGGAAAGGTTATTTCAGCTTTTTGGCTGATTTTTTTTTTTCTTTTGTAATGCATATAATCCTAGTCATAAAGAACTCCAGAATGCTGCTGGACCTTGCTGTGTCTGCTGATTATCAGTGGATTTAGTGCTCCTTGGTTTGAAACCTGATAAAGGCTCTTCAGTGTAAAACAAATATGCTGGAGGTTGAAGTCTATTTTCTGTTAATTTCCTGAGAGAGAGAGACTGTGTGAATGCAGTGAGAATAAGCTTGTTTATATATAAAAATGCATGAATATTTGCGTTGTATTATTCACCAGTGCTGTGGAACGAAGTTCTTGCTTGTGTGGCTGGTACTAACCAACAAAAACTACAAAATAACCTTCTGTTTTTCTGTCTCTTTTTAAGTATTAACCAGCAAGGAGACTGTTAGTGGTCTTATCAGTGCTTTTGTGTGTGCTGCAACGCTGTTCACTGATTCCTGTTTAACCTTCATCTTGGTTGGCAAATACTGAGATGTGCTGCTTGGCAGGAAGATTTCCACTGAACGAAGGAGCAGCCAAAATGCACTTAAGCCCAGCAACGAAAGAGTCAGCAGCCAACAGTCCTCTTTAGTTCAAATCTTTGTAGGTTTCTGACCTTTAAGTGTGAGGCCTGAATTGCGAGCAAGAGAATGGAGCGTAAGGATCTTTTAAAGGACTGATGTCTAATATGTTGTCATATGTTCCAGAAGATGAATTGGAAGAGTGTTCTGATGCTTTGCTGTTTTCTTTCATTCTCACCTAACTTGCCACTTGTAATTCTCAGTCAATATGTTGCCCCTTTTCTCTTATTTTAATAACGTTCTTCGGAGTACTTATGTGCATGTTGAGCTGAGATTGCTCTTGAGTTCTTCTTCTGAACAATTGCTGTCCTCAGAATGCATAAGATCTGCCTTCCTGCTACCGTGCCCTTCTCTGTCCCTGCTCCCTCCTCGGAGCAACACAGGAGGCTGCAGTGTTCTGTGAGTGCCCTGCCTCTCCTTAGATTTGTGCAGTCACACCAGAAATTTTCCACTTGTGTTCCAGTCCTGTTTCACTGGTTTGTGAAAGGCTCAAGTATTTTTCTCTCGTAAAAGCCCTGCATTTCTTTACTTGCCTTCCCTGAATTATTTATGTTTTACTCCTCCTTTCTGGGGCAGTTTGTGTCAGCTTTGAAGGAGTTTCCACTCAGCTGTTCAAGTCATCACTGTTATTTGGATCATCTGTGTGTGCCCCTCACCCACAGTGCTGAGCACAGGCACTGCTTTACATGGTGACTTCATCAGTGTAATACTGCATGGGGGTTGTGTTGAGCTCTTGAGCTGCTAATCCATGAGGAGGATGGGAATCAGATTGTAGACTGCAAAATTGCTAAGTGCTTTTATGTTTAAAAATTTATTTTCTAGGTTTTGTGTTTTACATGCAGTCTTTTCCCTTGCGGTGTCAGCTCAGAGGCTGTTTTCAATTCCTACTTTCCCTGCTGTGTTACACAGAGTTTTAAGGACGGATTGCTTGATGTAGGTCTGATTTAACTCTGAAAATTTTTTCAGAATCAGGAGAAGGCTTAATTTTCTCACAGTTTTAGCTCCTGAAAGTATCTTGTGTCCAGGCAGACTGTCCAAGTGCATTATCGTGAGGTCATCCATGGGGCATAGATGAAATTCTCCTGAAAGCTGCGTGCTCAGGTTAGTGGAGGAGTGAGAGGAGCAGAAGTTGGAATCCTTTGAGATGCTGCAGCCTTTGTCCTGGTGAGCTGAGGCGGTACATGCTGTACTGCATTGCAGGTTTCTCTTTTAGTGTGCCTCATCTGAGCTTGTGCTTTTTGGAGGAGGTATAAAGGTGTCCTGGATATTTCTCACTCTCCTTGAAGGTCTCACTTTCCACCTGAAGCTGTGTCTAAAGGGCACAGGAGAACACTCAACTTGTTACAACCTTAGAAACATTGTCTTGATACCATTTTTTTTGCTTCCTCCACCCCTGCTTCTCTTTCCTGTGTGTTCTACAAGGCTTAAGGAAGAAGAACCTGTCTCCTGGAGCTGTGGAGTCGGATGTCAGGGGTATAACTGGGGTGGATTTGTTTGGGACGACAGATGCAGTTGTGAAGCATGTTCTTGAGGTACAGTGTGTGTGTGTATACTGTGCAATCTCTTCAAATTTGTATGATAAAATCCATCTTATGACGCATCCTCTAAGAGGGCAGAAAATGGAAGAAGAATTAAAGTACTGAATTTGGCTTTGTGGAGTTGCGTGCTCCAAGAATTTAATCATACTGAAGTCTGGAGGTGTTTGCACTGTAGCTAAATGAGTATGATATCTCTGTGTGGCTAAAAGCTCCATTAGGTAGCAGAAGATATTAGCTTGTGTTGCTGGAAGCAGCAGAGGAGATTATGGTAGAGGCAATGTTCTGTAATGGCTTGTTTAAAGCTAAGAAGTAGTGCTGCTCTGCAGCTTTGCTCTACTGATGAAGAATGGTATCTGCAGAGCTTATCACTGTGGGCAAAGGCTGTGTAAGCAGCATGACACACACACAGTGAGAACTGTGTCTTGGGAAGCCTGGCAGCAGTCTTTTCTTGCCTTTCCTTTACTCTTCAGTCACAACACTGCTTCTGTTTGTTTTGTAGGGCCACGATCGTGGAGTGAACTGGGCTGCCTTCCATCCCACAATGCCACTGATTGTGTCAGGGGCTGATGATCGACAAGTGAAGATCTGGAGGATGAATGGTGAGTGGATTTTCCCAAAGGCAACCCAGAGGGACAAGGGTGTTAAGAGCTGACGTTTGTTTGAACATCTGTAGACTGAACCTGAAAGTAATTTACGCTTTGGAAGCACGTCTTCATGATGCAGTGGTAAATAATCCCAAGCAGCTTGACTTCTGCAATCTGAAGAGGGCTCAGTTCCTTAGTAAACACTTCTAGCATCTTTTGATTTGCACGCACTGCTGAGCAGTTGTTTGAAGGAACAGAAAAGATCTGCTCTGAAGGTTTTTTGAAGACGTGCTGATGGAATAAGAAAGGGAAGTAATTCCAGAATCAGAAACCCTCCACCAAAAAATGGATGTGCTTTTGCTAGCAGTTAAAGATCACAAACCTAAATTACAAAGGATGGTCTAGTAATTAGCTGATACAGCCTGCTTCATTAAGCTGCTTGCGGTGCATCTGCTATGCAATGTGTTTAAGTCTTATTTTCCTCTTTTTTTTTCCTTCTGGTTAGAATCAAAGGCCTGGGAGGTTGACACTTGTCGGGGGCATTACAACAACGTCTCGTGTGCTGTCTTTCACCCCCGGCAGGAACTGATCCTCAGCAATTCAGAAGACAAAAGCATCCGTGTCTGGGATATGTCAAAACGGTTGGTGCATGCCTTTGACAAAAAGGCTGGGAATACAATATTTTGAACTCTGTGGCCTCCCGGTTCTGAATGCTAGGAATGATCTGAAGCTCAGATCTTCATTTTTTTGGGAACTGGAGCTTATACTGAAATTGATATCCTTTGTTCCTTATCTTGCATGTTTAGTACGGGTGTCCAGACCTTCCGCCGTGATCATGATCGCTTTTGGGTTTTGGCTGCTCACCCCAATCTCAACCTTTTTGCTGCAGGTAAAAAACAAAACAAAAGAGGAGAAAAAACCAAATTGGTTGTCTGTCAGAATGCTTGAAAGTGTATTCCCTGAAAACACGTTCCTTACAGGAACTGTCCATCAAGGATTCACTTTCCCTTAGCACGCTTTGTAGAACATGCTGACTTGCAGATGTGTCTGTTAAGTGTCCTGGAGCGCAAACAGCCTTTTTTAAATTCACACAGCATCTGAGAGCAACATGTGGAATGCAGTCTCATTGTTTCAGCTCCTGTTCGGTGCAAGAGCAAGATAGGTTCAGCCTTAACTAGTGAGTGCTCTGAGGCTGAGGGCTAGGACAAATCCAAGGGGAGCCATGCTGGGCTGATCATGCTTAGAGGAATGTGTGACAGTGAGGGGAGGGGAGAAGGATGTTGGATCTTAGATTTGAGCAAACCTAAATGAATGGGAACAGTGAGAGGGTGGAAAAAGTAGAATCCTTGACCCCTTCTTAGTTTGAAGGGCCAAGTTCTCTCATCTCAGCAATGAGAGAACCCAGAGGGTTTAATTCACATTTGACCTCTTGCGTGTTTTTTTTTTCCCCAGGCCATGATGGTGGCATGATTGTGTTCAAACTGGAGCGTGAGCGACCTGCTTATGCTGTGCATGGGAACATGCTGTATTATGTGAAGGACAGATTCCTCCGCCAGCTTGATTTTAACAGCTCAAAAGATGTTGCTGTCATGCAGCTGCGCAGGTAAGAGATGAGTGCTCAGAGTTAGAAGAGCCATCACCTGTCCTGAACCCCTTGGTAATTCCTCTTACAGATGTTGTCCCATGTTATTCATGTAGCTTTGGTTCAGCTAACTCTGTCACATGAACTTACAAATCCTGCAGGAAGTAGTTTTAGATCACTTTTGATCTGTGTGTGGGTATAATTTCTTTAGGTAACTAGTTTCAAGTTTGCAGGAATTCAAACTGAAATGTCAGCTCTTCCACTTTTTAATGCTGATATTCTTAATGTTTCCAAGTGGTTCAGGAAATTAATCAAAACATAAATTGAAACATCAAAAAAAGTCTTCATCAGAAGATGGCTTGTAGAAATAATCTTAGTTCACTGTAACTTTTTAATCATAACTTTTTAAATCATGTCTCCTCTGCAGTGGTTCCAAGTTCCCTGTGTTCAACATGTCATACAACCCAGCTGAGAACGCTGTCCTTCTCTGCACAGTAAGTCAAGTTTTGCTGCACAGTGTGCTGAAGAGGTTTTTACAAGACTCTGAATGGCAGTTCTGTGAAATCCTATCTCAGAATGTTTTTTTCCCTTGTTTTTGCAGAGAGCAAGCAACTTGGAGAATAGCACTTATGACCTATACACCATTCCCAAGGATGCAGACTCCCAGAATCCAGATGGTAGGCATGTCTTTCTTCACATCACTGTGTGTCGCTGAGTAGCTGTTCCCTTTTCCCTCAAACTGTGTTATATGTAAAAAAAAAGTCTCATTTCTGTCAGCCTCTCATTAGATTCTTCTCCATGTTTCCCAGCGTCCCTGCAGCACGCATCATTTGGCAGGCTTCCTGCTTACTATATCACACTACACTGACTTGAAAAATTCATGTTCATCCCGAACTTTTACTGCTACAAATATATATTTTATAATTTTGTTATTAGGAACTTTCCATTCTCCCTTTTGACACAGCAGGCAGCATTCCTGGCTTGTCAGCAGAGATGGATTGTAACCAGATATGTTTTGTTCAAAGAGGTTTTATACTCTGAAAAGTGGCTGTAAAAAGTGACAGTGCCAGGATGGCAGTATTCATTTTTTTTTTTTTTTTTTCTCTCGGCAAATTTCACATCAGTTTTGTGCAATTTACAAGTCAAAACATGATTTAGGGAAAGAAAAAATTTCTTTCTCCTAACTATGAATTCCATTTGGGATCTGAAACTCCAGCTGGTTCCTCCCGCCTCTGTCCTGGCTGTAAGGATTTTGAAATGAGTGGGAGTGATGAATGAGAGAGACAGGAACTCAGCTCCCTTGTTCACAGATATCCCAATTTCTGTGGCTGAAGGGAAGATTTCTTTGCTGAGTATAAGAGCAGATGTATTTGAGGAGAGAGAGAAAGGGAGATTTTTAGTAACACTGTATAGATTAAATGTTACTGAGTGTACTTCAGAATACTTATTTTGATTGAGTTGGTGGGAGCCTGCTTGTCTGGGGACACCCAGCTTGCTTCCATTTTAGGGAGGAAAGGGTTTCTTCTTCCAGATGAAGTAGTGTCTAGGCCTCAAGAAAACTAAGGACCTTTTAAAGCTTCTTCAGAAGCAGCGTGTAACTTTACTGGTTGATAAATACTTCTTCTAACAAACTACGTATGCAGATTTCTCATGATCTCCGAGCTCTTTAATGTAGCTACGTAATGTATCCTTAAGCTTTATTCCCATTAAGGGAGGAATTATTTCTCTGAAGAAGGTATTGAATATTACAACAACAGTTCTCCCACCTCCTATTCTCCTCCCTAGCCCTCTTCCGAAAGCCTTCTCCACATCTGAAACATCCTGGAGCACAGTTCTTTATGCACGCCTGACATGCAGAGCACTGTGTTTATATTAGCATTTTAAAACTGAGAGAACAGCTGCGTGCTGGGGAGAGTGCAGCCTTTCTCCTCCAGCTCGTTATGTCAGTTTGCAGAGGGGGAGGTGGGGGGGGGGGGGAGAAGAGAGAGAAAGGGGGGGTGTGCATCAAAGCCGGGACCCTCGCTGCTCCGATGGGTTGGCTGATGAGGCTCTGCTCGTTAGCTTGACAGACGGTGCTGTCGCCCAGGATGGCCGCTCCAGCGCCAAGCAGTGGCGTTGGCTGCACAGCCTGCCACTCGTCTTGTGCCTTGGCTACAGAGAGGGGCTGGCGCTGGCCACGCTTCGATCTGAAAGGACATGGGGGGGGGGGGGGAGGAGGTGGGGGGGAGGAAATGAGTCTTGCGAATAGCCTCAGGTTAAACATGAATTAGCAGGAAGCAGCTCCAACAGCCAAGATGGGATCAAACGAGACTGACTAATATGTTGCCATAAGAGCCTGCCAGAGGTTTTATTCACTGCCTGTGTTGTTCTGTCCCTAGCCCCTGAAGGGAAGCGCTCCTCCGGGCTAACAGCTGTGTGGGTAGCTCGTAACCGCTTTGCAGTCCTGGATCGAATGCATTCGGTAAGGGGACAGGCTTAATAGGGTCATCTTTTTAACAGGCGTATTGTCATCTGGAAACAAGCAAATCGATACAGGAGGAGCCTGTGTTAAGAGAATTATTAGAGATCCAAGCGGGTTGGCAAAGAGCTCTCTCAGCAGAGAGTGGGCTGCAGATAGACATGAAGAAATAGAATGCAGTGAGAACGTAATGAGTTGAAATGTTATTTAACATCTTATGGCAAATCATGGCTCGGTTGCTGGAAGCCTGCTACAGCAGGTGGTTCAGAAATGACAGCTGACCAGAACAGGACTGCGAAGCCACCCTGGTTGCTTTCATAGCATGAAAGTAATGAGGAAATGGTGAAAAAGCAGGTTAGATTTTTTTATAAAGGTCTTTGTTCTCTCATGTGGAGTGCTACAGGAGAAAGAAAGGGGGAGGAGGGGGAGAGAAAGTCATGGAAAACCTTCTGGAAGGCCACACATTTTGTTTTGCCTCTTGATGCTGAGGTTCAGCTAAGATGATCCTAAATTTCTTCATAGATTCTTCCTAACTGCCCTGTGTTATGTTTTTCTCTCGTCAAATGGCAGATCCTAATCAAAAACTTGAAGAACGAGATCACGAAGAAGGTTCAGGTGCCGAACTGTGATGAGATTTTCTATGCTGGCACAGGGAACCTGTTACTGAGAGATGCGGACTCCATCACCCTCTTTGACGTGCAGCAGAAGCGGTAAGATCCAGTCTGCTGGGAGAAGTTTTAATATTGTAATCCTGTTGGCGTGTGCCCTCTGGGGATGAGTAATAGCTATTAATGCACTCCAGAATTCAGCATCAGCTGCAGGCTGCATCAGTCTGATCCAAACCACGGCTAACAACTGTTAGGAAGAGCAGAGTGCAAACATAGCCAAGGTGTAATTTATGCTGCAGGCGTTATGCCATTGATCACAGGGAGATGCGTGCCATACCCTTGTAAATTGTGTGACTGCAGAATTGGGTGCTGTAAAAGTGCAAAGAAATCAAAAAATCCCAAACTCAATCAAGCTAAGCTTGCCTGATGCCTTGTCCCTTAGGTTTTATATCTGTTTGAAATGCTCTTAAAATTGCAGCACGGTAGCAGGCTTGTGCTGGTTGTGTGTGCTAGCCACCAAGAAACAGGCTGGGGATATTGTTTAACTCTTTAATGTCATTGCTATATTTTCCCAGGACTCTGGCCTCGGTGAAGATCTCCAAAGTGAAATATGTCATATGGTCAGCTGACATGTCCCACGTAGCTCTGCTGGCTAAGCATGGTAAGCTAGTGAAGATTCTAGGGCATGCTTGCTCCTTTCTTAGTTGGGAACGTATTCCTGCTTGCATGATCTGCTACAGCAACTGCTCAGAGCTCTGGCTAGCAGTGAAGGTACAGCTGGAGACAGGTTCACAGTGGGCCCTTCCTCTTTTGTCTCTTTAAAACCTTATAGGACCCAGGCTTGCTTCTGTTCCTCAAAGGATTCAACTAGTCTCTCTTTCACAAAACAAGGGCAGGTGGTGGTGATCTCATTGTGATTGCCATCATCTCCTTAATGTCTGATTCTCATTACAGTCAGTATTGCTGAGGCTGGAGGAGAGAGGCTGTAATTCAGAGACAGATACTTAATAGCGTTACCTGTTTCTTTTTTTTGTCCTCAGCCATCATGATCTGCAACAGAAAGCTGGAATCACTGTGTAACATCCATGAAAACATCCGTGTCAAGAGTGGTGCCTGGGATGAAAGTGGTGTTTTCATCTATACCACCAGCAACCACATCAAATATGCTGTCACCACAGGGTGAGTCTGGGGGGTCACAAACACAGAGTCCTTGAAATGGTTGGCTTTGATGTTTGCTTGCTTACCCTGTGCACTTGGATTTTATTGCTGGAAGGGGTGGCTGCACTGTTCATCTAAATGGAGACTGTTTTTATAATGCAGGTTAAAATAATAATGTAGTGTGCTTCCTTTGAGGTAGGAGATGTGGCTGAACAGATGTGTTGGTGTGTTTGTCATGCGTGTACTGTGTATTGGAATAGGGATCATGGCATCATCCGCACCCTGGACCTACCAATCTATGTTACCCGTGTGAAGGGGAACAATGTGTACTGCCTGGACAGAGAATGTCGCCCCAGGGTCCTCACCATTGATCCGACAGAGTTCAAATTCAAGCTGGCGTTAATCAACAGAAAGTATGATGAGGTGAGGAGACGTGAGGAACTCTCCAGTGTTCCTTGACTGTGGCCTGAGGGGTGAGGAATGTGCCTTGCAAGTGATAGTGTCAGCTTGACTGTCTGGGTGTTCTCCTTGCAGGTCCTGCACATGGTGAGGAATGCTAAGCTTGTGGGCCAGTCCATCATTGCCTACCTGCAGAAAAAGGGATACCCTGAGGTGGCCCTGCACTTTGTCAAGGATGAGAAGACTCGTTTCAGTCTGGCACTGGAGTGTGGCAATATTGAGGTGAGATGGTGGGTAGTGTTGAAGGACATGTCCCTGGGGATCTCTGCTTCCTGGATGGGGAACAATATCTGCCCTGCTAAGATGCAGGCCTTCAGCTGGGTAGTGATTTAGTGCAGTGAAGCTTTATTCTTGTTCTTTACATCATGGGTATTGCCTGCAGAGAACTTTCTGCAAACCCTCATAGTGGTTTTAGAGAGAGAATTGAGCTTAAGTCATCTTGTGTGTTAAGCACTTTCTTCAGACTTGCTGTTGTAACAACATCAGTTCTCTTGTTAGATTGCTCTGGAAGCAGCAAAGGCTCTGGATGACAAGAACTGCTGGGAGAAACTGGGAGAAGTGGCACTGCTGCAGGGAAATCACCAGATTGTGGAGATGTGCTACCAGCGCACCAAGAACTTCGATAGGCTCTCCTTCCTCTATCTTATTACTGGCAACCTGGAGAAGCTTCGGAAGATGATGAAGATAGGTGAGTGCGAAAGTGAATGAGGTAAGAGGTGCTGAGCATCACAGAGAAGGCCAGGAGGAGCAGTTGTCTTGACTGACTCTTTTTGTTTTGCTTTAGCTGAGATCCGTAAAGATATGAGTGGCCACTACCAGAATGCCTTGTATCTAGGAGATGTGGCAGAGAGAGTGAGGATCCTGAAGAACTGTGGACAAAGTAAGTAATAAAAGACTGATGTGTTTCTGTCTGGACTGGGGTAGAGCTGGAGACTTTTGTGGGATGAACACTAATTTCTGGAGAGAGATGAGAAACTGAACTAGGTGGATAGAAACCTGGTATGTTCTCCTTCTTCAGACAACAGAGCATGCATTCATGTTAATTATATCTAATTTCAGAGTCCCTGGCCTATCTCACAGCTGCAACTCATGGTCTGGATGAGGAAGCAGAAAACCTGAAGGAAATGTTTGATCCTGAAAAGGAAACGGTTAGCAACTTGATTAATGCTTCATGACAGTAATGTTGGAGTTTGGGATGATTGACGATGGGATCTGGTGTTAATGTGACTAGTTTGGCAGCTCCTTTCTGGGAGTAGGGATACAATCTTCTTTCCAGTCACCACTTCTCAGAGTCTTGAAACTGTGCTGCATGGAGGTGGGTAGGTCAAAGATGGGGATGTTCCTTGTATGGCTCTTAGCTGTTTTCCTTTCTGATCAGGTTCCAGACATTGATCCCAATGCAAAACTACTGCAGCCTCCTGCTCCTGTCATGCCTCTGGATACCAACTGGCCATTGCTGACTGTCTCCAAGGGGTTCTTCGAAGGAACAATTGCTAGCAAAGGTATTGCATTGTACTTGGAGGGTCTGCATTAAGTTGAAATATGTGGAACAGATACGTTTGTTTCCGTGTCTCCTGAGCTGTTTAAGCCACAGGTTTGTTGTTACCACAAGTAACAAACCTGTGGATTTTTGGAATTTAGAGTTAGTATTTACACCATGGTTGGCAAATCTAAAATCTTTGGCGTTTTCTCATAAGATGAGTTTTGACAGTTTGTTTTTAATACCTGGATCACTCGGATAAGCAAATGAATAACTATCCTTTTAGGCAAAGGGGGTGCCTTGGCTGCTGACATCGATATCGACAATGTTGGCACTGAAGGGTGGGGAGAAGATGCAGAATTACAGCTCGATGAAGGTGGGTGAATCAACGAATATTGCTTAGAGAAGTGAAATTGTGCATCTGCATGAGAGCTCTAACTGTTTTCCCCCACTCTTTGTGCAGATGGCTTTGTGGATGCTGGAGAAGGCTTTGGAGAGGAAGGTCTAGGTAAAGGACAGGAAGAAGGAGGTGGATGGGAAGTGGAAGAAGACTTGGATCTTCCTCCTGAACTGGTAGGGGGAGATATTTTGAGTCACTGATGCTTTAGGGATACTTCTCACATAGCCCAGTTGGAGTGAGTTGGGAGGTAGTGTCAGCTCGGGGTGGGGTAGGGAGGGAGAATAGTGATCTGGGCTTCATCAAAGGCTTGGTCACTGCAGCTGTAGCCACCTCTGATTTCATCTGGGTGCTGGAAACTAATCAATGCTCTGTGCGTTTCCCCCAGGATGTTCCTGCTGGTCCAGCAGGAGGAGGAGAAGATGGCTTCTTTGTGCCACCCACCAAGGGCACCAGCCCAGCTCAGGTAATGTTGAAGTCTTTGGTGTTTTATTTATTTATTTATTTATTTATTTATTTATTTATTGGAAGCTTTCTACCTCGGTGGTGCTTTCTTCTTCCAGATTTAGTCCTTCCTGCTAACGTTCATCAGTGTGCACAGCATAGGAACTTGTCAAGGGGAGTGAGGAGTGAGGCGTATGTGCATACACACAATTACTCTTGCATGATTTCCCTTCCATTCTTGCAGGTGTGGTGTAACAACTCACAGCTCCCTGTTGACCACGTTCTGGCAGGTTCCTTTGAGACAGCAATGAGAGTAAGTTACACCTGGAGTTTTTTGGGGGGAAAAGAAATAGAAGAAGATAAGAGCATGTTTTTCTTTTTCCTTTTTTTTTTTTTTGTCTCTGATAAATTCTGAAGCTCTCTGAAGCTTTGTTCCTTGAATCACTTTGTACATTTCTTAATATAAATTAAGAGGTCCTGTGAGCCTGAGTGGTGCCATGTGCAACTTCTTTATGGCTCTGGACAATTTTTTTACTTAATACATCAATGTGTTTCTTTCAGCTCCTCCATGACCAGGTGGGAGTAACAAACTTTGGACCCTACAAGCAGCTGTTCCTGCAGACCTATGCCCGTGGCCGTACAACCTACCAAGCCCTGCCTTGTCTCCCTACTATGTATAGCTACCCACATCGCAACTGGTAAGCAATTGGGTTAACTCCTATTCTGTGCTCTTTTCCTGGTGCCATTTATCCATGAATCTTCAGCAGTTCTAGCCAGAAATGACCCTTGATTAGATGTTCTACCTCTGTCAAAGCTAGTCTGAAGGTTGGAACACCTAAAGAAACACAGGCGTGTGATGATGGGAAGCTGCTGTAAAAAAGATGTCAGACTTTTTCCAGCCTGTGTTACTGCAGAGAGAGCATGGCATTGAGGTTGACAGCTAAGTTGCAACTGGTGTGCTGGTGTGTCCTTGCTGGCCTCTGTTACTTCTGTTTGTACCCCATCCTCTCTGTGATGCCTCCAGGAAGGAAGCTGGCTTAAAGAATGCCCTCCCTGCTGTTGGACTGAAGCTCAATGACCTGATCCAGCGCTTACAGCTGTGCTACCAGCTCACTACAGCGGGCAAGTTCGAGGAGGCTGTGGAGAAGTTCCGCTCCATCTTGTTGAGTGTGCCCTTGCTGGTGGTGGACAACAAGCAGGAGATCGCTGAGGTGAGGAGCAGACCTCTTCTGTACACTCCTTGTGTTGTCATGGGGGCAGGAGGCCAAGTGCCTGACTCTGTTTCCTTCTCTCAAAGGCCCAGCAGCTGATAGCCATTTGTCGGGAGTATATTGTAGGACTCTCAATGGAGATTGAGCGGAAGAAGCTGCCCAAAGAGACCCTGGAGCACCAGAAGCGAATTTGTGAGGTACAGGAGCTGAGTTTCCTCATTGGGTGTCAGAAATGGCCTTTAGGCTATAAAAAAGAAAAAAGCATTAGGGAATCCTGTGTTCTGCCACTTCTTGCCTTGAAAACAGATGCGACAGTGATGAGCCAGGAGTGGTTGATGTGTTTCCTGTCTCATTTTCAGGGCATCCAGTTTCTTATGTAGTTGGTAGTGATTGTATCCTCACTTCTCCTCCTCCTTTCTAATGCAGATGGCTGCCTATTTCACCCACTCCAACCTGCAGCCTGTCCACATGATCTTGGTCCTGCGCACTGCTCTCAATCTCTTCTTCAAACTCAAAAACTTCAAGACAGCTGCTACTTTTGCTCGTCGGCTGCTGGAGCTGGGTCCAAAGCCTGAAGTGGCCCAGCAGGTATTGTCTGTGGTGCATGGCCTGAATCTTGTGGCACATTCTACTTGGTCTGCTTTCTAGTTGCCCCTCTGACTGATGTGGTTGCTTTTTGCAGACCCGCAAGATCTTGTCAGCATGTGAGAAGAATCCTACTGACACCTACCAGCTCAACTATGACATGCACAACCCCTTTGACATCTGTGCTGCCTCGTACCGACCCATCTATCGTGGCAAGCCTGTGGAGAAGTGTCCACTCAGTGGAGCTTGCTACTGCCCTGAGTTCCAGGGGCAGATCTGCCGTGTCACAACAGTAAGGGAGTTTCTGTTGCCACTCACTCCTGCCTAGCCTTGAGAATTCCTCTCCAGTAGCTTTCCCCTTGCTCCCTGTAGTCCTGAGTTGAGTTTTGGATCGAGTTGAACGGCAGAGGACTTGACACTCGAGGTGGAGCAGTTTGGGAATTACGAAATGCAATGTAGCTTAGATGCTGCCTTCAGGGCCTGACATTACAGGGATCAGTACAGTTCATTCCGAGATCCATCCAGGCTCTTAGTACTGCATGTGGGGTTGGGCTATTCTGTTACTTCTAAGCATTAATCATCACCCTTTCATTCCTAGGTGACAGAGATTGGCAAAGATGTCATTGGGCTGCGGATCAGCCCCCTCCAGTTCCGCTGAGGTGTGTGCCAGTCCCTGGGAGGTGTGAGATCAGAGGGAGATGATCGTGTTTCACAGAGCAACGTGGAAACTTTCAGCTCCCACCATTTCAGCTCCCACCATTCCAGCTTCTAGTCGTGTCCCTTCACTGTAGCTATACCTGTGCTGTGTCTTATCTGCTCTTCCCCACCCAGGAATGCTGTCGTGAGACTCTCTGCTGCTTTGAAGTAGTAATAATTTGGGATCCTCTTTCAAATCCAGCTGATGTTGTGTTTGTGGACTGTTGCTTCTAGAGACATCTTTTCCAGAGGGTGTAAGGTGGCTCTTTCTGAGACCTGAGTGTGTTATAATGCTGCTCAAGAGGCAGTGCCTGCCTCTCATGCTTTTTAGTGTTGGGCTCCTTAAAGATCCTGCAGCACTTGGGTGACAGGAGCAGCTGAGCTGAGTTGTGTGTGTGGTACTGTCTGGAACTGGGGCCAGCACAGCACCCTCAGGAGTGACTAGAGAGCAGCTCAAGTGCTCTCAGCACCCAAGTAGTAGTGTTGACTCTTTGTTTTGTTGTCCTAGCAGCATTTCTTTGCGTAATCTGCTTCTGACATGAATAAAGTAAATTGATGGGTCTTGATCTTCCCGTTCTGTAGCTTAGCTCTGAGTTACTACACTAAACTTCCTCTTTTTGTGTCACCCTCCCCACCTCTTTGTGCCAGATACAGAGAATTTTGACCCTAACAGAGACTGCAGCATTGAAATTATCATGCTTCTGCTACCTCTTAGTGTAGCTGCTTCTGCCTGTCCTCCAGCTATCCTCACGTTCATTACCTTGTGCAGTTATACCACTGAGTTGCTGTGCCTTTCCTCGTGGTACCTAGCACACTGGAGGATCCTCCTAGTTGAGCAGATTGCAGTTTGGAGCACTGATGAGTGAGAACACATGTTCTTGCATCAGCAGAAAACTCCTCCCTCTGGGGCAGGTCTGGCTGCCTAGTATTTTCTCTGGAATAAAACAAGTTTTATGATAGGATTTAAAACTTTTATTCGTAAAAAAGAGTGGGGATGTTGTGGCATTGGTTCCAGCTTTGCAAGGGTGTCGTGGATGAGGAATGTTCACAGTGGGAGCGAGATGAGGCTGCTGGGATTAGGGGTGAGGACGCTGAGCAAGCAGAGCATCGTGGCAAGCCACTGCAATGCCTCCTATGAGATTCAGGAACTCCTGGAAGTCCAACTGCCCATCGCTGTTGATATCAAGCCGCTTCATTATCCTGTCCACAACACCGGGGTCCTTCTGGTTCTGCAAGAGACCAAAGGTTGGGATTAATGTCTGGAAGGAAGGAAGGGCAGCCCAGGTATGGATGTGCAGCTGCTGAGCACAGCCCCAGAGTGGCTGTGGCAAAGGGAACAGCATCTATGTGGGGCAGTGCTGGTGGAAGTCAGGGCTTTCTCCTGCACACTGCTATGCAGAGCCTTTCATTGCTCTGGGAACGTTGCTTTCACTCACCTTTGTAAAGGAAGCTAACTCGGTGTTCATGAAGGACAGGAACTCCTTCTTGGAGAGCTTGAGGTTGTCTCCTTCACGCCCTGCATACCGCTGGAAGACGGCCAGCAGTGACTCAATGCAACGCTCCGTCTCGGTGGGGGACACCTTGGACTGAGGGAGAAGAAAGGAGCTTGAGGTGTGCCTGCACAATGCTCTGCTGTTGCAAGAATGGTCTTGGCTCCTAGAGAAAGGCTTGGGCCCACCTGCCATTCACCACTTGCTGTGCCCAACCTGTCCAGCTGCATTTTTCTTGGGTATTCATTTCTTTCTTGCCTAGCACAGCCCTGTGGTGAGGAGGGAGGGGTGGGGTGGGGAGTGGTTTTGTCTGCTCCAGGGCCGCAGCGGCTCCTAAGAATTTGGGGAACATGGAAACTTCCCTGGAAAACTAGCAGTTGACCTAAAGGGAAGGGCAGCTGCCTCTTCCCGGAGCCTTGCTGCCTTCCTCTGTGCTCTGAACCCACTTGGCTGACTGCCTTCCCCTTCTCACCCCCCTCCCTCCTTGCCCCGTCTGCTCAGAGCAGAAACTGAGTCACTGGAGAAAAATGTGAGTGTTCTGCAACCAGAACTCGGGGAGTCGGGCTTTTCCAGCAGCACAAAGCGATGGAAAGAAAGGGGACGTGGGGTTCTATCCCCGTCCTGTGGTTCCTGATCTGCGGGCAGGGCTGGGTGGAGTCTGCCCTTCCCAACCTCAACATCCTGGGGACACACTGCCACATCCTGCGCTGCCCGAGGCCCTATTCACTCCCGTCTATTGGACATTCAGCCTCCACCCTGGGACAGAGCCGCACCCCCAGCCCAACACGGGGACCCTCAGCTCTCCTCCTCTCCACCCCTCCCCGAGAGCTTCAGCTCAGCTTTGGCACACCCTTCGCAGTGCCACGACGCATCTCACTTCGGTTCTGCGTTCCCACCTCCCTCCTTCAGCTCCTCGCTGCGCTCACTCACCATGGCTGGGGCTGGGGGATCGCTGCGGTGCTCTCCGTGCGGTGCTCAGTGCTGTGCAGCAGATGCGGGCGGTAACAGCCTCGCCCAGCAGCGCCCGGCCCCGGCTCAGCCCTCCCCTCGGGGCCGCGTTGGGCAATCGTTGGCTGTAACGGCGGATCGGGACGTGCCTGCGGTCCCCACGTCGAGCCGGGCCCCACCCTTCCCTTCCGCGTTGTCGTTTTTCGCTTCCATTTTCTTTAATCTTTTTGCTTTGCTTTTTTTTTTTTTTTGGCCTGTTTTCGCACCTTTACAGCTCTCTTATTTCTTCTTCCCGAGGCTGAGCCCCTAGTGCTGCCCTGCTTGCTCCTTGCTGCATCCTTGGGGCTTGCTTTTTGCATCGGGCATGCTTGAAGGTAGCTGACCACACATCCCTTCCCCTTTCCTCCTCAGTGGTGCCCATATCGCTCTGCTCATGTGCTGTTATGTGGGGTATAATCCACAGGATTGGGTTATAGGGGTCAGATGGACACGGGGAGCACCGGGAGCTGCTCCCCATATCACTCTGCTCATGTGCTGTTATGTGGAGTATAATGGGGCTGTTTGGAGACAGGATTGGGTTATAGGGGTCAGATGGACACAGGGAACACTGGGAGCTGCTCCCCATATCACTCTGCTCGTGTGCTGTTATGTGGGGTATAATGGGGCTGCTTAGAGCCAGGATGGGGCCATAGGGGTCAGGTGGACACGGGGAGCACTGGGAGATGCTCCCCATATCACTCTGCTCATGTGCTGTTATGTGGGGTATAATGGGGCTGTTTGGAGCCAGGATTGGGTTATAGGGGTCAGATGGACACGGGGAGCACTGGGAGCTGCTCCCCATATCACTTTGCTCGTGTGCTGTTATGTGGGGTATAATGGGGCTGCTTAGAGCCAGGATTGGGTTATAGAAGTCAGATGGACACGGGGAGCACCGGGAGCTGCTTGGATATGCTGGGTGCACCCACGCCTGCTCGGGAATTCCTGCTGGAAACTGTGATTCAGAGCAGTGGAAAGGCAGGCAAGAAACAGGCAGGGAGGGGCCCTTTCCCCAACCGATTTCCATCATTCGTTGCCCCATGTTCACGTAACTTTTTCACATGTTTGGGAGGAAAAAAAAAAGAAGAAAGAAAAAAAAAAAGCCAAAAAGGAAAAGCATTTTCCTTCCCCCCAGCTCCAACCCTTTCCAATTCTGAAACAGCTCATTGCAAACAAATCAGACCTGAGCTGGACGGCTCTGCAGGCTTTGCACTTCCCCCTGGGCTTTGCACTTCCCTCTGTGTCCTGAACGAGGAAACAAAAGCTGGGCCAGGGACTGAGTGCTGTTTCTGCCTTTGGAAGAGGAAATCTCAGCCGGGATGGTCCTGGCCCACTGCTGCCCGTGGCATGGGGTCGTGGGAGGTTTTTGCTCTTTCTGCTGCTGTGTGTGTTTGTGATCGAGGCATTGGCACTGTGTGCAGACAGCCCATCTGTGCCACCGTATGTTTGTCATCGGGACATGGGAGTGAAGGAGGGTGGTGGGGAGCAGAGCAATGCAGCTGGATGGGGCAGGGTGTGGTGAGAGGAGGTGAGAGGAAATCCGGCTCTTGACAGCGTGTCCTGTGTATCTCAAATCGCAGTGTGTGTGTAGGAGCCCCAGAAATACCGGGCGTGTAGTAGGGGGATGTGGTGTGATCTTAGCAGCCCATGTCTGGACTCAGTGCCTGAGATGTGGAGGGATGGGATATCTGAACTGAAACACCCTTCCAACAGACTGAGCCCCTGTATAAAGTACAGACAAAGTTGGCAGCAGGCAGTGCAATCATCAGCTATTTATTGTGATTTTTCATGCAATACATCACCGTGAAGAAGAACCCCCCCCCTTACACCCACCACCATCATTTCCCTACGGTACCCACACAGCTCCGCCACTTCAAAGCCCCTGTGATGCTGGGGCTGGGATTCTGCTCATCTGCTGGGAGAGCAGAAAAATGCAACCAAAAACTTTGAGCCTACAAAGGTGTTTTCCAAGCCTCGAGGAATTTCAGGCTCCGGGAGTACAATCGAGCAAATGGGAGTACTGTTTGTGCAGTGTGCAGCAGGAGCTGACAAGCAGCAGAGCTGGCCATGGGGCGAGGGAGACAGAGCACTGAGCCACAGAGCTGTCATGCCACAGGGCAGAAGAGACGACAGGAAAGCAGAGGACTGAGACCCGAGGAATCCAATTAGAGCAGGAAAGTGACTAAATACTGCAGAGGGGGGGTGTAGACATAGGGCAGGCAGGCAGGCAGGGGTTGCCAATCCCGGCGTAACTCTCAACCTGTCTTTGTTGCTGAGGGTTTGTCAGGAGGGGAACCCCCAAAGCTCCTCACCACCTCACAGACCATCCCTTTATCCCTTTGTGTTGAGCACTTCTGTGCTACCACATGGTGATGTCCTCAGCGTAGCACAGGAGTGAACTTCAGAGGTGCTTGGAGAAGCCCTGTGGGTGCTACGGAGGGATGAGCCCTCAGGGTGCCTTGATCTCATCCCTAGTAAGGTGGTTTGGTGCTTGTGGGGCTGTAGGGCCGCGTTCCTCACGCTGAGGTTGAGTGGTGCTTGCTTGCTGAGAGCTCCTTTTGCTGTTTTCCTCTTGTGCCGGGTGGTTCCTCTCCAGTGAGGGGAGCACTGCATCCTCATGGCAGCAGCCAGCTTCATCCCTTTGGGATGCTTGGTGACGTGGCTCTTCTTCAGCTCGATGGCCCTGCTTTTGAGCTTCCTGCAGCTCTGGAGCCCGGGGTGGAGGTGGACGGCTCTTGGTCTCTCTGTCTTTGTTTTCTCGGGATTCAGCTTCCTGTGAGACTTCCTCCTCAGGGCCTTTCAGTCCATCACCCTGTGGCTGAAGATCCTTCTCTTCCACATTGTGCACCCTGGGAAGCTGGCGGTCCCTCCTGTTCTCCCTGGGCTCAGCCCTGCTGGTGTCACTGTTCAGGCCATCCAGCTCAGGGACAGAATCCTGCTGAGCCCCTTCCTTCACCACTGTTGCAGACCTTTCCTGAGTCTCCCTTGTATTTTCCTGGGAGCTGGAAGATGGCACATCCTGCGGTTCGGGCTCTGGGACACTGCTCTCTTTGCATGGCCCAGCTGGAGGCTGTGGTGACACGTAGCATTTCTTTAAATAGACAGGTTGATCTGAATCATTGGACTGCTGGCAGATGATCTCATATGTGGTAGCTTTGGGATCATTCAGGTTCTGGATAACGTGGATCAAGTACGCGACGGTCTGAGGATCACAGGGCTCAGGAACAGCCTGTACCTCAGGGCGTACATCAGGATCAGAGGGAATATAGCGGACCATAACATCAGTGAAAGACGGCACCTTTCCAGAGGGAACAATATCTCTACTATCAACATCCACAGTTTGGTAGTGGTATTCTCGTGGTCTCCTGGCCTCTACGTTCTCTCGATCTTGTGTCACACGGCGGATCTCCACATCAGCTTCAGCTTCAGCCACAATGTCCTCTCGTGTCCTCTCATACCTCACCGGATTTTGGGGTCTCCTGGCCTCTTCTACTCTCTCCCCTTTCCGGGTCACACGACGGATCTCCACATCTGCTTCAGCATCAATTTCAGCCACAATGTCCTCTCGTGTCCTCTCATAACTCAGTGGTTCTTGGGGTCTTCTGGCCTCTTCTACTCTCTCCCCTTTCCGGATCACACGACGGATCTCCGCATCAGCTTCAACTTCAGCCACAATGTCCTCCCGTGTCCTCTCATACCTCACCGGATTTCGGGGTCTCCTGATCTCCTCTTCTCTCTCCCCTTTCCGGGTCACACGACGGATGTCCACATCAGCTTCAACTTCAGCCTCAATATCTTCCCGTGTACATTCAGTCCTCACCAGATTTCGGGGACTTCTGGCCTCTTCTATTCTCTCCCCTTTCCGGGTCACACGGCGGATTTCCACATCAGCTTCAACTTCAGCCACAATGTCCTCTCGTGTACGTTCAGTCCTCGCCGCATTTCGGGGTCTCCTGGCCTCCTCTTCTCTCTCCCCTTTCCGGGTAACACGACGGATCTCCACATCAGCTTCAGCTTCAATTTCAGCCACAATGTCCTCTCGTGTCCTCTCATACCTCACTGGTTCTTGGGGTCTTCTGGCCTCTTCTACTCTCTCCCCTTTCCGGATCACACGATGGATCTCCGCATCAGCTTCAACTTCAGCCACAATGTCCTCCCATGTCCTCTCATACCTCACCGGATTTCGGGGTCTCCTGGCCTCCTCTTCTCTCTCCCCTTTCCGGGTCACACGACGGATCTCCACATCAGCTTCAGCTTCAATTTCAGCCACAATGTCCTCTCGTGTCCTCTCATACCTCAATGGTTCTTGGGGTCTTCTGGCCTCTTCTACTCTCTCCCCTTTCCGGGTCACACGACGGATCTCCACATCAGCTTCAGCTTCAACTTCAGCCACAATGTCCTCTTGTGTACGTTCAGTCCTCACCGGATTTCGGGGTCTCCTGGCTTCCTCTTCTCTCTCCCCTTTCCGGGTCACACGACGGATCTCCACATCAGCTTCAGCTTCAATTTCAGCCACAATGTCCTCTCGTGTCCTCTCATACCTCACTGGTTCTTGGGGTCTTCTGGCCTCTTCTACTCCCTCCCCTTTCCGGATCACACGGTGGATGTCCACATCAGCTTCAACTTCAGCCACAATGTCCTCTCGTGTACGTTCAGTCCTCACCGGATTTCGGGGTCTCCTGATCTCCTCTTCTCTCTCCCCTTTCCGGGTCACACGACGGATCTCCACATCAGCTTCAACTTCATCCTCAATATCTTCCCGTGTACGTTCAGTCCTCACCAGATTTCGGGGTCTTCTGGCCTCTTCTATTCTCTCCCCTTTCCGGGTCACACGGCGGATTTCCACATCAGCTTCAACTTCAGCCACAATGTCCTCTCGTGTGCGTTCAGTCCTCACCGGATTTCGGGGTCTCCTGGCCTCCTCTTCTCTCTCCCCTTTCCGGGTCACACGACGGATCTCCACATCAGCTTCAGCTTCACCTTCAGCCACAATGTCCTCTCGTGTCCTCTCATAACTCAATGGTTCTTGGCGTCTCCTGGCCTCTTCTACTCTCTCCCCTTTCCGGATCACACGACGGATCTCCGCATCAGCTTCAACTTCAGCCACAATGTCCTCTCGTGTCCTCTCATACCTCACCGGATTTCGGGGTCTCCTGATCTCCTCTTCTCTCTCCCCTTTCCGGGTCACACGACGGATCTCCACATCAGCTTCAGCTTCAACTTCAGCCACAATGTCCTCTCGTGTACGTTCAGTCCTCACCGGATTTCGGGGTCTCCTGGCCTCCTCTTCTCTCTCCCCTTTCCGGGTAACACGACGGATCTCCACATCAGCTTCAGCTTCAACTTCAGCCACAATGTCCTCTCGTGTCCTCTCATACCTCAATGGTTCTTGGAGTCTCCTGGCCTCTTCTACTCTCTCCCCTTTCCGGGTCACACGATGAATGTCCACATCAGCTTCAACTTCAGCCTCAATATCTTCCCGTGTACGTTCAGTCCTCACCACATTTTGGGGTCTTCTGGCCTCTTCTACTCTCTCCCCTTTCCGGGTCACACGACGGATCTCCACATCTGCTTCAGCTTCAACTTCAGCCACAATGTCCTCTCGTGTACGTTCAGTCCGCACCAGATCATGGGGTCTCCTGACCTCTTCCTCTCTCACCCCTTTCCGGGTCACACGACGGATCTCCACGTCAGCTTCAGCTTCAACTTCAGCCACAATGTCCTCTCGTGTCCTCTCATACCTCACTGGTTCTTGGGGTCTTCTGGCCTCTTCTACTCTCTCCCCTTTCTGGATCACACGACGGATTTCCGCATCAGCTTCAGCTTCTACTTCAGCCACAATGTCCTCTCGTGTACGTTCAGTCCTCACCGGATTTCGGGGTCTCCTGGCCTCCTCTTCTCTCTCCCCTTTCCGGGTCACACAACGGATCTCCACATCAGCTTCAGCTTCTATTTCAGCCACAATGTCCTCTCGTGTCCTCTCATACCTCACTGGTTCTTGGCGTCTTCTGGCCTCTTCTACTCTCTCCCCTTTCCGGATCACACGACGGATCTCCGCATCAGCTTCAACTTCAGCCACAATGTCCTCTCGTGTCCTCTCATACCTCACCGGATTTCGGGGTCTCCTGATCTCCTCTTCTCTCTCCCCTTTCCGGGTCACACGACGGATCTCCACATCAGCTTCAGCTTCAACTTCAGCCACAATGTCCTCTCGTGTGCGTTCAGTCCTCACCGGATTTCGGGGTCTCCTGGCCTCCTCTTCTCTCTCCCCTTTCCGGGTAACACGACGGATATCCACATCAGCTTCAGCTTCAACTTCAGCCACAATGTCCTCTCGTGTCCTCTCATACCTCAATGGTTCTTGGAGTCTCCTGGCCTCTTCTACTCTCTCCCCTTTCCGGGTCACACGATGAATGTCCACATCAGCTTCAACTTCAGCCTCAATATCTTCCCGTGTACGTTCAGTCCTCACCACATTTTGGGGTCTTCTGGCCTCTTCTACTCTCTCCCCTTTCCGGGTCACACGACGGATCTCCACATCTGCTTCAGCTTCTACTTCAGCCACAATGTCCTCTCGTGTACGTTCAGTCCGCACCAGATCATGGGGTCTCCTGACCTCTTCCTCTCTCACCCCTTTCCGGGTCACACGACGGATCTCCACATCAGCTTCAGCTTCAACTTCAGCCACAATGTCCTCTCGTGTCCTCTCATACCTCACTGGTTCTTGGCGTCTTCTGGCCTCTTCTACTCTCTCCCCTTTCCGGATCACACGACGGATTTCCGCATCAGCTTCAGCTTCTACTTCAGCCACAATGTCCTCTCGTGTACGTTCAGTCCTCACCGGATTTCGGGGTCTCCTGGCCTCCTCTTCTCTCTCCCCTTTCCGGGTCACACAACGGATCTCCACATCAGCTTCAGCTTCAATTTCAGCCACAATGTCCTCTCGTGTCCTCTCATACCTCACTGGTTCTTGGCGTCTTCTGGCCTCTTCTACTCTCTCCCCTTTCCGGATCACACGACGGATCTCCGCATCAGCTTCAACTTCAGCCACAATGTCCTCTCGTGTCCTCTCATACCTCACCGGATTTCGGGGTCTCCTGATCTCCTCTTCTCTCTCCCCTTTCCGGGTCACACGACGGATCTCCACATCAGCTTCAGCTTCAACTTCAGCCACAATGTCCTCTCGTGTCCTCTCATAACTCAGTGGTTCTTGGCGTCTCCTGGCCTCTTCTACTCTCTCCCCTTTCCGGATCACACGACGGATCTCCGCATCAGCTTCAACTTCAGCCTCAATATCTTCCCATGTACGTTCAGTCCTCACCAGATTTCGGGGTCTTCTGGCCTCTTCTATTCTTTCCCCCTTCCGGGTCACACGACGGATGTCCACATCAGCTTCAACTTCAGCCTCAATATCTTCTCGTGTACGTTCAGTCCTCACCAGATTTCGGGGTCTTCTGGCCTCTTCTATTCTCTCCCCTTTCCGGGTCACACGGTGGATTTCCACATCAGCTTCAACTTCAGCCACAATGTCCTCTCGTGTACGTTCAGTCCTCACCGGATTTCGGGGTCTCCTGGCCTCCTCTTTTCTCTCCCCTTTCCGGGTAACACGACGGATCTCCACATCTGCTTCAGCTTCAATTTCAGCCACAATGTCCTCTCGTGTCCTCTCATACCTCACTGGTTCTTGGGGTCTTCTGGCCTCTTCTACTCTCTCCCCTTTCCGGGTTACACGGCGAATCTCCACATCAGCTTCAGCTTCAGCCTCAATATCTTCCCGTGTACGTTCAGTCCTCACCGGATTTCGGGATCTCCTGGCCTCTTCTACTCTCTCCCCTATCCGGGTCACACGGTGGATGTCCACATCAGCTTCAACTTCAGCCACAATGTCCTCTCGTGTACGTTCAGTCCTCACCGGATTTCGGGGTCTCCTGGCCTCCTCTTCTCTCTCCCCTTTCCGGGTCACACGACGGATCTCCACATCAGCTTCAGCTTCAATTTCAGCCACAATGTCCTCTCGTTTCCTCTCATACCTCACTGGTTCTTGACGTCTTCTGGCCTCTTCTACTCTCTCCCCTTTCCGGGTCACACGACGGATCTCCACATCTGCTTCAGCTTCAACTTCAGCCACAATGTCCTCTCGTGTCCTCTCATACCTCACTGGATCTCGGGGCCTCCTGGCCTCTTCTACTCTCTCCCCTTTCCGGGTTACACGGCGAATCTCCACATCAGCTTCAGCTTCAGCCTCAATATCTTCCCGTGTACGTTCAGTCCTCACCAGATTTCGGGGTCTCCTGGCCTCTTCTACTCTCTCCCCTATCCGGGTCACACGGTGGATGTCCACATCAGCTTCAACTTCAGCCACAATGTCCTCTCGTGTACGTTTAGTCCTCACCGGATTTCGGGGTCTCCTGGCCTCCTCTTCTCTCCCCCCTCTCCGGGTCACACGACGGATCTCTTCATCAGCTTCAGCCACAGTATCCTCTTGTTTCCTTTCGTACCTCTCAGATTCATTTGGTCTCCTTTCTGTCTGTGTTTTCCTTTCTTCATAGTAATCTTCTTCCAGATCCCATGTATTGTACTGTCTGTGGTCTATTACTAGCGGTTCCTGCAGGTGTGACTGATGCAGTCTTTCTAAATCTGGGCATTCAGGCTTGCACATCTGGCAGCTGCTTCTTTCAAGTTCTTTTTGTTCCAGCTCACGTAGGTGGTTGTGGCTTCTCTCATCTTCAAGTATTTCAGGCTTTTGCGGTTGATTGCGCCGCCTTCTATCTGCTTCTTCTGGTTCGTGTGGCCAACGGCTGCTTCTCCTATGTGCCACTGCCTCTTGATCTTGTGGTCGTTGTTTTCTTTGATCATAGTCTGGCTGTGCTGGCTCACGTGGCTTACTTCCACTCCGCCGGTCTGGCAACGGCTGTGGTTCACAGGAATGGCTGCGACTTCTCACGTCTGCCAGTTGCTCTGGTTGAGGCTCCTCTTGATTTTGTCTCTCATCTCTCCGTGGTGCCTTCAAGCTGCCACGTTTGTGGTGTTGTAAATCTCCCAGTCTGTCCAGCCTGGGTGGCTGACGTCTTTGGCTGCTGTTTTGGTCACCTGGCTCTTGGCTTCGTTCTTCGTATTCCTGAGGGATCGGATCCCTCAGCCTGGTTCTTCGTCTTGCATCAGCTCTGCTTTGCGTGTTGCGTTCCTGGCGATGACTTCCCGTCTCTTCTTGTGTCTCAAGATCCTGGGCCCTGGTGTCTTGTTGTGGCTCAGGTACGCAGGGGGGATGGCGGTTGCGCTCATGAGTTCGTGGTTCCTCTTCCTGGAGCTGCTGACGGCTCCCTCTGTTCTTAATTTGAGGCTCTTGGAGTGTCTTGCTGCTGGCTATCAGCTTTGTTCTTTGCAGAAGGCATTGTCCCTTCTGCAGGTACCAGTAGCAGGCCTTAGCAACTCTGAATACCAAAAGCAGGAACTCATTAAAATCAATTTCCCCATCCCCATCCCACTCCAGAAACTGCAGAATCTTGTCAATTGTCTGAGGGTCGTGTGGGTTCTGTAGGAAAAACACACATAGGGAAACAGAAAAAGGATTTAAGCCTTGCTGTTCCTTATCAGGAAATGCAAACCCAGTAATCATGACTATTTCTTCTACTTATATCTCTCACTTGTATCTCTCTCAGGTTCACTTTTATATGCCACTTTTATATATATAGCCACTCTTCCATGGCTATGTTGTCCATTTTCCTGGTGATTTCCTGGCCATGGCTAAACATTTGGAGATGCCATATCCCTCCACTGGATGCATTTCCTTCCTGTCTTTGAAAGGAAACCTCCTGGCAGTTCATTCTCCAATTTCATCAATTTGTTCACACCAAAATCTATAGGAAGAGATTTTCAGACAGTACTAAAGCACACATCTGCTGCTCACCCTTGGCAAAAGCCTCTGCATCCCATTTACCTCTGGTCACAAGAATCATCCCCTCTCCAGAAGATTTTCTGGTCCCTACACTCCAGTTCTGTCCTCAATCCCTTCCTGTCTCTGCTGTACTCACTGCTATGGCATCTGCAAATTCCTTCTGGATGAACTCCTTCATCTTCCTTCGATTGAGTTTGGATTGGTCTCCATCTTCCTTTGCATGTTGGTAAAAGACAGTAATGATGGTGGAAACACTGTCTAAGAAGTGAGACATCTTCCTGCAGATTCAAGCAAGCCTGCAAGAAAAGTAGCAGACCTAAGAATGGGAAATTGCTCGGCTGAGTGTGGAAGACAGGGAGGATTGTTGGAGTCCAGCTATACATATTAATGAGAGTCTGGGTGTCCTGGGCTGCGTGTCCACTCCACTACCATGGCAAGCTGTGCTTCGCCAGGGCACTGGGAAGATATCCAAATGCTTAGGGGTTTTGGTGGGATGGGGAGTGTCCTGAAGCTTGTCTGCTGATGTATTAGAATGACGTTTGGTATGGGATGGCAGGATGCCTTCGTTTGTGGGTTGCAGGAAGGGGATTGGGGATGGTGACTCAAGAGATACCCCAAAAACCGGTCCCTGTAGGCCCTAGCAGCTCCTTCAGTTTCTGGGACCAAAGCTGCCACTGCTTGGCACTGAGATGCACCAACTCCTCTGGAGAGGTCAGAAGATGTGTAAAGCAGTGCTGGCACAGAGAGGACCCAGCTGGGGCAGAGGTGCACAAAGCACTCATGGAGGGTTAAACAAGCCCTGTGACATACAGCAGTGCAAATCAACCAACTTCTGTTACAGCACCATATCACTGTCCAACAGATTTTGGCCAAAGAGAATGGTCAGATCACCCAGGTCAGAGATACTTATTGAACTTAATGGAAATCTTCTGGGCAGAAGGCAGTGCTCCTGCTTGAGCTTTGTGTATGGAAAACTGAAACACCACTTCCATGCTCCTCACAGGATCCCCGAGCCTGTTATTGGCTGCATCAGTTCCAGGATCTCAGCTTGCAGCTGGGGAAGCTGCTCCCTGCCTGCTTGCAGTGTGCACACATGCATGAACACGCGCGTGCACCTCTGCGTGCAAAACCCTGCACCTTGCTATGTCTATGGAAAACTGAACGCTTCTGCCATCTGTTCATCCTGGCTGGGAGACGAGCGCAGACCAAAGCAAGGCACCAGACCTGGCTCCTGCTCTCCTTTTCATTTGGAGAGAAACTGCCTTTCTGCACTGACACACAACAAGAGCATGCAGCTGTCCAAATGGCAAAAAATAACATTTCATTGAAGACAAAGCCAAAAGACGCCCAGAAAATGCTGCAGCAGAAATGTCATTAACACCCAAGACAGATCCAACAGAAATCACTCATTTTCACCCAACAAAGTACGGTTTTCAGAAGGAACGACTTACCCAAGACACCAATGGGATCGAATGGGATTCCTGTGAAGCCGTGCGGAGAGATCGGAGGACCCAAGTGCTTTTATAGGGTCCTTGGTGGAGGAGCAGAAAAGGAGCCACCCTTTGTGGACATTGTCCTGATTCATCTTTGGCCAAACCCAGCTGCACCTTCATGTCCTCAAACGGGTTATTTAACTTATCATCCCATTACCTATCATTTTAACCCAGAAATAGCAGTTGCCATGTGGCAATTCAGGCACTGGCTGGTTCCGCCTAATCCGGACTGTAAAGTTATTTTATGGGCTGATTGTGTTTCAGATTTAAAAAAAAAAAAAATCTAGACTGCCTATAAAGTATATATATATATAAATGGGAGGATGTATTTTTTTTTTTTATGAACGTGTATTTTTGTAGGTATGCATTTATATATGTATAATACACGCACGTAAAAATAGCACCAGAGTGAACCTGGGAGGATGTTGTAAGCAGGCATGGGGACCTGCCCACTGCATTGCAGATCCTTGGGGCTGGGGTCTAGCAGTTTGGCTTTGGGTTTTTCTCGTGGAGGAAGGCCAGCAGAAGCCCTAAGAACTACAGAGGTGGTGAAATGCAGGTGTGTGGCATAAAGATCCCCAAATTGTGCAGGAGATCTCTGCTTGTGTGGTGTTCTTGTAGCCTGTGACAAATATATGTATGTATATGTATATGTATACGTATACATTTATTTTCTCCTTGATTACTTCTTATTAAGGAGCCTTTCATTGTATTATATGGGTTTTTTGTTGAAAAAAAGAGGAAAAAAAAAAAAAAGCCCAACCAACAAAACTTTTGTGAATGGTAAAATCTGCGAAGCAGACTTTTTAACCAGAAAATGCCTATTTGACATGCAACGACTTTTCATTGAGAAAAAATGATGATACAACATTTTTTCACGTGAACTATTTTCCATGAGCGGGTTTCATTCCAACTTTTCTTGATCTTTAATTAAAACTAAAAGTGGAAACCTCTCGGCTGGGAGCTCAATTCATGTTGAAGCTTCATCGGGTCGCTCTAGGCAACTTGTGCTGTAATTGCCTCTCCGTTCCCCCTCCTTTTTTTTTTTTTTTCCCTTTAATATCTTGTAAGTGTAAATGAATTAGAGACCAACGGGTTCCTTTATTCCTCTCAGACTCTCCCCATTTATGGAGCACACAAGCAAAGCTTTGGCCATGCCACTTGGGCTCTATGTTGGAGCTGAGCTTCGTGGTGTGACGGAGACATTGCGGGCGGCTCCAGAGCGAGAACTTGCCACGCAGCCTTGGCTTAGCTGCTCATCTGTCCCATCTGATGGTAAGAACATACTGGGTGTAGGAGCCTAATTAATTAGTGCTGGTAACACCTTGGGGATACTCATACAAGTGCGCACGGAGGATTGTTACTAACCGTGCTTCATTTTTGAGCTTTTTTTCAGGATTAAATTATACTGGTGTAAATTATACCCCACCTATGGGATAATAATACCCTTGGGAAACTGTAATTTTATGGTAGATTGCAGTTATTATTAAAATTAGAGCATTACAGTGCGGCTGGAGCTTGTACGCACAGTGTCCTATAACAGTCTGCAATCCCCGCAGGGGCAGGGGAAGTCAGGAGGCACAGAGCAGATTTCAGGTGTTAATAGAGGCAGAGGTCCACAAAAGCAGCACCAAACCATGTCCTCCAAAAGCTTGGCTGTTCCCAGAGAGGGCTTTCATAGAGGGAACCTTGGTCTGTTTTTCAAAGCTATGACCCAGCAGGGTTGGCTCCATCCTCCTCCTTCCATCCAGTTCTGTGTGAATTGCTGCCTGTGTTCGTATAGGGTGGCCCAGCCTCATTTTAGCCTCAGAAGAACTGGGCTCCTCATAGGGCACATAAAAGACTTTTCTCTTAACACCTCCCAGACTTGCAGGTGTCTTAAACACATACTTGTGTCTGCAGGGTAATTTTCACTCCGCTGTAGTGTTCTCCTTAAAATGGACAAAATACCTTTCCCCCAACTTCAAATACAACACTCAGGATGGCAAAAGTAGAATAATTCAGAATAGAGTGTATAATATCACATCGTTAACAGGGCTGGGGGGGGGGGGGTCTGTTTTTTACTGGTGCTGCAAAAGGCTGTGGCTGATGGACTGCAGAGTCTGGTGGTGGGAGACCTGAGCTGGAGCCAATAAGAGCTGTTCAACAGTCCTCAACTGAGAGCTATTTCACAAGGAAAATGGAGTTTTCTGGAAAAGAAAACGTTTTGAGGAATGTCTCAGATGAAATGGGAGATCTGATGGATTTCTGATGGAATTTCAATCTCGTCTGTCCCATTTCGTTTTGATAATGCTCCCAGCTGCCATTAAGATAAGTCAGGGTCTGGTTTCACCGGTGTGTGTTTTATCATCAGAAAAGCAGAGCGGTGCATTTTGTGTCCAGCGCATTTAGCTGTGACATCAGCACTTTTAGACCAAATCGTTTTTGAAACGTGTCTTCCCGAGATTGTTTTGAAATGCTGCTTTTTTGGTTCTGATTCAGCGCACGGCAAATTGTGAAATTCCGGTGTGTCCCGGAGCAGTGACGCTCTTTTTCCCAGTGAGGTCTCTGTGCTCTGCTTGTCACCAGCCACAGAGCAGGAGGTGCGGGTGCATTTATCATCCCCTGATTTGGCTGATAGGTCGCCGGCAAAAGATAATATGGGGAAAAACAGGCTGAGCATCACCTCCCTATGGGATGCGGAGTCCTGGTGGTCCGGCATGTCCAAACCCATAATAACCCCCCTGACTTCAGCGGGCTGCTTGCACCCGCAGTCACCCACATCCCTACGTGCACATCCGGAGCCCATACCCAAAATTCCCGAGGCTGAGGCCAGCTTCACGTGTGCATGGATTGTGTGTCAGCTTTTTGCATCCAGCTTCCCAGGTGTTACTGGGACTGAGTGTACGTGAATAGTGGGGGTTAATATACCTCTGCTCCTCTTGGAGCATTCAGTAGCTAGTAGGGATTTTCGACTTTCCCACTGCGTTCCACATTCCCCCTTTCTGAGATTTTTAAGCAGTGAGGATAAGACAAATCCTTCCCACTGAGTGTTCAGAGCTCTTTCTTCTTTCTTTTTTTTTTTTTTTTTCAGCAGACACACAGAGTGCCTGGTGCAGATTCATGCTGCCAAGTACCTGCTCAGAGGTCATCATGCCATCACATCAATCGCAACATCCACCTTCTCTGAAGACATCAGATGTCACATCCCTGCCTGTGAGGACCCATAGATTCACCTTCGGCCACCTGCCCCCAGGACACAGCACCCTGGGGATGATGTGGCACTGTGTCATGCATGGGATGGACACTGAAGTCCTTCGCTCTTGCTCAGAACAGTGCAGCAATACACCAGGACACTGTACTGATTTGCAGTCAGTTTTATTGCTTTGCTTATACAACCTAATACAGGATAAGAGAGATCTCAAGCCAGAAGTAGTTCAGTACAAGGAAGGGGTGTAAGCTCAGGGTTAAGAAAGGATTGGACAAGATATAACAAATGGCACTGGACAAAATATCCCACCTTGTTGGCACCAAAGCCAAAGTTGGGCTCACTGCTGCTCTTACTTCTGTGGAGGCCACTGAGGCTGCAGGTGCTCCTGCTCTGCCACGTGTTTTCCTTTGCCATGAGCCCCATGTTGCCGTTGTCCTGGGACATGTTGAGCCTCAGCCCCACGGCCTTCTTGCACCCACACCGTAGGGTCAGGGAGGTGAGCTAGGTCTTGATGTCTCCCCAGGGGCTGGGGATCAGGGTGGGGGCTCGTGCCCCGTACTGGAGGTGGCAGCTCATGGGTCTCTCTGGGGCTGGGGTCCTGCCGAGGGGCTGCATGGTCCTTGGTTTTGTCTGTGGTTCTCCCTGGTGTCTTGGTGGGAGAAATCTGGATCTGTGGTGCTGGCTCTAGCTCTTGCCTCTGGTTGTGGCTGTGTCCCAGCTTTGGTGTCTCTTTCACTTGGTCCTGCTGGGGTTTTGGGTCATGTTTTGGTGTTTTCTCAGCTTTTGGGGAAATTTTATCCTGCTCTGGCACCTCAGGGACCAAGATCTCACCTCTCTTTGGACCCTCCTCTTGTGCCTTGGCCCTATCATCCTGATGGGTGCCCTGGCCGTCCTTTGGTGTCTTGCTCTTCTGGTTCTGTTGGGTGCCTTGGTGGTTCTTTGGTGTCTCAATCTTCTGGGTCTGTTGGGTATCCTGAACCTTTGGTGTCTCACTCTTCTCAGTCTTTTGCGTGTCCTGGTCCTTTGGTGCCCCACCTTCCTGTTTCTGTTGGTTGTCTTGGTGGTTCTTTGGTTCCTCACCCTCCTGGTGCTGGTGGGTGTCAGGATCCCGTTGGGGTTTCCCACCGTCCTGCACCTGTTTGCTCACCCCTTGCTCTGGGACCTTCTTGTGGTGCTGCTCCCCATCTGCCTCCTCCTGCACTGTTGGCTTCTGATAAACTTCTGGCTCCAAGTACTGCTGGAAGTGTTTGTGGCAAGCCTTGGCCACACGGAAAATCAGGTTGAGGAACTCGCCAAAGTCAACCTTGCCACTGCTGTCTTCATCCAAGAAGAGCAACACCTTCTCGACAGTTCTGGGATCCTGGGCATCCTGCAATTAAACAGTGTCAGCAAGACCCTCCAGCCCTTTGCAGGATTTCTCTGGGATCAATCACTCAAACAGAAACCCATCCCCATATGCCTTCCCCGTGGCTCGTGTTGCTGGATCCTCACCATGATCATGTCCTCTAACTCCTGCTCGATGAGCTGCCGCAGCTCCCCCTTGCTCAGCGTACTGGAGTCACCATCACTCGTGGCATACGTGTAGAAGGTAGCGATGATACCGTTGATGTTCTCCTGGAGCTGGGCCATCTCCCTACAGAACAGAAGCAGCCTGTGAGAAAGACACCAAAAGGCAAAAAGGGGATTTTGCTTGGTTTTCAGGTGAGCTTCTCTCAGACAGCACAGCTGGACAGGAGGATGAGCCAGAAGGACTTTGATAAAACAAAATGGAGTAGTTTTTCCTTTAGGAGAGCTCAGCTCCAGGAGAATGCTGAGGGCTCTGAGCTCCCACTTTCTTGCAGGGTCTTGTCTGGACTTACCTGGGCGAGAAGAGCGCAATGTGCAGTCAACCTGCTCCTAGCAGCCTTATATACAGTAGCACTGTGCAGGGAGACAGCGTCAGCAGGGTGCCGCATCCTCGCCCAATGACACTGTCATCCCCCTGTCTTCATTTGTCTCTTGTTCATTAACTTCTGCTTCAGTGTTTTACTCCGGAGTGAAGAGATGATCCTTCCTAAGCTCACCCCACCTGCGGATGCATTTCAGAGGAATTAAGCAGAAAAGGTTATTTTTAGTCCTGCAGGATTTAGCTGAAGGTGATGCCCGAGCAACACCCAGGACTCTTTAGTGAACGTGTTTGGTGAGCGATGCAAGTGACTGACACGGGAGGGGGCAGCCTGGGAACGCCTGCACGGGGACGAAGAGGAAATAGAACAAAGGGAGAAAAATAAGGATGTGCAACACCCAGATCCAATTGACCCCTTCCCCAAACTCCCACTTTTGGGCACCCGGCGAAGAAATCCTTTCCAACAGTGCCACCAAGTGGCACACG
The DNA here is from genome assembly GCA_023055505.1 of Callipepla californica brunnescens. Classification (NCBI taxonomy): domain Eukaryota; kingdom Metazoa; phylum Chordata; class Aves; order Galliformes; family Odontophoridae; genus Callipepla; species Callipepla californica. The sequence goes on along the minus strand of JALIRH010000132.1, from coordinate 490,043 downwards.
GATGGGGACAGGGGTGGCACGAGCTGCAGTCACCCCTGTACTGCATGGGGAAACTGAGGCACAGCACGAGGAAGGGACATCAGATCCTCGAGTTGGTGACAGCCACACTGCGCCCCTTGTCCTCCTAGACTTGGCTTCCAAAAGAAAAAGCACTTCCAGGAAAGTGCCTGGTGTATGGAGGGGTTCATGGGAGCCAGTGGTAAATCCCTGCAGTTGAGCTGGGATGGGCTGAATGGGGGAGTTGAGGAACCCTCCTACACAGCTGGGTCTGCTGTAGGGCAGGAAGCTTTGGTGACCCAAACAGCTCCGAACAAAGCCCAAACTCAGATCCTAAAAGGAAGAAACTTAAAGCACAGATTCTGCTTTAATTTCTCTCTATTAATCTGTCAACCCACCTGCTGTACTCCATGAGGACTCCTCCTCAGGTGGGACCCATTTGTTCTCAGTCTTCTCATTAAGCTGCAGTGGGGGCTGGGGGACAGTTCCTGGGGGCACCAGAGAGGCAGAAGTACATGGGGTGTTCCCACTGCTGTTATTTCTGGTTACCTGGACCCCAGGCAGGGCACTTTCCTGCAGATAACCATAGACAATAACAGGTTTATGCTGTACAGGGTTTCTTATGTCCTTTACAAAGCAGAAAGGTCACCAGGTACGTGAAGTTAAAAGAAAGAAAAATGCTGCTTTCTGCAGAGCTTGAAATAAATGACCACGGAGCAGAGGGCAGGTGCTGTTGAGCCCTGTGCTGATGAAACCACCTGAAATGCATCTGAGTAATGAAGTCACCTGATTAAGAGGCCTTTAGGACTGTGCCCCTTGTTGGAACCTCCCCAGCGTGCTGTGACCTTCAAACTACTGTGATACTGTTGGGTGAGAGGGGGGGAATCACTACAGCTCTGGTTGTAGGGCAGGATTTTGCTTTTACACGACTGCTTCCCCTATGGTGCCACCTGTATTTGTGAGAAGAACAAATACTGTGGGAGTTTGCCCTGGAATCAGCCACAGGGCAGCTAATCTGGGCAAGCACAGAGTGGGGTCTGCCCGGGCATGGTGCGAGGTGTGGCAGAGCAGCGGGTCTGCGGCTCGCTGTTTGCTCACCGTAACAGTCACGGATTGCTGAGGTCTGTTTGCCAAAGGAGCTCCGTATTCTGAGCTCACTGGTAGGAAATGTGCGGGGGCACTGGGCAAACCCGCTTCTCTGGTAGGCACTGTGTGCTCAGGCTTAGGCTCCCAGCAGCTCCATTGCTTCCTTGAAAGAGTTTGGCCTCCTATTTTTTTCCATATCCACCCAGCCCGCCTGCCTTTGTCTCTTGGGCACAAAGGAGCCTCTGTGCATGCCAGAGTGTGTACTCATCCCCAGCTGTGGGACGACTGTGATGTGATGTGCTCGATTTGAGCCGGTTCATGTCAGGCATGCAGCAAAAACAGAAAAGGAAGGTGTGGAAAACGCAAGTGTGCGGCATTGCACAAGAGGCTTGAAAGAGTTTAGTGACTGTTAGAGCTACCTTTGGGGTTCGATGTGTCTGCAACGTAGGATGTGCTTAAAATTCTACTGTGTTTTAATGTGTGGAACCTAAACTTGGGGCCGAACTCACCTAATGTTCAGTTCGTTGAAAACAGTGCTTTAGAAAACTGGAGAAAGCCTTTGAGCTTGAGGAGTGTTGGGGTGGAGGGGATGCAGGGGCTGCTGTGGGGGTGGTGTTGGGTTTTTGGGGCTCAGGGTATGTGGGGCGGGGGGTCTGTCCCAGTGGTTGAGTTTCTCAAGAGAACTGCAGCAGGAAATTACTGTTTATTCCTGTATGACTCAGTTTAATTGTTCCTGCTCGGCGGGGAAGGGCAGAGGGGTGGGTTAGTGATGAAGAGCGGGGGGGGAAAGCATTGCACCAAATGTTTAAGGCATTTAGATGCAGGTTTTGGGGAGATATGGCAGGCTCTGTGGGGTTTGAATGGCCTGGGCTTGCTTTAGGGGTTGGAGGACAGAGCCAATGCTGATACGGTGGCAGCACTGGGAGGTGGTGGTCATTGCAGTGAGCACCTTCTCAGCCTTTTCCCTTTGTCTCCAAGGGCACCTGGTATTGAGTCCCCTTCTGCCTCACTGTGCACACAAAGCATCATTCCTAAACTCTCCCAGAGCCCATTATGCAAAGCGCTTTATCACTACATCTATGTCATTACTAGGAATTAAGTTAATTGGAGTAAAATGCTTTATTTTCCTGTGCTGCCCGGGCATTTCAGCAAGTTATTTCTGTTGCTGCCTTCTTCACTGCTAATTCATCGTGACATTAAGGAGCGTAATACATCAGCTTTTCTCTAATACATGTTTCTACTTTTTTTTTTTTTTTTTTAACATGTTAATGAGCATATTTAACATATTTCTTCAGAGATAATTGGATTCCGAGGCTCCCTGTGGTAATGCACCGAAAACCAACGAGCAGTGCCTGTAATATCGAAAAGACTTTCCTGCATTTGAATAATCCCACAATGAAAATTAGGAATTAATCTCCTGGCTGAAACAAGGCTTTCCAGGATACTTTGTTTTGAGGCCGTTTTAATACATGTGTTCACCATCGTTCTGGAGAATCTTAATTAAAACCTTCCTTTGCGTTTCCACCCTGGAACCCACAGAGGGGCACAGGTATTTCGGATTATCTCATCCCCTTAATCCTCCCCATGAAGGCAGGATTTGTCTGCTCTTCGTTTGCACACGGCTTATCGAGACGGCTGCTTGAATGTAAAACGTAGGAGGTTTTTGGGTAAATTGTCTCCTGAAGTGGCAAAGGAGCTCCTCGGTTTCCTTTCTTCTCCCAGACCCAGATCTGCTTAAGCACACTATGGTACATCGCTCCTGGTGCGCTGTCACCATGGTGCTATACCGAGAGCACGTAGGAACGCCTGTATCTCATTTTAAGCAAATATTTAGCGATGAGAGCCAACAAATATACAAATAAATGAAGCTAAGAAGCCAGAAGGAAGGTGAGATGAGATTACCCCGTGTTTTCTGCTCCGAAGCGCTGCCTGTGTTCTCCCAGCAACGTCTACACCAACAGAAATCAGTGCAGCGCGCACCACCAGAGGGCGCGGGGCGTGCGCGTTCACGGATGGGTGTGCGCGTGCACGGGTCTGCGTGCACGCGAAGCGGTGTGTGCGCGTGCACGGACACGTCTGCCCACAGGGGGCACGCAGGACTTCAGCTCTGCCGCTCCCTCCCCACCGATGATGCTTTTCCACTATGAGGATTTCTTGGGAAGGTTCAGAGCTCGAAGCAGCTCTTTCATACAGTCGTTAAATCGCAGAATAGTAGAATCCTTAGAGTTGGGAGGGACTTCTGAAGGCCTTCCAGTCCATATTCCTTGCAATGAACAGGGACACCACAGCTAGATGGGGTTGCCCAGGGGTTCATCCTCACCTTGGAAGTCCCCACGGACAGGGGATCAACCACAACACAGGGTAGCCTGTTCCGGTGCCTCACCACCCTCACTGTAGGAGATTTTTTCCTTATCTCTAACTTAAATCAGGGAGGGGAAGCCCTCCCTGAGCTTGAAGCCATTTCCCCTTGTTCTGTCACCACAGATACTGCTGAAGAGCCTGTCCCCTTCTGTCCTGCCGCTCCCCTTTAGACACTGAAAGGCTGCTATCGGGTCACCTCGCAGCCTTCACTTCTTCAGGCTGAAGAGCTCTTTCAGACTGTCCTTGTAGGAGAGGTGCTCATTTTGGTGGCCCTTCTCTGGACGTGCTCCGACAGCTCCATGTCTCTCCTGCACTGAGGACTCCACACCTGGATGCAGTATCCCAGGCTGCTCTTTTTGGCAGCACGCAGGGGCCAGGCAGGCTGTGGGCTCTCCTCTTTGCTTTTCTCTCCCTGCTGTGTGTTAGAAGCCCAGAGCACCCCCAAAAGGCAGCTCGTTGCCCTCTCCCCATCCAGGAGCCAGGATAGGGCTGCACAATCACTTTGGGCTCACTCTGCTCCGGGCTGAGGGTTCAGTGGGGATTTGAGTCACCTCCTGTGGCTGTGGTGGTGGTGATTCACCTGCACTCGTTTCAGCTTCTCCTGGTGGTGGTGGTGGGGACAATTTTGGTGCCTTTCCCCGTTAGCTTCCTCACTGCCCGAGTGCTTCAGCGGGAGAGTTTGGTTCTTTTTGCTAGGTGGTTCAGAAGGAAGATGCAATGTGGAGTGGTGGATTTTGGGGCGTGAACCTCCTTTCTGCTGCCTGGAACAGAAATGAACACAGCAGCACCCAGTGAAGGCACAGAGGAAGCAGTGGGGAAGGGCTGGGAGGTGGCTGTGGGATGGGACAGGGCAATGGGGACGTGTTGGGAAATGTGACCTGGTGGAACCCCACGAGGGCTGCGAGCAGAGCTGGGGCAGTGGCAGCACAGGGTGAAGAGCTGCAGTACTATCTATGCCACCTGCAGCAATGCAGCTCTGGCTCACTGCTCTCCAATTTCTCCAGCTGGGGAAATCACTGGTGATCCTTTTAACACTGAGCTGATCTTCCTTCAGCCTGGCTTTCCTGAGAAGCACAGTTTTGATGCTCCCAGTTGTTATATCCTAACCTATTATTTGCAAGCAAATTTGGCTCAGCGATACAGTTCAAACAAATGTTAAGTTTCTACAAATCTTATGACAAAAGAGTTGGTTGATGACCTCGTAGATGCTGCAGCAGAAGAAGGGAGCAACCTGTTCTCCCTTTATGGGGCTGTTGGACACCGGAGAGGAGGAGGAAACCAGGCTCTACCAGTTCTGCCTGTGGGCTTCTGTGCATAGAGCCGTGTGTGTTTGCATGGAAATGGTGCTGGGTCTAAATGTTCCAGGAGCTTCTCTCCCTAATTTTAGGGCTGTGCCATGCTTGAGATGGTGTTGGCCATAGCTCATGACAAAACCTGCCTGGCCCTGAATCTGCCACAGTGCTGAACTGAATCCTGAAAAGAAGAGGGAAAAAATGGGATTTTTTTTTCCCCAAATCTAACCTGGAAATGGCTGAAGTCTTCTTGTTAAGTACTTCACTTTGTGTAGCTTGTGTACATTGTGAAGAGTGTCCTGGATGCACTGATGTGAACACTGTGCAGGAAGGACTTGTCCCAGCACGGCTCCTGCTTGCTGCCCCCATGGGTTGAGGTTCGTTAAGGATATCTGCTCTCCAGAAGGTGGCATTTTGTCTTTCCCTTCTTCTCTGTAGGTAAGGGGCAGATGACGAGCTGATATGTTAGGAATGCCACAATCACACCTCATGCTTCTCCTCCAGCTGTACCAATTACACTCCACCCTGATGATGATGAGCTGTCACAAGGCAGGAATAATGACAGATGAGAGGAGAGCATGGCAGGGGAACATGAGAACTGCCAAAGGAATGGGGAGTTGGGGGAAGGCAGTGGTGTCCCAGTTTGTTTGAGTGAAGAAATGGTTGGACTGGATGATCTTGGTGGTCTTTTCCAACCTTTATTATTCCATGAAGCTGCACCCAACAAAACAAAACAAAACAAAACAAAAAAACAACCAGTTTTTTGAGGTTTAATTTTCATATAAAACATGACAAACCATCAGTACTTGTGGGCTGTGGAGTCCTTTGAAGAGCCAGAGGAGCTCTCAGTGAGCACCCCATGGAGCTTTGGGAAGGGAACTGCAGCTTCCCGGAGGAAACAGCTCAGGCTCAGGCTCTGCTTTATTGTCTTTATGCCTTCAGAAACAGCCAAGATGATGCCAACAAACCCTGAGCACCATGAACGGGTGTCTGAGCACCAGATGTGTTGGGATGGATCATGCTGTGCTGGCATTGCTAGATGTGGGGTTGGGAGAAGCTCTACTGAAGTGATGTAAGTGTGTAAGGAAGTTATTATTTAATTGAGACGATGTGGGAGAGCGCAACAATTTGTGAAGGACTGCTTAGTAATAGGGTGTCAAAAGAGGGTCTTGTAGCAATGAGCTGAGCCTGTCTGGCTTTGCAAGAGCTTGTTTGGGATTATAGTAAACAGTAATCCTCTGCCACATCCTCGCTGTTATTTTTACATTACTATAGGCTATCTTCACTAATGTTTGATTTATATTGTCTCCAGATCTAATATTGCAGATCTAATCTAACTCATAAAAGAGCCACATTACAACATAATGGGCAGTATTTATAGTTCCAGGCACAAGAATCTGGCGGAGTGGCAGAAAGAAGTCTGTTGATTTATTTACCAAGAGGGAGGAGAGGGGAAGCAAATAGCTGACAAGCTCTTCAGATTCATGAAAATGTATTCCCTCCATCCACTAAGCTTCAATTCTTGCTCCATTATAAGGGCTCACTTCAAGTCTTTGCAAATGCATGCAGTGCGCTGAGGTGTAGGGATGCTTTATTTGCTCCACATACCGAGGCAGAGCAATCCAACAATCCTTTCTAACAGAAGACATTAAAGACCCAGCCGTAATCCAGTTGAAGTGGCTTTCGTAGAGCAGCTGTGTGGATGCCTGCACTGGCTCCGCGCCTTTTCCAGGCAGCAGTGCCCGTGTTGCAGGACCCATTGGTGCATCCTTCTCCCTGTGGCATTTCTACAACACCTTTTTTTACCCACCTACGGCACGAGGCTGCTGTGGATATATAGAGAGTGAACTCCACTTCTGGAGAACTCTGTTACGAGCAGAAAACTTTTAATTATAGAGTGTTTACCCCGACTTCACTGGACATTGTGCAGCAGAACTTCAGTTTCTCAGCATTATTCCTCTCCCGCTGTTTGCTGCAAGTTTTCTGTTCATCCTTTGCTCTTTCCTCACCCTGGATGCCTTCTGTCGTTTTTATATCTCCTTAAAAGACCTTTCTGATGCTGTTAAAATCACGCCTCTGAGCTACTTTTCTCAATATTCTCATAACAATTTCAATCTCAGAGACCATCAGAAAAAGGCGATAGAAAACCCAAAGGCAGAATCCTAACTGAATTTAAGGCGGATTGTGAAAGCAGTTATTTATACGTGGGAAGCAAAAAGGCCACAGATGATGAAACAGGGCTCTGCGAACACAATTAATACACGCATTGCACTTTTGCCATGATTACCGCAGTCCGTGTGAGGCAATGAAAAATAAGGAACGTAATTAACTGATGATTGAAAAATATCTTTTATTTAAAGCCAGGCAGCTTTCTCGCTCGCCGATATGGATGAGAGAGCAGGAACTCACCGGGAAAGCTGGTGAAAAGAGCCCTTTCCTCACTTGGTGCCACGCAGCCAGCTCTGACAGCGGGCCAGGCAGCGCTCCACGATGGCAGAGGTGCGGGTGTTGAGGCGGAATGTTGGCCTTGGGCTGGAAGTATTGCCCAAACCCTGGGTGGCTGTGGGGTTATGGGGCTCCGTGCACACCAAGGTTTGAGCTGTGCAGGGATCTGCACATGGTAGTGGGCTCTGCTCCGGATGGGGAGCACTGGCAGCTTGGGGGCAGCTGGGACTCTCCATGGAGATGGTGGTGGGGATCTCCGTGCAGGCTTCGAGCACCTCAATGGTGTAGGGTGGTTCCAGGTGCTGCGGTGAAGGTGTTTCCACACAGGTCCCGGTTGTCTCAAGGATGCAGAGATCCACTGGTGCATTCCCATGATTTGGACAGGTCTCTGCAAATGTCCCAGCTGTCTCAGGGGTGCAGAGCTCCGTGGACAAGACTGGAAGCTGGACAGGAAAGGTTTCCACATAGATCCCATCTGACTCGGGGGTGCAGGGTGATTCGGCGTGCTGATGGGGGAAAACTTCCACGCACGTCCCCACAATCTCAGGGGCACAGAGGGATGCTGGAGAGGTGGAGGACTGCAGCTGGATGCTGGTCTCTGCCTGGCACTGCTGCAGGTCGCAGGGTTCCACTGCTGGAGACACACAGGTGGTGACACACTGGGATGTGCAGGGGTCACAGGTGTCCCCAAGTGCAGGAACACTGGGAGGTGGGCAGGCAGGGTTGCAGGCATCAGGGCAGGAGGCCACAGATTGGCAGAGGTCCACCCCAAGAGTCTGCTCGGGACAGGGACACGTGTCCTGCATGGAGCAGGTGTCAGGGTGCACGGTGACACTGCATGGTGTGCAGAGGTCAGCGGTCATGGCTGTCTCCATGCAGGCAGGAGGTGGCAGGCAGGGCAGCTCACATGGCTCTGACATCTTCCTTCCTGAAGGAAATAAGAACTCAATGTCCACCTTTTTTTTTGTTTGCTTTCCTGGCTACTAGCCTCCCCAGGAATATTTGTGCTGACACCCAAACCCAAATTCTCTATTTAAAGTCAGTTTAAAGCCAAAATTTCATTTCCTTGTGAAGATAATGATGGATTAATTAACACTTCTCGCAGAGCCTTGTCTCCTCTCTATCCCCCTCTCTCTTCCAGGTATTTTCTCCTGTACATTCTATAACATTCTTGCAGAACACCCAACTCAAGCAACCCTCTCCATCCCACCTTTCTTATTGATGAAGGTAGGAATAGGCTCAACAGAACAGAGCCAGGATTCGCTGCCCAGGTTTCCCTGGAGCTCAGTGCTCTTACCTGGGACCTCAGCTGCTCCCACGTGCGATGCTGTGCTCTCTTTGCCCTTCCACGACAGCTGTGTGGCTTCTGCCTCTAAATCCAGTGCTGAGATGCCAGGAAACATTTCACAGAGCATCCGTGGGAATTACAGCAAAGTGCGAAGGGAGAAGATGATTACTCTTATCACTAGTGATATATAAGAGCTAACAAGCAATTCCCCTCATGCAGCTGATAGCAGTCATCCATCTCCGAGGAAGTCTTACACCCTAGATGTGTAAAGCCTGAGGATACTCACCTGGCTTGATATCAGCACATGAAGACAGCGAGCAGACCCAGCAACCTCAGCCTGGGATCTACTGTGTGCACACAGGAGCCTGGCCTCCGGAGACGGGTGCCCCAGGCACACAGACAAACAGCCTTTCCTAGCGTGGCCCTGCTCCGCCTCTGCTCTCTGATGGATTATTTGACTAATTATTTTTAATGGAAACCAGCTATTTCCATGGCTGCAGCATAACCTCGAGTGAGCCAAGATGGCTTGCAAATTCATGTGGCCTTCCAGTGGGGCTGACGTCAGGGAAGAATTTGGGAAATGAATGGATTCTTGGCTTGCTGGCAAACAGCCGGCCAGTCATAGCTCAGTTTTTCCTCCAGCCCAACACATCATTGCCGGCCATTAAGTGCTGGATGGGATGTGGGATGTGGGGGATTCTTTTACTTTTAGCCATGCCTGACCTGCTTCTGTCCCTGCCCTTGTCCTGTTTGGATGTGGTGCTACTGGCTGTATGCTCCTGACATGCTCATGGAGACTCTGGTATCATCACCAGCCTTGTGATATTTTGCATCTTCTCCTGGAGCTCCAGCTTGAATAACAAAGCACTGTTCCACCACGAGGACATTACCTTTACCTTCATGCAGCTGCACGCCTGAAGAGCAGAGGGTTGGCCACTGGTTTACCAAAGTCAGTTTAATTATGCCAGTTCAAACCACTGTGGTCAGCAGAACACTGCCAACTCAAGTGGTCACGCATCTTGATTTGATTTCAATTTCTGTAACCAAAAGCCACTACGTGGGGCATCACCATGCTCAGCGGTGAGCACACATTTAAAGGGAGGACGAAGTGCAGACACAAGAGCACTCCTTCATCTCCAGATGATACATGTCCATGTCTCTGCCTGCAAGTAATACTGGTTCCATATCTGTGTCACAAGTGACTTAAGGCCAATTCAGAGCCAGCACAGAAGGAAGTCTCAGTCTTTGATCTCCCAAAGGCACTGCACTCGTTGGCTCCCCCTTCTTGCTTATAAACATGGGATTTTTTAGAACATATTTCCCTTCATTGCAATTGTGGCAGGCAGAGCAACGGCCTCACTGCACTGCTGCAGTGCCACACAGTGTGCTATCCTTTATGAAGGGCGTATCTTGGTCTTGGTTTGGCCACTGCACCGTAGATGTGAGCACAGAGAACCCCAAAAGGGCACTACTGCAGTCATGGCAGCAAAGGCGGGAGGTGGGTCATCGCCCTACAGCGTCACCGCAGAGGGACGGGCTGCGGCAGGAGGTGTCCTACAAGGAACTAAAGTGACATTAAATAGCGCAGCTTGATGTCTTCCCTGTCTGCATAACTGCCAAAATGCAACACGTTCAGGTCTGGCTGGAATGCTGCCTTTGGTTGAGGAGCACACGAAGTGGCCCATGGGAGACCCCAGTTTTTTGTAGGAGCGATGTATTATAGAAGAAAGAACATGGATGCTTGCACAGGATAGTGCTATCCCATCTGTAACCATGGCCTGTATGGGCGTCACGGTGGAAGGTGCGAGAACACATACCAAAGTAATATTTATCCAAATATGAGTTTAATCCCAAAGGGGATTGTTTCCATGCTGTATCACCAATGGTTTGTTCCCTACCTCCAGTACAAAATACGTGGATCAGGAATTCAGCCTTGCAGGCAGCTGTCATAGTGTCGCATGTACCACCTCAGTGGCTAGGTTTCATTAAAAATTATAATGTAAGCAAGTAATTTTAGGATTGGAGGTGGAGCAGGTCTGGATTATTAAAAAATTGTATTTCCATACCCCTGAGGTGTCTCACTTCCGGAGACACGGACACTGAAATCGTATAAAAGGGTTCATATTGTAGTGTTTCCCAAGCCATTTTGGTTTCGTTTGCTTGTTCCTGGTGGTGAATTGGGTAAGTCTCTCTTGCCTTGATGGGATGTAGTGTAAAAGTTGGGACAATTGGATTTTTGAATGGTACTTGCAGAAGCTTGTTGGAAGACTTACAAGTGCTTCTGCTTAGTGAGATTTGTATGCGGCACTTATCAAGCAGCTAAGCTAAGGGTAAATATCCATTCCACCTTCTTCCAGCCTCTAGTTGCTGTATGTTTTGCAATTGCTGTGTTTTCTCTATCGGGGTGCATCTCGGGGCAGCCGAGAGTGGACCAATCTTTCCCTTTCCCAGTCACAGTGCTGCCCTGTTTTAACCAGGAAATTATTGGGTTTGAGAGGGATCAAAAGGCAAGGAAAGGACTTCAAAGGCACAAAAGTGGGAGGGAAGATAAGAAGTGGAGCCTCACAGGCTGCGGGGTAAGTCATGCCTGGAAGGGAGTCTGGATGAGAGGAGCCAAGGACTTCTGCGGGCAGGTGGAGGCTGTTGTGCCTTCTGCCCATGCAATAAGAGTCTGGCAAAGTTTGTGTAACACCACTTTTCACTCCTGTTTTGAGAAGCAGTTTAAGATGTACGTGCAGTGAGCAGCAACAGCTGTGCCTGAGATGCTTTCATGTGGAGTTAGTGCCCTACCGTGATTTCAGTGTGCTTTCCCAACACGTATTCCATGGGAAAAAGTATAGAGTAACTCACTGCATAAAACAGCGTTGTGAAAGATGAGTGCCTCTGTTTTCCACACAGGGTATTCCTCTCCTTCTTTCAGACTTTCCTGCTCCCTCAGCTATGCTTTGCCAGACCGACTGCCAGCGCAGAAAGCCCTGCCTCCCACCTCACGTCGTCCTGGTGAGGAATTTGCCCGTCAGTAGGAGTGTGGATAACTGCAGCTCCATCTGCAACATCTCATGCCTAAACCCATGTGCAGAGCCCTGTTACTATGCCAGGGTTCCTCAGGGCACAACCACCTACCTGAAGCTTGGTAGCTGTGACTTGAGGCAGATTGCCCTGGATCCCTGCTGCCTTGGGATCACCACACGTGTGGATCCCTGCTGTCAGGATGTGACCAGGTGTGTGGATCCCTGCTGCTACAAGGTGACTGAGTGCAGCAGCACCAGATGTGTGGAGGATACCTGCTGTCAGGATGCAACCCAGTGCACCACAAGATGTGTGGATCCCTGCTGTCAGGATGCAACCCAGTGCACCACAAGATGTGTGGATCCCTGCTGTCAAGATGCAACCCAGTGCACCACCAGGTGTGTGGATCCCTGCAGACAGGATGCAACCCAGTGCACCACCAGATGTGTGGATCCCTGCTATCAGGATGCAACCCAGTGCATCACCAGGTGTGTGGATCCCTGCAGCCAGAATGTCACCAAGTGCACCACCAGATGTGTGGATCCCTGCAGACAGGATGCAACCCAGTGCACTACAAGATGTGTGGATCCCTGCAGACAGGATGTCACCAAGTGCACTACAAGATGTGTGGATCCCTGCAGACAGGATGTCACCAAGTGCACTACAAGATGTGTGGATCCCTGCAGACAGGATGTCACCAAGTGCACCACAAGATGTGTGGATCCCTGCTGTCAGGATGCAACCCAGTGCACCACCAGATGTGTGGATCCCTGCTGTCAGGATGCAACCCAGTGCACCACCAGATGTGTGGATCCCTGCTGTCAGGATGCAACCCAGTGCATCACCAGGTGTGTGGATCCCTGCAGCCAGAATGTCACCAAGTGCACCACCAGATGTGTGGATCCCTGCAGACAGGATGCAACCCAGTGCACTACAAGATGTGTGGATCCCTGCAGCCAGAATGTCACCAAGTGCACCACCAGATGTGTGGATCCCTGCAGACAGGATGCAACCCAGTGCACTACAAGATGTGTGGATCCCTGCTGCCAGGATGTCACCAAGTGCACCACCAGATGTGTGGATCCCTGCTGCCAGGAGGTCACCAAGTGCACCACTACAAGATGCGTTGATCCCTGCTGCAGGGAGGTGACCAGGTGCACCACCAGATGTGCAGATCCCTGCTGTGAGGAAGTGACCAAGTGCACCACCAAGTGTGTGGATCCCTGCTGTAGACCTGTGACCAAATGTGCTACCACATGTGTGGACCCATGCTACGGCAGAGTGACCAAGTGCACCACCAGATGCGTGGACCCCTGCTATGGAGCAGTGACCCGATGCAACACTAAGTGTGTGGAGCCGTGTTGTGAGGAAGTGACCAAATGCACCAGCAGGTGTGTGGATCCCTGCTGTCGTGAGGTGGCCAAGTGTACCACCAGATGCGTGGATCCATGCAGCGGAGCTGTAACCAGGTGCAACACTAAGTGTGTGGATCCATGCTACGGCAGAGTGACCAAGTGTTCAAGGTGCAAGAATCCCTGCTGTGGGCAAGTGACCAAGTGTACCACCAGGTGCGTAGATCCCTGCTGTGGCAGAGTGACCAAGAATGTGGATCCATGCTGTAGAGAGGTGACCTGCTGCAAAACCAAGTGTGTGGATCCCTGTTGCAAGGAGGCGACCAGGTGTACAACCACATGTGTGGATCCCTGCTGCAGGGAGGTGACCAGGTGTACAACCACACGTGTGGATCCCTGCTGCACTGAGGTGACAAAGTGTGCCACCAAATGTGTAGATCCGTGCTGTCAGGATGCCACCAAGTGCACCACCACGTGCGTGGATCCCTGCTGCCAGGGTGTCACCAAGTGCACCACCAGTTGTGTGGATCCCTGCTGCAAGGAGGTGACCAAGTGCACCACCAGATGTGCAGATCCCTGCTGCAAGGAGGTGACCAAGTGCACCACCAGATGTGTGGATCCCTGCTGCAAGGAGGTGACCAAGTGCACCACCGCATGTGTGGACCCGTGCTGCCAGGACACGACTCAGTGCACCACCAGGTGTGCAGATCCCTGCTGCCAGGATGCAACCCAGTGCACCACCACCTGCGTGGATCCCTGCTGTCAAGATGTGACCCAGTGCACCTCTACGTGTGTGGATCCCTGTGTTCCCCCCTGCCTTGTGCGGCCCACCCCGCTGTGCGCCAGTTTCTGCGGCCAGCACTACTCCATCAGCTGTGCTGACATCTGCTGCCGCAAGTGAATGGCTCCTTGAGGGGTGGTCCCACAGTTGGAGCAGCCAGGGGACTCCTGTGATGTGCCTCTGCTCTGTTCAGCCCCAGCAGCTATGAAAATGGTTTGCAGACCTCCTTTCTCACCTCTTGGCTCTCTTAGTGCCCTGTCCGTCCAAGGAAGGGCAGATCCTCACACAGCTTTCCTTGCATTCTGCATCGTATATAATAGATTTATCTAAAGCGTAATGCCTTTCCTTGAAGCATGTAACCAATTGATTTTGTGCCCCCAGGATTACTTGCCTGGGTGAGAGATTCTGTCATTCTTTTCTGCACTGATGTGGTTGGAGGAATTTCCCTGTTTGTCCTTCATCACCATCATCTCCTTTTCTTATATGAAGCAATAAAAACACTTGATCTAGGCACCAGCTGTCTGCAAGCTCTCCTTTTCTTTTGCGCTTCCCCAGCTTCATATCTCCTCTTAGTTTCTACCTAAAAGAGTGATCTCTGCAGTGGCAGCTGTTTTTAGAAGACCTGGCAAAGATGTAAGGCAGCATCCAGAGACCCAGCACTCATAGAGGCCACTAATGAGGGGAAGACAAGCAGGACTGAGAGAGTGTGCCCTGTGACACTACTGCCTGCATGCAGGATGTCCTGCCTCAGCCTGTTGCATCTCTCTTGTGTTTATCTCTGCTGGTGGCTGGGGCCATCTCACCAGCTAGGTACATGGACAGGGATTTCTGCTGTCAGTATGAGCAAGGTGCCCTGAGTGATTTCTGTAGCCCCCCCCACGAACACTGATTGTCAGGTTTTCAAGAGGTTCCTCTTTAGCACCATGTCTGCCAAGTCTGAGAATAAGCAACATGCCCAAGAGCTTTAAGCCTCACCACTGCTTGTGCCAAGAGCACTGCTCTGCAGTTTTCCCAATGCAGATGTTGCAGGGTGCTCAGCAGCAGCTTGGGTGCACCTATGTCTGCAGGCAGCCTCTGCAGGCTCTTAAAGGTGCCACAGGGCATGAGGCTTATGAGTAACCTACAATTAACACGCCTGGAAGAGAAGCTGGACCAATAGTGGGATGAGCTCAGTCCTACACAGGGACGTGGCATTACACCCTAAAGGAGGCATTGTGCAAATCATGTTGCCCTCGTGCAAATCACGCTCCTCTCTCAGCTCTCCTGGTCCCATTCTCCCTGCAGAGCCTGGCTCTGCTGCTGTTGAATCCCACTGCTACACCACAGAGGCACCAAGCCAATCAGGTCTGGCTAATTACCCCTCTGTGGAGATATGGTGTGGCTCCAGTGCTCCTCCAAAACTCACTGCGCAACCAGGGATTATCTTTGGTCCTGCTCCCAAATTTGATGGAATGCTGCACTGGGGAAATAATAGCATTCAGAAAAGATTTTCCTCAAATTCTTTCTCTACCTTATTTTTGAGTGGGCATTACAAGGCTGTGCCATAAGAAGAGAGACAGAGATCCTTCTCCCTTGGATAGCTGGAAGTCTGTGTTTCTGAGACTGTTGTAACAGTTATTAACAGCATTCAGAGTTTTCTGGGTCAGATAATGCACTCTGAGCTCTGAAATGTACTCCTCAGGGATTGGGACACAGATTTATTCACTGAAAGAAAGCCAGATTCATGTTCTTGAATGCTAGAAAATCAAAGCAAGTATCTGCAATAGTCAGAAGGCAAAAAATAAAACAGATGAGCTTTTTTTTTTTTTTTTTCCATTAGCCAAAGCTAGTTCCTCTTTTTCAGACCTAATGGCATTCAGCTGTTCACTTATCATTCTTCATTGAGGGCTCACCTTCCTGAGTAAACAGGAAAAGAGGAGGATAGCACCGGATTGGAGTTCCTTTCAGCCCAGAAGTAACGATCTCATTACTTGATCAAACAGTCCCTGGGGCACAGACTAGACGAGCCACTTGTTTTCATGTGATGCTAATTGCGCTGTGCTCAGCCCGCTGGCATCTCAGTTATGTGAGGATTTCCAAAGCCCAGCGATGGCCATGGGAAACCTCCCTGGTGCCGAGAACCTTCCTGTTGGTAGGAAATGATGAGAGGGGAAAGTTGGGTGTAATGGAAGATGTAATCATGGGAGAGCATGCTGGGAAGTCCTCGCCATGCGAAGAACAAGGGGAGAATCCTTATTTTTCTATGGAAATGCTTTGTTCACCAAAATGTGAGTGGTGTGCTGGATGGGACACTGCGCAGTCATGAAGCTTTTTGCAGTGGTGTATGAAATCCCCGATGCCAACAGTTCCAGATGCAACAGAGGGAGAAGCTTTGCTCAGGAGGCTCTTGAGTTAAGCAGAGGATGCAAAAAAAAACAAAAAACCCCACAGGTGTCCTATCTCTAAAGTCTTCAGGAGCCTCTGAAACAGCTCTTTCTCACTGAAACAGCCCAAAGCAGTGCAGTCAAAATGGCCACCAACGGACACTGCTGCGGAGTGCTGACTCACAGAACTTAATGGGAACACTCAAAGGGCCAAATGGCTCATAAATGTAATAGAGATCCACAAATAAGTGCTAATTTAAAATAATAATCCAGCACTCCAGTGTTCCCACGTATTACAAACGTGGATCAATTTCTATCTCCTAAAATATCTGTTTCTCCCAGAACTCATTAACAATGTCTTGCTAATCAAATATAACAATAGGGTATACAATAGCACACTATAAAAAGGGAGAGGTGGAACCAGTCCTCAGCGTTGGTTTCAGAATTGAGCCTGGAGCCCTGGGTAAGTGTGGAGAATGGAACAAACCAGTCCTAGAGAAACTCCCCAGTGAGATAAGTGGTGGTGGCAACTGCTGAAAGGGGACCTCGAGGTGCTGCAGAATGCCTGCTTGTCAAGCATCATGCAGGAGGGTTAGTGCCAGGGGGAGGAGATGAGGAGGCGTTCTTGCATCAAAATGATGAACACCTGAATCTCAGCTGGTTGCTCTCTGTATGTTTTACAGTCTGTGGGGTCTACTTGATGAGTCTGTCTCCTCACTCTGAAGCAGGTGTCTAACATGAGCAAATCACACCTTGAACATTTCCATTCTTTACTATCATGTACAAAAGCTGTAGTGCAAGTCTAGAGGAAAAAAAAATGCATATTATGCACCACGTCCCTGCTACAAAGGAAGAGAGGAGTGGAAAGAATGCATGAACCACAAGATGCTGCTGGGAGAACGTCAGGAGCAATGCAAATCTGCTCACATGGGCTCAGGACAGGAACTCAGCTTCCCTGTGTAAACACCAGGAAGGAATCAGTGCTGGTGCATGTCATTCGCCAGCATGATCCCGATGTCCAGTATAAACAGGATGCATCACGCATAGATGCTGAATGGGTTGTTGGCTTTTTTTCTGCCTATTCAGCATTTTTGTAAGCGGTGTAGTTGGCTGCCTACACATAGCCCAGTGATGACATTCCATCTCCATGAGTGGAATCTTTTGGAGAAATGAGGATTTTCTGTACTGTGTATCTGAGTGGCTTATCGTGGCTAGATACGGGCTTCAATTGCTTACATGGAGTCCTGGGCCTAAATTAAAATGAAGTGCTTTGCACTCCTCTGGCAATGAAAAATAGGTCTTTAAATGTGTCTCCCTTTTCTTTGCCCGCAACAGCTTGAAGAGATTCCCATTGCAGTAGTGTCCCCATTGGCACTGCCAAGTATGAATATTGCTAATATTCCTGCAGTGGGCAGGAATGGGTGGAGTACATTTGGTGGCCAAAAATGTACTGGAGAAGCGGAGATCTCAATATCTTGTGGAAGCATTGATGGAACACTGTAGGATTAGATCTCTCTTACCATGAGAATTAGGATTGCAGTATTTCTCATAATAAATCAGATCGGTTGTCCATCTTCCCTAATAATAACTGACTATTCTTGCTGAATTGAAATAAACAAAGGGATCGTTTAGATATTTATGGAGGAAAAAAAGGAGATGAAAATACCCAGGCATACTAAATCTCTTTGGAAAAGCAATTCATCTAGCATCTACGTATTTTTTTTTTTTTTCAGTTATTGTATCATTCCCACTAGGAATCGCGTGACATGTGTGTAAGGTGGAATCAGGATTTGCTCAGGATCACGTTTTGCCTGGAAGAAGGTCTCCATCAAAAATTAGGTTGTAAACAAATATGTAAAGCATGTGAAGGTGGAGTCTATGCAGCTTGTTAGTGGTCAGGTCTCCATACCCCTGGGCTCCCTTGTTTCCGGAGATGACGCCACTCACGCCATATAAAAAGGTTTGCATTTTGATGCCTGAACCAGTTCATTTGTCTACTCTCTCACTACCTTGGTGAAAGGTAAGTCTTTCTTTGATTTATCAGGGAATAATTTGATAACTGTATTTCTTGTTTGCTCTGGTCAAAAGGATTTATTAACTATCACGGGAAAGCTTTGCTTCAGGTGCTCCCATTCCAGGATCCACCTTGGGATGGGGAGAGGATGTTTGACTCCTAGAGATTGCTCTTTCTTCAGTAGTTTGCAAATGTCCTGTCACATCTTCTCCTATCCTCCCTCATATTCTATCTTCGTTAACCTTTTTTTTAAACCTCATTAAGTCAGGAAATTAAATAAATTACTGGATGCTGCAGAGTAAGACTTGGGACTTCAAAGGAGATGGGTGGGAAGGAGCATTATCACGAAGAAGGAAGCTGCAGGACACCTGAGGGCTGAGCTGCAAGGAGGCATCTGGGAGAAGTCAACATGGGGAATTGAATCGGAAACAGGAGCTGCAACCCCTGGGCTAAATCTTGAAGGAGAAGCCCATTAAAACTGATGCAACTCCAATGCTATACCATGATACACAGCACAGAGAATGTCTGAACTGGTGGTTTTTGGGCTTTCTCCTCTGGGATTAGCAGCTTGATGTCTACACATATGGGAATATGTTCTGTGATGTGTTTGAAGAACTGAAGGAGTGACCAGCAAAAGATATGCTGTGGAATGTCTGTGGATTTAATTAAGAAAATAAGGAAATGGGCTATTGTTATGTTATGGCTTCTACAAAGCTAAACTGTGTGCAACAGTTGTGAGTTTGTGGTTGTGGTTTTCCTTGCAGTGATGCTTGCAGGCTCCCAGGAAAGTGTTAGTTGTACATATCCAGATCCAGAAATCATTCAAACATTATTTTTTCCCTGATTGACTTCTCGGCCCACCAGCTAACTGCTATCTCTGTTCATAGATTCATAGATTCATTAGGTTGGAAAGGACCTACAAGATCATCTAGTCCAACCATCCTCACACCACCATCCCTACCCACCAAGCTACTAAATCAAATCCCTTAGCACCTCATCTAAACGCTTCTTGAATGTTTGATAGGCTTTGGTTGTGAATCGCGCCTCGGGGAGAAAAGAGAGAAGTCCTTATCTGTCTGTCTTGTCTTTGCCTTTCAGTACCCAACAAGATGTCTTACTACTATGAGCAGTGCAAGCAGCCCTGCCTTCCCCCTCCCATCTGCGTGCAGAAATGCAGCCAGCGCGTGGAGCCCTGCAGCAACATCTGTGTGAAGCCGTGCCCCACGCAGTGTGTGGAGGTCTGCCAGAACCCCTGTGCCTCTGAGTGCACCACGTGCAGCAGCACCCAGTGCGTGGAGCCCTGCAGCACTCAGTGCAGCACCCAGTGTGTCACCCAGTGCGTGGAGCCCTGCAGCACTCAGTGCAGCACCCAGTGCGTCACCCAGTGCGTGGAGCCTTGCAGCACTCAGTGCACCACCCAGTGTGTGGAGCCTTGCAGCACCCAGTGCAGCACTCAGTGCACCACCCAGTGCGTGGAGCCCTGCAGCACCCAGTGCAGCACTCAGTGTGTGGATGTCTGTCCCCCTACGTGCATCGATACCTGCATCAAGCCCTGTGCCACCCAGTGCTCAACGCAGTGCCCAGTTCCATGCGTGGAGCAGTGCAGCACCCAGTGCAGCACCAAGTGCGTGGAGCCCTGCCCGACACAGTGCGTGGAGGTATGCGCCAAGAAGAGTGTGGATACGTGTGAAACCGTGTGCCTGGAGCCGTGTGGCACCGTCTGCACTCGCCCGTGCTAATTGCCTTCATTGCAAGGGCATTGGGGGCAGCCCTGATGCCTTGGTGCACTGCAACATCCGCGGGCTCATGAGCACCCAGGGAATGAAATACGGATGACAGACCCACCTGCAACGTACCAAAACCTCTCCCAACATGGCTACCCCATGCTCTCTTTGACCTGAAAAATATTTCTCTGCATTTTTCTTCCTGTATTTCTTATATATACTGCTTCTTGGTAACTGTAGTTGGCCAATATTTTATCATCTTGGGGAGATATTCTGCAGTGGTTGTACTGTGAGCTGCTGGTGGAAGATGCCTCTCCTTCTGTTCATTAATTCTCTTCTTGTCTTCTAATCTTTATCCTCTTGCCTTTTAGTGTCTATGTGCAGCAATAAAAATTGCCCGTCGATGGCATTTATGTGTCATCTGTCTTTCTTTATTCCCCGAATTCCCATGTCTTCAGACCAAAGGACACACTCCTTTAGTTTTCCCCTTAAAAAGCTGGTATGATCACGGAGGATTTGTGACTACAGTCCTAAAAACTGAGCATGCATTCTAATGCTGAACAATGCCAGTGCCACAAACAAAACATCACTCAATGAATGTTTTTCTGACAGATATCACAGTTCTGTTCTACCTCAAAATAATGGTATTTTTGGTCTTCGTGGCTCTGGACTTCGAGGCCTAGTCTTAGAAACTGTTAAAAGGATATTTTAAATGTAAGAAAAACCCAAACCCAAGGGAGAAGGCATTGAGAAGGTATTAAGATCAGTGGTGTGTTCTTAATTATTAATTTAAACCAATTCAGAAGAGATGAAAATGTCCTTTTCAGACAACTTTTCCCTTGGTCTTTCTTGACTAAAGACAGAAAGTAGGAGATCTGGCTTCAGGAGGTGAACCTTGTTGTGGCTCAGGAGCAGGTCCTTGCCCTGCAAATCTGCAGTTTTGCTCCCAGGGTTGCTGAAGATTCTTCATGTGATTTTGGGCAAGTCTTCACCATTGTTATCTATCCATTCCCCATCTGCAACAAGAAATCGCCTCCTCAGCTGATAAAGCAATTGGCATTGAAGTTTCATCAACATCTGTCAGGGAAGAATAAGGTTTTAATTCATTTATTTGGAGTCTCAATTCTGAAGCCTATGGAGGCCCATTGTCTGAATGGAGGTATAACCATTTAGATGCTGAATTTCGGAGATAATGCTTCCTTTGTCTTACACACCTGCATGTGACTTGCTCACCTCCGTCTCCATGATGGCCATGCAATTTCCATGTCTGGAACAGAGGATTATTACCCACATACCATGTCATTATGGCAAGGGTGGAGAGGGACTGATCTAGAAAAGAAAAGAGTTATATTTAGTTGCGTGTAAACACTGTTACTAAATCACCTTTTAATGAAACCTTGTGTGCAGGTGTAGAGTTTGACAGTAGATTACTTTTTGTCTTATTTCTGTCAACACTGAAAGGTACAATCACTAAACAGGAATAACGACAGACCAAGTGTTGTATCTCATGAAGGCAAACTGTTCCTACACCGTCACACAACTTTACATTCAGAGAGACAAACCAAGGGAAGGTGGACCAGATATCCTCCAACTCCTGCTGTTGAACACAAACCTTTGGGGATTCATCAGGGAACTTTGCCATGCATAACCCCACAAAGGACTGGTGGTGTAGCATCAGCGCCCACTTCCAGATGTGGAAAAAAATCTGTCAGGAAGTCATGTGCAGCTGCTAATGAGATCTATTGCCCAGGTTAGTCACCTCTGACTGGTTCCAGACCTCTTCATCCAGCTCCATCATCCATGTTAGTCATTTAATTCTCCTCTTCTCCCCATCTCTGCGAGCATTGCACCAGGCACAGAAATGACAGATGTGAGCACGCTGGGGGAAGTGGAAAGAGAGCTGCTGGGCTGTGTCAATTGTGCTTCCTGTGCCTGATGGACCATGTGTTGCAAAAGCCCTGACACATCATTCCCCTATGCAGCTGTGGTCAGTGTTGAGCATTGCTAAGATTCTCCCGTACGTTTACAACAAATGAATGGTGCTTGGTCCACATTAACCACACGGTCGTTAAGACCCCTGATTAATCAGCAATGAATGGGGGATATTACGTGATGGGATTTTCCATTAGCACCTTCTGCTCTCCTACAGACAGTGGAAGTCATGTCCGTCATCTCTTTGCATATAGCACCACTACATTGGAGTCTGAGCTGTAATTCGTAGAGCTGAATATGACCCCACAGGGCGCAGCATTGAGGAACACTCAATGAAGTCTTGAACTACCATTTCCATGAGAGCTAGAGGCAATGTTCCTGTTGAAACAGTTTACCTGTTTCTTCCTTGGAAAAAAATCAAGAGGACTGATGTTTTTCTCAAACACAGATCAATCCCCAGCAAAAGGAATCCTGACATGACCTCAGCCAGCCAACCCCAGTGCTTGTAAACAAGTTTAAGATCCTTCAGTGAAAAACTAAGGGAAATCCCAAGGAAAGATAAGGTGGAGGGGTTCCATTTGTTGTTGCTTTTTTTTTTACCTTTTTCTTTTGGGATAATATAAGATGTTTCAATTCCCTTTTTGGGAAGGAAATGGACAACAGAAGCAACATCTGTCCTGGTGATCACACGCAAAATTACTGGGAGACACCTCAACTTTATGCAAACATGTCTTAATGACACTGGATCTGAGCTGGTGCTGAAATCTGAGTTCACCTGTGGGATCTTGGCCCAGGGTCGGGACGAGATGAATTATTAATAAATTAGACAGTTATTACCAGATTGGGTGTGCCCAATTAAAAACAACAAATCCCCCGCACCCGAAAGAGGAGGCATCTCTGCAGCCCTTGACTGAGGTCCAGGTCTACGGAGGTGTCAGTGGAGCAGGTTCTGGTTGTGAAAGATTCTGGTCATCAAGTTAATCTGTTGTCATCAGCTCCTGGGGCTGCCTTCAGAGCATGTATAAAAGCCTCCTGCTCTGGAGATTCCTTGCACCCCGTGGCTTCTCCCCTTCTGCCAGCAGCAGCCGACGCAAGGTGAGTCCCTCCATGCAGACCCAGCAACGCTGGGGGTTATCATGGTGCTCTGTTCTTGGGAAATGGGATGGTTTCTCTTTATCATACTTCTCTGCTAGCAACTCCTGCCCATTTTCCTCGCAGTTTCTCCTGCATGTAGGTGAAAACCATATTCTGTTATTTTGAGACTTTCTGAGGCTCCAGACTGTGGCTCGCTGACTTTCAACCAGCAAACCCTTGTCATCCCTCAGCATTTTCTTCCAGCTGATAAGAATCCTTTTGGATAACCACCAGGTGTTGAGGATCAGACGCTGAAGGATTTAATCCACCGACATGTTCTGCGTTTGCAGAGTAGTTATGTGCTGATCACCATGATCTCCTATGTTCTCAGGGCTCTGTGTCTCATTCTGTGCACAAAGTGGTAGCAGCAGGAAGACAGTTCCTTGTGTTTGTAGCAGAGGACGCAGCTCCTGCTCTGGGTTCTCAGTGATCATAGGCAGGGGGATTGCTATGAAACTCTTTTCTCTTTCAAAAAAACAAAACCCCCAAAAAACCCACTTGTAATACTGAAATATCACTGGATTTCTGCTTCTCTTGAACCAAACAAATATTCCTTTGAGGTCCTGAGCCTCCATGACTTCATTACAACTTTTCTTGCTTCTTAATCTATCAAAATTGCAGTGTTCAGAAAACATCGAGCAGAAGGAAAAATTCACTCATTGTTTCCCTCCTCCTCTTCCTCCTTCTTCAGGAACCATTCACCTGTTGGGATCACAGCTTCAGTAGGACAGTGCTTTCCTCCTGCATTCTATTCTGCTTCCATGCAGTTATGTCCTGGAGCCTCAGCAGTGCTCCATGGTGCCCAGAAACAAAGTATGGGGGAAGTTATGACAGGCTGGAGACACCAACTAGGGGTGGTTTGAGGGGCTGGTTTGAGCAGCCCCATCCTGAGGAATTTCCACGTTTTGGTTGGTTTTGGGGTTGTTTCCATGTTTTTATTTACTGCCAGAATTAACTTTTAAAGGCTCCTCACTGCTAGCTTTGAATCAAGGTTAACAAAGTGACTGCAGCTATATCTGGAAAGAGAACTGAGTGGGGCTCAAATTAACTATAGGGGCACCTTGTTTTTCTTCCAGGCTCAGCAGAGATGTCTTCCCACCAGCAGAAGCAGCAGCAGCAGATACCCACCCAGTGCCAGCAGAAGTGTCCCCCAAAGGGCGTGGAGCAATGCCAGGCCCCCAAAGGACAAACCAAGTGCCCTGTGAAGAGCATCCCACAGCAGCAGCAGCAGCAGCAGTGTCCCAAGCAGAAGTAGTGCCCACAGCGGTGGCCATGAAGGGCTGTGGAAGATGAAATTGCATCCTCCCAAGCTCTTCCCCCTCCTGCCAGCTCTGCCTGAATAGCTAGAAATTTGCAAAGCGCCTTCTTTGTTTGCAGAAATCACAGAGAGATGCAATTCATTATCTTGGATTTATTCGTCTTCTATTATAAAAGAGTCATGGGGCTGTTTCTGATCTTTAATTTGGGACATGCTGCAATAAAATTGTAATTAACCTCCTCACTTGCTTCCTGATATATATATATTTTAGGTTTGCTGCTGTCATTCATTGTCTTTTGCTTTCTTTTCATAACCAAAGAGTCACCTTTCAGTATACACGTGCATATAAGGCACACCCACAGGGAACCATGCACATCTAGGTTTCCCATGGAGGAAATGGCATTCTCAGGTCTGGAACATTATGAGATTTTGCAAGTTGTTTTCATCCTGAGCTGGAACAAACCAGGCAAAACTCAGTTTTCTGCAAGGTATAACGTTCTGAAGCACATTCCTGTGGGATTTATCAAAGCAATTAATCACAACTGAGAGTCCCAGCTGTACTATAGCTGCTGAGAGAAAAGCAATCTTCAGAAGTCTTAACACTGAAAGGAAGCTTTTGATTGCTCCGAACGATTATTTCCAGTTTTAAAAGAATCAGAAACAGAATTTCGAATGTTTCTGTCTCTCGGCAGGAAATATTGGCTCAGCTAATTGATTTCCAGCCAGCTGTAAAATAAATAAATAAATAAAAAAAGCAGAGGAGGAACATTATCACAGAGGCAGAGGCGGTGAATGATGTGATATTGATGCCTTGCAGTCAGACATCAGCCAGCTCTGCAAGCCAGAGGCTGTGTCTGGTGTGGTTCTGCAATCTGGTGATGGGACTGGATGCATCCAACACCCATCCAGCAGGAACAGGGTGAGACTGCGTTGCTCCTGGCTCACTGAAGGTGGGAAATCTGTTTGCTGCTGCTTGCAGCTTGCTGTGTAGATGCTGTTTGAATTGGGCAGATGGAGCAGGATCGGAGCTGAGCAGCATCCTGCTTTGGGGCGGGGTGCCCTGCAGAGGTGTGTCAGTGAAGTTCATTAGTGTTTCATTGCAATTAATTAGTGTTTCAGCACAATCAGCTATCCCGTGGGTTGGTGCAGCACAGGGCTTCTTGCAGGTGCCTGCAGAGGTGCAGAAGACTGAGCATCCCCCTCAAGCACCCACATCTCTGAGTCCCAAATCACCTGGCTTTCGCCCTGAGGGGTGAGCAATGTGCAAGCTGAGAGCCTTGCTTCTCTTTGTGAGCAGAAGCTATTAAAAGTCTCAGAACTCAGTATTCAAAGTCATTTTTATTGTTCATTTTCACAGTGAAATAAATCCTGGATTCAACATCAGCCTAAAACAATTAGGGTGAAGCACCAAACACATACACAACAGCAGTGTGTGGTGAAACATGTTGCAGGGTGTAACTCAGACCATGCACGCCGCCTCCTTCATCCTGTCTGACAGCTAGAAACCGTGCCGGGGGTTAATCTATTTCAAAACACGTCTGGGTTGCATTTAATTACCTATACCTTTTCCATAAATACTCTCAGCTCAAGCTGCTCCTGACACATCCTAGAAAATCTGAGGTGAGCTCTCTCAGGAAAGCGCTGATGACAACCAGTTTAGCAAAGCAGATAATTAAGAGGCAATGGTTCTTTCATAAAAATCTATCCCTTTCCTCTAGGCCAATGGGTTTTTTATTACATCAAATATTCAGCAGTGTGGATTCATGATCCAGAATGCCTCAGTGCCACCGACCAGAACACTTTAGCTGCAGCTTTAGTAAAAACCTCAGATTCGATTAGTGATAGGCAAAGCCCTAAATGTGAGGTGGGAGATGGTACTGGCGTGCAGGGAGCTGGGGAGGGATGCGTGGGAACCAGGAGGCAGTGTGCAGGTCTGCAGGATGCATTGACTCATCGGGTGAAGGTTGAATATTTGGTGTGATGAGCCCTGGCTGCAGCCCACCATCATGCTCTTCGGTTTCTGCCCAGATGATGGAATGATTGGGAGACAGCAGAGATTCAGGTTGCTGGAAAGCCAACCGCTCATGTCTGCACCACCACTGGGAGCCTTCCTATCTATGGCAGTCTTGACTTGTCGGGTAGAGAATGGCAGTTAGTGGGGACAACGCGAGCATTAGTGGGGGGAGCTGGGAGCTGTGCTTAACAGAAATTCTGTGGTGGGTAAAAGGGGGTTGGAAAAATGAGCTTTGTGAGATATGGGGAGAGGTCTTGCATCCTGCTTCTCTCTTCAGGGTTTCCCTTGCCAGCTGCAAGTTATTTCTGGGTCAGTGGCCATGGGCTGGGCTGCTTCACCTGCTGCTGCTCGAGGGGAGGATGCTTCTCGGGAAGGGAGCTCTGCTCCGGCTCTGGGCCAGGTGCAGGGGTTGGCACGGGGACCTCCTTGCACTCCTGCTTCTCCTGGGGACATGGTACAGGGTCAGGGTTTTGGACAGGGACTTCCACTGGGGTCTCTTTGCACTCCTGCTTCTCTGCAGGGCACGGGGTGGGCACGGGAACCTCCTTGCATTCCTGTTTCTCCTGGGGACAGGGTGCAGGCTCAGGATTCTGGGCAGGGACTGGCACTGGGATCTCTTTGCACTCCTGCTTCTCTTGGGGACACGGTGTAGGTTCAGGCTCTTGAACAGGTTCTGGCACGGGGACCTCCTTGCATTCCTGCTTTTCCTGGGGACAGGGTACAGGCTCAGGATTTTGGACAGGGACTGGCACAGGGTCATCCTTGCATTCCTGCTTCTCCTGAAGACACGGTGCAGGTTCAGGAGAGGTAACAGAGACTTGCACAGGGATCTCCTTGCACTCCTGCTGCAGCTGGGGGGCAGCTTCAGGGCAGACAGCAAGGACTGGCTCTGGGAGCTCTGTGCATGCTGACTTCTCTTGGGAGCATGCAACAGGCTCAGGCTGTGATGCAGGAGGGAAAGTTGGTGGTAGCTTGCTTTGCTGCTGCTGCTGCTGCTCCTGGGGAGGGCACTCAGGTATCACGCTTGCTGTTGCTTCTCCCTTGCCTGATTCCTCTGATGGTGCTGGCAATGGCTCTGTTTCTTCTTGATGCTGCACCACTACGACTGCAGTCACTTCTTGGACTTGTGCTTCAGATTGGTGCTGTTGAGGGCATGGGACAGGCTCAGGGCAGGGCTCTGGCTCTTGGTTTTGCTTTGAAATCGTTTTGCCCAAGCCAGGTGGGAGAGTGATTTCCTGCTTGCACTGCGTCTGGTTCAAAGACATCTTTGCAGAAAACAAAATAATCTGAAAGAAACGTCAGAGTGTTATTGTGTCTGCTGAACGAACTGCATTGGGATAAGAGTGAAACAATTATAAGAAACATGAATCATCTGCAAGACTAACGTTCTCTTAGCTTGCCCTTGGTTACCCAAGGCAGGTTGGCTCAGGAGGAATTATGATTTGCTCTTTCTTTTTCATCCTGTCTCTGACTCTGCCTTATCTTGTTCCTCTGTTCCGCTCTGCAGTGTGGGACAGCCCTGTCAGGTCTAGCAGAGGTAGAATCACTCCTTTGAAATTGGAGCTGATTTACACTTCAGAGTTCTTCCTCCTGTTGCTTAGCTCTTCCCAACGTGTTAACTCCCTTTCATTTCTTTCCTGGGGGACTGATGAGAGGAGCTGGCAAATAACAGATCTGCTGGATTGATAGCGGTTTCAGAAAGTCAAAATAATCGTAATAAAACAGACTGCTAAAGACAAGCATTTAAAAAAAAAAAAAATGGTGCATCAGAAAGTAGAAAATATAAATCTGGGTCCAACAGAATGTCCAACACTGTCAGGACTGAAATTGTCTATTTCATTTTGCCTATTTTAAAATGGTTTCCAGATTTTTCTTGGAATTAAGGCCTCAGGGTGGACCTCCCAAGTAAGTAACATCTTTGTGTAGCACTGGGAGCCTTAGCAGTACCCACGTAATGGGCCAGCTCCACCTCAATGCTATCACTCACTTCATGGTGACATAATGGACCAAGATCACAGTGTCACAGTCTTTCCAACTGCCATGGAAAGAATTAGGAGTGGTGATGCTGCCCTACATTTCTGAACTAGCATCACTAGCATCACCAATAATGCATGTAGTTCACGTGAATCAGGGTAATCAAAAGGGATTTCTTCTCCCAGGGCCAACGATGTGCAGTGTGCCAAATGGGTTCTCCTAAGGATTTATGAAACTCTCTCTCTTTGGTGCACTGCTGAAGTTATCTGAAAGAAATGTCAGAGTGTTATTGTGTTTACTGGCTTGGCTTGGTTGTCTGGTGATGTGGCTGTGCAAGTTCCATGCTGCTCTTTTTCTAAAGACAATCTAAGGGCACAAAGAAAAGGTTAGAATTGTGGAAGCATGAACTGGAAGGGTTGCCTTTAAGTCCCACCAAAAAGGACTGGATCCAATGCAGATCAAGATTGCTTGGAAGTGTTCTCCCTTCCTGCATCACCTGCACTGCTCAGCACATCCTCAGACCAAATCATTGCTCTCCTCCCCATCCTCCCAGATCATCCAGATCACTATCTAATATCCTTACTGTTTCCCTTCCTGATAGCATCTTGAGCCATGAATGTCAGAGCATGAGAGGAATATTTTGCCTTCTGCTCTATCAGCCCCTCATAGTCACAGATCTGACTTTTCTGTAAATAATTATTCAATGAAGTTTTAAATAATAACATATTAGAAATAACAGAATCATAGAAAATGGACTTGGAAGAACCTCCAGCAGGCCATTTAAACCTTCCCTTTCCCCGAAGGCAGAATCAGTTATACTTTAACCAACATAATTTTATCTAATTTCTTCAGAAAGGATCTAATTTACCACTTAACTATCCCTGAATTTACACACAATCTGAATTTGCCTTGCAGAGCCATGCCCAGACTGCTGATCCCACCCAATGCACACAATTTCTCTCCTTTGTAGGGATCTTTTGCATGCTCAATGTTATCAAATAAAGCACTACTTTAAAGAGCCTGCCTACGTTAAACCTCTGTGAGATTATAGCTAGCATTAAATCACAAGCATCACAAGAAGTATCAGTATTCTGCGACTTACCCAACCAGTCAACAGAGAGAAGTGCAAAGTCGAGTGGATGGAGCAGCATGGAGATTTGGGAACTTTTATATGGTTTCAAAGCCCTGCCTTCTGGGGATGAGTCCTCCAGGTAATGAGCTCATTCTTTCACAACTGCCGTTGTGTGTTTCTTCCGCAGACTTGTTTTACACGTAGGCAGTGTGAAGAGACAGCTTTTTGTGCAGAATGCATTTTAATCCCTTTTCTGGCTGATCTGAGTCAACAGAAAACTTTCTCTGTGAATAAAGGCCGTAGCCTTTGGTTATCACTGTCACTGCAGGCCCACTGAGGTCTTCCATGCCAGCATTCCATGGTCTTGCCCCCATTTCTTAGGATGCATTGGTGTCTTATGACCTGGGGACTTTTCCTGTTCTCGACATCTGCTACCTCCTTTTTGTCGATGAATTCTCTAAAGTGATTTTCTAGTCATTCTATCAGCTCATGATGGATGGGTTTATTTTTTTCCCATTAAGTTCTTCATAGCTTTCATTCTTCTTTCATTTCAGAACAGATTATTTCAAATGCATGTTGTCGTCCATGGTGTAGTTCCCAGCTAGCAAACACGACAGAAGGGGGACCTGAGTTTATCCTCATGCATCATGTGAAGAGGAAAGGGACTTTTAAGAGCATATGAGATTTATCACACTGGGATGGAATTGGGACATCACACTGGTTTGGGTGCTAGGATGGCATTTTAAAAGAATGTTTCAATACAGCAGCAAGATGAAGGGAGTTTGAAGTGCATGCAGTGTATTCTCATAGCATTATTCTGCATTCAAAGCATATGAAGTGAAAATAGCTCAGTGATTATTACCCTCAGATCTCACACAACTGTTAGGATACAATCACACCATCCTCACTGTTGAGGGTAGGGGTAGTTTGATCCCACACAGTGACTCATCCCACACAGAGGTGAATTTCATCACATTCCGTTGTCTCGGGTCTATCTTTGTCCCCTCTCCATGATTTTACCAGAGCACCTTATCAGAGCACACGCTGCAGATGCAATCGTTGCAACAGGCTGAGCTGGTACCCGACGCTCCTGGGGCTCCCAGTGCAAACTCCTTGGCTCCAGCTGTGGTGTAACTTCCTCTGCTGATAATCATTTAGCAACTAAAGCACAGGACACCTGAAGTTTAGACCGCGTCTTCTTCTGCCATAGTGTGACTTCACCCATGCAACTTCCTTTCTTGCCTCATTGCAGGTGGGGCTGAGCTGGTGCCTGGCTGGCTCTGAAACGTGCTGAGTTCTGGTCACCAGCAAGGGACTGTCCCAGCCTGAGATCTGCCAGCATCTGAAGTCTCACCCATGCTCTGCTGGCACAAATTACAGCCAGCAGCCTCACTGAAGGCAGGAGGCAGAATGCTTTTCAGCCACAGATAATCTGTCTGTCTGCTTTCTAGGTAGCAGGAGGCTTCGTGGTTATCAAAACCCTTTGGCTGAGGTTGCTTTAGAACTATGGCCCTTCTAGCAGGGCTATAGGAATACAGCAAGGAGGAATAAGGTCATAAACCCTTTCTTTTTTTTTTTTATTTTATTTTATAAAGCTCCTGTTGGTCTGGAGGGGACAGATCAGCTGTTTTCAGAGGGAGGCTGTGCATTTCATTAGGTCAAATATTGCAATGGAGAAAAGCGAATGTGCAGGTTCAGACCAGAGCTTCAATAACCTTTGTTACAGCCATTGAGGAGAGAGAAATAAGGCACGTAGCACCTGTGTCTAGTGCTGAGGCAAAGGCAGCTACAGGTGCAACCACCACGGCCCTGTGTTGAGACACTGCTTTCATTTAAGCAAGCAGTTAGCTTTTGGGAATATACAGCCAATTTGGGTGTCAATTTTCCAGCCTCAGCTTGCAACATTCTGCGAGTAAAGAAAATCACTTTCCATAGCTGGAGGGGAGACGACCTGTGCCGTGTCTGCAGACCAGGCGAGGCCGTCCTGACCTTCTACCCTGGTTTGGATCCAGCTCTGCAGAGGCTCTGGGAGGTCACTTCGTGTCCACAGCAGCAACCTCAGCAGAAAAAATGATGGCAATTATCATCAGAGAGGTTCTGAAGTCAGCCTGTGGAAAGGGAGTGAATGTTTTTCACGTCGTAGCAGTGTAATTGCTTTCCCCTTCCATACGAATTGCACAAAGACTATTTTTAGAGGCAAATACCATATGCAGTGAAACCTGCCTTGCTCAAACCTCTGGGGAACTACGGGAGAAACGTGCAACAAGGAAAGTGGCTTGGCAGCCAATGTGGGCTCGGTGGTGGCTCAGCTCCTGCCTGGTGGAGCTCTGGCTCTCAGCCTGCTGATCCCAAAGCCGTAGCACTAATTCCTGGCAGTGCAACACCACGACTGATAGAAGTGGCATGATCCCATCCTTCTTCCTAGACAGAAACTGCCACTGCAGGTTCCACTCAGTCCACGAAGGTGCTGAGCTACCCTCAGCCCCCCAGTGGCTTTACAAGTGCTAATCGTGTAATTAATTGCTCAAGTCCCCAGGAGTCTAAGATACCTGGATGGGTGTACAGCAATTACACTAGCAGCTCCAAATGGAGGTTTGAAGCTGTCTGATGCACCGTGGAGGTGAGTGTCATTACTTCAATGGTTCCTGCCCCTATAGTACTTCAGTGTGAAAGAAAGGAGGAGCATTCTTAGAAGCACGGAGCACTGCAGAGCACTTCAGCTCAGGATGTGAAATGTGACCCATCTGTAAGTGTGCTCCTTGGAACCTTTGTGCACAGAGAAAACAATCTGTGGAAACTGTTGCTCTCCTGGATTTCGTGTCTTGGTGTGATTCATGAGCTGCTCAACTGGATCTCCCAACACAGGGCTCACCCTGATGGCTTAATTAGACAGTGTTTCGTTAACACCCCATCTTGTTCTTTATTATTGTGCCTGTCATCACTTTAGGGTGGACACCTCGATTAGCTCATCTCATGAGACAAAAGACTTAATTACCAGTTACTGAGTTTCCTAGTATCGGTCTGTCTGCTGTGATCCCAGTAACAGAACCATCTGCAGACTCCATCTTCCCCTTGTTCCACAGGGATGGCCAAGTGCACCAGTCTGCACATGGCTTTTTTTCCTCTGCCTGTTATTCCCTGAGAGACTCCTTTTGTGTATAGATATATATTGTGATGTAATACAGCACCCAAGCTCCCCAGGATAAGTTTAACAGCTCTCAAGAGACAGACGTGGCTGAAGCACTGAATTGTCTGTGACTCTGCATTCAAAGCTATAAAAGCTCCTCTATAAATTCACCAGCCTCCGTTTTCAGGCTTTTTATATATTTAACTTCCAGTTCTCTGAGATGACAGCCAATGACAGAGCTCCCTGCACTGCCTCTTGGATGTCTAGTTCCCAGCCTAAGTGTATTCCTAAC
This sequence comes from Callipepla californica brunnescens, assembly GCA_023055505.1. Lineage (NCBI taxonomy): Eukaryota > Metazoa > Chordata > Aves > Galliformes > Odontophoridae > Callipepla > Callipepla californica. The sequence continues at coordinate 457,528 of JALIRH010000132.1, read as the reverse complement.
TGCTCGTGCAGAATTGCTCTGCTTCTCAAGTACAACACATTGCCTCATTGAAAACCCATTGGGCGCAACAGAAACACTTTCCAAGCAGTCAGCACATCAAAGAGACTAATTCTCAATTGCTTCATTCATGCACCAGAGCTCAGGAGCAGACTTGTTAGAGCTAAACTCGCCACCAGCCCTTTCTGACCCGTTCAGGACTCACAAACTGCAAAGCAGGACAGCTTGGGGGTCACTCTGAGTTTGTGCTCAGCTCTGCAGCACTGCTGGTGGGGAACAGGGAGCAGCTGGGGTGCAGACTCAGTTTCCTGTGCTTCTGGGAGAGGATGAGATGGTGGAAAACATCTGCACACAGGCAGGTGCCTGCTGCAATGGGGAGCACTGATCATCTTTGGATTAAGGTAGCTTTATGCTTCCAAAAAGTGTCAGGAAAGACCTTGAATATCCCTGATGTGCAGGCACTGCCTTTGCTGCTTGAAATGCATTTGTTGTTATTTCTGGCAGGAGTGTAGCCATAGGGCTTTAGATGAGAGCATTTGTAAAGTGCCAGAACAAGAAGAAGCTCCCAGATTTCAGGTGTGGCCAACTATCTTCAGCTGCTAAAATACAAAATGATAGAGAATGGGGAACATTCCCTTCCAAAGGCCAAGAGGAAGCACCTGTGCCAGAGCCTTCCTGGGAGGTTGAGCTTCTGGGGGCTACAAGGACTTGTCTGACAATCCAGGTCCTTCCCTACTTTTGCATCAATTCGTTGCTTCACTGGTGGGTGAGAAGAGCTCTATTCTAACAAATCTGTTAGATATTGTTAGTAAGGCCATGCAAAATATGACCTACTGTGGAGTTATAGCTCGACAAAGGCAATTTTGGGCTCTTCCAATTGCAAAAGGAATTGAGATTGAATGGCAGGAGCTGTAGACTCTTACAGAAATGACCAATTGTTCTCCAGCTTTTTCTGCTTCTGTGTAATGCCACAGATTAATGGAGATAATCTGGGGTCATACCTGTGCCAGTTTCATGACTCTGATGGCATCACACCACTGCACAAAGAGATTACAGGAAAAGAATCAGGCCCAGAGGACTCAGAGGTTTATACAAACGTGCACTGAGTTAATCCTGAAACCATGCTGCTACTTGAATTGCTATGGAAAAGAGAAACTTTCAAAGCTCAGCATGTGGAGAGCATCAGACATAATGAGCCCAGGCTGACAGGAACCCCCTAAAACCCCAAGGAGGGGAGGAAGGGGCAAATCCCAGAGCAGGCTTTGGGGCTATGTGCTGAAAATGGATCATCCAGCAGTACCAGAGTGATGGAAGGAATCAGAACAAGGGAAAATACAGCAAGAAGATAGCACAGGAGGGTAATTGTTGGTCTTCGGGCTCAAGACTTATCTTGGATCTTTTCCTTTCCGTTGCTCTAAGCTAGTCATTAAAATCAGAACAACACCGAACGCCAATTCCTTCTTCATAACACCTGTATGTGGATTAATTACCAGTGCTTCTAATAGAAAGTGCTGCTGCTTGTCTCTCTTGGTTTGTTTTCCCAAATTTACTCAGCTATGTATAATATTTGCTTTTCAGTTCCTGGCTCACAAGAGGTCTGCACTCCCAGTAAGCAAAGCCAATGGCACAATCAAGCCTAGCCACAGCTGAGGAGAAGAGAAGCCTTTGGAGGAGCCCAGGTGTGGTTTTAGCACCAAAATCAGAACCCAGGCAAAGCCCAGCCCCATCTAAGGTGCTGCAAGCTCTGTTCCTGTGCCATCCCTGCAACAGCAAGACCAGAAGGCAAGTCAGTGCTCCCCCAAGGAAGAGTGATGGTAGAGGAACAAAATCTGGGCCATATAATGGTAAGATGTTCTCCTTCCTGGTGGGTTAAGGGCTACCATAGATGTGTTTCACTGCTCTGGATGTTTCGGTGAGTGTATTCTGTTGTCTTGTGCAGGACAGTCAAGTTCTGGGTGCAATCAGGTGCTGGTAGCACCAGCCTCCTAGCTTCTTTTGCACTGAAAACGCGGCTGGTGTAGCTAATGGACGTGGTGCCAGGGGCAGTATTGAAACTTCACAGCTCAGCTCATGGATTTTAAAAATCACCAGAGCTATTGTGATTACGCAGGCAGACTTTCTGCAGAGGTTGACCTCACTGAGCCTGGTGGCAGCCAGAACAAAGAGGTCTGCTGGGGCTGCTAATTGCGGAACAGCAGGAGTTCATTAAGTAATAAAAAGCTTTTAAAATATAGTAAGGAGTCTAAGGCAAGAACATTTCTTTCCAATGCATGATGGGGTTTGTATTTTGCCTTCAGCACTGTTAAATCATTGAAACGGCTATACTGCAAGCTTACAGCTTGCTGGGCTAATATTATGCTAAGTTTTATTATCTGCAGCTTGTATTCTGCTTTCTAATTACAAGTCTGATACAATAAAAAAATGCCATGTCTCTCATTCTCTTCCGTTTCCCTATTCTCCACCTTCCCTTCACTGTGAAGCCCATGGCGTGCAGCCTGGTGTCTCACGTTGTTTTCAATGCCCAGAAATACATGTGCATGTAAGGAGCTGGAACTGGGACAGGAGGCTTCAGCTGGGCTACAGGATGGTGGCTTCAGTTTAATAGCTGCACTGCTTTGGTGCCAGACATGAGGGTGCTCTGATGTGAAAGCAGCTGTCTGGGCTGAGCTCACAGGCTGCCAGGTCAGGCAGACTTTTCCTGGAGAGCAAAGGGCATCAGGAAATGCATTCCTTGCTGCTGCTGTCCGGCTCTGCAAGGCTGCTGAGGGAGGTGGTTGAGCGTGCCTATGCTGCACTCTAGTGGCTTGTAGGGTTTCGAGGATGTGGCTTTGGCTTTGCTGGAGGATGTGGCCAGCCCAGCACAGCCAGTGGTGTGGCACCTGAAGGTTCTCCTCATGCTCATGAGGTGTTGAGCAGAACTAATGCCTGTGATGGTACTCCTCCTAATCCTTTCTTCAAGGAAAGGCTCTCTCATTTGTCTCTGCTGTAGCCCTGTATGCACAGTGTCCTTTGCTAAGTGCTATTTTACCCCTGAACAGCTCCCTGCTGTAGCTCCCTCCTGCTTTACAGCTCTCTGTCTTGTTAATCAATGTTTTCTTGTTACCCTTAATGGAGCAAGGCTAGTTTTATGCCACCTGAAATTTCAGCCCAGTGTCTTGGATCACACGTAGCCTACTTCCCTTGTTTCTTCTTTCTGCTTTTCTTGCCTGCTTGCTCTTCTGCCGCATTTCTATATCTGGAGCAGGCCAGGAGCTGTGCATTCCTGGGGCATTAGCTCATGCTCCAAAATTGCCACCGTGAGACAGTGCTCTTTTGCATTCCCATCTTATTAAAGGAATGGTGACTGATTCCCAGTGTCTCCCCTGGCATGTCCTCCAGGAATTTTTTCATCTTCCCTCTCTACACTTCTTCATGCCACAGCCCTATCCTGACTTAATTTTCCACCTCCATCTCGTGCCATTGCCCACGCTGCCAGATGAGATGGGTATGTTGAAAAGAGCCCAAGAGTCCCATAGGTGACAGCCACTGCTGGGCAGGGCTGGCCTGATGGGAGGGTTGGATCCTACTGGGGTGATGACAACAGAAATGTGGATTTTTGACAGGCGTTGTCACGTGAGATTGAAACGCTCAATCAACTGTCGCACAGTGAAAGTCTCCCGATTCGCCCTGCTGCCAAAATTAAAATGGAGCCTAATTGGTTTCTTTTTCTTTGAGTCTATAGCTTTGGAGTGAGCTGAGAAAGTGGATTTTAGGTGCATACGCATGTAGGTATGATGGGGTATGGACATAAAAGACAAGTCGTCGTTGTGATCAGCTAATTAAATTTGCTGGGGCTTTCAGTGAGTGAGGCGGGTACTCGTGGGTTGCATCCAAGTATTGAATGAAATAAGGATCTGTTTGAAGGTTGGGGCAGTGCCCATGTCCAGACTGGAATAAAACTAATACAAACGTGAATCGCTCACCTCAGTAGCAGGGAGGATCAGACCTGAAACCTTTGGAGCTGAAATGCAGTGAAGATTTATGGCTTTGGATCAAAGAATGGGCTTCCATGGGAGGGATGCCACAACAAAGCCACACTGCTTGTGGTTCAGCTAATGATGAGCACACTCAGCGCTGCAGATGCCTATGGTAAAGAGAGCATTTCATTCCCTGTGATTCTTGCCTAGTGAAATCCAATTTTTCACCCATGAATAAACCTGGAGAACCACTTTCATTGCTGTACAAAAGAGCTGCTGGGCTTTAATATTCAGTTGCATTATGAAGCTTTTTATGGACCTCTTTCCTGGCCTCGATAATCATGTGGGAGTGCCATTTCTGTAGCTCACAACAAACTGAGGTTCTAATGAGAGTGTTGAGGAGCTGCTCCCCTTGGGGTAGGCTCCAGCCATCCCAGCGCTTGATGCTGGTGTGGCTCAGTGCTATTCTGAACCAGTCCCCCTAACCTCTGCGTGGAGTCAGGGGGGAGAAACTCTCACTTTATGGAATGCTTAATGTGCCAAAATGCACATGAAAGCGTCGATCAGATCTTCAGTGACTTCAGAAAATTAATATCCCCGTTTTCTGATCTGGGCACGGTGTTTGATAAGATGTTGACTCACTGAGAATCACAAGACCAGAGGAAGTTTATCTGCTCCTGGTGCTGCTGGTAACAGCTGAGTTATGCAATGGCTGCAATCAGATGTGACTGTAGATCATCTTTTCCGCTCATCTGGGAATCACTACACGGTGTTTCCACTGCTCTGATGATGGTGACTACACTGGGATCATGGGATTATTGGGCAGCCACACTCCAGAGCTACGTGAGCTGAGGATGCAGGTGGCTTTGGATCACCCATCCAATGGGGTGATGTGGATTCCAGTGTGAGCTCCTGGTTTCCCCCAGAGGAGCCAGTGTTTGCATCCAGCTGTACACACAGCTGGACTTTATAGTGGGGATGGGAGGTGCTGCCCTAACCCTTGATTCTGAGTAGAGAAGGGTGCAGAAAACTCAGTGCAGCTCCCACATTGCAAAGCCTTTTGTGGGCAGAAAGAGGTCATGTTCTGGGACAGCCCCACTGCTGGGGACCACCAGGAGGTTTCCAGGGCTGGAAGCAGGGGCTTCGAAAGCCACCACTGCCTGATGGTTTGTGTGCTCCTCCCTTGCCAAACCTCATCAGGTGGGTCTGCCACTGCCTCTCTGAATACCATTCGGTCTTACCATGCCAGGGAAGATTAGGCAGGAGGTAATTACACTCACTACAGGGAGCGGACATCCAACTACTCATCCATGGGGATGAGTGCTCGTCACTGCAAGGGTTGCACGCAGGGCAGCTTGTGTGCGGAGCTGTTAGGCTGTCGTGAGTTCCTCATTCCTTCAGGGCACACTTAGCAGCTATATAAAAGGTCAGCTTCCATTAGAGCTCACTGGTCACATCACAACGCCATTCGCATCTGGGAGCTGGGTAAGTCTGCTCTGTGGCTGCTGGAATGCAGATTTCTTGCTGCTTTTTTACATATGAAATGCTTTGTGGGCAAGGTTTTTAACACTAGTGAGTGTGAATTGCTGCGTTGGCGTGGGAATGAGCTCTTACAGCTGGGCATCTGACCCCAAAGGCCACTTGTGAACAATCTGAGGAACATCTTTTAACAATAATTGGGGTGCTGCTGCTGTAGTTTGCTTTTGGGGGTGTCTGACAACATGCAGAGCTGCTTTGATGTACCGAGGAATGCGGTGTTAGAAGAGCTGCAAGCAGGCTGTGTTCAGCCGTGGTATTGCTGCCTCTTAATTGGCTTTGGCTCCCTAAGAAAGATGAACTTGGTGATGCTGGGACAGGCTGTGAGCTTCTGCATGCTTATGGTGCTATGGGGTCAGCAGACAGTGTTGCCTTGGATGCTGCTTGCCTGTTGCTATGGCAGATGTGGACAAAGGTTCTGAGACGTATCCGGGTCAGGTCTTTTTCTCTACACATGAGTAAGTGGTCAGAGGTGGTCAAACCTGGACGCTGTGGTCAGAAGGCAGCTCTGAATGAGGAATTCCTCCCCTGGCTTCAAAGATCAGTTCTTCCTCTTTGCAGGTCTGGGTGATGGAAAGGGAGATGAAGTCCAGGGGGATATTTCACGCCGTGTATCTCTGAATGCCCCCTCTGTTAGATGTACTGCTGTGTTTCTGAGTTATAAGTTGCAGGTTGGGTGCAGCTCTGGGACTGCAGCATGGATGGATTCACCTCCAGCACCCACTGGGTGCCTCTCTAAGGACTCCGCTCTCTCACCTCTCGTTCCAGCCCTGCCAAAACCTCACTAAGATGTTGTGCCACCAACAACAGTGCTTTCATCCTCTCCACCAAGAGCACATCCCCATTAAATGCCCCCAAAGATACCCTCTGATGCACAGCTGGCAGTCGGCGCTGTGCACCCCGCAGTATGTGACCCCCTGCGTTCCTCGGCAGCGGTTTCTGTCCTCCAGCTTCTCCCAGCAGCAGTGTGTGACCCAGTGCATACCACGGCAGCAGTATGCAACTAAGTGTGTGCAACAACATGTGACCCAGCACGTCCCACCTGCCAGATGTGTGACAACCTGTGTGCCGCAGCAATCATGTGCCACCCAGGGCACGTCGCAAGAGCCTTGTGTGACCAAGTGCGTGCCCCAGCAGCAGTGTGCAACCAAGTGCATCCCACAGCAACAGTGTGCAACCAAGTGCACCCCGCAGCAGCAGTGTGCAGCCCGGTGTGTGACCACGTGTGTGCCTCAGCAGCCGTTCCTGACCAAGGGAATCCCCCAGCAGCACAGTGCAACCGTGTGCGTCCCGCAGCACTGTGTGACCTCATACGCCCCGCACCAGCAAAACGTGGCCAGGTGTGTGACCACGTGCGTGCCACAGCAACGTGCCACCAGGTGTGTCTCGCAGCGCTATGTGACCGTTTGTGCCCCGCAGCAGTGTGCCACCAAGTGCATCCCGCAGCAGCAGCAGTGTGCAACCAGGTGTGTGACCACGTGTGTGCCACAGCCGTGTGAGACCAAGGGGACGAGCATTTGCATCCCGCAGCAGCAGCACTATGGCACCAAGTGCATCCCACAGCAGCAGCAGTGTGCTACGAAGTGCGTCCCACAGCAGCAGCACTGTGGCACCAAGTGCATCCCACAGCAGCAGCACTATGGCACCAAGTGCGTCCCACAGCAGCAGCACTATGGCACCAAGTGTGTCCCACAGCAGTGTGCCACCAAGTGCATCCCCCAACAGCAGCAGTGTGCCACCAAGTGCGTCCCACAGCAGCAGCAGTGTGCCACCAAGTGCGTCCCACAGCAGTGTGCCACCAAATGCATCCCACAGCAGCAGCAGTGCTCCACCAAGTGTGTCCCACAGCAGCAGCACTATGGCACCAAGTGTGTCCCACAGCAGCGTGCCACCAAGTGCATCCCACAGCAGCAGCAGTGTGCCACCAAGTGTGTTCCACAGCAGTGCTCTACCAAGTGCGTCCCCCAACAGCAGCAGTGCTCTACCAAGTGTGTCCCACAGCAGCAGTGCTCCACCAAGTGTGTCCCACAGCAGCAGCACTATGGCACCAAGTGTGTCCCCCAACAGCAGCAGTGTGCCACCAAGTGCATCCCACAGCCGCAACAATGTGCCACCAAGTGCGTCCCACAGCAGCAGCAGTGTGCCACCAAATGCATCCCACAGCAGCAGCAATGTGCTACCAAGTGCGTCCCCCAACAGCAGCAGTGTGCCACCAAGTGCATCCCACAGCCGCAGCAATGTGCCACCAAGTGCGTCCCACAGCCGCAGCAATGTGCCACCAAGGGTGTCCCACAACAAAGTGCCACCCAGTGCGTCCCACAGCAGCACTATCAGTCAGGTGGAGTAAAAATCTCAAGTCACGCTAAGAAGTACTGCTCTGCACCTAAATGGCCCTGGTAAAGAGGAGCAGGGGAAAGGAGGGTCCGTGGAAAACCAGTGAGGTATGGCTTTGGGGCAGAGTTATTTATCTCCTCGTATCACCTGCCGACCTGTTGCTATTGCTTAATTCTGCTTTGTTATCTCTGTTTTCCAGTCCTTTCCCTGTAGCTAAGCTCTGTTTTGGGCCAAGGTGCAATATTATTTCTATGGCTGCGTTCCAGATATCTGTGGCTTGTTCCTCAGTCTGCTGCAAGAAGTAGTTTAGTGGGATCTTACTAAATTCTCACCTCATTGAAAGGAATACTTTTACAAGGGAAAAAAAAAAGAAGTAGAATTGTCTATGAAGTCCCTCTGATGACAGCATCAAGAGGACCAGTGTGGGGCTCTGGGCTCAGTCCTGGCCTCAGGAGATGATACCCAGGCTGTGCTGGATTCCCCAAGGTTGCAAGTTCTCCAAAAAGAGCTGTTTTCACTCACAGATTTGGAAGCCAAACGTAAATTTGCTAAGCAAAATGTACCCGAGTCTTGTTCCAACAGCCTTCGTTGCGGAAGGTGGCCAGCAATCCCTGCTGACTCCGCGCTGACTTCAGCGGAGTCCCCACCCGAGGCAGGATCTCTGGTCAGAGAAGTTGGTTCTGCTGAAATTTTATACGTGAAAGTTTTTATATTCGCTTGGTTGCTTTGGTTAACGTGGAAAACAAAGCCTGAAACAAAAGAAAGTCTTTGAACCGAGTCTGAAAGCTGTAGCACTCCTTTATAAGTGTTTGAGATACTGAAGTGATTAACTATGTTCTTTATGCTGCCTGAAGATGTGTACTCTGCAATGTACTGAAAACAAACTATATATATGTATACTTCTGATATACATATATACCTAAATAAATATAGTTCCCTGACCTCAGAGTAAACATCTTGTCTTTTTGCCCTTTGGTGGTTCTTTATTAAAAATAGTGTCTGTACAATATCCAAAAATCCTATGGCATGCCCTATCATTAAGAGAATGAATTGGAGGCTGTTCACGCTGAGTGGACGATGACTTTTGGGACAGCCAAAACAAGTGATGCAAGAGGAGTTGGGTGTGACCGGGGCTGGGACGCTGTCCCAAATCCTGCCCTACTCTGACCCACTCGGTGACCTTGGGGTGCCATCATGGGCTGTGCTGGGGGGTGAAGAGATGGCTGTGGTCAGAGTGGGGCAGCTGTGTCCTGCGGGGTTCAGCGTGGGATGGCAGCAGAGATCCCACCTCCTCTGTGTACCCATGGAGGATAATTGGGGATGCAGAGTGAGTGGCAGTGACCACGGCCCTTCCCCACTGTGCAGAGCAAGGGGTGCTCTTGCAACCCAGTGCTTTGCATTCCTTTATGGGAAGACCATCACTGCAGGCTTTGGGGAGACATCACACTATTGTGGCTTCCCCTCAGGAGTAGGGATGGATGTAAATATCATCCAAGTTGTGGAGCTCATCCTATGGGGTGGAGTGGCCATGAGAACACAGGGCTCAGCTTGGAGCCCAGTGCTGGCCCTGACTCACTGACTGCGAAGCACTGTGCCTCGATTTCCACTGTGCTTAATTGGGAATAATAACAGCCCCTGCAACTCTGCCCTGCGCAGCACTGCGCGTCTCCTCAAGATGAAAGGATTTCAGAGGACTTCCCAGATGCTAATTAAGAATGTTTGGATGACAGAACACGATGCTATCATCAGGTTAGTATTTTGTTACCTTACTGAAAACACTAAAATATACATTAGGATTACTTGAAGGCTACTGGACCTGGTTCTAGCCGATAAACTGGGTTTATGGAGCTTATAAAAATGCTCTTAATCTGCTTACCTGCTCTTTGATTCTTGATCTTGGTTCCTAAAATCTTGGGTCAGGTTGTTTAAAGTTAAGAAGGGTCATTTAATGGTAAGAAGGGTGTTGTAACTCAGGGGAGTGAAGCGTAGCTAAGGAAAACACAGGTAGGAATGAGTGCTTTTGTCTTCAGTTGTGGAAAACATGGTAAGCCCGTGGAAAGCACGTGTCCCTTTGGTTAGTGCTGCTCTTGGAATGTTGGCAAAGCTGGGTGGGAAAACACACTGTTTATTTGCTTGTTTTGTTTTGTTTTGTTTTTCAAAGATACTGGAGAGAATTTGGGGTAGAAAATAAAGATGGAAGAACTGCTGGTTTCCTGGCACTCCACGGGTCGTCAGCAGGAGATATTCTCCTTCTTATAGGTGAGAAATTTTCCACCTACTCCTCCAAAAGGATTTATTCCACCTCTTTGTGCTTCAGCATGGAGGGCCTCACTTGTATCCCCAGCATACTGAAGCACAGTTGATAGGTGTCTAATCAACATTAAAAGAGAAAAATAGCTGGGGCCTTCACTTACGTGGATATAACTGTGTTAAAGCCCATTCCCTTCCAGCTCTTCATGCCGCTGTTATTTTCCCCTCGGGTTTAAACCTGGCATAAGCAGGAAACAAAGAGCAAGAAAGGGGATCTGTGTTTTTGGGGCTGTAGGGATTCAGCCACCCACCCCAGGTTGCCCCAGTGCCACCCCTTGCTTCTGCTCTTTGTCATGCTGCGAAGGCATCCCCTCTCTGCACAGGCTCTTGCTTGGTGTGGGTCATTCCAGCAGTGGCTGTGCCCTTGGCCCAAGGCCTCCTTAGCCCCAGTCATCCTCAGTTCCCATGCAGGTGGAGGAAGTCTGCGTGCCACAGTAATTATGGGCTGCAAGAAGTCGCCGAAAGTCCTTCCTGGATTGTGTTTTCAAAGGCACCAAAGGGCCTTATGCATGCAGCTCCCATGGAAATGAGCAGTCCCTTGGGCAGCCCAGACCCTTTCCTTGATTGGTCTCAACCAGCATCTTTTTCTCTGTAGAAAAACGTGATTTTGCCACCCTAGATTTGCCGCGGTGAAGCAGAGATGCTGTAACACCACGCATGGGGACATGCAGCACCAGAGCCACGAGCAGCACATGAAGGGGATGCCCTTGGCCATCCAGGTGCTCTGCTTAGCATGGGGAGCAGCAGGGTGTTCTCACGGGGTCCCCCAGCTCAGCAGTGTCCCCACGGTGCCCTGGTGACAGCCACCACGGCCATTCCTGCCAGCATGAAGCCGCACGTGGCCCAGCTGGGACTGGCAGCAATTAGAGCATCACCGGCCAAACCACCTCACCCCCCAGGGCACTTATTCACTGTATAAAAGCTCAGCCATCACTGGGCTCTCCTAGGCACTTCTCTCCGGTTGTTCTCACTGATGAAGTGGGTAAGTCTGGCTTCTCAGGGAGCTGCTGAAATGCTGCTTTGTTCCCAGGGTGGCTGGAGCAGGCAGTGGTCCTGCACTCGTGGAGATGCATCCTATGGGGATGTGTGCAGCTCTGACAGCAAGAGCAGCTCTGCGCTGGAGGGAAGGATGTCGGGGAAGCACCTCCTGAAGGACTGCGGAGTTGGGATTGGGATTTGTGAGCTTCTCTGTGCTCACTGCTAGGTCTGGTCCAAAGGAAGCTATTGGCTGCAAGAGGGGCTCGGTGCTGCTGGGAGTCAGGCGTGAGCCTGCACGTGGGAAGGCAACGGCTCTAAAGGATCTGGTGGAAATTTTCTGCCTTTTCATGGAATTTGAACAAAGCGTCTTTTCAGGGGACAGTAAGAAGCCCATCAACTTCAGTACCAATGCGAAATCAGCAGAGATTCTCCAGCTAAACCTGAACATGTTTGCATTCCTCCATAGGCTAACAATCAGGGATGCAAACATCTTCCTGGATGTGAATAAATCCCCCTATTTTAGGAGCTTTTTTATCGTGCTGAGCATCAGCAGATGCTTTGATATTGTAGTAGCATTGGTATTGTTGTTTTTCGATGGCTGTTTGTGTTAGTCGATGATTATTATAATCGTAGTGCTAATGATAGTAGCACACAAAGTTGTTATTGTTAATAGTCACCCAGCGATAGGCTTTTGGGCTCTGTACTGTAATTACAGACAGAAAGAGGGGTGCTCAGAAAATGCAGTTTCGTTATGATCACTTAATTATAGACTTTTATTCCTAAATAAATCAAGATGAATACAAAGAAAAATAAAAACCCAAACATTTTCAGATTACTTTTCATATGCCAGTGGTTCCAGTACCTGGGTTAGACTGAAGCGAAACCTGTCTGAGATTCTGCCTTGATGCTCCTCCTTTCTTCCTGCTAAGGCTTCACCAAACTGAGCGCTTCTGCTGGTCCTCTTCTTTCTTTTCTTGGCACCTGCCCACGGGGCAGCACAAAGCAGGGACTGCAGAGGTGCTGCTGTGGTGTAAGGGATTGGGCACCGATGCTCGGATGTGCTCCACCAACCTGTCCTCACCCTCAGCCCTTTTAACTGCGGTTTGGTTCTGCCCTACTGAGCTGCAGCCACGCCTGAGGATTGCAGCATGGACACACCTTTAATTCTGGTGTGTCTTTCATCCCCAGTGGTTGGGAGGTGCAGGATGGGAACTTGAAAGAATACCCTGGTGGGGATGAGGGAGGCTTAATATTCAGCTTATTTTTGAAGGGCAACAAACAGCTGCTTCGTTTTCATGGCTCTGATTGTTTTGGAGCTCATCAGGTTATAGGGGCGGGAGCTGAGAGAAGCTCTCCTGGGTAATCCCAGATGGGTCCTGAGTCACCCACAGCCAGTGACCTCCAGCAGGACTGGGTGTGGGCATCACCAGGAAACAGCCGATGTGGGTGTGAACCGTCCCTCTTTTTCCTGCTTCTTCCAGGTGTAACCACCTCCCAGGACCATGCACTATTATGGGGAAAGGTACAAACAGCTGTACCTGCCGGGCTCCAGCTACGTCACCGAAAGCCACCAGCATTGCACATCCCAACCTGACGCATGCAGCACCACGTGCCACCCGCTGAGCATCATCAAGAGCCCGATGCCCAGATGGCAGACCTACACGCAGCCTTTCACCTATGTGTGCTCGCAGCCCAGCGTGGCTCACAGCACGCTGCTGCCCTGCCAGCCCTGCGTGCAGCAGTGCTTTGTGCTGTGCCCAGAACCCTGCGAGACCACATGCCTGCTGCCCTGCAGGAAGCCCAGTGTGCGGCTCAGCCCCGCACAGGTTCTGCAGTCCTGTGAGAACGGCCACCTGGAGAAGAAACGCGTGGCCAAGAGCCTCCCACCCTGCGCTCCACGGTGCCCAGAGCCAGGCAAACTCAAGTACCCACCGTGTGGGATCAGGTACTCGTCCTCCTGCAAGGATGAGTGCAGGTCAAAGAAGGTCTCCAGGTGCTCATCGCAGCGGTACGGTGCAGAGCTCCGCTGCATGCAGGGGATGACCAGTGGTTACTCCCTGCCTCTTCGTGGGGCCACCGAGTGCCCCCCGCAGCAGTGTGTGACAGAGTGCTTTATGGAGGAGTACATCAGCCCCTTCCCCCACCAGAAGTGCTCCAAGGGGTACCCAACGCAGGAGTGCATCACCACCTGCACACCACAGCAGGTGCCCAAGTGCCCGCCAGGGAGTGGTGGCAAGGGGAGCTCGTCCCAGCAGCGCCTGGCTAAGTGCACGCTGCTGCAGGAGGGAGCCAAGCATAAGAGCTCATCGACTCAGCACATCAGCAAGTCCAAGTGCCTCCACCCATGTGCCGCCCAGCGTTCACCACGGCACCATGCGGGGGATGTGAAGCGTTCGAGCCACTCCAAGAAGAGCCGCTGTGCTTCCAAATGGCTCTGGTGAAGGGGCTGGAGATGCTGTGACGACAGCAAGCCGTGTAGCTGGGGCCTGAGATTGCATTTTCCCCTTTTCCTGACCCCTGGAAGTGCTTTGCCCAACCTTCCCCTTGCTGTAATCAATGCTAACCTTGTAGGGTGCGCTGCCTTCCTTCTGTGGATCCCCTGTAGTTACTCCTGCGACGGAAAATACATTAGTGAGCCACTAAGTAGCTCTGAGCAGGTGCTCAGATCTGAGCTTTAAGCTGATACAGCTCTGTGATAGCCTTTGTGCTCCAAGAGGTTGTTACTGTTCCTTCATCAGTGATTTTCACTGGTTGTGCCCACGGTATTAAATCTCAGGTTGCAGCCGGATTCCTGCTGTCTGCTGTCTCAGTCGTTTTCTTTCTTTCTTTCTTTTTTTCCCTTCTTCTTTTTACACTGTTTGCAATACTACACGACAAAACCACTTCCCGTTGCTGTGCTTCTACTGTCCATAAAATCAAGACAACAATCGTGCTGTTAGGGCTAGGAAGGTTTACAGCTGTGGGAACTGATCCTGGTGCTGGCCAGCTGGCCAGAGATGCAACAAAAGCAGCAGCACAAGCTGCGATTGAGAGGAAGGCTTCATTAGTGCGGCGAGACACATCAGCAGCTGTCTTCTTTAAGTTCACCACTGCTGAGCAAATTATGAAACGGGTCCTGTGGGACAGCCCATGGGACAGCAGAGGTGGGAGGGTGATGGTGAAGGTCGCTGTGATGCTGTGACCCCAGGCTGGCTCCGTCTGCACTGAAAATGATCAGCATCAACCGTCTGCGGTGATGAAACTGCAGACAGGGAAAAACAACTTGCAGCTCCGGCTGTTACCACACGGGGACGTCTTCCTAGAGAGCAGGAATTAGTGACCTTGCTTGATCAATATTTTGCCTAGCCAGTATATACACATAAGGTCCTAAAGCACACCACCCTGCTCACCACAGTGCAGGTCCTGGCAGGTCCTCCCAGTGCTGCCTCACTGTCAGGATGTGTCCTGGCTGCTAACCTCCTCCTGGCCCCTTGGTTTCTTCTACAGCACCATAAAACCGCACAGAGCAGAATTTCCATAGCCTTCTTTTTCTAATTAAAGTGATAGACTTGCCCATACAAAGAGGCTGATGCTGCCTGCAGTCCTCCCACATTAGGAGTGTTGCTCCCTGCAGGGAGAGAGCATTCATTCAGGGACATAATTTAGCATTGAGTTGCTAGAGTTAGGGTAGTTTGGTTGGGTTGTGGTTGGAATGATCTTGAAGGTCTTTCCCAACCTGAGCAGTTCTAAGATTCTATGATTTGAACTATAACCCTGGGAAATTAAATAAAAAAAGAAGAGCTGAGCAAGATCCTGATGGTCTCCCCTGACTCAGCCCCTTTCCTGTTCCATCTCCATACACAGCTTGGCTCCTCTCCATGTAGTAAGCATCAGGGAGGCATGAGGACTGCACCTCCAGAGGGAGATGGAGCTCCACAGCTCACAAGAGGAAGCTCTGCCACCTGCATTTATGCCACTTGCACAGCTCAGAGGGCTTTACTGCTCTCAGCTGCTCTTAGCACCAAAGGGCCCGGCTTTCCCTTTAGTTTTCGTGAGAAAGACCAGCAGGAAAAGGCTTCCTTTTAAAAAATTGAGATTGTTTTGGGCTTTGATAGATATTCCCCATCACTGACAGTGAGTTGGACCTGCTCACAGAGAGCTCAGGAGCTCTGCAAAGAGCTAGTGGCTCTGAAGGTGAGCTGGCCCTGAAAGTGACATGACCCTGATGGCCCTGAAGGTGAGGTGGCTCTGGTGGCCCTGAAGGTGATGTGGGGCAGTGCTGCATCCTTGTGGCGGTGAAAGCCAACCACAGGCATCATGAGCCAGAGCGTGGGTAGGAGGAAAGTGATGATTTGCCTTCCACTGGCATTCAGGAAACCACATCCAGACCACAGCATCTGTCTCTGCGTGCTCAGCTGGACACTGGCAATGAACCAGGGTGGTAGGAATGAGAGGAGATGCTCAGAGCTTGGTGGCTTCACCTTATTCCTGCCTTCACCCAACACATGAAGGTCAAGTGAGGTTGGGCTCTTCTCTGATGCTGACAGTGACAGAGTGGGACAGTGACAGAGTGGGCTATTAGGCAGCTTTCTGTTTTTAATTTCACTAGGTACAGCCTTCCAAATCCTAGCACACGATGCCCCATCCAGGCAAGCTCCACAGTGCCCACGTTATTAACTGCTGTAGGATGCCCAGGGCTGTGTTGCTAAGCTCATCCCCAAGTCAGTTTTGTGTAGAAGGCATAGTGACATCTAAAAATTGAACAGGCAGAGGGGTGTCAGTGAGTTTCCTGCTTGAGTATTTGGGTGCTCTGCAGGTAAAGCAGCACAGAAGCAGGAACTTCTACATGAAGCACAATTATAAGCAAACTGTCTGCCATCCCTATTAACAGAGCTCAACAGGGCTGCTCTCTGTGGAATCCTGGCTCTGGATTTTCAGAGAACTTCATGTGAACTTTTCACTGTCTTTTGTGAAAGAATGGGGAAAATAACCCTGACAATTGGAACTGGTGAGGTGAGATTGCCACACAGCAAGGAATGTCAAAGCGTTTCAAAAATATTCATTATCGTTTTATACATGCAAAGCGTTTTATCATTATACTATTAATAGCATGTTAGCTGAGATAAACACCTCAGGGCTGAGTAATAGCACCTTCAGAATATGCATTTTTTGATTGAAGAGCCCACGCTGTTCCCACAAACAGGATGTTGTTTTGAGCCCTGATAACTCACAGCATTTTGCATTTTCATTAAGCACCGCATTTCTGTTTGCAATCACAAGCAATCATTTAAAGTTAGAAGAACTTCTGCCCATATCCCCAGACACCAACAGCTGCATCTCCCCCACATCCTAGCTGTTCAGTTGAACCCCTCCTGACAGTGTTTGTCACATCCACTGCTCAGAGTCTCCATGGACAGAGACTAGATAGCATCTCTTAGCAGCTCCTGCATGTCAGTAATCACGTGATTAAATAAATTCCCCCTGCTTAATTCTCCATGATGCACGTCTAGCCCACAACTACTTCTCTTGTCTTCATCAAGTATGAACTGCATCTGATGCTTTCATTTCAGTATCTACCTTTAATCTGGAGGCATTCTTACCTTATCTCCCCACAGTCTTCTGTTCTGTAAGTGGAAATCCTTCAGGATTATGTTTTTTAAGCTTCTGATCTCAGTGACTGGTGTCAGATGCTCACCAGCTGGTCGGTACCTAGAGTAGGAGTGGGAATACCCATGCAGAATATCTGCCTCCATCTATAAAGCTGTGACAGTAGTCTGGGAAACCAGGAGCAGGAACCAAGTAATCAGATTTGTTCCACAGTTGACAAAATTGGGAATGTGAAGTCAGCAAAAATCTGCTCTCCCTTCCTCTGTGGCGCTTACAGGGATGAGCGACACAGTGCCCCCATCTAAGTGCTATGGTGGATGTATGGGGCTGAACTCAAAATCCTATACCTAGAGGTATATCATACTGCATATCTGCAATCCTTGATTTGACATCTGCAAACCACTGCTTGCACAGTCAGCGCTGAAGCCAAATCCAGACGAACTGGAGTGTGGTGCATTCCCACGCTAACACCAGCGGAAGTGGGATAATCACATCAGCAACGAATTCAGACCATAAAGATACACAAGGGAACCCTGCAGCATGTAACAGTATGTACTGCTGAGAATTGAATAATGTTGGTAAACAATGTTAAAATAATTATAGTAATTACAAGTGTTACACATGCGGGAAAAATTGTTTGGAAAGTAATTAAGACCTCATGCACATGTCTCATCTTCCTGGAAGTTGAAGAAGGAATATAAAACTCAAAGGATTCAGAGCTCCTCTGGCCATTTCTCTTGACTTCCTTCTGGACAGTTGGTAAGTCCCATTCACCTCTATCTGATTATATCAAGCATGATGTTGCTTTAACATTAGCTGGGATTTAACAGCCTTTAGAAACACTCTGGTTTCTAAAAGTAGATGGGGGATTTTGTCTAGAGACATCTGCTAGAAATTACCTGGTTGTAGACTCGGACTGTGTTCAGCCTCAAAAATGCATCAGAGGAGATTAGCATCCTTATTGAAAATGAAGTGTAATTTCCTTCTTATTAAATAATTGTATATATCCATGTGGCATCTATTAAGAATGATATTCTAAGCCTAATTCAGGAAGAGTCTGGATAACTTTTTCCATTAAAAATTGGAAATTGTTGCTGCTCTGTTCATAGCTGGAGCCTTCTTTTTTGGGCTGACACTTTATCAGAGCTAGGAGGAGGAAGTACCTCTGCATAGGCAATAGTTTTCATGCTTAAAGATTTCAGGGTTTTTGTCATGAGAGTATCTGGCAGTGACAGAGGAGAAATGCCAGAGGAGATGGCTTTGTGCTGGTGTAGTGCTCACTGCAATCTCATCAGAGATGCAGAAACCTATTACAAGAGATTGTCTGAATGAGGGCTGGGTGTGCTCTATCACAGACATGATGATCCCAGAGCTTTCACCCATTCTTCACAGCAGAGATATCAAGTACCCAATCCTGCATGACCAGTGGCTTTGTGGCACCAGCAGTGCTTTGGCTGGAACTGCCAGCCAGAATTTGTAAATGGGAGAAGAAAAAGAGGCACTAAGCAGCCAGAAATGGCCCATGGGCAAGAGGAAGGAACTGAACTGGATGGAGAAGGGTTAAACTTGAAGGATTTAACCACTGCAGGATGGTGCTGGGGATAGGGTGAGCGGAGCAAGATGACTAGAAATAGGTTGGGAAGCCTGGGCTGACCCAGGAGCTTTATCTCCTGAACTCAGGCTTGAACTGTCTCTGCTACAGTACCTATGTTATATGCACAGCCCTGATGACTGAAATACATGAGCCTGATTCTTACCACTTGCACTGTTTGTGTTTTAGGGTGCAGGGCGAGGTACCAGCACTTCAGAATCCCCACTCTGTGCTGCAGGTTTGCCACCATTCCTCCCAGATGTCCTTCGGGGGCGGGTGGCACGCAGGACCCTGCTCCAATCCCTGCACCGTGCAGTGCCCGCAGCCTCTTGCTACCAGCTGCAATGAACCCTGTGTTGTATCCTGCCCTGCCTCCAGAGTCATCATATTCCCCCCTCCCGTCGTTGTGACGTTTCCAGGGCCAATCCTCACCACATGCCCACAGGAGACAGTGGTGGGAAGTTCTGCAGTCCAGGATGGATGTGCACCAGCCTCGCTGGCATCTGTAGGGACAGAAGTCCTGTGCTCGGGGCCACCTGCAGAGAGATCCATTCCCAGACCCATGTCCCAGTCCACCCCACGGTGCTCTCATGTGTTTGCTTCCCAGTGGGTGCATCCTTGCAGTAGAGCCAGCTACAGACACTACCAACCACCTGAGAGTGAGAAGGAAGAGCATGTTCCAGAGAAGGAGAAACCAGAAACAGAAGGCACATACACAGCAAATGAAGACAAAGAGACCCCAGAAGCATAGCACAGCAGTATTGGCCCCAACCAGCATGTCCAAATGCATCGTACATTCCTTCTGCCTCTCTCAAGCAGACTTACCTATGTCTTCTTGAAGTTGTGCTTTACATTAGGTTTGTAGTATTTTCCTCAAGCACTTTCTCAAGCCAATTTAGATAAGAAAAAATGCCCCCCAATTCCAGTTTTCATTAACAGGACCTTTGAAACATCCAGCATCTTGTTCTCAGGAACCATTTGCTCTTTTTGCATTGCTTTGCCAGAAAAAGGCAGGCAGCAATAGTTTCAAAATAAAAAATAGAGACAGATAAGAGATTACAAACCCTTTTCTGGCTGAAGCTTGTTAGACTGGTCCTTGCACTTTGGGGAATTAGTCACCAGGAGCTTCACTTTTTCCTTTGATAAACAAACATGTATTATATATACATAAGCCATTTGCTTCTGCCTTTCAGCTTCACTGCAGGGAAGAAGTCTAGTGGAAGATAAATACTGTATTTATAGTGTACTTTTATTTAAGAATAAATACGCTATTTGGGGAAATGTGTCACTGGTCTGCAGAAGGCTGAATGCAGCATGAGAGTGTCTGTATCTGCATCTTGAATGGTGTTCTTTGCTGTTATTTATCCCAGCAGCTTCATCCTGTCCTTTCCCTCCCCATTAAAGTTATTCTGCAATATCACTGTGATTTTCTCATTTTCTTTCTCTTCAGCACCAAATTTTCACATGATTTCTGGTGCAATTCACACGGACAGCGTGAAAACTGCTCACCCACAGAGGGAGAAAATAATCTGTGTGTCCCCAGCCCCGTGCAGGAGGTGACTTCACTTTCATCTCACAACTTTCACTTAGTCCTCATCCGGTTCAGTACACTTTGTGGTTTTCAGAGCTCCTGGCTCCATCTGCAGCTGCAAGCAATAAGATAAAAAGGGACAACATGCTGAGAAATTTTCCTTATGACTTATTTTTGTTCAGAAAAATAATCTACTCCCCCTCAATTCTATGCTTTGATTCCACTAAGGATTTGTGCGCATTTTAAGCACATACATTGCCAGTTCAGTCCCAGGAACACATGGGTACAGTTCACATCTTTTGCAAGCTAACAGCCCCTTCTAACCCGAGGCAAAGAAAATTCACAGGCAAATGTATTCCCAGAACAAGCACAGAGTTGTTTAACCAAAGTGAAACAAGACAGCTGGTTGAATGCTAATTCCCCATTGCTGCTGAGCTGTGAGCAGATGCTGGGAACACCGGGGCGTGCAACTTGTGCTGCAAGAAACCTGTGCTGCCCCACAGACACAGCTGTTCCGCCAGAGACTTCAAAGGGAAAAGGAATTGCAGGAAACTTTACAGCAAGGTGAAAGCAGCTGGGATTCCTGCCAGGATGCCCTGCCCCACCTACTGGGAAGCTGCCAGGCTCTCAGACACTGTCAGTCCATCCGTGCATCCATCCATCCATCCATCCATCCATCCATCCATCCATCCATCCATCCATCCATCCACCCATCCATCCATCCATCCATCCACCCATCCACCCATCTGCTGCTGTCATCCTCACCCGACTCTGCTCACCTGCATGTCCACCTCGAAGACAAGCAGTCCATGCATGTTTTCTACTCCCAAAATCCATATTTCCTCACACAAACCCCTCCCCCCTCCACTTCCAATATGAGGTAGTTCTGCTCACTCAGCAAATCCTAAAAGGCAGAACTCGGAGCGACCTGAATTGCTTCTTTGACAAGATGGGAACTCTTGCACATCTGCTTATTTGTCGCAGATGTTAGCGAGTGCCCTACTTTATTGATCCGATATGGATCAATTGCTGCCTCAGAGGATGAGCTTGTGAACTAGGCCTCAGTTCCCCACCCTAGATAGGGTGGGAGGCAGTGCAGGGATACAAGGCCATGTTGTTTGCTTGGCTCACACAAAAAAAGTATTGTGAAAATGTTGGTAACGAGGTCATCAATAGGGTGGGGTTCTGAGGAGCCTCCAATCCCAACGACCCGGACTGATTCACCTCCTCCACCCCATCCAGTCCAGGGGTTCAAGGAGTTTGGGGATAATCTGTTTGCACAATGGGATTCAAGGACCGATTTTCACCTCCTGAAGATGACTCACAAATTATTTTTTAGAAAAAATAAAGGACTAAGCCTGAAAAGACCTAGCTTTGTTTTTGGGAATAAAGCACCTTTTACAAGCCCTGAGCCTCTCAGCATAGAGAAATAGAGCTCAGCACCTCCTGGAGAAGTGTGTGTAGTACCCAAGTCATAGCTTGAAAGATTTTGATAAACAGCCTAGCAAAAAATCCAGTATTTCTGATAATATTGCATCTTCCTGCTAATTCAGCCTTCATTCTTGCTCTTTCCTTCTTTACCTGACTTCAATGCCCTGCCACAAATATGCTTCCCCTGTCTGACTCTGTGTGTTTCAGTGCTTTCCACTCATTTTGCCCTGCACGTGGGCACCTCTGCCTCGCCCTGCACTTCCAGTTACTACCAAGGATGCCGCCTTTCATTTTCAATTGAACATCCCACATCACCACTGTTTCTTGCAAATCCTCATTCTCTTGACACCTGCATGGCACAGACAATTATCACTTTATGAGATAACTGATACCTAAAAGCTACCTAACCCGTCTAAGGGCACTTTATACATAAGGGTGGATCTAGGATTTAGACACACCTAATTATCATTAGTCTTAATACTTATAACCTGTCATTATAATTCTAATATTGCACATTAGCCAGATTTATTATGGAGGCCAGGCAGGCCAAGGCACGAGATGGGCAAGAGAAGGAGCAGAATGCAACATAAATGCTTGCTGCAGAAGGGGATCTAGCAGTGCAATTCAGATGTTTCCTCTGGATGGCATAGTAAAATAAAATAAAAAGGAATAGTAGAGCTTTTCTGGTTGGTTTGTTAGTTGGTTGAGTTTTTTGGGGACAATTTAACTATAAACATGTTTCACTGTGCTCTTTGCCACGAGAACAGAGCTTTTTTTGCCCAATAGGTTTGAAGGAACCTATGTCTCCTGCCAGTTTTTCTTGCTGAGATTAGAATGTAAAAAATAATAAATAGAAGAAACTCATCTTAATGCCAATAGAATCTGACACTCTGTGGTGACTGTGGTCTCCATGTTGGTGGGTTTTCTAAACTTCCTGTGCTCCCTAAGACCAATACTGCAAAGGGTCAGCAGAACTGCTCACTTTCAATCACAGAATCATTTTGGTTGGAAAAGACTTCTGAGATCCTCAAGTCCAACCACCAACCTGACATGCCAAGACCCATCACTAAGCCATGTCCTCTAGTGCCACCACATAATGAAATGTGTTTGTGGGAAGGTAGACGCATGGACAGATCTCCAGGTGCTACTGAGTGTGCCTGCTGCCTACAAGAGAAGCTAAAATACATATTTTCTGACACCTAACTGCAGATATCTCCATCTGAGAGTGATTCTCACCTCTTTGCCCTCCTTTCTCCTGTGGCAACCACAGAGTTTCACAACCAAGGAATTGCTATGGTAAAAATCCGTAGAAAAAAATGAGGGCTAAGGATAATGCTTTGTTACTATCTGCAATAATAAGGCAGGCCATTTCCTTTCAGACAAATGAACCTTCAGACCAATTAAGAAAATTATAGCATGGCAGAGGCGAAGGCAATAGCAATTAAGGCGGCTTCCTCTTTAAGATTTAATCTTACTATGCAAAGCAGCTGTGTAAGCATCAGAGTGCTGCTCTGGGATTTCTAAAACCAGAAAATCAGTGAGGGCCAACAGCAACAAAACCAAAAACATTTTCATCAGTATTTTGGGTTTTCTTTTCCATAAGGAGAATTTAAAATTAATGTTATGAGCTCCAGCTCTGTGCTTCCTCCACCAGACGAGATTGCTGGGTTATGTGGTTTGCAGCTCTGTATCTGAAGCAAGAAATTATTTACAGTGAAATATAAAGTCCCTAGGTTTGTTGTTTTTTTTTTCTTCTTCCTATTTTAGAAACATTTAGCTTTCACAGTGAGGGGAGGATGCTTATTTCTCCATCTATAAAATAATTCTTTGTTGTAAGACAACAGAAATTCAGGTGATGTTAAAGGGATGCTGCAATATTGCCAGTTACTCTGCTGCATTTTCATCCCCCCCCTCCCCCCTTTTAATTTTCTATTTATTTTTTGAAAGAACGTTGACTACAGTTTGTCTTGAAGGCTTTTATCTAACATCTACTTATTTATTTGTTTGTTTACGAATAATCTTATACAAACTACGAATTCATCTCACTTGACACTGTAAGGGAAAAGCATTATTCTACATGGTAGGTAGTTCAGAGGCTGTGAGTTGAACAAGTCGTGTATACATAGATATTGTTAAAAACAAAGAACTCAAAAGTTTTGAGTTCCTTATCTACTTCTATAAAATATTTGGTTTGGTAACTCATTTAATTGCTTCAGCTATCGATCACGGTAATTATTGGTTACTTTTCATTCCCACAAATTATGTGACTCATTACACTCTGCAGATTGCTGTCACATCTCTATTGGCTGCATGCATTCCTTTGGTTATTATTCTGATTTGGTGGTCATGAAGCATAAAAAAAACACCTAAAATATAGATGATTTTATTTTAGCTTCTGTTTTAATAATCTGCCACACAGAGATAACTCGGAGGTGAATGATGTAAACATGATCAAATTAATTGCATCAGTGTTTGTCAGGCCTTGCAAATTTATTTGGGTTGAGGTTATAGACCTATGCTTCAATAAATGTTTTCTCTGGGAGCTCTATTCCCAGACACTAATGGCAATTTAGCATGAAATATTGAATGTGAACGTATTTCCTTTGAAAGGGAAAATTCCACAAGGCGTTTATTGTCTGACGTGTCAAACAATGCTGTGTTTGCCCACAAGGTCATTGCATATCCAGCTGAGCAACCCTCACAATGGCAACAGTTCGAAGGAAAACCAGCCTAATTTTACAATAAGATTTTTCAGCAAAAAGACAAGATGGGGAAAATGTGTATACCATGCTGTGTGGGACTTAAAATTATCTAATAATCATAAGCTGATATCAAAACAGTTGCAACAAGGGATGGTATCACTGGGGAAAACATTCTGTTTCACAAGATGTAGGGAACGATTGCGTAAAGGTGTCTCCCAATTTCTCTTCTCAATGACAGCATATAAAAGTGCTCATAATTCAGGTGTCTTTAGCTGCCTCTGCTGACTTATTCCTCTTGGTGACTGGGTAAGTCCAATAAAACTGCATCCGCTTGGAATTATAGATGTGTTTTTATAGGTAGCGTTAATAGGTGGTTATATAATTTATCTTGTTTTAGGGTAGGAACTTTTTCTCTATGAACATCTTACTTTGAAAACGTAAATGTGTGAATAGGGTGGGCACCGATATCATTACTTGAGCAGGGAAAAAAAACAACAGGAGTCTGAAAAGTATGGGTGGCAGCAGTTCCTAGGGATTCAGCTACTGTCTCCATTTAGAAGAGCTGAAAAATGCTGCTGCTTCTCCTGTTGATGCTTCTGAATTTGAATACAGAAAAGCGATCAGAAAGTTCTAGAAGAAACCTATGAAACTTTTGGTGAAAGGCAAAGCTTTCATGTACAGTATGAAAACAGGAGACTGTATCTAAGATGAATATTGCAGTTCACAAGAGCTTAGCAATAAAATTAGAAAGAAGGTTCCCAGTTCTCATGGGATCTGACTGACATTTCTACTTTGAAACTGGGAAAACTCATCCCATGCGTGCATATAACTTTTTCATCTTCAACAACATCTCTCCTCTGACTTTGTACTGCAATTTTCCACAATTGTTTCTACATCTAGACTACAGATTTATGAAGTAGTGTAGTAGTTTTGACCCCTTCACATATTTTGTCTGATAAGGGAAGTTGTGCTATGCATCAAAGTCTTAAGCAGCAGACCTTTTTAAAGAGAATATCCAAGGAGAGTGGACACTCTAACACTGCTCTGGCTTCTAGTAAAAAATAAATGAAGAAAAAGCCCTACCAAAGCCAATGATGTGAAAAAAAGGAGAGAAAGTCTTAATTGGAAATACACTATGGGGCAATAGAGCACTAGAGAGGAATGGAAGTTGACTAGAATTCTCTACCCAGTCATTCCTCTCACTTGGTTGGAGAGATGCGCAGTGCACAAGTGTACCTTAGGAGGGAATGGATTCTTCCTTAGAAATAATGGTATATTTTTTTAATTCACTCCTTGGTTGGATATTAGGATCTTCTCAGATTTTTGTCATAGCAACTCAGGTTGCTATAATACTGCTTGTTCTTTCACTCCTCCAGTTGTAACCATCAGGCTAGTGCACTCTGTGCCTTTCAGGTTGACCTGCCTTCTGGAAAGATGTCTTCCTATGGACAGATGATTAGCTTCCGCTGTGCTCAGCCGTGCGAGGTGACGTGTCCTCAACCGTATACCGACTCTCGGAACGAGCCATGTATCGCTTCGTGTGGAGATTCAAGAGCAATTGTGTACGCACCACCCGTTGTCGTGCATTTCCCAGGACCCATTATCAGCTCATGTCCTCAGGAAAGCATCGTGGGAACTGCCATACCTGAGATTGAGGGTGGAGGCGGCTCCTATGGTGGAGGCGGCTCCTCTGGTGGAGGCGGCTCCTATGGTGGAGGCGGCTCCTATGGTGGAGGCGGCTCCTCTGGTGGAGGTGGATCCTATGGTGGAGGTGGATCCTATGGTGGAGGCGGATCCTATGGTGGAGGTGGATCCTGCGGGATAGGCTCCCATAGCTCTGGAGGCTCTTATGGGGGTGGTTCATATGGTGGGGAGGGCTCGTGTGGTGGTGGATTCTCTCGTCTGGGAGGCTTTTACCGAAGCTCATTTTATTCAGGATTTGGTAGAAATTATTTCCCATTTTATTCTAGGTACTATAGGTACCGCTATGGAAACTGTGGGCCATTTTAAGTCTTTAAGACAGAGTCATGACAAGAAATGATAAGATACAAACCAATGGTTGACATATAGGGCTGGAAATCAGATGTGTCAAGCAGCCTCTGCTCCAGTCAGTAGGAGCTGGGGTTGCTTGGCGTCTCTTTGTGCTATGTTTTGTCTAAGGCTTAAAATCCCAATGTTGCCTCACTTTGTCATTTGCTCATGTTATGTTTTGATCTTTCTGAACTTGAAGAGGGTAAAACAATTAACGGGACATGACTGTGGACGATTTTGGCTGAAAGAACACCTTGTGAGCCCCGTGTTCTTTTGAACACCTGATTGATTGTAGTCCTTGTAGAAATGGAAATTACATTCTTTGTCTCTGTGTTGCCTCATTCTACAAGAATGTATTCCACATCTTGTTTGTATTAAAACCCTGTTGCATCATAGCATGGTCTTTCTGACTTTCATTTTGCTACAGTTCCTTAGCTACAAACCAGTCTGATACAACTTAACTTTGTACATCAATTCTGAAGCATCAATGACTATCATTAGGCACCTAATTGCTGTCTGCAGTCAATATCACTGTCACTTATTCTTCCTTAGAGTTACTTTCCCTTTACTGTTGTATACATGCTAATAAATAGAACTGAATCATAAACTAGGATATGTTGTAAGGACCTTTGGAGGTGGTCTGCTACAGCTCCTTCTTAAAGTCAAGATAACTCTGAAGCTTAGAAATTCATCTTGACATCTGTGTCAGACATTTGGAGCTGTTTTGATTGTGTTGCTTTTCACAAGAACAGGCTCATGTGTAGGCTGAGCATAGGCTGCTGTGCCAAGCAAAACATTCACAACCTCACTCTGATTGTCTTAATCCTTGTGGTTTGTTGATTTAATTGGAGAGCTTATTCAGGAAACGATTGGATCTTGTTAAGAACATCGCAGTGGGATCCCTCAGGCAACTGCTATAAGGATGTCCCCGTGCTCTCTCAGAATTAAAGATCCTGAAGTGTCTCACACATATTCACTGACAGAATTTCTTGAGGATAAGACTCTTACTCCACAACTTTACATCTGACTTCTATTTTTACTCTTAAAAAAAGTATGTATGTATATATATATATGATCTTTTATATCTTTTATATAGGTCTCCTATGCCCGCAAGCCTTCTGACAAAGCAGGAATTTCAATAAGAATATTTTGGAGAAATATTCAGGTTAATATACTGTGGGTTTATGTGTACTGTTAACAGAGTTTTGTTGGAGTTACGACTCCCAGAATTAATTTATGAGAAGCCTATCGAGGTAAATTATGATATTCTGCCCATCAGACCATAACAGGTACAATTAGGCAATAATGCATGTTTTGATTGCATAGAAAGCAAGATTGCTTTTGTTTGGATAGAAATCCTTTCTCTTAAAATAAGAGTAGTGTTCTCAGCTGCAGAGTGAGGGCGTGTACAGGGTGCATGTGTTTGTTGTATGTGTGTGAGAACTGGGGTCCAAAAGTACTGACAGTGTTTTCGACCTGGTGCTCTGCTTCTAGCCTTAGCCCAGGAATGTTTTTCTTAGGATTTTCTTTACTGCATTGCTGTCAGCCTGAGGCAGCAGTGCCCCAGCAATTTCCACTCCTGTTACTCAGAGTTTCGTTCCTCAGATTATTGAGTAAGAACTGCATGAGGGGTGTAACTCTCTTTAGTAAAATGTGAGGCACAGCCTTCACTGAAGCCACGTGTGTCATAGTTTATATAGACATTTCCTGGCTCAGTCTCCAATCCACTAGCTCTGATTTTCTTAGTTCATCTTACACGTCTCACTGGACAGGTGCAAGTTCATGGAGCTTGTCACAGGTTCAATTCCCACTCATTCTCTGTGATCTGTGTTATCCAAAATGTTCTCAAATTTAGTGAGTACTCGAAGTGACTCCTTCCAGGCTCATTCACAAGGAAGTACCTAAGTGCTTTCCTGCCTCGTAAGAGATTGGTGCTTGCATGCAACCATGCATTAGGACATTGAATTGCACTCCCATTTGTGTACATGGAGCTCCACCTGCCATTTTGACTCTCTTAAGTTCTGTTTCACTGAGCCTAGCTGGTAAAGTAGAAGGGCGGAAAAGGAAAACTGGAAAGCCAGGGCTATAATTCAACAATACTTTTAATATGACGTGAAGTAAGCATTACAGAATGGAAAAGTGCAGTCTGTTAATGGTCTATTACACAGTCCAAAGTCAACCAGAAGTTCTACATTGATAACAAAAGGTGCTGTGCTTTACCTTATAAAGCTGAAATCTTGGCAGAAATGTCCCACTTTCAAATATCAAAACATTTCCACTCCACCAGGAAATACATGGTACAAGGCCAATAACAATTGAAAAGAGAAGAGATTACATGAAACTGCTGTTGATAGAAGATGAGGCATGACATGGAAAGGAGGCAAGAGCCTGCTTTTTGGAGGTATCAAGCAAGAAAAACTCCCACTGACACAAAGGGTTTTCATCATCTCTGGAAGACAGGCCCAGCTGCAGACTCAGACCTCACATTTTCATCTCCCAGGTCGACGTGTGGTCTGCAGGAATTCATTCAGGCTGCTTTAAAAGGAGCCGCAGTTTCCAAAGCGGGATCCACGGTAGCTTCTGTAGGACTGCTTGCCGTAACAGCCCCCAATCCTTGACGAGCCCCCGAACCCAAAGGAGCCCCCATTTCCAAAGGAATCCCCCATCCCTGACACACCTCCACACCAAGCAGAGCTCCCCATCCCTGACATGCCTCCATACCCAACAGAACCCTGAGCTCCAAAGTAGCCTCCCATCCCTGACATTCCTCCAGCCCCAAAAGAGACCCCTTTCCCTGACATGCCAACAGAGCTCCCCATCCCATGGGATTCGTCAGAGCCATATTGGATTGCAGGACCGTATGGCTGGGGAATTGAAGTTCCCACGATGCTCTCCTGGGAGCAGCTGGTGAGGGTTGGGCCTGGGAAGGTGAGGACAACCGGTGGGGCATACACCACGGCTCTTGAGTCCCCACAGGAGGTAACACAGGGCTCAAGGCTTCTGCTGCAGGCGTATGGCTGCGTGCATGCCACCTCACAGGTGGGCAGGCACTCAGAGCTGATGTTCATCATTTTTCTCGGGTTGAGGAGGTGTAGCTAGAAAAGACAGTGTGCAGTGGGGAAATCATTACACTCAGGTTTCCAGTACATGCACTTCATCCTTCCCAACAGCTGCCCACAAAGCTCAAGCTTCTCTTCTCATCTCCATTTTTTCCCACAGTTTTCTTCCTGACCGAACCTTTTTTAAGGCTTCTCACTTCTTCCTTTGTGTGTCAACCACATCTTTTATTCTTTAGAATCTCTCAGAAAACATTGCTCTCTGAGACTAAGTAACCCAGTCCTTATACAATTACTCTCTTAGAAAAGTCTCATTCATTCCCTTTTCCGAGTAAACTTGCACGAAGGTTTACTTCTAAGAAAATCTCCACTGGAAAGGAGCAGATGAGGCTCTTCTCAACTCTGTTCTTCACTGTATCTTACTTTTTTTTGTCTATAGGCTTCTGCCCTTTCTTCAACTTTTCTAAAATTACTAGCATTATACAGGATAAGAAAACATACATAAATTCTAAGTGATCTATAGCTACAAAGATGTATATTGAGATACAGACTTACCCTGTTGTCTCCAAGGAATATGTCAGTGGAGATGGAAGGATAGATTTCTTAGTTCCATGCCCTGTTATATACATCCTTAGACAATAGGATGGATATGAGGTCATCCATTGTTCGTTGAATTCTTGTCATTTATCACAAAAACATATTATTCTAATCTTTTTAATTGTTCTCCTTTCAGTTCATAATTAGTGAATTACAACACCCAGTAGTTTCCTTTTGTCCAAACTTAATGATTCTGGTTGAAACAGGAGTTGATCTCTCTGTGTGTTTATCTGTAATGGCTTTCAGGAAGGTACCTAACTGATGTGTCAGTCCCACAAATTATTTGCAAGCCTGGGGTTTAGGTATAATACCTCCCAGATTGCATCACTTTAATGGGGGACTCAGCATTCTTTACACCCCCACCTGTGCTTTTGACTGAATGGTTGATCCAGAACCATGGCAGAATTAGGCCTCTTGGATTACTGTGAGCACAAACCAGGCATTACCCTGGGAGGTGAGAATGGGAGGCCTGAACCTGCAGATGGGGCTTCTTTCGGTGATGGTGAAAACCCTTTGTGTCAGTGGGAGCCTCCCTTGCTCGATACCCATGAAACACAGGCCCACACCTCTTTTTGGCTTGGTTTTATTAATGACAGCTTCACCCTATGATTATAGATACCTATTTTCATTATGCCAATGTTAAAAAAAAAAAAAAAGTAAGTGGAAAAGCCTGACACAAAGATTGTCAATAAAACTGTGACAAAATAAGAAGGACAGGTGGAAAGTGAACTCCTCATAGGCAGTGACTGTTGTAGCTGTCCCTGGAAATAAGAAGGTTTCTGCCTCATGTTGTGTTGCCATCTCAGCATATCCTATTTACCCTTGGAATGAAAATAAAACTGTGTTCAGTTTTTCATAGAATCATAGA
The DNA here is from genome assembly GCA_023055505.1 of Callipepla californica brunnescens. Classification (NCBI taxonomy): domain Eukaryota; kingdom Metazoa; phylum Chordata; class Aves; order Galliformes; family Odontophoridae; genus Callipepla; species Callipepla californica. Next base: position 427,024 of record JALIRH010000132.1, on the reverse strand, counting down.
ATCATAGAATCATAAAATAATAGGGGTTGGAAGGGACCTCAAGAGATCATCAAGTCCAACCCTCCTGCCAAAGCAGGTTCCCTGCACCAGGTAGGGTGTCCTTTCTTGCAAGGACAGTTTTGGTCCTATCTTTTCCACTAGCTCATTAGGCTTCCTAGAGCTTTTAACGTAGCCTATGAGTGGCAATTATGTGTTTTTATGGTAATATGATAGTAATTGCTTAAGTAATACAGGTGTTAGGAAAATGGGTAGTTGAATGAGGCATTTAAAATTAAATATGCAAAGCAGTCTGGGATTGCATTTCTGTAGGGCGCAGAGGTTTCTGAAATGACTCAATAATTTGTGCTTGTGTAGGATCAGGCAACAAGCAGAAGTCCTTTGCCTCGGATAAATCATTTTCCATAAGCGCAAATATTTAATTTCATGTCAAATGAGGGAAGAGAGCTGAAATGTCACATCTCAATAAAATCAATCACATAAGCTTTCTTTGATGTCTGACATTGACCACCTTGTATTGGCAGGATAAATTGCAGAAGCAATTTAGGATTTTTCTTTCACTATGGCCTTAACAGCGGGCCACATTTATATGACAACATAATTGCTTTCAGATCTCAGTGGCTTGCAAGGGAATGTTTCATAAGTGATGAGTAACATGAGACTGAGAAATAATGCCCTGTTTTGTTGCTTTCTGCAGTTACTGCTGGGAGTAGAAATGCAATGAGACTGACGGGAGAATTTCCATTCAGGTCTGCTGAATCCTAAAGACACATTTAAGCCTCACTCTCCTGTTTTAGACCAATGATCCTTGGAAAGCAGATGGCTAAAGTCAAGAACCAAGCAAAGATATATATATTTGCATTTTTTTTCTTCGTATTTCATGTTGAACTATAAAATCACTCATGTTGGGCAATCGTGAGGGAGGAGCTGAAACACAGAGTCTATCAGCAGAGACAGATGACATAATCCAACTGTCTTCAGTCTCAGGTCCCACTTTGAAAATCTATCTTATGTATCTTTGTCAAAGATAAGGTGAAAAGTGTGGTCATAGAAATAAATAATTGAAGCTTTTTTTGAGGCTGTGGAGAAAAAAAGATTTTTCTCTTAAAGATTTAAGCAACCAATGCTCAGCTGTTAGCCAGCTGCATGAAGACGTGTTTCATAATCAATGAGATTTAAAGGTAAAAAGTTTAAAAAGAAAAACATAAGGCAAAAATACTGATGCAAGATAGTTTTAATGAGAAGTACAGTGCGTATTTGGTGAAGGCGGTCACAGAGCACACAGGACATTTCCCTGTGACCTCAGTGCAGCTCAGAAATGGGAGACATTGGCTTTTCAGAAGTAACTACAGCTTCCCCCACCAGATCTGCGAAACCCAGAGGAGCCACTGCCTCCATAGCAGCTCGCTATGCTAGTAGAACGCCCACCCCCACAGGAGCCCCCACCGAAGGAGCTGCCTCCTCCAAAGCCACCTCCGTAGCTGCTCCTGGAGGTGATGGATCTTCTGCCTCCGTATGAGCCCCCAGAGCCAAATGACCTGCCCCCTCCAGTGGAGCCTCCCATGCCACCTCCATAGGAGCTGCCCCCTCCATAGGAGCCCCCTATGCCACCTCCGTAGGAGCTGCCTCCACCGTAGGAGCCCCCAGAACCAAGGAAGCCCCCTGATTCACCAGAGCCCATTGACCCTGGGTAGCCCCCGATAGGTGATGGGAATGAGGTGCCCACGACGCTTTCCTGCGGGCAGGAGCTGATGATGGGGCCTGGGAAGGTGATGACCACGGGAGGAGGGTAGACAACAGCACGGGAGTCCCCACAGGAGCTGACACAGGGCTGGCTGCAGACGTTGGCGTAGGGCTGTGGGCAGGTCACCTCGCAGGGTGAGGAGCATCTGCTGCTCAACAGTTGTCCTCCTGAAGACATCTTTTGTGATGTAGATTGACCTGCAGCAGGGCATAAACAGAAGGACAGGACTCAGAAGCTGGTGTGAAAAAAGTTTGCAGCACTGAAGTTTTGCATTAGGATGGGGAAAAAAAAAGGTGAAAGATGACTTGAGAGAGCTTTGGATTTATCTCCCTCACACTGTTTTCTGCACATGCATGAACTAGCAGCTGGTGCTTCCCAATTTGCTCCCTGCTGCTCTAGAAATACTGATGAACAGATAGAGAAGAGCCAAAATGTCTGAGCCTTAAGAAGATGTTTTAGAGTTTTTTGGTTTATAATGTATAGCTCTGCAGCGATCTGACAACACTGAACTGATCAGAGCATCTGCGAGTATTCTTACTGTTAAACATCCATATCTACAAAGGCATGCCTTAAAATTTCAATAAAAACTAGAAGGAAACAAACATAGCTTAGCACGACGCTTCCTATAGAGGAACTATGTCCTCTGAGAAGTGCAGAAAATAATTTCCTAAAGCTTTCTATAGAGAATGAAGGAGATCCAACTCACCAGTTCTGGAGAGGTGTAGGTGAAGAGCAGCTGTGGATGAGTCTGCAGTGCTCAGAGCACTCGTATTTATATCCCTTCTCAGACCACCAGTAGGATGTGAGCCATGCTTTGTGCAAGAGCTTCCTACCTATTGCCAAACTATGTTTTGCTGTATGGATTATTTCGTTAATTGTTCTAATTGTTCTCTTAAGTGATGTGATCACAACTTTATTCTCAACTCCAAGTCACGTTACTAGCATTTTACAAGCGTAATGAGTTTTAGTTTATTCTCTGACCATGACAGATTCACACGGCAGCTGATATTGTCCCTGGCCCTCACTGAAATTGAAATGGGAATGATTCAGTGCTTCTATGTAAGGACTGTATCCAGCTGATAAACTGTTTTCACACATAATATTCAATTTCTCCAAAATCAGGATAGCAACAGTTGGGTGGTGAGCAGAATGCTGCCACTCACAAGTGGTCAAAGAAGCAGAAGGCAGTGCCCAGGGTCTACGTAAATTGGTATTTCTCAACTGTAGGAGATTGACATTAACTGAGCAGCTAACGAAGAACTGCTGACTAGCAAAAGCTGTCAAATCAGGAGCTGCCCACTGATGCCTGACAGAACTCGTTTGCATTCTGATGCAAGGTTTTAACTGTATAAGCTCCTCGTGCTCTATTTTCTTATGGTGTTTGAAAACTCAGGAAACCTGTGTTGGAAACATTAAGCATAGTGTGACAAGTGGAACAGGCTGGAAACCAAACCAATTTGTTTCAGATCGTCTGTGGTTGCTCTCTTCCCACAGCTGTGACTGAGAGCCAAAGTCTGCATTTCCTTCCGATTATTTGGACTCAGAAACAAAACACTGAAGTTGGATGTTTGATACTGCTGCCATGTATCCACCTGACACTCGTTATAACTCCACAAAATCACATCTGATGAGCTCCCGTTGGTTATTGGTAAAGGAAATTTTGCATGGGGAGATCTCTTCCAATTTCTGGACTCCTACCCCTGTCTGCTGGTACACGAAACTTCCAAGCACCATTCCAGAAATACTGCTGGGGCATTCTTGAATTAAAAAAAAAAGAAAAGAAAGAAAAGAGTATTTTCCATTCTTAAGACTCTTATAGTTGTTTGATTTTAAACCATTTTTAAACACACCCCACATGCATCCATTCTGCGTCCAAAAATTCTTTATTTTTTCCCTAGTGATGCCTCCTGGAGAATGTCTGCATTGCTGAACTATCTCAGCTCTCCTGGAAGGTGACAGAAGGAGGAGAGAAATAAAAACATTAAACGTTCTCACGCAATGCTTCCTTGTAGTTAATTGGATGACACTGTACAATTGATGAACCTCCTCTGTAAGCACTTGGAAATGACCTGCCCCATCTGAGGAGCTGCAGGGATGAAATTCACAAATCTCCCAACTATTTGGTATTCTAAATTACAGCAGAATCTACAGCAGAACAGAAAATGTTCCCCCTGACAAATGAAAACTTGTGTCTTTGTCTTCCTAAAGACTGATGTCTTCACCTTGCTCAGCAAACAGGGCTCAATTCATTGCCATTGCAATTCAAATGAGGTCAGGAGATGGCACCGGTCATAAAAACGAATATAAAAAAATTATTTAAGGATTACAGTAAAACGAAGGGCGTGTTGAGTGTACAGAGTGATGTGGGACTGATTTACTAACCATTATCAGTTATCAAAACAATTATTACAATTAGAATTAGCTTATACAGCAAAATGCTTTGCTGGCTAACTATCATGCCCCGTGTGCAGAAGTGTGTTGCATATCCTGCTAGCAGGTGGAAGGACTGTATAAAAGCACTGCTTTTCTTCCAGGTTCACCAACGTCCTATTCACTTCATCAGGTTTTCTCTGTGAGCCTGGTAAGTACTTCTCCTTAAGTTTCTTTACAATTAATAAGACGCTACTATCGCTGTTTAGCTGTGGAGTGAACTCTATGTCAGATCCCTGTGATGCTCAGAAATGTCAGTTAAATATTAGGATTTTTCTAGCCATTTAGCTGTAGCCATTGGTAGATAAATGGTCTTAAAATGTGAGGCTGTGTCCTTCCAAACTACAAAGGGAAGGGGTCAATTAAATTCCTTTAATTTGATAAAGAGGTTACAACTTGCACCTTGGCAGCAACTAGAAGATATTTATATACAAATGCGGAAGCAATAGCCTCAGTTGATTTCTGCTTATAACTACACAATCTGGCAAATCTGTTTCCAAAGGAACCCATTAATTGACATGAATGATGCAGAAATTTGTCTCTAGCAGAAGCAGTGGTGGAACACTGACCATAACAAACAATGGTTCAGATCCATGGCAGGAGAAAGGTACTTTGGAAAGATTTATTTCTTACTGTCTGCTACACCAGACTGAGTTTGAATCTGTATTATTTAGACTTAGACATACGGAACAATGTTTCAGTCTGAAGAGAAGATAGGTAATATTGTAAGAAAATATAGAAAGAAAATAGTCTCATGTTGTATGAAAATAATTTATTCTAGAAGGAAGCACAAAGTTTCTGCCATCACAAAGCTTGTGCAAAAGAACAGAGAGGCACTTATATTCTACTTTAACTCCTTAATGGCTTCTGCAGGTGTATCTACAACACAAAAGATGTCTTCAGGAGGACAACTGTTGAGCAGCAGATGCTCCTCACCCTGCGAGGTGACCTGCCCACAGCCCTACGCCAATGTCTGCAGCCAGCCCTGTGTCAGCTCCTGTGGGGACTCCCGTGCCGTTGTCTACCCTCCTCCCGTGGTCATCACCTTCCCAGGCCCCATCCTCAGCTCCTTCCCGCAGGAAAGCGTCGTGGGCACCTCATTCCCATCACCCATCGGGGGCTACCCAGGGTCAATGGGCTCTGGTGAATCAGGGGGCTTCCTTGGTTCTGGGGGCTCCTACGGTGGAGGCAGCTCCTACGGAGGTGGCATAGGGGGCTCCTATGGAGGAGGCAGCTCCTATGGAGGTGGCATGGGAGGCTCCACTGGAGGGGGCAGGTCATTTGGCTTTGGGGGTTCATACGGAGGCAGAAGAGCCATCACCTCCAGGAGCAGCTACGGAGGTGGCTTTGGAGGAGGCAGCTCCTTCGGTGGGGGAAGCTGTGGGGGTGGGCGTTCTACTAGCATAGCGAGCTGCTATGGAGGCAGTGGCTCCTCTGGGTTCCGCAGCTCTGGTGGGGGAAGCTGTGGTTACTTCTGAAAAGGCAGCGTCTCCCATTTCTGAGCTGTGCTGAGCTTGCAGAGAAATGTCCTGTGTGCTCTGTGACCGCCTTCACCAAATATACACTGTACTTCCCTGTCATTAAAACTATGTTGCACTCAAACTCAACTCTCTGTTTCTTTTTTTCCTTTTAACCTGTGTTTTCAAGCCATCTTCTGAGTAATTCAGCAAATGTGTGCGTGTTCTAAAGGAGAATCAACCAAAGCATTGTGGTTGATTGGTAAGATTGATAAATATTACACCAGATCCTGTAATATTTGTGGTAAAGTCATGTGGCATAGAATCAAAGAGGTAAATCAACCAGTGCCCTCCTAGAAATACAGCCTAGTCACAGACATACTCCTTTTGAGAATAGGAACCCACAACATCTGTTTAAATTCTTTGTAATGTAATAATTCTTTGATACAAAGGGCTCTGTTTTTATATTTTTCTAAAGAATTTCTGGATATTGGGATTTGTGTGCACATATGCCCTTGGGCTCTGGCTTAACTAAGTGCTCCCTGTTCCGTTTAGTTCTTATGAGGATACTTTCCCATAATGACATGACTCATCCTTACAAATCTGGTCGTACAACTCTACTCACTCAGCTTTTTTGAGAGAAGGAACTTCTGGACAACACAAATTGGAAAATATTACCCAGTACTTCAAATCTATTCCCTAATTTCTCTTGGAACTATCACTCAACAGCCACTTTTGATTTAAAATCTTTTGGGAGTCATTCATTCCTGCCAAATTATTTCAATTCCTAATTATAAATAATTTTTTGCATATCCTTCCTTCTCTAATCACAGCCTGCTTGGAGAGATCTCTCCTTCCCCCACAGTCATTTGCATCTACTCTTGGTCTTATTTCACAGAAGCTATCCAGTATCTTTGATTTGTTTAGTGTAGAAAGGCTCACACAAAGGGATATAAAACTGTAAAACATTCCTTCAAGGAGAAAGGCACTAAAAACCCCTCCAGATCCAATGGGATTGCAGGAGATGAAGAAGGATTACAGTGCAACAGTGCAAGACCAAAATTAGTCTGAGTGGGAAAGAACTCTCTCCCAGCTGCAGGAGCAGTGATGCGGTGCCAGAGTGACAAACAAGACAGCTGGGACTCTGTTGAGAGCAGCTCAGACAAACCTTTCCAAGGAATAACTCAGGGGAGAGTATGGGATGAGAAACCTCAGCAGTTCTCTTTCTCTTTTTTGAGCCCTTTGGATTGCTCAGCAATTTCTGAAGGGTGTTCTCCTCTTGGAGCAAGACTGCACGACTACGTCTTCATCTCTGGCTGTAAAAACGCAAATAAATAACACCAGGAGAAAAAAAATGCATGGGTGGATGCTAGAGCTGGGCTCAGGTGCTCCCTCTAGAGCCTCTCCCGGAGGTCGGGCAATGAAAGGAGGCTGCTGCAGTGCTGCTCCTGATGCCTGCTCTGAGGGAAGGAAGGCTGAGGCTGAAGGCAGGAGGCTGCGGCTGAGGCTGGAGAGGTCCTGAGGCTGAGGTTGGAGGGGTCCTGAGGCCGTGGACACAGGTCAAAGCCCCAGGAGGAGGTTGTCGACTGGGCTGAGCACCAGCAGGATGCAGGATGTGGGATGACAACTAAGGGAAGGAGCTGGGATAATGCCAGTCTCCACTCTCTGAAGGTGCCAGAGGCAGGCAGACATGTTGGGCTGTGCCTGGACAGCAACCGCTGAAATCCTCTCTCAGCATCACATCTCATCTCCCCTGAATAGCTCCAGAACAGTGGGTAAAATCTGCAGATGCAGCTCTGCCTGGGTAAGAATAATTCTGATTGCCACCATGCTCTTGGGTTCATCCAAGCAAAGGGTACCTGCACACACTGAATAGTTACTGGGTTCCCAACCTTCCAACCCTCCCTTCCCCCCCCATACCCGTATGTATACGTTCTCCTTTATTAGTGATGTTGCAACTTCTGTGCTATCAATCGTCTCTTGGAAGGGAAGGGATTTCAGAGGATCCTCTAGGCAAAAGCACTTATTGAAAATGTTCTGAGGAAGTGCTTTCAGATGGCTTTGCAAACACCCACTAATGTTTTATACATGCAAAGTATTGTGGTGTTAGGAGGTTAATAACAGGCTGCCAGTATTAAACTCCACAGTATTGAATCATAGCGTCACTTTAAAATATATGTGTCAGGGCCACCCATGTGATTCTCTGATTCAAGCAATGATAAGCACCTTGGGAATTTGGATCTCTTTGTTTTGTTTTGTCTTATTAAAAGCCAGCTCTGCATTTGTTAGCCTAGTCATACTATTTAAAATACGTTGGCCAAATATTCACCTTTCTGAAACAGGGCATATTTACAAAATTAAACAGTATTATGTCATCTGAGGGGGCTGGGTCTGTGCCTCAAGCACAGTGATGCTGTTCTCTGCATCACCAAAGCCTTCCTGAGCAATCTTAAATAAAGCAGTGGTGCTCTTTCCCTGTCCAGCCTGCGTGGTTAATGGGGATGTTCCAGCTTTGCTTTCTTAGCTGGAGCTCTGCTCCCTTACCCAGGTCAGGCACACTCTGGACTCCACATTTAGGATTTTTTTTCTGATGCAACTATGACCATAACCACTGGAGAAGGGACTGGAGGGACAGTGATTTAATCCAAACCAGACTGAGCAGTTCCTAGATCCTGCTGTCATCAAAGGGAGCTTTCTCCCCTCATGTTTCTTCCTCGGCTTGGCTGATGTTGCTGCCACACCAAGCCCTTGCACAGTAATGCATCCCTGCTCAGAAGAGACTCTGACATGAAGTGCGGAGCGACCACAGGTGATGCTCAGCCCCAGGAGCTTCTCTCCAAGGCAATTCTGGACACTACAGTCATACAGTGACTACAGTTTCTGTAAACATGCCCTAACTAGCTTCAAACTAGCAAGCACACTTACTGCTAATATTAGGTTAGGCTGTTATGCATTCTTGGAGGTCAACATGCTTAGGGAAGGAAAACAAACCTAAGTTTTCTAAAGACTGATGTCCCACAGAGGGTCTGAGCTTCTGCAGCATGGCTGGGGTTGTGTGTAAGCCAGGGTTTATCCCTACGGGCTGCCTTCACACTCTCAGGGTTTCAAGAATGGGTTTGATGCTTAAAACCCTGAAATGAAAGGAATCTGGGGATGGGACTGTCGAAGTCACATGCTGCTTAGAATAGGGTAATCAACACAAACAGCAAGCAAAACAATTACTGTAATTATACGTCAAATTTTGTTTGGGGAGTAATGGAACCTAATGCACAAATATGACGTTATTTTCTTGCATCAGCCTGGTGGTCCAGGACGGTATATAAAACCATCCATGATTCAGACACCTTCCAGCAGGTTCTCGTGACTTCTCCTCGGTGAACAGAGTAAGTTGGATTCTGATATAATTTCTTCTTTCTAAAAAGAAAACAAAAGCAAAAACAAACAAACAATAGATCAGCATTTATTAAAATATCTGGGTTTGTTTTGGGGCTGAATTTTGGATTAATATTCTGCAATTTTGTACAATTCATCAGGAGTTTATTTTCATGAGAAAGATATTTGCTTATTATTCATTTGAAGGTGTTGATGGACTGAGGTTTTAAAATCCATTTGAAATCTGGATAAAATTAAAGACATCTACTTCTGTTGTTATACAGGGATTTAATGCATATGGCCTTTAGGGAGCCTTGGTTTATTTTAGCAAGCAGAACACATCTGGCAGCACTGCTCAGACCTGATGGCTTCTGATTTGTATCTAACTTTGGGCAAAGACATGATGGGTAAATATTGAGATAAGCAGTACAAACAGTGAGATGGTGAGATGGCTGCAGTCATGCTTTGGAGCGGAGTAAGCCTTCAGGACACTGTGTATCTATAGATGTGGCCCTGCTGAGCTCCTGGTCTGAATTTGGGAATGAAACACCTGAGACCCTCTTGGGCACTTGTCCTGAATAACCCAGGACAATGTTTTGGCATTGCTAAATGCAGCTCTGCAGATGAAATGGGATCACAGTGAATGTCTACTTCAGGTGTATATTTCTCCAGGAGTTGCTTTGAGTGTTTTTGTTCTATTTATGCAAAGAAATGCTCTTATGCAAAGCATTCAACAGGCTGTAAAGGCATATATTAACTTATATGTATGTTTTGTACTGTTTGCTATGCGTTTGGGTTCGATTTCTCAGGCGTTCATTTCCCATGGTTTTGATTCTTCTGAGGGAGTTGCAGGTCAGTTGAAGAGCACTGAATTGATAAGTTGAAGCAGCTTGAAAGGGTGGGAGCCTGAAAATAATGTCTGCATTAAGGCTTAAGGGCCAGGAGAAGCTTTGGTGAATAATGTCTGTTTTGGCATTCTGTCTAAAACAAAAACAAACAAAATCCAAGAAAAATAGCTTGAGTCAAACTGAACCCCACCTAGGCTTTTCTAATACGCTGCTCAGCTAGACAAAAAAATGTAGGTAATCACTTAGGCTAAAAACAAAAGTGCTCCATTCAATCTCAAACAACAGATTGCCTAGCTCCTTCATTTGGCCTTTTGATTTGGCATTTGCATAAGCTCGAACTGTCAGTTCGAAATGTAGTTTTATGTTTTCCAGATTACTTCTCCACCCTTTGATTTATTTTAAAAGCAAAAGGACATAGAATCCACGGCATCTGTTCAGAGGGTTAGCGTTTGCTGAGCTCCAGCATTGACCCTGCCCTTTTGGCCCTTTGGGGTAATATTTGCTCCTTTCTTGAAGGTTTAGAGCACGGTGAAACGATGTCTTGTGAGAAAACCCTGTGCACGGATCCGTGTGCTGCTGCAGGCAATGTGAAACGCCCCGAGCCCTGCGCTGCTGCCTGCAGCGAGCCCTGCGTCATCGCCTGCCCCGACTCCCGCGTCATCATCTTCCCACCACCCGTGGTCGTCACCATCCCAGGGCCCATCCTCACCACTTACCCGCAAGAGACCATCGTGGGCTCCACGGAGTCAGCCGAGCTGGCCTCTGCCCTGGAATCGGGTGTAGCCATCGGCTCAACGCAGAAGGGGGCTGAGTGTGCACTGCCTTGTGCTGAGCCCTGTGCCACAAAGCTTGTGACAAATTGCGAGGCCCCATGCGTGGCTCCGTGTCCACCCCCGTGTCCACCTCCGTGTCCACCTCCGTGTCCACCTCCGTGTCCTCCCCCATGTGTGCCTCAGTGCGTGCCTCAGTGTGAGCCCCAGTGCGTGCCTCAGTGTGTGCCGGAGCGCTCCTACACTTATTCCACCCAGTGGAAGCATCCTTGCCAGAGAGGCTTCTGCAAGAAGCTCTAATCAGCCTACAGCAGAGAACAATCACAGGAAAACAGCAAGAAAAGGAGTGAACGGATATGGCACGTCATTTACAGGCATAGCTTTCAGGTTTCTTCCTTCTACAGAGGGAAGCGCCTCTAAATCAGGACCTTGCTTCTAATTCCTGTATAGTGCTTTAGCTTAGATTAATGCTTTCTTTATTCTTGTGGCTTTGCATCTTACATCTGTGCTTTTAACTTCCTCTACACAGTTTGACTGTGATTTAAACAAACGAAAAAAAGTACACCTAGGGATCTGAATGTCAGACTCAGCAAAAAAAATGAGGAAAAACAACATCTTGACGAAATGAGCCACACTGGAATGGGTAACTGGTTCTAGCTTTTTCTTGTTTCTAGAAATATATGCTTTTCTAGACTGCATTATTCTTTCTGCAAGTGTTTACTCCACTCTGCATTCACATTAAAAGGCTGCTGCATCAAACCATTGGCCTTCTGAATCTCCTTTTTCCTCTGCTACTCATTTGCAATTCTCTCCTGGAGATACTCTGCCTTACATAGAGGAACAGAAGCTGTCCTAGACCCTCTTCCCAGACCAGCCACAACTTGATGCCCAGGGGAAATTAAGGTTTGGTTTTTGGTTTTGCTGTGAAAAATAGGAAATCTGCTGTGCAGTCAAGGCTGCAGCCTGGAAACCAGTGTAAATACTAGTCATAGGGAAATGTGGATCTGTGTTTTCTAAGGCAAATGCCTCAAGATTGTAGCAAAATGTGTATTTTTTAAAATACTATATTCTAATGTGTATCCAGTCTTATTTGGAAGTCTTCTGACAGGTTGCAGTTCTTCATATTTCTGCATTAAAAGTTTCCCAGCCTGCTCTCAGGAAAGAAAAAAAAAAAAAAAAGAAAAGAAAAGAAAAAAATATTCACTCATGAATATTAGCAGTCGTCTGGAGACTTGAAGCACCAGTTCCTTATTTCTGTGTCTGCCCAGCTGGTGCCAGCAGTGAGTCCCTCCAGGCAGACGCTGCTTGGGAAGCCAGCGGTGTCCTGCTCATGCCAAGCAACTTCACATGCTGTTTTTATCCTAAAGATTATTTTTATTTCCTTCTTCTCTAATGGCTACGTATGCGTGCTGGCTTATTTATGGCACAGACTTTTTGTGCCTAGGAAATACTACGTCATTCTGGCAATTATACCCACCCAGAAACATCCCAAGATTTCCACAGAACAAAGGGCCGCCAGGGTGCCTCACTGGCACCTACTGTGGTATTACACATGTGTCGTGGTATGTTAATACAATGTTAATAGTATATTACTTGGGTTACATTCCCCAAGACTCTGTAATAACTCTGATCTGGAAAAAAAAAAGAAAAAGGTCATGATTTCACATACATTTACCTCCGTATTTACTCAGGATATTTTATTTTAGTAAATGGATGATTTTCAAGATAAAACTGCTTTCCTTTTGTTTTATGATGAAAGCTTTTAACAATCAAGATGCGTGGCTGCTTCCAATCATCTTGATTTCACAAGAGAGGGACCCTGGGACCCATTAGCTGAGCAGTTCTAAGTATACAAGATCACCTTCCAGCTGACCACATTTTAAAAGAACCTACTTTTTAGCAATGAAGCAGCTGCCACGACAAAACACCAAAGGTATTAGAGCAAATGTTCCTTCACTAGCAGGAACGCATCTTCCTCTTCACCGCCCATTCCTGCCAAGCACAGAGCAGGACACCCCACCATGGGGGAGTTGCTGGGACAGCGGGGCTGGAAGTGAAGACCCCAGAAGAAAAGAAGGGCAACAAAACTGATGAGGGGTCTGGAGCACAAGTCTTACAAGGAGCAGATGAAGGAGCTGGGATTTTTTAGTCTGGAGAAAAGGAGGCTCAGAGAAGACCTCATCGCACTCTACCACTTCCTGAAGAGGGGCTGTGGTGAGGAGGGGGTCGGCCTCTTCTCCCAGATAACTAATGACAGGACGAGAGGGAATGGCCACAAGTTGCGCCAGAGAAGATTTAGATTAGATTTGAGGAAAAATTTTTTCTCTGCAAGAGTGGTCAGGCACTGGAATGGCCTGCCTAGGGTGGTGGTTGAGGCACCGTCCCTAGCGCTGTTCAAGAAGCGTTTAGATGAGGTGCTAAGGGATTTGATTTAGTAGCTTAGTGGGTAGGGATGGTGGTAGGAGTATGGTTGGACTAGATGATCTTGTAGGTTCTTTCCAACCTAACGTATTTATGAATCTATAAGAAGCCCTGTGCAGGCCCCAGTAGAAATACAGGCCCTAATAGAAGTGCAGGCCCACTCAGAAATGCAGGCTCCAGTAGAATTGCTAAGCCCCAGTCAAGAGCAGGTCCACCCACAAGTCCAGGACCCAGTGGATGTGCAGGATGCCTGGCTGCATGCTGAGGCTGCTGCCACCCCGTGGTGCCGGCCTGCTCCTGTTGGGCCTGTGGAGAATTCTTGGAATGTGCTCCAGGCGAGCTGGAGTGCAAATTTAGCTGTAAATAGAGGTGCAAAATTTGTCTGAAAGCCAAGGGGCATGTTCCAGTGCACATTGCAGGCAAAGATCATGGTGAATCAGCCATAAAAGCAGTCTGGCTTCTTGTCCAGGGTCCTTGGTGCCAACTGCTGCTATTCCACAGCCTCTGCGGAGCTTCAGCAATGCTTATTAGCAAAGATAAACTTGATGAAAGCCTGCACTGGTCCTTTGCTTCTACCTATTTTTCTGTTTACCCTGTTTACACCAAATTTCATTTTCCCCACTGCTTTTCTTTTCTTTTTGTTATTTTGTGATGTTGCCGATGTGTTATTGAATGTGGGTCATTGTTACGTCACTTTTCACAGAAAAACATAATTGTTGCCTTAAAGCTAAGTGACACTTCCATGGAGAAGCTTGGATCAGACTCAGTTGTTGCTATCTTTTGACACATCTAACAGAAATTATAGTATTTCCTAAACACTACAGCTGAATTCTGGTGTTTGGTTGCTAATATAAATGAAGTAGCAGAAAGATTTGGCCATGCTAGCAGGGAAAAGCATCTAGACAAGGAGGAAAAGAAAGGTGATTGGGAAGGCTTATCAGTTCATGATTACAAGTGAGGAACAGATGTTCAGAATGTGGCAGGCTTTCAGAACAGCTTATTAAATAGAATCCCTGTAAAATCTGGTCCCCCTGGATTGGTGTGCGGCACAATATCACGTGAGATGAGTTCAGAAGCCCATATCTTTGTGTCGCTACTCTTCAGAGTTACTTGTCCCTAAAGTAATGCCATTGGCTACCTGTGATTTTGGTTATTCTTTGGAACTGCTGTGATAAAACACAATATGAAAGGTAATAGGTAATATAGAATCGACAAGTATCAACAATTAGTGCATTATGAGCAAGCAGCATTTTCAGAACAGTAAGGAATGTTTCATCACACATTGTGCTCACAATGCCATATCCTTCATCAAGATTTAATCTTTGCACATGAGTCAGCCTTGCAAGTCTTCAAGGCAATATTTATTTCCAAAACTTGAGTCAGTAAAAGATGCAAATGAACCAAAAGATAATATTTTACAAAGGTAATGTTTAAAAGGTAGATCCTCCCAAGCAAGTTCCTATTCCCTTCCTGTAACACTTCCATGGCAGCCTACAAAAACAAATCATCAGGTTCTAAGTGGCATAAGGAATAGATTTATGCCAAATGAGAAAGAGCAAGAGATCAGATCTGCTTTCACAATATTCTTCTAAATATGCATATCTGGAGCTGAGCACTATCCAAAGTAATAGCTGACCACATGTCATACGTATTCAGACCAAAGCCTAGCTGTGGTCAGAGAAAAATACATGGTGTATTTAATGCAGCAAACCCAGGCTGTTGACAAAGTTCTTGGTGATGATGTCTGCACTTCATTGGAATAGGTCAGGACACAGCTCTGTGCTCTGGGTTTACTCATCACTCTTCACCATATTTGTGTTTCTGTTCTTAATCTGTTCATGCTTTTTTTTTTTTTTTTTTCCAGCTGTTGAGCTTGCTGCCAATGTTTCGAAATGATCTCTAGATTATGTTGAATCACTGTGGAGATCCCTGAAGCAAGAGCCTGGGAAAGTCTTTGGCTTGCTCAGAACAGGTGTTTCAGGAGACACTGAATTCAGCTCTCTGACCTCAGTGCTGCACGGGGTTATTAGCATCCCAGTAATTGCTGGAGTGAGATGCCCCAATGTTGAGTAATTGTTCCTGTATAAAACATAACACTGGTGTTATTTCAGTACACTGCATAAATTCAAGCTTTTTTAACTGTATTTTTAGATCTTCTTTTTTCTCTCTTTTTAAAAAAACAAACAAACAAACAAAAAACACACAGCTCGCACTCCTGCACACAACTGAAAACATGGCTATGGCAGGGAGCCCATGTTTGCAAGGAGACAGCCAATTGCACATAGCTGTTGCCTGAAGGGTGCTCTGATGTTGCATATACCTTTGTTTAGCATTTAGAGGAGTGTTGTGCAAAAATGTTCACTACTTTGATGGCATAGTGTTACTGATGCTATACAGGTTAGCCTATTTTGCTTCCTGGAAATAGGGTGAGGAGTGGGAAGGACCTCTGAGATGGGCAAAGGATTCCAATAATGACAGATTGGGATCCATCCTGGTGGTGACTCTAATCATGTTTAATTGATGGGTGTTTGGAGATAGAACTCCAAAGCATGTGTTATTATACAGTTCAACATTTCTGGCTCAATGGACTTCTTTAGAACCTTTTGATTCTGGACTCTAACCTAAACTATGGACATCCCAAGGTACTTCCAGGGTTCTGAGCCAGTCACTGTGCTCCACTGGCAACTCAGTCCTTCTCAATATATGCAGTGCTCAGGGAGGAGGAGCTGGCTTGGTCTGACTTGACAAAGAAACACATATATTCCCCATTAAAATATCGACCCAACTCTGTTTTGAATTTGGCTGAAGGTAACATCCCTTTGAGATACGAAAGGACAGGGATGAAAGGTGAAACAGCAAACTCCCAGTCTGCAAAAATGAGAGATGATCATAGAGATTTTGATTGCAATAACTGATTATCAAGGTCTTGGGAGAGACATTCCACTGGGCAAAATTCTGTATTTTAGAAATATAAAGTGGACCTCTGGACAAGGCTGATGGGTGGCATAATGAAGCTTTCTGAGTAGGCATCTTGCCATTCAGTTCAGCAAGATAAAAGGGAGGGTGCCTCCCGTGTGGGCTGAGCAGCATAAACATGCCTTTCTTCAATTCATTCCTCTCTTGTGCTTGTTTACACCCTTGACAATTTAAGCCGTGTTCGTTATAGCATAGATGATGGTTAAAGTACGTGGGATGGTTATGAGGAAGCTCCAGGCAATGCTTATCTGGGTTGTTATAATTTTTCCACAGAATGAAGGACTTCAAAGTACCTCTGTGTGATTAACATTGTGTAGATACAGTGCTCAGTTATGATAAAAGTAATGGCATGTTACTGCAGTTTTAAGTCTTGGTAATGAGTAATAGTTTCACTTTAAAACATGATCTTATCTCCCTGAGCAGACCCTTCATATCTCTGCAGGTCCAGGCTATTTTCTTTGCCATGAACTACAGATTTTGGTCATGTTATGCTGAAATTGAGTTGATAAATTTTGATCTTGGCATGATGCAAATAGAAAAGTAAGAAAAGGGGATTACCCTACACAAAATCTGGACTTGCACTGTTTGTTGTTGTTGTTGTTTTTTGTTTTTTTTTAAGATAGAAAACTGACTTTGCAGTTCTCCTAATTAAACACATATAATACAAATGATAAAATCCCTACTTCTCCAGGGGTAGCTTTATTATTTCCTTGTGTAAAGAAGTTATAATTCTCCGAGGAGGAGGAGAAGACACAGATTTATTCAGTGTCTAGCTCTGCTTCCAGCTGGAGGATTTGAGTTTCTAGCCAAGCTTTTCAAAATCCAATGAAAAACAGTGCACACTTTCTTTGAAAAAGAAACTTTTCAGCTATAACTAGTGATCATAAAGAAACCTCAGTCGTTTCTCAGTTGGGTGTCACGCTATGCGGGGTTCAGAACTGTTTAACAATTAACCATGAGCCAAATAATTACAGCAGTTGAAGGAACAATCCTCGCAACAACAGCTGATTTGCAAGTAAATGAGATAATCACCAACAAATAGGTCTTGGAGCCTGCAAGCAGCTGGAGGAAGTATAAAAGCACTTGCAGCTGAAAGCTGTTTACTTGTTTCTTCCAGCTTTCTCTCTTTAGTGTACTGAGTAAGTCTGGGCTTATGCTTTTGGCTGCTGTACTTCTAGGTTTGTCTCAGAGCATTGTGGCAGCTCTGAGCTGCCAGCTATAACCACGTCTCTAATGCAAGTTGTGGGCTCTGACAGATGTGGGATTGAGTACTGGGAGATGCTGAATCTTATGTGTATTCAGATGCTTTCCACTGAGAAAGCAGGATTGAAGTTCTCATAGATACTGGAGGTTATTTTCAGGATGGTTATTTAGCTGAATTCTAATCAAGTGTTCATTATCTCACGTGCTGCTATTTAAGTTTAAAGCATTAACCACTCTTCTCCTTCCATGTATTTGCATATTTCTGTCTCCTGTGTGTATTTAAGGCCTAGGTGAGTAGAAGTACATAGAAATCTTTTTCAGGATAAAGCACAACTGACAGTAACTCCATACTGAACACTCCAGCAACATTTATCTTCAGTCCCTGCCTGTTGTCACTTATCACTGCATTTGTGCTGGTATTTTCTGTAATGAACTCCTTGACTGTGAGCATTTCTAGAAAAGCTCATTATTCTGTATTCAATTGCTTCCTTGAGCCAAGAGGATGCAATATAGTCAGTACCCTGAAGGGCACTGGAATTCAGTGAATAAATACTGAGTGTTGGGCTGGAGAGCTGCTGTGGGCAGGATCCTGCTTCTGTACTGGCTCCAGGTGTGACCACAGAAACCTCAGAAAGTTGTGCTCTGAGCTAGAGTTCTTTTGAGCTCTGAAATAGCCAGAATCTTTAATGGTATTTGGAAATGAGAAGAATAAGATCTATCTTTTTTTGGGGTGGAACTTGCTTTTTCTGTTTTTTTTGTTTTCAGGTTGGCTGTATACATAAAGCAACCCATCCACATGCCCGTAGCAAAGCACTCAGCTCTCCTACAACAAACTTGTGCTGTCTGTGTAGCCTCCATCCATAGTGCAGATGTGGGCTGGCACATGATATCACTCCCTGCAGGGAGCTGTGCACCTCTGAAAGAGGATAACGTGCTATTCTGCTCTTCCCCTTGTGTTTCAGGCTTGCCTACTTTACAGAGAGATGTCATACTGTGGAGATGTATGCATGCCATACAGCAGCCTATGTGACGTGACCTGCCCTCCACCCTTGGCCAGAGCTTGCAATGAGCTCTGTGTGACATCCTGTGATGACTCCAGAGCTATTGTGTACCCACCTCCCGTGGTCCTGACTTTCCCTGGGCCAATTCTCACCTCCTGCCCACAGGAAAGTGTTGTGGGCAGTGCTGGACCACTGGGCATTGGTTTCCCCTTTGGTTCCATGGGTTACCAAGGGCTATGGAAATCCTGTAGGTTTAAGGGGCTCCCTTCTATTTGAGGGAGCATATCGTTCTGGGAGTACATGCAATTACAGCAGGTCTTACATTTCTGCGTACCCACCACTGGGCAGGGGGTATTGTAGCCCATACTCCTACCACCAGTACAGTGCTTACAGCTGAGCAAGCTCAGGGCTGTGCTAAAAACATCAGGCAAGTTCACTGCACAGAGTGACCAGGGTATGGAAACATGGCAGAAAATCATGAATGGGAAACTGGTTTTGAGCCTGAGCAGAGTGTGATCTCTCTGCTCTGAACAGGGCCAGCAGAAGCTGGGTGCTCTCAGTGGTAGCTGAGAAACATTCTTATAGGTGGAGCTGGGCAGAGTGTATAACCACATGTGCACACCCTATAAACATGTTTTCCATTAAACAGTCCAGGCTGCTGGCACTTTCAATCTTTCCACCTCTGCAATTATTCCAGTGCTCCTAAGAATGGGATGGATGTTAAGCAGCTGGGGGAGGGGAGGGAAATCCTTTGTACTACAAATGTTTTTTGGGGTGTCCTCAATGCCTTTGAAGTTCACTTGATGTGTCCCAGAAATGTGTGTGTTGTAATGTGGCCTTCCACAGCTGTAGAGTAGGAGAATAATGGAAAACTCATTAGTCTTAATATCATTTGCATTTAATTGATTACATTGTAAAAGGGTCAAAATAGGACACACAACTCCAATTATACAGCTATAATAAGGAAAGTAGGATTACTTGCATCAAATGCATGCCTTTTTCTGTCACAAACTTTGCTTTTAGTACTTCAGATTCCTGAAGTGTCTGTCTTCATTCCCTGTGTTATTGCAACTGTTAATTCTGTTTATCGTACCTATTAAAAGCCGTGCTGCACAGCACTGACCTGGTGTTTGTTCCACCTCTGTTTTCTTCCCCTTCTCTCTGCCTTGATGAAAATACTTCTCTTCCTTCTAAGCTACTTGATTTCTCAACCAGGTGATGTCCTAAGTCTCAAGTAAGCAATTCTATTCCAGGCAGAAATACTCAGTTTCTTTAGGAAGAAGAGCTTTGGCCCCTTTTTAGCTAAAAAAGAATGCTCTTAAGAGCAAGATTACCCACTAAACACTTCAAAGCACTGCTTTCTGCTCTTAGGGTCTGGTTCTATGCAGGAGCTTTCCCAGGAAATTCACTGGTTCTAAAAGCTTTATAGGGTAAAAACTTTACTTACTGTGTTTATCTACCTGCAGTGCTGAATTAGATCACACATGATGACTACCTTTTGACAGAAACCATGTCCCTGCCCTGGTGTGAGCTGTAATCTGTGCTTGTTTGGCTCTATCAGGTGGGACAGAAATGCTCTCTTGTCTTTTTTGTTTATCAGCTATGGTGATATTCCCCTGAACCTGCTGGAGTAACTACAATATATAACGCAGGAGATGTATCTAGCCTAAACCCAATCTAGTCAAAGGTGCCCTAGTTAAGGCATAGCAATCTACAACAGATTTCCAGGTTTGCCAGGAATTTTGGGAGGGGTTATTAAAGTGCTATGATCGTCCTGTGTGTGCAGGAGTGAGGGCAGCCCACCCTCTGTGTGAGCCTCTCCAGTGCAGTGAGGCAACAGGAATCCTTCCTCTCATACCTAGAACTAGTTGGCTTTGTTACTGGTTCCTGAGAGCACTGCCTGTCTCAACTCTCCATCTGGCTGCCAACCTCATTTACATAAACTGTCAGATAATAGAATGATAATTATAAATAATAATGCTAACAAGTACAAGACATGCCCGAGATCTCCTCCCAAAGTCTCACATAATTGCCAAGATCTGTTTGGTAAATTATTTTGCCGGTGTCTTAATCATCCCCTCTAGAAATCATCAGGAGTAATTTCCCATTTCGTGTAGGTTGTTACACAGGCTTGCCCAGAGCGCTATTATACCTGCTGGGCAAAATGCTTAATTTAGCACAAAACTGCAAAAGGGAAAAGCTGACTTGAAGGCAGGAGAAATCAGGCGAGGAAAAAAATGGCTGTGGTGTGAACCTAAAGTATGCCAACGTGAAAGCAGTTTAGTTTGAATGAATTTTATAGACCAAGACCAAACCAGAGAGTCCTCACACCAGACTCTCCAAGTCTTGCAACACCTCCTTGGACCTGTGAAATCCCTCAGGAATGAAATCCTCAGTAAGTCAGATGGCTCGTGGTCATGATTGCTGATACAGCACCAACAATAATCTGATTTGGGATGAATTCTCAAAAGGATGGTAGAGCAGTGAAGGATGGTGAAGAATGCCTACAATTTCTTTGTTTGTGTACAATGTGGATACTTCCCTACAGGAATGGCTGTAAAAGATGTATTTTGCTACAAGTTACATGCCAAATACGCATGTATACATACCATGCTGCCATAACATTGAGGAGTTGGGCTGAGGAGAAGGCTGAGGAGTTGGAAAGCAAAGTCCTGAACACGGTAGTGTGGCACAGTAGAGGGATATGGGAAACACCGAACCTGCATTTTCTGGTTCTAGTTTTGCCTTACAGACTGGACATCTCTAGAAGGGCAGGTGTATTCTAGACAGGACTGTATCTATTGATTTCTTGGTTGAATTATTAAAAGACAGGCTAAATAATATACTAAGGAATACTTGTTGGCTCAAAAATAGAGCTGGAAGGGGCATCTGAACACTGTCACTGAGTGAAGAATCATTGTTTGCAGAACTACAAGACACAGAAGAGGAGATTGTCTGGCTACAAGGCATTGACAGCCTAAATACACATCTCCAAGGCAACAGGAAGAACAATTACTGTCTACACAACACAAAAGATAAACTCATTGATAGGAACTTAAGGCTGTACAATTGATACTGTTGAGCATAACTGACAGAACTTCTAGGGCAGGGATGTGATGGCTAACACAGCCTGCTGACATTTAGTCTTATTTCTGCTTTTCTGTTTTGAAATATATTAAGCAATGCATGTTGATGTATGGAATCGCTAAGATTATTAGAAGATATCCTCTAAGCCAAGGGCTGATCAATATGACAATACACCTGCTTTGGTTCCAAGCTCAGTTTCATCAGCTGAGAGCTGAACATGGGTTTCCATGTATCATAGAAAATCTAAGACCTGTGATACTAGACAAGCCACAGCCCTGTACCTTGTTTTGCAGTGCTCTGCTCTGGGTAGTGCAAAAGTATTTTCCTTTACAGCAATTTCTAGGTAACAGTCCTATGGTAAGGATAGACTTTGAATTTAAAGTTTGCAAGCATTACTCCAAAATGCAGATTTTCTTTGTTTGAATGGAAATAGGAAATAGTATTTAAAGGATCAGACAGACTGCTGTGGCTTGGAACAGAAATCTGTGACATTTATTGTAATCTTTGAGCTAATTCTTATAATAGCACAAAATGCATGCAAGCACAGATATTGGTCAAACGCAGCAACATATTGTGAAAAGTTACACTGAATCTCCATAACAAAGCAAATCTGATTTCCCTTTGTTTCCAACAAATTCAATAGAGTTGAAGACAAATATGACCCCAACCACTTTGACATATAAGACATCTGTGGACAATGGCGTACATATAATTCCATGTAGGGTGGAGTTGCTCAGTTAAGAGAAACAATGCACAAAGCAGTTGCTTTGATTGACACGTGCAAACGGTGTGTTTGGTAACTGGAGGGACAAGGACCAACGATGACATGAATGCAAAGTAGGAACCGTATAAAAGTCCCTGTGGCTGAGAGCCTTCAAACCACTTCAGTTCTCCTGGTTTTGCATCCGCTGTTGGACCAAGTAAGTAATACTCTTTGTGGTACGGGGGAGGGTGACATTAGAAATGTCATTTCCATTTACATTCAGGTAGAGAGTACTGCATGTATCATTTCAAAATGCAGAATAGAGTAACAAGAAATAGAGCAGAATGTATTTTATCTTTCTGACCTTTCATTATAAGCAGTCTTCTTGTGGCACTTGCTCTCCGCACGTGTTCCTTCAGTGTGACAGCTTTGGGTAAATGAGGGCTGTGCTGTACTGTAACCCTTGACCAGGCCCTGTTACTCTGTGTCTTCCAGGCCCACTTCCATCCCTACGATGGCTTTCTATAGGCAGCCCTGTGACTACAGCCGCCCCTTGCCATCCTGCGAGGTGTCCTGCCCACAGCCCTACGCTGATGCCTACAGCCAGCCCTGCATCACTTCCTGCGGGGACTCCCGTGCCATCGTCTACCCTCCACCTGTGGTCATCACCTTCCCAGGCCCCATCCTCAGCTCCTGCCCTCAAGAGAGCATTGTGGGCACCTCAACCCCGTTGGAGCTGGGCAGCTCTTTTGGCCATGGGAGCTTCCTGGAGGCCCAGAGCTCCGTGGTGCCTGCTGCCTGTCTAGGTGGCCGCTACTCCTACCCCTGCTACTCCCGCCGTGGGGTGTTCCGCCCTCCAAAGCCCTGCATCACTCCACCACCTCCACCTCCCACCAAGACCTGGCAGGAACAAGAGCAAATCCGCGACCTCTGAGCAAGCACAGAGGGAAAGCTGTCAGAGGGCATCATCAGGAGCTGGCTGCATGCTCAGCCATCCTGAGGAGCAAGCCTAGATGCCAGCTCCTTTTTGCATGAGGTCTCTGCTCATGATCTCCTTGTGTCCTACTTAATCCCTTTTTCCTTTGCTGTCATGAAAATTTAACTCAGTCCTTCTACCTTATTTCCTGCAGTGTTGCAGTGCTCTGATAAATCCTGTTTGTCATTCTCAATAAAATCCTTTCTGCTGCACAATATAAAGTTTTCCTCTTTTATTAATTTGGTTTCTAAATCTGCAGCTCAATGATGCTGAAATAACCCTTGATTAATAGTACTTTGTGTTAATGAAGCCTTTAATGGAGATCCCAGCCCTTGCTATGGATTTTAAACATTTCAGGAGGATGTTATACAAGTACTATATATTCGATGCATTTCAGAACTTGAAGTTCCAAAAGAAAATCTGGCAGAGGCATATCCATGGTGAAGAGCAACTTGTAGTCTTCAGGGTTCTGCCCACAGAGAAAGGCTCTGTGTTCAGTCCTTGCCATGACAAGCTCACAGAAGAGTATTTTCCCTGAAAAGAGAAACAAATGCATCCTGAGATTTTAAGTTTGATGAGGATTACTGATTTCTTCTCCTGTCAGCATCTCCAAGAGCTGGGCTTGTACAGGAAATTGACCAGCTTTATGCAAGCTGTAGAGCATGAACCTACAGGGCTGAGCAGAGCTAATCACATCACAGCTATGCTTACTGGCCACAACAAAGCTGCAGCTTTGTTTGAAGGAATCAGCCTGCAATAGGACTTTTTCTATGACCTTAACCATGCTGACAAAAAACATATATCAGAAGGAGTGCCCAGAAAAGTTCTGACAGGTCAGCACTATTTTTCCACGTTCCAAAGAACTCATGAGTATGAAACAACATTGTCCATGAGGTCACACTGCTTTACCAACCAATATTTGTTGCATACGCAACTCATTTGGATGATGCAAATTTTTTTCTGACTTATCGTAATTGCTATGATGTTCCCTTCTTCATCATGTTCTTACACAACTATGCACCTCATGTTTCAGCTCCTTTCAAGACTTCAGTGACCAGATCCTTCCTGGTATCTATCCACTCCCTTGGTTGGTTTTGGGTGGGAATGAATCAGGATCTTTCTATGGTTTCCTGATTTTTGCTTACTTCTCCATCTTAAGCAGTCTCAGGCACCTGGCTGTGTGGTCTGTGATGTCGTGATAGTGGAAATTGTTGCTATAATTCATTATTTGTTTAGTATCTGGTTGCAGGTACTCAAAGTCTTTTGCACCTTGGAGCTTCAAGGGTAATACTTACAGCCCATGCCTCAGAACTTCTAAAAAGTTCTGAAGTATCATACAGTTGTCAGCCAGTTTAATCCCAACTGAGGTACTTCGCAATGCTATGGAGGGCTAAAACCTGGGACTTGTTTCAGAAAGGCTGATATCTGGTGAATCTGAATGGGATCAAGAAGTTTATAGTAGGATGACGTAGTGAAGCGTAAAGGGAAGCTGGGAATTGCCTAATAGATGCCAACAGTGAGTAAAATGATTATACACTATGAGGTGTTACGTGTAATCACTTCTGTTTTGAATCTGATCAAACCTCACACACAAAACGTGGCTCAGATCCTCCTGGCTACCTGAGAAGCAGCATAAAAGCACATGCTGCTCACCTGTCCTCCAGCAGCTCCTCCTGACTTCTCCTCTGCAACTCAAGTAAGTTGTTAATTCTCTTTCTCTTTTCATAATGATAGCTCTAACTAAATTCTACATGGATATTTGCGGGTGCACAGAGTGGGCAGCCTTTCCTTAAAGGCAGACTGTTGATCCTACAGAGGCTGTGGGGCTGGTGTTATCCAGTTCCCTGAGGGACCTTGCTAAGTTTTGTGCTTCAAGGGTTTTGAGACTTCTGGTTCCCAAAACTGCTGCTATAGAATCTGCTGCAATTTGATAGCGGGAGCCAGGGGAGCACTGTGTATAGACACAGCAAAAATGTGGGTTGTTTGATGTAAAAGGAGGGTTAGGAGGAGTTGAAAGCTTGGGAAGTAGGGAAGATAAATGTAATTCAAGGATGGGAAGAGAGCCGGGAACTACAAAGCCATATCAGCCAACTATTCAACCTGGTAGTACCTGCAGCAAATACACCTGTGGATGTGCAAACAGATCTCTGTCCTACCACTTAATCCACATGTATTCCTCCATCTTCCTGTGTTTCAGATCCACTTCCATTGAAGAACAATGTCTTCCTACAGACAGCTGTGCAACTACCAGTGCTTCTCTCCCTGTGAGGTGGCCTGCCCACCGCCCTTTGCCAGCGCCTGGAATGAGCCATGCATCACATCATGCGGTGACTCCAGGGCAGTGGTCTACCCACCCCCTGTTGTCATCACTTTTCCTGGGCCGATCCTCAGCTCCTGCCCTCAAGAAAGCGTAGTGGGATCCTCAGCACCATCTGGTGTTTGGGGCTCACTTGGCTATGGGGAGTCTTATGGCTACAGGGGTTCTCTGGTTCATGGGGGATCACAGGGAAGCAGGTTCTCATACCCTTATTGCTCCCAGAGGCTCAATAGCTATCGCTCTAGAAAGTCTGAGCCCAGCCAAACCCATCAAGAATACACTTGCAACAAGAGCAGTCAGGAGGCTGAATGCAAGATCCAAACTCAAGAGTAAGATGAGCAATATGAGTTTCTAAGATGCTGGCTTAAAGCAAATGATCCTTGTTTATGCTTTACATTATATTTATGCTCATATCTGCTTACATACTTCTTCCTTAGTTAGAAGTGTGCTCTTCTATTCTTCTCACAGTCCAGATTTTCAAATGTATTAATATTTCTTCTATGCTCGATTGTGTATTATACAACAAACATAATGGAAGTGCTGTGATGCTGTGTTCTCATCTGACACTGCCTGATGTCCATCAAGAGTTATGTTAAAGGATGAAAACTGGACTGCCTCATCAAACTTACAGTGGCAGAAGAAGAAGATAACACTGCTTGAAATGAAGTTTCCTGAAGAAGAAGCCTCTCTTGTTATAACCTCAATTTCTGTTTTCTGTATGAACGAGTTTTCCTATTGTAAACTTCCCTGCACTATCTATTAAAAAATCACTCTGCATTATAATATTTGCATTCTTGTTTTCTGTTTTTCCAGTCAACTTGCTAGAGACAGTCTCCTGTTCAAAGTGTTGGTGCTTCCATTCTAGTTAATCTCCATATGAGAGGAGAGGAAAGACCTTAAATGATCTGCACAGCAAGTTTTTCCATGCTACTGATATAGGCTGGTTTTCCAGCAATGGGAAGCAGTGTATTAGTTTAAGGACCAACATATTAGTTTAGCAAAAGGTATCAGTGAGTGCTAATTCTAAATGTTTCCGTTTCTTCTTTGCTTGGTGGGTGAACAACCTTGTTTTCTCTCAAATCTCCTTCACGAGAAGCACTGGAGTCATAATAGATGACTTGTCTTTGCATTTCACCAGGATGTTTTCCTCA
This sequence comes from Callipepla californica brunnescens, assembly GCA_023055505.1. Classification (NCBI taxonomy): domain Eukaryota; kingdom Metazoa; phylum Chordata; class Aves; order Galliformes; family Odontophoridae; genus Callipepla; species Callipepla californica. Next base: position 400,571 of record JALIRH010000132.1, on the reverse strand, counting down.
GGTTTCACATTTATTGTTTTGGAGGTCACCCATTATGGCCTAGTAAGCAATGCACATTTGGCAAATTGAAGGAAAATAGCTGAAGGTCAGAAAAACACTCAGTGATGTAGCTGATGGTGGAAAAATGGGGAAATAGTAAGTGGGCATATGACCACTCTAGATGCTACTGTCCAGGCCCAGAGGGATATTTTCATGTATCAAAGAGTTCTTGGAAAAGAACAACTATGTACACAGCGCAGTATGTATGTATGTCTTAACTGTTTAAAGGTAAAAACTGGACTCTGAGAGTGTGCATTTGTTTGTCAAGTTGCCCTTAAGTATTGTGAGGAATAAAGGAATGCTAATTCTAACACCACATTGAAGTTAGGGAGTTTTCTTCCCATATTTTGGACAATGCTGTGTTCTTGGTTTAGATTTTGCTCTGCTAGGACTTACTGAAATAATGCAGGGAAAGGAAAGGAGTCGAGCAGTGATTTTCATGCCTAGACACATGACATAGAGGAAGCACAAGAAGAGAGCACAAGATTGCCAGCAGAAAGCAGCAGCTCATGTTTCTGTGCACCTTATAATATTTCCTCTTTATTTCTTTATGTCATCTAGACTTACCATGAGCTACTATTCATGTTCTATTTCTCTGCTGTGTGGAATTATGATAGCTCTGATTAAAAAGGCAGAGGAAGCAAGGTTGAGCTATTGGAATAGTTTTGGAGTGGATATTTAGTATTCCACAGTGGTCTTGATGCTTTTAACCAAGGGCCAGGCAGTTTTCTCACCCCTGGTTCCCTGTAAAGATTAAATCATGCACGCAGTCAAACCTTGCATGTTGTAATGAGAGTTACATGATGAATGTATCTATGGGCACTACGTAAACACTGCTGATAAGAGCACAACACTCATCTCCTTAATCTCTGAGGTAAGAGGGTGGTTGGGTTCATTTGGTTTTTCAGAGGCTGCATTACTCCGAAACAGCGACAGCAAACATGAATGGTATTGAATACATTCATAGGTATTTCTTAGGAGCAAAAACTATTCATCTTCAGCAAAATAAAGGAAGCAGTGCTAGATGGACTTGGCTGCTTCAAAAAAGGGACAACTTAATAATCTGCCTCAAATATAAACAGACACAGAAGGTGTACAGTGCTCTTCCTTGGAGTTTAAGGCTCAAATGGCTTGGACAAACCACAGTGCAGGATCCCATCTGTGGATCTTCCCCATTAGACACATGGGAATAAAAACACCATAGAAGAAATAAAGCGTGGACCCCAAAGAACATAAACACACATGGACTGGTTTCAATAATGCTAGTTTTTATTGCTTTAACAGTGAGGAACACTTTGTATAATGAAGACTTGAATTTCCAAGAGTGGAAAAGATGCATTTTGAATAATGTGACTATAAAGTCAAAAAGATCATACGAAGAAAGCAGGCAGGAAAGCAATTCTGTAGACTGGTGGTTCCCACAGGACCCAAGGGAACAGCTGGTAACTGTGGGCAAGCAGAGCATTGGGGTGACCCTCAGCTCTGCCACACCTCCAGCTCCTGCTGTTGGTTCCTCGCCATTTCTCTGGCCCTGCACACCTTTACCAGGGCTCAGCAGGGTCTGCAGTCCCTGTAGCGCAGGCTCCTGCCCTGCTGGAAGGAGGAGAAGGAGCCCCCATAGATGGTGGAGCCCTGCAGGCCCCTGGGCTGGTCCAGCCCCAGCGGGGCTGAGCTGCCCACGATGCTCTCCTGAGGACAGGAACTGAGGATGGGGCCTGGGAAGGTGATGACCACAGGTGGAGGGTAGACAACAGCACGGGAGTCCCCACAGGAGGTGACACAGGGCTGGTTGCAGGCATCAGCATAGGGCTGTGGGCAGGTCACCTCGCAGGGTGGCAGGCAGCGGGAGCTGAGCTGCTGGCTCCAGTAGGACATCTTTAGGATGGGGATGCAAACCTGCAATAAATTGGGGGAGCTGAGTCCTCCTAGAACGCGCAATCCACCATAGAGTGAACCCTGTTCAGCTCCCATGCAGCTCCTCTGCCCCACTCCCAGATTCTACCCAACATTCACGCAAAACCATGAAATGAGATACCTTATCCCTAAAGAGGTAAAAGAAGGTTAGGGGATCAAACTTACTTGTCTCAGTGAGGAGGAGAAGTGAAGTGCTGTGGTTTGAGGACTTCTGAGCCCGGAGTCCTTATATACCATCCCGTGTTCCCTGCGGGAAATGAGACATCCTTTCAAGTTGATTTTGTTGCAAAATGCAGCAGTGCGTGTCACTCCCCAGGCTTCTATGATTGCTTTATTCACTCTTTGTCTGAACAATTATCAGTTTCTTCCAACACCCATAAATTTTTGAAGCCACTTTACTTCCTGAAACACTGATTATTATTATTATTTTTTTTTTTTTCCTTTCTGATGTTCCAATACTGTTGGCAAACTCTTTATGCAAATACTCCACTTTGGCCACTGTGTGCCAAGAATTCTTCAGAATCACAGGTAGTGCAATGCTCCGTGGGCTGATTTTATACTCTTTAATTCCTGCTGACATTGAGGTGAAGCACTGCAGGCCTCAGGCTAAAGGTGGGAGAGCAGTGGATGCTTGCAGTGTTCTCAGAGATCCAATGTATCATTGCTGGCCTGCATCAGGAAAAGCAAGGGGTTCATTGACATTCCCAGTGGAAGTGTAATAATGGCCCCCACTAAGGTAGCAAGGCATCTGGAGCTAAAATACAGTCATGAATGCAGTGGGAAAACGAACAAACACTTTCTGATACAGTGCCTTTAATGGCTCTAAGGAGAAACAAAAACAAACCACCGGAACGAAAACAAACAGATAAATGGAGGAAAGCCCATTGGGTGACTTCTTCGAAGGAAGAATGCCAGGGAAACCCAGCGCTGAGTAATAGTTCTTAACAGTGTGGAAGCCATTAGTGGGTGAGGAGTGACGTGCAATCTGTGTGTTTCAGGTTTGTGGGCTCAGACACGAGCTCTCTCTGCTCAAGTCGTGCTCAGTGAAGCCACAAGAGCGCAGTGCTGAGTCCTAAGTTGACCCTACGGATATTTAACCTGCAGTCAGTTAGGTTTTGTGGTCATCCAGCCGCAGTTTAACTTGACCACAACAATAGCAGTCACACTTTTTGGCTTAAACTATACTCATGTCAAGGCATAAGTGTTATTTTTAAGGCACTGCAAAGGACTTGCTCTCAAGCAGAAAGTGCTGCTTAGCCCTCCTCCCTGGCAATAATTACTTTTCCATTGCATTCTCCTCTCTTTCAAGTGGCTCATTCACTTGGGTGCTGTTAGTGGATGGGTGCTGTTAGTTGACTCCTCCTAGGGTGTAGTAGACATGCCATTGCAACTTAGGTGTGCTGTCACCAAGCGAGACGAATTCCACCCACTATGGATAGGATGCACTCACAGATAGATGATTCCGTGGGCTTAGAAGAATCATGCAGAAATATCTTGGCATCATGGCCTGAGTTAGAATTTCATTTAGGAACTGGAATGAGGAGTGACCACTTGTTGTTGGTTATGGTGGTCCTCTATGCCAGTCAGGAAGAATTGTCCACCATTCTCTTAAAGGAATAATCACAGAATCACAGAACTGTGGGGATTGGAAGGGACCTACAGAGATCATCGAGTCCAACCCCCAGATCTGAAATCAATTAATGAAAGGTTCCCAGATGCATCTGAATGTCTTCTTTGAGGGTGTTTAAACAAAATTTCTTTTTTACATAGAAAAAACGCTAATTTAAGAAATACGTTTGATAGTTCTTATACAACGGATCCACATATTTGCTACTGTCCATTGACATACAAGAAATATGTGCAAAGCTCTTTCATGGTGAATTTGATTTTCAGTGAACTGCTTGCCTCCGAATATTATCCTAATGATAATATATGCAAATAATAATATGATATTAACGATAATATCATATTAATGATAATAATGGCAGTAATGGCTGAGTGGTTCAGATCAGCAAAACGCATGCACGGGAAGCAGCATTAAGGTGGGAATCTACATCCTGCTTCTCAGGTCCTTAAAATTACAAACTCAAAGCACGGGACTGTCACTGTAAACATTGTGAGTCAGAAGAACAACTTTGAGGTGTCAGCAGTATCTATAGATTCTCGTATGAAGCTTCCTCTGCCCTTTCTGGAGGGCAGGATGCTTCGGAGAGGGCTGCATCTCCAAGAACTATGTGATTCATTTCCAAGTAGCACCACTGCTGTCACCACCCATCTCCAGACCAAGTGAAACCAGGTGTGGCTGAGGCAAGAAGAGCCCGGGTGGGTCATTTCCCCAAAATATGCTCCTTCCTTCTTCCTCCCTTTGTTTCTATCCGTGTTTCTTGTTCATGTGAGTTTTTCACTACCGGTAGCTTCAAAGGCATCTGTTGGCATTGCTGGGAAATGACAGGGAAGCCACAAGGCAGCCCTGGGAGGGGCTCCCCAGCTATTTGCAGGGGTAACCTAGCATTGCACTGCTGTACTGATAACTGTTACCAAATGCAGGGAGGTAAACTGGAACAAAAATTGTGTTTTGGAAGAGGAGTCTCAAGGTTAATCAAAATCAGGCATTCAACCTCAAATTCCCATGGAGTTTAGAGGTGGAAAACACCGTCTTGAGGACAAAACTAAGCTTTAATAACGCTACATCAACGTGAATACACAAAATGCATAGACTGTACTGAAAATAGTTTCATTAGTAAATAACTGAAGAACTGGAGGCAGGGTACTGGATCAGCAGAAATGAGCTGCTGAAATAAGCAGTCAGTCTTTCTCCATCAGCTGCAACTGCATTTAGAGATTTCAGCCTCAGGTTTCTGTAGGGTGATGCATGGTTTCACTCTAAGATCTGCAGCAATGGACTCTGTGATGATGAAGGCTGGACAAAAATTGCCCTATGGTCTGTGGTCCCTGTTATCCATGGAGATTTACATGTCCCTCTGCCTGTGCTGTCAGAGCTTGAAGTGGGCTGGGTGATTTGTGTTTGTTCCTTGGCCAGAAGGACTGGAACAAATGTTTTCCACCCCTAAACCTATTAATCTGTTGCAGAAGGTGACTACAGAGTCTAATGGGTCTCATATAATTCATAGGAAATAATACACGTGGGTATGATGTGATGAGTTGCACAATGCCCCCTTAACTGACTGATAATTTGGAGAAGTGGTATCCCAGGTACTGTGTTTATGGATAAATTTCTGAGCAAACTTTGCTTTGTGAGGCATTCAGAGAAATAGATAAAAGAAGAAACATTCATTCCAGAGCATGAACAAAAAAAAGTATATGAACCTGTAAGGAATGCTTGAAGCTTCATGAGGAAAGGATTCATACGGCTTTGTCTGTCAGGGTAATGATGACAAGAACACAATAGCAATCACTGTCACTTAGCAAAATAATTGCATTATCTGGGGCAGTTACAGGTGGAGTGAATTTCTGTTTGATAATGCATTAGGACGTCACATGTGAGGAATGTCTCACATCCTCCCGATTGCCCAAGAAAGAACATAAAAGCACTCACAGTGCTGGGCTGCTCCAACCAACTCTCATTGCTTGCTCTGTGCTGCAGAGAGGTAAGTCTGAGCCTTTTTCTCTCTGTTTTCATGATATTGCTGTGGCAGTGTAGGACTTGTACTGACACAGAACTAGGATTTATCCAGTGATTAAAATGTTTGAGGCTTTTGTTCAGCAAGGACTGTTTTCTAGATAGTGGCAGTCTGTACGTGAGTAAGAAAAGGGTTTTCAGAGTAGGTTAAGGTTTAGAGTAAGTGAATTTAGGTGTAGTGAGATGTAGTGAACTCCTGTGTCCTTCAGCCTGAGCATTCCTCCTTTAGGAATCTGCTTGCTTTTGTACACATTAACTTGTGAAGGCACCTATTTAAAAGTGAGCTCTGTCTCTAAAACTGAGCAAGGAAGAGACTTCCAGCAATGATGTTCTGTCTCATTCTTCCCAATTATTTCTGAATAAATTGGGAACCTGTCAGGCGTCATTTTATGGAGTAGTTTCAGTCAGGACTCTGCTACTGTTCTTCTTTTATAGGTTTTAATAATATAGAGTAGAAATCTAGGGGAACTGCAAGGGGTGTCTGCCAAATCTGGGATTAATGCTGTCACTGGCAATAACTTGCCCGCATCTAACCCCATTTCTCTTGGAACCTCACCAAAAGGCTCTGGGCAACGCATTCATTTCTCAACCTCAATTCCCTCTTCCTTTTAAGTTGGAAACCAGTGATTCGCCTTATGCAGTTGCTGTCATAACCACAGGCAATGCAGAATGTGCACTGTAGAACCTACCTGCACCTGACATTCCTACATTCTGATCTTTCATCCTTTTCTTGCCTCGCTGTTGTGTTTCAGATCCGTCTCCGTTCCTAGACAATGTCTTTCTACAGAGAGATGACCAGCTCCCGCTGCCTGCCACCCTGTGAGGTGACCTGCCCACAGCCCTACGCCGATGCCTGCAGCCAGCCCTGTGTCACCTCCTGTGGGGACTCCCGTGCTGTTGTCTACCCTCCTCCTGTGGTCATCACCTTCCCAGGCCCCATCCTCAGTTCCTGTCCTCAGGAGAGCATCGTGGGCAGCTCAGCACCAGCTGGCATTGGGGGCTCATTTGGATACGGGAGCTCTCAGGGTCCTATCGGCTCCTATGGTTCTAGGAGCCTGTACAAATATGGGAGGTCCTTTTCTTCCTATGGGGGCAGTGGTTATGGTGCTGGGAGCTGCAGACCGTGTTAAATGGTACGGTGAATAAAGGAAAAGGAGCTCACCCGAAACAGAGGAAGATGTACCACTGCAAACTCTGGTGGTGGTGTGGCTTTCCTGGGGCGTGAACTGTGCATCTCCACACTTGCATGTAACCATCAGGGTAATGATTTAATTTAGTTTTGTGATTATCCTTTTCAGTGACTCCATCTAACAATGTCCTAATTATATCAAAGATCTTTACTTGCTGAAAGCTGGGGAAGATTGTGTAGATCTTCCCCTGCTATTAAACAACAACATATGTGGAATGCACAGCCCTGGAGCAATTCTTTGCTTTCAGTCTTTAATAAGAACTTGACAATATACCACCTGTATTTTTTTTTTTGTTCACCATCCATCTTCTGCTTCTTATTTCCACATTAAAATTTTCTGCATCAAAACTCTGAGCTTATTTGTCTTTTTATTATATTTTTTGGCCCTCATTCTTTACTTATTCAACCAGCATCAGTCTCTGTAGGCAGCCATGTGTCTGCACTCATCAGGTGGCCAGATTCTTTAACAAGAGGTGCCATGTTGAGTGCCTTCTGCCCAACAGTTATTTCATGCTGAATAAACACGTTTTCTAACTCATACAATCAAGTTAGAGATTTCTTTCAGGAAAGGTGTGGTTGTGATTTGTATTTGTTACACGCTAGCAAAGAAAGTTACACACGCAAGCGAAGATCTTTCCTGCCTCATTGCTTGCCCAAGGTTCCAACTTAATTACATATCTTATGTTGGTTTTATGACGCTCTCAATTGTTTAAAAATAGTACGCAACAATCTGTGGGTAGAACTTCCCTTTGAAGAGCCAACGGGAGTTTTAAACTGAATGGAAAATCTTTGCCAAAATTCTATGAATTCTTGGCATTGCCCATAAATATCTCTAAATTCTTGTCAGCCCCAGTTAAAGTAAATAAAATAATATTTCTTAAGTCTTCCCTACAGAGCAACACGTATAATCCTAATAGGATTTTTCATATCTGGTTTGCACCTTTATTCCAACCTACTCAGAGACGGATGTGGATTCTGGACACATTCAGCACTTCACTTTGCTGAACAGAAACAGGTTTTCAGGCTGCTGGGTTTTTCTAGCAGCATTTTTCACATCTGTCAGTCATCTGGTGGCAACCTGCTTGCACAGAACAGGGAGGAGGAGAGCACTGGGAAGCACTCACCTCATTCCAGCAGCTCTCGTGGTGGTGGTTCCAAACTGGGTTCCAATGGACCAGAGGTTAGGTGTTGCTCAGCACTTCTGTACCTTGTGTGAAGTGCAGTGCGCTGGCAAACCTCGCTGTGCTCCATCCAACTAATTCCAGGTAAAGTTTGGTGTCACGCTGGAGAAATTCCTTTGGGCAGGATTAAGCTTGTGGTAACAACTTCAAAGAGCCTGGAGGTGTGACTTCAGCTGTAAAACAGGCTGGAGTGAGAAGAAGCTGCAGATTGATGGCCAGGCAGCACCCCTCTCTTGTTAGGATATATCTGAGGCTTTTGTCTTGTTCTTGTGCTCTGGGTGATTATCCATCACAAGGATGCTGTCTAAACAAACCACCACTCATTTGTACAGGTATGCACAGCACTACAGCACCCAGCTCAGATGCTTTCAAATCTTACCTCTATGCAATTAATTGCTACAGATGATGCTCTTTTCAATAGGTTTATTTTCATTCCACACAGAGCTTCATCTAAGCCCATCTCGCTGCAACTCTACACTGAACTTGCAGCAGCTTTCCCTTTGAACTATAGAGGTCACTACACTCTCATCTACATGTGTTCCCACCCTAGAACAAGGTAACACGATCAGCAAAGGCTCTGCAATTAGAAGTTGATTCATGAAGATGTTGTAAACACAGCCCATTAAAACTCCTCCTACATCACGCTTCAAGGCAGGTACCCGTGGGAGCTAAGCCTCTCATGTCTGATTTAAATAGATGGATTCACTACCTATCTACTCCCTACTCAAGCCTAATGGTTTTCCATGTACTCAGACTCACCACTGGTAGATGTCCCATAGGCACAATGGTTTAGAGGACCAGGACAGAAATGTGCCCTGCTGGGTGCATGTTTCCTCCATGGTTTTAATCCCAGAGCTATTGGCCTTGTTACAGTCATCCCTTTGCCAGTTTTCCAGTTGGAGGATCTGAACTCTAAAGCTCCAGATGTTTTAAATTAAGCAGTCTATCAGAGAAACCTGAAGAAAGGAATCTTGCTTTGGCTTTTTCTCCCCTTTTATTCAGAAGACAGTCTCTACCATAAGTCCAGTCTGTTGAATTTCCACTCTCCTGTATGTATCTTTCAGCTAAAATAAGAAGGCAGCCATGGGAACATGGCAGTTTTATTATCTCATTTTCAGCTCTATCTTAAAAAAAAAAAAAATGTATTCAGAATGTTTTCTATCTCCAATATTGTCATAATTGACTCATATCCTGCAGTCAGAACAGTGACTTAGATGACAGGCAACTCTGACTTTTAAGATGGGATCTGATAATACAGAAATTCTCCCTATCCCAGTGTATATCAGACAGGAATGTTCCACTTTGTGCTCCTTATCTGCTGCAGTTTTCCTCCACTTCCTAAGGAAGAGGGGAGCAGCAACGAAGGGGAAAGCAGTAGCGTAGAAAATTGGGAACAGAAACCATAAACCCATTGTCAGGTGGGGACACTGCAGAGAATTCAGTCCTGCACTTCGCCAAGCAATTTCTATGTCGCCTGGGGTAAAAAGAAGTTATCTAATATTTTTCTCAGTTCAGAAAACACAGCCTTTAATCTCTGTGACAAAGATGTCTATCTGCAAAAAAGGGAAAAGAGCAGTGCTGCTCATACTCTGCTTGTTGTGTCTGCTTGGTCTGAAAGCACTCGAGGGCAGGGTTTGGCTTTATTCTTTGTTTGCGTAGCACTGAGCATGCCTCATTTGCAGCTTAATGCAGTTCGACCCGGTGTATTACCGACAGCTTAAAGCTCTGTGTCTGCTGCTTCTGATACTGAACTACAGTTACTTCTTCCAGGGAATGGGGATTATTCCTTTCTCACTGGGGCAAAAAGGCCGCAAGGAGGAACATCAGCTGCTCAGGATGTCTGAGCAATGGCAGTGTGTAGGCTGAGCATTCGAGGGATGGATTTTTATGGTGCACATTTACATTTGGAAAGACCTCTGCTGGGCAGCACCTCAGAGGCATTTATGGTCATGCTGAGCTCAACAAGAAAACCTAAGATTATCCTTTTGAACACTCACAGAAAGGCCTCACTGCAATCATGTTTGCGTAACAAGAGTTAAGATACAGCATTACTTTAATCCTTCGGTGCCTCCAGAGGATGGAAAGCTCTTCCTCAGGGGTGTAATTACGGAAACAGTTGTCACACTGTGTAACTTCGCAGGAGCAGTTGTCAGTTACCATCTTGGTGCTGCATGTGGCACAGCACTGCGGAAGGGAAACCAGAAGGCTGCTGTGTGATGCAACAAAACTTTAATGAGAAAGAAATGCCTTTGTTTGCCAAGCAAGATATCACAGAATGTGAAAACAAAACAAAACAAAACAAAACACCAAAACAAACTGTTTCCAGACAGTTTCAGAGAATTTTCAACAAATGTCCTGCACAGAGATGGGACACTGCTGTCCTCAGCTGGCTTTGTTCTCTCAGCAGCTGCTCAGCTCCTGGTGAAGATGCCATACGGAGCAGTGCTTATGTTGCATATACTGCCCTACAAAACGGGGACAGCTGGAACAGGTTGCAACAGTGAACATCAACCCAGAAACTGAAGGGAAAACCAAAAGCAGAAGAAAGACCAGAAATGCTAAGTGGAAAACAGGGCTTCTGGCACGCCGAGCTCCATCCTCATCGCTCTGCTTGGGCCTTCATTTGAGAATTTCCCTTCTCTTCTGCCTTTAGCAGGGCCCACAGCTGCCCCGCAGGATCCGGCTGTAGCGACGGGAGGAGAAGGGGCTGCAGAACCCACTGCCGAATGTGGAGAGGGCTGAGCTCCCGTAGCCGTACTGGGCTCCATATCCCAAGCTGCTCCCGATGCCATAGGAGCTCCTGGAGCCATAGAGGCCCCCCAGACCCAGGGAGCCCCCAAAGGCAGGGGCTCCAGAGGATCCCACCACAGCTTGCTGGGGGAAGGAGCTGAGGATGGGGCCAGGGATGGTGACAACCACGGGGGGTGGCTGGATGAGGGCTGTTGAGTCGGGGCACTGGCGGACGCAGGATTCATTGCAGCTGTTTGCGATGGGCTGCGGGCAGGCGATGCTGCTGGTGGTGGGGCACAGGTCGTAGCAGGACATGGCTTGGCAGGGAGGTGAACCTGAAAGAGAGGGCTGAGTGAACACAGAGCACGATGTGTGCTGGAGTACAGCATTTGCTGCAGGGTTGTTGAGGAGCAACCAAAGGATGGGCTGATGCACCAGCAAAATCAGGGACACTGTTTACATAGCTTGTCAATCAGCACCGCTTTGATCTTCCCCATCCAGCAATCCCTGCAATTGTCACATCCACCTCTGCCTTTGGAAATTGCTGCTGCTGTTCGTTTGCTTTTTTGTAAACTCCTTCCAGGAGGAGCAGAGTGCCAGGAGCACTTTTTGTGCTCTGAGGAGTGCGCCTTGAAACCACCAGAGCTGACTTTTTCATTGCTCTGAATGAGGCAGAGGCAGGTTTGGACTCGGGCAGTACGCAAAGGAGGCATACACACAACACTGCACTAATTGCAGGTTTCATACTCCCTTTTCTGTTTCTAGCTTTGTTTTAAGCTCTTTGGGATCATTTACTTCCCGTGTTCTCTTTCACCTCTACATTCCCTTAATCTCTGTAATCCCCCCGGTAAAACCTTCAGAATTTGAGGCCAAGATGAATTTGAACCCATGATTCATATACTTGCAATGTTAAACATAGACACCCTATGAAATATTTCTATCAAAATATTTCTTGGCATAAAAAAATTTTGTTGGAAAAATGTAAGGAGCTGATTTCCTTCGTGAGATAGAAATCTGATCTGATCTTCAGCTACAAGCTTGGCTATGAAAACTTGCAGCTTAGCACTGCTTCCAGGAGTCCTATGCACGATGGAACCCTGCAGCACGGAACTCAGTGTAGCCAAGCAGCTGATTTAGATCAGGATTTACAAATGGGAATGTGACAAATACACCAGATCAGACCACCAGTCTTTATATTTTCCCTGGTATCATTTCTGGGGAAAATAATTTAGGTTTCAGTTTTTACTTATCTATGCAAACTAAACGCAAGCTAGGATTACTTCACAATAAAATCACCGTCTGTATAATGGCCTTTACTCAGCTGGCTCCCCAAACAGCTTCAGATACGGCCATGGTTTAGGTATTAACTGAAATGCTACAGGAGAATTCTGCATTTCAAGTTTCTGACATCTGATGGGAATAGCAAAATAAGAATAACTGAATTAACTGCCCCAAGCCCTGGTCTTGACTCCCAAAGCTTGCTGGTAACAACTTGAAAATGCACTTTAAAATAAAAGATGGAGAAAAAGAGAGGAAAAAGAATGATAAAATCTCACCTGATGTGGAGGAGAGTCTGCAGGAGGAGTTGGAGCCTGACTGCACAGTGCTCCCTTTATATAGGTTTCCCTGGTGCCCGGGGGGTCTGAGGTGCCACACACATGAGATCATAATCGTAAACCAGCCCAAATCTGAAGCACATTGGACTTCCCAAAATGACGAAACTGTTTTTGCTTGCTGTTTGCAAAATCACCCTAAATCTCTGAGTAGCGTGGTAGGCACATTCCAGCTCCCAGCACCCTTTCATCTCTAAGTTTAATTGACCAGCTTCAGTGCTGATATCATTCCACCCTCCTCACTGGCATCACAGGAGGTATTAAACTGTTTCTATTTATTTAGCACTTCCTTCATTAACTTCTGTAATGATTTTAATCAGAGCTGTAGCTTGCTGTACATGTGTTTGCATTTAAGCTGTGCAGATCAGGGCTATTATCTGATCTACTCATGTGTTTTGCAATGAAATGGTCGGTGAGATGGAAGCCACCTTCTGGTCCTGCTCCCACCCACAGCCCCAAAATGAGGGAGTGAACCCATCCCTATGGAATGCCACGGGCACTGTCTTTGGACTTTGAGACAGAAATGCTTAATTTTCCTTGCTGCATGGGAACACCAACAGAAGACATTATTTTAGTACCTGGAGCAGTGATTAAAATGAAATCTGGAGGGATATCACTACATTTCACAGTTTGCCCCAGTCAAGCCATTCGTCTTATAGAGGAATTGAACTTGTATTTCACACGGGTGGTGCCAAAGAAGCAACTTTAAATGCTTTCTTCCCAAACATGCCGGTAAGTGGCAGGAAGAGTGATGGAATATTACAGCAGTGGCGTTGTTTTCCTTCTCTTTCTTTCTTGATCAGCAAAACATCTCCTGCAGAGTGCAGTTGACACAGAGCCCAGGCTTGACTCGTCAGATTTCAAGTGATGTGTTTAAAGCACTTATTCAGGCTTTCCCTGTAGTCGGTGGGGAGGGACAAGAATGCTGCAAGACACTCATGCTGCCTCACGCTTCCCTTACCCGTGTTTTTGTATCATCATCAGAACACACCAATTTTGCTCTCGTTGACACACAACATGATTAACAGAACACCCAGTTTCTAAGCAGAGGATGTGCACTGTGCTGCCTCCCACCCATAATCCAAAATTCTGTGCAATGAATCCAGCCCTATGTTTCCTCATGGATCAGTTGTTGTTAAATAGCAATCGCTGCAACTTTTGTGCCAGAAATTGCCCTTAATTTACGAGGTATTTTTTTCCAGACTTCGAGACAGCCCTGGGGGATTACAGCATAATAACACTCATAAGGGATGTTAAATTGTTTTATGTGTGTGGTTTTTAAGTGCTTTGTAAAGGATCTTTAATGGTTTAGGCATCAACTGGTGTGTCATTACTGCCATGCAGGTATGTGGTCAGAATTGAGCAGCCCAGAGCTTTGAAATGCAATTTTGGAATTGCATTGGTCAGGCACATTCTTCCTGTTCTTTTCACCAGCTCATGATTTCCAACACCAGGCTTTCAGCTGATTTCCTTGTTCCAAAGCAGTTATTCCTTTGTTAAACTCTGTCAAAGATCTGTTCTCATGTTTGGAAGCTTTTCCTGGCACCTTCCAAGCCTACCTGGGAGCTGTCTGCCTTGTCTCTGTGACTGAAACACATGCCTGGCTTTCTTTACAATTCCACAAGCTGTCTGTCTCTTATTCTAACCAATTAATTCACTAAATGTGTAGTTTGCCAGGCAAGGCATGGGGCTGAATGGTTTAAAAAATGCTTTGTGATGTTTCTCCCCATTTTTCCCCTAAAAAATAGCAAGGTGGTCCTGTTCCAACATCACGTGGACGGTTGGTTTCGCAAGAAGGACGCCATGCTTTGTCTCAATTATACGTTATCTAGCATGAGTAAGAAAGGATGGAAAGAAAACCTGCATATGAAAGCAGATGGCAATTACAGTTGACTTCTGAGCCACCATCATTATGTCAGCTAATAAAGAAGAGGTAAATAAGTGAAGCCAGTGCAATTCCTCCTGTCATTCTAATGTAGTTAGTGGAATGTTACCAGGAATGAATCTTGCCAATTAAGTGTTAAGATGAAAGAAATATTTGCTTTGCAATCTGCATTTCACACAGAGTGAGAATTTGAATCAACTAATAAACATAAATATTGAGCAAAACTGCTTCATCATTTTGAGGTGAACCACGTGTGATAGATGTGGGCTGGAGTTCGTGGGGAATCTCGGGTCCTTCAGGCAGTTGGCAGAAGTGTATATAAAGTCCCTCCTCTCAGAGCTGCCTCATATTTGTTTCTCTTGCTTTCTTCTTCATGAAGCCAACTATTTTCCATCTGTCAAACTGTTGGTTTCTGTGTCATTTTGAGATAGTCTTCTCTTGTCATTTTCAAGGTGACAGTATGCTGATTTTTAGCACCCAGGCGGTGTTTTTCACCACGCAATATCAGGAGCTGTTCGCTCTCTGTTAGACCTAATCTTGGGATTACAGTCTGCTGAACAGAAACCCAAACCCCCATCTACAGACCTACAAATTGCACTCTTACCCTTCCAAGACCTCTGCTGGCACCTCATTTAACTGAGTATGTGTCCTCTACTTGATCTTTTAGCTGCCATTTCAACTTAGTTTGTGTGGAATAATTCCTGAGCTTTAAAGCTTTGAGGAATGTGAGGAAAGCTTTCTTGGAGCCCCATGGGTGCTCAGTGTCAGGTGAACCTTCTCATTCAATAATGGATAGTATCTGGATTTTTACACTTAACTTCAGGCCACATGGAACTGACATTTATCAGAGACAAGGCATAGGACAGGAGCAGCCATTTACCTGGTGAAGCATGTTACCTTCTACATTCCTATTTCCACTACACATTGATTAACTATTACCTAAAAATACTTTTCTTAGAGGGCTCAATACACCTGAGGAACTCCACTGACCTACCAGGTAGATCTTGGCTGTTTGGCTGCAGTTGGTTGATCCAGAACTACGTGTTGCTGAGGACCTTTGCTACTGTTCCTTTCCCATCACCATGAGATCTGAGCTTCTCCTATTCCAGGAAATCTGTTCAACTACACTTTGCCATGTTTCCTGCTGTTCAGTCTGTGTCTAGCTCCAGTACCAGCAGCTGCCCTGAGTTTAGGGCAGTGACTCAGCTACCACTTGCTGGCATCACCTCCCCGGGCTGATGTTTGGCTCCTTCCTCCAGGACAACACAATGGACTATTTGACAACATGCCTGCTTTGGGGATCTTTCTCTTTAGAAGAGCTTTGGTTAAGTTGGCCTTTCCCACAACACATTTTCTTACAGATTTTCAGGGTAAAGCAGCAAGTTGTGCACTTTTTCTGGCTGCTGTTTTGCTGTAGGTAAATATGTAGCCTAAGATCTTTTGGCAGCTGAACCACAGGAAGAAAACCGTCTTGTTAGATAAGTATCTGCTTCATCAGGAGGCAGTTACTTGGTTTTCTGATAGCAAGGAAAGATAGACTATACGTGGTGCAGTACTTTTACTTGGTTTGAGGCTATTCATAGAATATTTATATAAAATATATTCACATTTATTTATATACATTACTTAAAGAGAACCAAAGAAATCCCAAACCCAAAACCTAAACAGAAGTATTGTGAACATATGCAAATGGTCCTTATGGATTTGAAGAAGTGTCACCTACACACAG
This sequence comes from Callipepla californica brunnescens, assembly GCA_023055505.1. Lineage (NCBI taxonomy): Eukaryota > Metazoa > Chordata > Aves > Galliformes > Odontophoridae > Callipepla > Callipepla californica. The sequence continues at coordinate 384,651 of JALIRH010000132.1, read as the reverse complement.
CCAGGATTTACCAGGGGAAGATAGTTCAACTGGCTGGACCCAGGCTGGAGAAACACCAGATTAAAAATCAGTTTGTTACCAGCCACCAGTCTTCCAGGAAGGGCTGTGGTTAGATTACATTACGACATGAGATTACAAGTCTGTAAAAAGGCAGGTATGTTGAGACCATGTTGGTTCTCATTAGTGATGAAACAGATGTAGTACAGGCTCCTGGTGGAAACTTCCACCATGTGGGCAGTGTTTGCACAATGTTACTGCAGCTCTATGTTCAATGGGCAGCTTTATCCAGAGAAGCTGGCTAATTCAGAATGGATGAAACCCATAAATCACAACACACTTTTTTCCTTTTTTCATGATGCAGCAGAATTTTAATGAGAATGAAAAGAATAAACAAGTATCACAGTACCCAAGTACGTACATCCAGGATGTCAGAGGCAGATACACTTGGAAAAGGAGCTATGTTACATGTCCCACTGCACTCAGAAACAAGTATGATAAAACAGAAATAAATAATTGATCCCACAAAGGTACAGGAGAAGAATTCAAAGGAAAAATGTAGAGGTATGGAGCATGCAAATGGCGGTGCCCTGAGCAGGATTTGCAAGTCCTTTCACAAAGCTGTCACTCATCTGCTCGCTGGTAAATCTGCATTTTGTTTTTCACTGGTACATTCTTCGGTGGATTTTCCTGTTGTATTTAGCAGGGCCCGCAGCTGCCACGGCTGTATCTGCTGTACCTGTTGTACCGGTAAGGGCTGCAATAGCCAGAGCCATAGGATCTACCATAGCCATACAGACCCCCATAGCCTAGGGAGGAGCCCCCATAGCCATACAGACCCCCATAGCCCAGGGAGGACCCTCCATAGCTCCCATAGCCTCCATAGCTCCCAATGCCATACAGACTCCCACTGCCCAGGGAGGAACCCCCAAAGCCCCCAAGAACGGGTGCTCCAGAGGATCCCACCACAGCTTGCTGGGGGAAGGAGCTGAGGATGGGTCCAGGGAAGGTGACAACGACGGGAGGTGGCTGGATCACCGCCGTGGAGTCAGGGCACTGCCGGACACAGGGCTCATTGCAGCTGTCAGCGATGGGCTGGGGGCAGCTGATGCCACCGGTGGTGGTGGAGCACAGATCGTAGCAGGACATCTCTCGGGGATGGATGTAAGCTGCAACACACGCCAATGAGTAAATGAAAGGCACAAACTCTACTGAAGAAAGTTTAAATGTTGGACACTCGAACAAGAACAATGGCTTTTTCTCTCAGGCCTTGGCTGTACTTCTTCCTCTTCAATATAATCCATGCAACATCTCTCTCACTTGTAAAAATAAGCATTGCTCAGGTTCCATACTGAAAAGTCACTCCTTTTATAGTCTCCTTCCTAATTTCTTATACTTGGTTTCCTATTAGAAGAAGCTCTTTGTTCTACCCAGCTCTCAATCGCTACAAGAACCAATCACTTACTTGGCAAATTGCTTCCACTATGTTCTGCAGTCACTCTCACAGTGTCTATCTAAAAGGCTGTTTCGTGTTTTGTTTTATACTGGCAAAAACAAAGCAGAGTAACCTGAATACCAGTGAAGCTCTTGCAGTAAATTAATGGGTAGCTGGAATAACAACTCTGACATATTGACTCGTAACTTGCTTCCAAAAGCAATACCTAAAATCATGCTGCCGGCACCCTGAGCCTGCTAGAAAAACAGATTAAAAAAGGCATTCCCTGCCCTGAAGTGTTTACAAAACAGACTGGGAGTCACAGGGTGGATGAGAAGATTATTTGTTTGGTTTCTCCGGAGTGAAACTGGTACACTCAGACAGCTACAGATTGTCCTCTACTGCAGATATGTTTGTTGGCTGCTGAGCTCTTCAGAAAGACTGTCACATAGGATCTGAGACAGTTTTCAGGAAAACCCATGGAAAAGGCTCAGTACCTCCCATGAACAGTTCTTTATTCACTAGAACTGTACTGAATCATAGAACCATGGAAAATAGTACTATTCGAAAAGATATCTGAAGGACATTTGGTCCAATTCCTCTCTCAGAGGAAGGAAAAAGTGAAGGTTATGGTTTTCTACTTTCATCTCTATATTCCAGTATCTCTTTCAACTATATTTCTGCGTTTTTCTGGGCAAGCCGATCCCCTCATACTACAACACATATAAAAAATTACATATATATTCCTTAAATATTTTCTAATGACATGAATCACTTTCTGCTGATGTTTTGAATGCTGCTCTTGTAGCTGAAGGAAATGACAATTTCTGAAGAACCTGAATACACTGATGTCCAACACTACACAAGGAAAAAAACTTCACAGAGAGAGAATCCATCACTATCAAGAATTTTTGAGTATTTGTAGATGATTCTGCACATATTCAATTGAAACAATTTAAAGAGAGATATTTGGATTTTAGGAAAGAGATTACATAGAATGATACTTACCCTCTAAACAGGGAGACCAAATCAAGCAAGTTGAAATGAAGAGCTCTCGGTTCTGAGAGTTTTTATACAGTTCCTCAGATCATGAGGATCACCTAAGGTACAATTTGTACTAGTGTATAATTGAGACAAACCCCAAATTAATCTGACATGGAGGTCATCAAAGTTTGGCGGACTGTTGGTGGAAATTCTCATGAAACATGAGAGCTGCATTTTGTCACAGAAGTCTCTTTCATCTCAAATGCTTAGACATCATGTTAATTCCTGTTATCACTCTGTTAATGTCTTTATTAGTACAACAGGAACAATGCTAATGCTTTTCTTCAGTTTTTCTATTCTCTTTTTTTTTTTGTGGCCTAATGCGCAACTGGGAAGGACAAAGCTACACCCATTTAATAAGCTGTCTGTTATTGAAAAGTTTGTATTTCATTTCGTATTTCTCCACTGAGGAAAACAGTCATGAACTGATTACGGCAAGAACACAGATGACCTTGACTTATATATTTTAATGTGATATTATTTCATAATTGCTAGGCACCTAAATCCAGGTACACGCATTTAATCTAATTGTAAGAATGCATTCTCAAACCATTAGTGGATCATCTGTGGCATTCAAAAAACTTGGAAATATTGCCCAGAAAAAGTTCCAACCACTTCAAAGACTGAGAGACCCACCTGATAATTTATGCTAATCTATGGCATAGAGTCTGCAGTATTAAAATAATACATCTATAAACCGGGGAAGAACCAGCTTTTATTTTTCACAATACATTCTAAGTTCATGATGGTTCTCTATTAGTTGAAACTGCCAGATCAGCACTGTTCTGGACTTGAGCATTACAGGTCATGAATTCCGAGAATCAATGTCAACAACTCAAAGCACTTCTGCCCTGCTTCTTTTCTTGCACCTGAGGATCCACCTTCAGCTGATATATGCATGAAGAGAGATCCCAGCACTACAAAACCTAAGGACTGCACTATTTTTCTGCTCAAAATTCAGTTTCCATGTATGTCCTATCTAGATAATGGAACTGAAGCAAATCTAGCTGGTGCCTGGAGGGGCTACTGCTCTTCAGAGCTGAATTGTCCCCTTCAGAGCCAAAAGCTACCGACTCCCACAGGTGTTGAGTCCTTCCTGCAGGTGGGGGAAGCTAAGCATGCAGCAACCACCCCCAACCTTTCTACATATTGCACTGTCAGTCTTTAACCACTGTTTGGGCAGGTTGCAATGCGAATTATATGTTCTTAAACAAAAATCGTGTCCATGACAGCAGTTTGTTAGTCTGATAAACCCATGAGACACTCTCCAGGCGTTAAAACAAGAGGAGCAAGCGTAATTCTTTCTTTCGTAATTTCAAAAGAAGTGACTGGAATAATGCCAGGTATTAATTTTCCCCAGCAAGTCACAAGATGAAAGAATTCCCTGTCACCTAATGTAATGTTTATGTTCTTTTACGAGAGAATTTTGAAAGGACTTGTAAACTCCAATAACGAACAAAGCAGTGTCATCATCTTGATGGGTTAACTGCGTTTGAAATTGGGGCGGGCAACAACTGTTGATCTTGTACCTCTGATTGCTTGGATGGACTATAAAAGCTCCTCTCTCTCATAGCTCTTCCAAACCTTTCCCTTGGCTTCTTGTTGGCTCAGGTAAGTCTGTTTCTTCTCTATTGCTACTTCTTTATCACTGATTTAACCTCAGCTGATGTCCACCATCTATGCTGTTGAGTGCATCAGTATTGTAAGGGAATAGAGAACCTGTTGTGAGCTCTGGACTAACAGATGCACCTGTTATGTGGGGGGCATTGAGGAGGTACTGGATCCGTACTAGATCACTATTGGACCTGCATTACACTGCCCTGACTGCCATGCATTTAACCTATTAACCTTCGTGTATTCGGGAGTTCTTTATTTTGGGATTAGCCATTTCAAAAGAGCTTTTTGAAGGGCATCTGGGCGCAGAATGTTTGTATATATATATTTATTCAATATTGTAATCTTATGGCTTGTATCAGGGCAGTGGCAGCCTAGGTGGGAAATGGGATAATAGCATAAAAATTTATCCTTTACTCTCATGTCAAATGACTTTGTAAGCAATCCAGGCAGGGAAAGTGTTATAATCTCTATCTTTACAATTCAGCAAAACTGACTATTTGCTCAAACTCCTATATTCTATTCATTACCTTCATGTAAACTGCTGTAATCATCTCTTTGTACTTCTTTGTCTTCTACTTAGTTATCAGTGTGTGTTGCAGCTTACATCCATCCCCGGGAGATGTCCTGCTACGATCTGTGCTCCACCACCACCGGTGGCATCAGCTGCCCCCAGCCCATCGCTGACAGCTGCAATGAGCCCTGTGTCCGGCAGTGTCCTGACTCCACGGCGGTGATCCAGCCACCTCCCGTTGTTGTCACCTTCCCCGGACCCATCCTCAGCTCCTTCCCCCAGCAATCTGTGGTGGGATCCTCTGGAGCACCCGTTCTTGGGGGCTTTGGGGGTTCCTCCCTGGGCAGTGGGAGTTTGTATGGCATTGGGAGCTATGGAGGCTATGGGAGCTATGGAGGGTCCTCCCTGGGCTACAGGGGTCTGTATGGCTATGGGGGCTCCTCCCTAGGCTATGGGGGTCTGTATGGCTATGGTAGATCCTATGGCTCTGGCTATTGCAGCCCTTACCGGTACAACAGGTACCGCCGTGGCAGCTGCGGGCCCTGCTAAGCCATGCAGAAATAACCTACATGAAGAATAACAGTGACTCCACAATGCAATCTTGACCCATAGCAGTAGTCCCGAAGGAGATGATATGAAGCTGTGACTGATCCCACCACACTGCAGTGGAGCTGGGAGCACACAGAGCATCTTTAATCTCTTAACTTTCTATTCACGGTCTCTTTGTTCTTTTTCCTCTTCTATGTATAGTTGGTGGGTACTATATGCAATCTTCATTCTTATAAAATGGCATGTCACTGTCCAATCAAAGAATGATTATGGAATGATCTGTCTGCACTCCAGTGTTTTCTTGGCATTCTGTAATATTTTTCTGTGAATGTTTCTTATTAAAGTGATTTTCTTCTGAATCAGATAAATCAACTTTTGGTTTTATTTTCTGCTGTCGTGGAGGAAAACCTCTTTAGTTACTGTCATGGTTTCATGACAGATACAGAGAGCTGAAGAAGGAATGATAAATCCTTGCGTAGGATAAGCTTTAGAAACAGCTGAAGCAATTCAGCCATCAGTGAACACTAAGACTCTTTGCTGCACATTTGTGAGTAGGAATCCTCCCCTCCCAGATGGTCTGGTGATGGAATAATAACAGAATGTTTAGAACATAACCACCCTAAACCTCCTTTCCTAAAAGAACCACCTGATAACGTTCCCTGATCACAACAGGAGAAGAGCCAATGGCACAGGTGAACAGATTATTGGGAAGCAATAGCTGAGGCTGTCAGGTGGGAGGGATGCTCCTGCATGGGAAGGAATTTAGGGAAGTGGGGAGGGGTGGTATGAGGATGCTGAGAGGGAGGAGCTACAACAAGAAGGGGCCACCAGAGGAATGTTGGATGCCCTGGATAAGAAGCGTCACAGGAGGGGCTGGAAGGTCAGGAGAATCTGGAAGGCAGGTCTGTAAAATAAAGGGGATGGATGTGTGGACTTAAGGTGTGGTGTTCCTATGTAGGAAAAACTGAAAAACACTGTTGAGGATGTGTATGCAGAGATCTGGTTTTTCTAGTGCTTAAATTCTCTGGGTACCATAGACAGTAAATGAAGTCTTTTTTATTTTTTTTTTAAGGTCTGTCCTGAAGATAATGTTTGAATAGTTGAGTGAGTACCTGAAATTCAAGGTGATATCTCAACAGCTCAACTGGGAGAAATTAGATCAACTGCCAGGAACTGAACACAATGACCCCTTCCAACCTAGAATATTCTGTGACTCTGTGAAATCAATAACGAATTCTAAATTCTCAAGAAGGCATTTAAGCTCATTCTTTTATCGTTATATTTTTTTAATGCTGCTAGTCTGTAATTGCTGGGTATACAACCCTAACATTTCTGGGAAGTTGTTTTATAAGAAATCTTACTATATGTATCAGAAAAATGAGGCATGTAGTGCATTAGTCCCTTTTGTTATGAGGACTTGAACTCTGCTTTTTGTTGACCTTAAATTTAGTTTTTTCTTTTGATTTGTTTCTGTCATTTTCAACTACATAGTGTAGGTTTTCAGCTGGACATGCTGTGCAGCTGTTGTAGGCTTCTTAATAAACAAATAATTGGGATAAAAATGTGAGAAAAAGACACCAGAAAGTGGAAACTTTGATGCAATAAACTTTTAATGGTACTGAGGAAGTAATGCACAGAGTCTCCAAAAAAAAATATGCAACTGATTTTCAGGAAGGGATATGTTCACATGATTCATTTCCCTTTCTAAACAAACAGGAATAATTTCTGCAGTTTTGGTACATTTACCCGAGGTATTATGGAAACAGGAAGGGAGAAGCATTGTAGTAGAAACTGAAAGTAGAATTCAGAGGAGAAATTTGATAGGGGCTGAAGGGACACAGCTCAATTGCCTTGAGTCAGAGCACTGCAAACGTGCAGCTCTTCAGTTGGGAATCCATTGCCTCTCATATGTTCATTCCCTTCCAGGAAGGGAATACTTCTGCATGACTTAGCAGGGCCCACAGCTGCCTCGACGGTACCTGTTGTACCGGTAGGAGTAAGGGCTGCAGTAGCCATAACCATAGGGTCTACCATAGCCATACAGGCCCCCGTAGCCCAGGGAGGAGCCCCCGTAGCCATACAGACCCCCGTAGCCCAGGGAGGAGCCCCCATAGCCATACAGCCCCCTGTAGCCCAGGGAGGAGCTTCCATAGCCCAGAGAGGAGCCCCCATAGCCCCCAAAGATGGGAGCTCCAGAGGATCCCACAACTGAATCCTGGGGGAAGGAGCTGAGGATGGGTCCAGGGAAGGTGACAACAACAGGAGGTGGCTGGATCACGGCTGTGGAGTCAGGGCATTGCCGGACACAGGGCTCATTCCCGCTGTCAGCGATGGGCTGGGGGCGGCTGATGCCTCCAATGTTGGTGGGGCACAGGTCGTAGCAGGACATCTTGTAGGAATGGAGGTCAATCTGCAGAAATGTGAGTTTTATTTGCAGATGAGATAAATTCACGCATTCATTTCATGACGAGGTCTTAGACTTGTCCCACTGTACAGCAGTGGGAGTTAAGTGCAAGCCTTAAAGTTTGCTACAGACTCAGTAAAACTCTGCTAAACTTGTATACCAATATATATATATCTATATATAGTATATGTATATCAACTATTAAAAATAGTACTATAGAATTGCAGATAGTCAAGGAAATCTCTTTCAGTGTTAAGATATTAGAAGCCTGGGAATCAAAGCTAGTTGAAATACCCCCAAAGTCTCCTTTTCTGAAGCCTGCCTTCACCAGGGCTCCCATATAAATGAAAAAAATAAGCATTCTTTTCATAAACAAACAATCCATGAATCAGTCACAGACTGGCAGTCACAAAGAGCACTTGGTTCTAAATTAAATCCTAGAGTTTCTGACAAGTTAATCTTTGCAGTTTAAAAGAAATCTGACTTACCCGATTCACGGAGGTGAGAAAGGTGAGAGAAGTGGATGGAAGGACCTTGAGGAGAGAGCTTTTATACAACTCCTTCCGTTGCCTGGGGGATGTTAGGCATCCTGTGCTTGAGTTCATAATTAGGTACCAACCCCAAATTTTAGGACACGCAGTTCCTTTAAGTGCTGAAATTGTTTTTGCTATTTTGTTTGCATATTGCAGGCACTTCAAACCCACACATAGCGTGACGTGCACACTCCACTGCAGACTTCTCCATCATTTTTAGGAGGCTTTTTTAAATTTTATCCCTCTTCAGAGGATCAGGCAAGCTGACTCAACTTCTTTAAGAGACCTGCTTTATTAAGATGACAGGAGGACAGTCATTTCTTTTTATCCTTTTACAGTGTCTTTTAGTGTAATCAGTTGAGGTGATAGTTTACCTGTAGAGGAAATTAAATTTATTTAGGTGCTCCAATGAAGGGTGGAGGAGGCTTTCTGCAGGCTTAGCACTTCTGCCTCCAAACATATAGCACAGGGCAAATGCAATGATCCAGAAATAAGGAATGTCCTTTAGTGACTTTCGGAGAGTTGTCTTTCAGTCTTGGGAACAGAGTTCTTCTTCATCTGACAATCACAAGCCACTCTGGAAATGGATTTTTTGGGGTTATTTCCTCAAGCTTTGCTTTCATTTATTATATTATAACACAATATTGAGGCAGTAACTATCTATCATACCATGGATTGTCGTCTTGCTGTTAAAAAACATGCAGATTTCTTCTTGTGGATAAATATCTGCTTTAATAAAAAGGAAATGAGATTTTTTTTTTAAATAGAAAGTAAGTTCCAAAAAGTATTATAAGCCAAAAACTGACTACATTAATGACCCAAGTGGCCTTAACTTACGTATTTTAATGTCATAATTTCTCATAATAGGGAAGTGTTTGCATCCAGGTTTTTAGTGTAATACTGACGCGGTACGCACAAAGTAGTAATGATTGTTTATGAGGTATTTGAAAGTCCAATGGAATGTTCTCATAAAACTTTGGGGCAGTTTTTAGTGTTATAGTCCAGGAAATCTCCAGAGCTAGAAAAGCTCATAATTTAGAAACAATACGTGATATGAAGATTACTAGGTTGATAATTATGATGATTACGATAACCATCATAATGATATGGTATTAAAATAATGCCATAAAGAAAACCTCAGCAAAAGCCACTATTTTCTTCTCCCAGTGGTTTCCCAGCTCATAATTGCTTTCTGCTGAGAGATGCTGTCAATCATCATTTTTGATGCAAGATCAGTTGTAGACCAGGATCAAGGACTCCAGATCAAGCAAGCTAGGAATTAAATGGATCTCGGGAAAATGGACCTTTTCCAACTCATGGAATAAACTGAGCTGAGTGTTTTGAGTATCTGAATGCCTATTTTTGATACTTACTGGGGATCTGTCCACTTAGTATTGCTTCAGTGGTGCTTTAGACACTGATATCTTAAAGGTGTTTTTACCTATTGGAGATAAAAGTGAAAGAAAAGCAGAAATCCTGTAACAGCTTTGGTTGGTCTTTGCTTTAAGACCTGAACAACTAAAACAAGCCTGTTCAACCTAGCCTTATGTAAAGTACTTAGCACTCTCAGCAGGTTATTTCTGATAAAGTATCATCATTGTATGACACAGCAAAGGAAGTATAAACTATGGATAAGCAGCTTACTACATGGTGCAACACCAAAGAGGATAGAAAACTGATATTAGTTTTATGAATCATGTTTTAGGATGAAAGATGCATTCATTTCACCCATCGCTGTTTTAGATCAAAGACCCTTGGGTGGTGTAATGTGTGTTATGTTGCATGATAATTGGGATCAAGTAATAAGCAAAAACAGAAAGCAAGAGAATTTCATCACTTTATGGAGGTATCAATACAAAAAATGCATGGTGTCAGCTAATTATCTTGGTGTTCACAAAACCAGCCTCTCACCCCTCAGGCAGTCTGTGCTATATAAAAGCACTCTCCACTCAGGGTTCTTCCAACCTCATCTCTTCACTTGCTCTTCTCGGTGAACTGGGTAAGTTTGAACCTTCTCTTTACGACTACTGTAGTACTCTTTTCTATGTGAATCAATGTTGGATGGTCTCTTTAATTAGTACTAATGAGTAAAATTTTAGGTGAAAATTTGACAGAAATGAGTTATGCACAGCTGTATTCAGGTCTGGCATTTAATTTCAAAGCTAGCCAGAAGTTTATTGATAGAGCATAGAAAGTCGGTTATCAGCTTACTTATGATAGTGGAAGAAATGATATGGCTAGCTCAGTGCCTGTTCCTCTTTCATTTTCAGTAACCTTAAGAATCAGAGAACTTTGAAAAAGCTTAAATCTACAAGATTCATGGGGAAGATTTCAGCTTAGAAGTGGACCTTCCCTTATGTTTAAGTTTATTCTATTACAGATCACTCAAGTTGGATTAAAATTAACTCAAGATTAGGGGGCATGAATGCTATCAGAGATTAGGCACTGAATTAGAGGAAAAACAGCGGAAAATGAGAGTTTTTGTGTTTGTTTGTTTGTTTTTTTTAACAAAAAGAATAAGATTCATGCAGAAAGCTGAGGGAGGTAACAAGTGAAGAGCTGTTTTTTGGTGCTAATTGGGTGAGTAATGTAGAGGGAGATTAGCTACATAGCTTTTTAATATGGAGCTCTAAGCTCTTTTGCCAAATAAGCAATCATAAACATCTTTCCTGTGATCCAGTGTTTAGAAATGGAGGACAAGAGTCTTTGCAATTCCATTGGAACGGTCTCATCTAACAAGTTACTGAGTAAATCTGGATAGGCAATCGCTTATAATCCTTCCCTCTGTAAGGCTTAGCACAGAGAAGATCAGTAGCAAAGATGAGCTAGAGTTGTGAAATCATGCATACCACCACACTGGGTTCTTAGGGACTCCAAGTCCTGGGCTGATCCATTGTCTCAACAAAGCATCTCGGGAAGTAATTCTGCTGCTTTAATTTTCTATTCTAAGGCACGAGGAAGAATTAGTGTGCTTTAAAGGACTTAAGTTGAAAAAATGGCGGAGAACTATATAGCGTTATTAGTTATGCAAGCTAATGCCTTGTGCTTAGTAAAATCAACCTGTTATCATACAGGTTGACCTCCATTCCTACAAGATGTCCTGCTATGACCTGTGCCCCACCAACATTGGAGGCATCAGCCGCCCCCAGCCCATCGCTGACAGTGGGAATGAGCCCTGTGTCCGGCAATGCCCTGACTCCACAGCCGTGATCCAGCCACCTCCTGTTGTCGTCACCTTCCCTGGACCCATCCTCAGCTCCTTCCCCCAGGATTCAGTTGTGGGATCCTCTGGAGCTCCCATCTTTGGGGGCTATGGGGGCTCCTCTCTGGGCTATGGAAGCTCCTCCCTGGGCTACAGGGGGCTGTATGGCTATGGGGGCTCCTCCCTGGGCTACGGGGGTCTGTATGGCTATGGGGGCTCCTCCCTGGGCTACGGGGGTCTGTATGGCTATGGGGGTTCCTCCCTGGGCTACGGGGGCCTGTATGGCTATGGTAGACCCTATGGTTATGGCTACTGCAGCCCTTACTCCTACCGGTACAACAGGTACCGTCGAGGCAGCTGTGGGCCCTGCTAAGTCATGCAGAAATGTTCCCTTCATGGGAGAGAACTGTCAAATGGGCAGTACAGTCTTGATCCTCAACCGAGCTCCTGAATAAGGGGCAGAGCATCAAAAATTTCTTCTTAATGCAGTGAAATCGGAATAGCTCCATATATCTCATTTCTAATTTTTTTTTCTGTCATCTACTTCATCTCTTCCTCTTTGCCCTGCCAGTGGCCAAGTGTTCAACTCCATTCAAGTTCCCAAGGGTCATTTCTGGGCCCTGCACTGACCACTGCCTGGGAGAAGTCTGAAGAAACATCTTTCCTGAAGCCCTAGAGGATTCCTACTCACCAGGGCCTGTTATGCATTTCTGCTGTTGTGTCCTTTACTGCCTATACAATAAAACAAGCCTGCATCCAATGCTTGCCTCTCTAGTTTTCTTTTACAGTCCATGTAGGGGTCTGGGTCTTCCTTTTCCTGCATGTGGTCTGCCTCCCACCCAGGCTGGGACAGACTCTCAACCCCCAACGTTCTGGGCTGAGCTGCCTTGGGAGAAAGCCCTTGGTAGCTTTCACATAGCTGTATAGTGAAGGAAGTTACATCTCCAATTTTCCTTTGACACTGAGATGAAATTATCTTGCATTTCCTCTGCCCTAGTTATTCCAGCTGTCAAACTTCCAAAGTTTTGTTAGAGTTTAATGCTGGTGTTTCTTTTGTTTTTAAATTTTGTGCGAGTTATTAGAAAATATCACTGTCCTCGTGTATACAGTAGAAAACCTGTCTTGAAGTTCAGTCAGATTGCATTCAAAAAATGAACAATAGGAAGAAGATAAATGGGAGATAATTTTTAAGATGGATATCTGAGGAGCAGTGATCAAGCACTACCTCTTTACTGCTAAGCTAATTGTTGCCTCAAGGAAGTTTTGGCCAAGCCCATACATCAGCTGAGTGAGGTAAAAAGAAGATGAAGTACTGCTTTACAGAGGCTTTAGGAATTACTTCACAGGCACTTTCAGTGAAAAAGTGAATGTGTGATTTCTTGAGCTCTGTCCTCTGTTAATGCTGTGATGCAGTGAGCTGGAATTTAACTGGTAATATCACAGTCTCCTAAGTAAGTGGATATGTCAGATGTCCCTACCTGAAAGCAGAAATGAGTTGAAATCAAAAGTACCCTGACTACTGAATTAACATGTCTTGTTTTTATTTTAAGAATATGCTGTTTTACTATTTTATTTGCTGTTTTGCTGACTAAAAAATATACATTGAGGCTATTACAATGAAAGAAAAATAAGAAAGACCCTCAAGAAAATCCTGTCTCCCATCTTTTTGGTTTCCAGTACTACCTGCCCTCATGGTCCTGGACTTTTTATTGAGGGTCTGGGGGTAGTTGGGATGGTGCTGAGGCCTGCAAGTGTCAAATGTGAATGCAGCTCTTCAAGGGCCCTACAAGTGGGCAAGCAACCCAAGTAGCCAGAGCTGTGAAGGCCTCCTGCCTTTTAGGTGCAAGAAGATGGCTCTCCATTCCTGTGGCTGCTCTCCAATCTTATACATCTTGAGACAAGGATACTGCAGTGTTGATTTCCCTGGAACTAAACAACTGACATCCCACTTTATGCCACACCAGACTGCATCTCTTTGGCTCAGGCACCTCTCAAGTTGAGAAAAGCCCTGATTCCTCCCAGCTGGCTCATTACCTGCAGCAGTTTTACAAAACTAAGATGATTGATTTTCTCCCTGTTTCTCTTCTCCTCAGCACTGGGACCTCTGTTCTTGTACACAGCCTCTAAAAAGTACTTAGGTGCTGAACACCTGAGGTTCTCCTGCCAAATTTTCAGTGGATTTGCTGAGAGTGCCAGGCAGGGTGCAAGCCAGATAAAACTAGATCCATATTGTGTTAGACAGCAAGTGCCTAGCCCAAGATTACAAGATTGGTGAGAGCTATTAGCACCCTGCTAACATGATTGCGTAGCTTTATTTGAGCCGGTTGCTCGTTTAGGGTGAGGTCATGTCTGCTTGCAAAACAGTATGTAACGATATGCTTTCAGTCTGTGTCTAATATCATTTGGGAATTAAAGGAACGGATAGTGGTTGCTGGTTGATAACTTAGGGCTTAGTCTTGGAAGAACTTCCCTAATGTATATCCATTAATGGTGCTGATCTGTCATTTAGAAGCATTCCAATTAACACGCAGTTAGAACAAAGCTGTTTGGCATTAAAAAGGATGGAATCAAACTTTGAGACTGGAAAAGCAAGATAGTTTAATAGATGGGAGTGACAGTGAAGGGATGATTTCTGTTCACTAACAAAGCAAAAAGCCATGCACCTTGCTGACTTGGGAGGAAAAAGTTCTGGAGAAATACAGGCAAAAATGAGGGAAGGGAGGAACTCAGTGAAGTGCTCAAAATAGGGAGAGTGAAGAAATGCAAAATGGCATGGGGGTGTAAGTCGCAGAGGCCAGGGGAGCAGCCTACATTCTAACAAGGAGTCTCATAATGCATCATGGTGCTGTCTGAGACAGAGCTGCCATGGTAAGGTTCATTACCGTGAGGTAGCACAGCCTGTCTCAGCAGCAGGCTGAGGGACAGTCCAGGCCAAATGTGTAGCCACATACAAAGGAAGCTGTAGAACCCCCATACTCCCTGAAAAGAGAAACCAGATACTCAAGGGTTGGATGCAACCTTATTTAATTGTAAAGGCAGGAAAAGAAACAAGGACACCAGAGATGTGTACTAGATCCAGGAAGAAAGGAGGTGCCTGAGGCTTTAGGAGAGGTGATTCTTCAGGCATCTTCAAGGCAGTGGCCAGGACATGGCCCGGAAAGGACCCTGCAGGACAACGTTGGCATCACAGGTTCACAAAAAGGATTTGGAAGAATAAGGAGGAGAGGATGCTTTTCCCTGTGTTTAGCAAGGTCCGCAGGTGTTCCAGAGCTTCCTGCTGTAGCGGGGCAAGGGGCAGGGACTGCAGGCAGGAGAAGTGTAGGGTCTACCAAAGGTGCAGAGACCTCCTGAACCCTCTGTGGCCCCAGCACCATAGAGGCCCCCCAGGCCCAGGGAGCCCCCAAAGGCGGGTGCTCCAGAGGAGCCCACCACAGCTTGCTGCGGGAAGGAGCTGAGGATGGGTCCAGGGAAGGTGACGACGACGGGTGGTGGCTGGATGAAGGCCGTTGAGTCGGGGCACTGGCGTGCACACAGCTCGTTGCAGCTCTCAGCGATGGGCTGGGGCACAGCCACGCTGGTTTTCGGTGGGCACAGCTCGTAGCAGGACATCTTGATGAGAGGGAGTTGAGGCTGCAATGCAATGTCCCAGAGGGTAAAGCTGTGAGTGAGGAGATTCCCTGGCACAGCAAAGCCCAAGAACAGGGGCTATCCTGCATGCAGTAGGGCCTGAACCTCTGCTATTGCTGCAGGGCCATTGCCACCCCCCACCATCCTGCACTCCTGCCTGGAACCCTACAAGTGCTCCTGCCAGAGGAGACCCAGCACTCACCGTTTTCCTGAGCTGAGCCAAGCAGGAGAGGTGAATGCCAGCACTCAGCCAGGGCCATGCTTTTATGGGGGCTGGAGAGCATGGGGAGGAGCTACTCATCATGGGGGCATGTGGCCATCAGCAGCCAAACCCCGATCTCCTCCCTGCATGTCACGCTGCAGTTTTGCTGATGCAGTTCCCTCAACAGCCCCCACCCGTTCTTGCAGCCCCTGCAATTACACCACTCAGACACTGACCATCCCTCTGCTAATGGGCAAATTAGCCCCGCTGCCCTCTCATCTCCTGCCTGTTTAAGAGTGGAGGGAGCGTGACAAATATGTTGTGGCTGCACTATGATTGCCATACCTCTTTCCCAGTGACCTGGTGTTACAGTGGTCTTTATGGCAGCTCCATCCCAGGGAGGAGGAGTTGCACAGTGGTGCTTGATAAGCAGAAGGACTGGGTAGACCTCGTGCATGCCATCATCTGAGTGACAAACATGGTGCAGTTGTTATCTGCAGAAGGGTGAGGTGATGAAATGCCAAATCAAGGGCACTCCTCTCAGTCACTGCCTGCTCAGCATCACATATTTTGCCGACGAAGAAGAAGGAGAAGGGGATGTGCCAAAGGGACCTGTTCTTTGTCCACCAGCGGGTGTTGACTCAGGATAGAATAGGGGCAGGCCAGCCTAGCCTCGGCATCAGGGAGTGTCACCACTGTCCATTGGCCCAGCTGGTGATGAGCCATGGCCCAACCTGTATAAAAGCTGGGTCTGCACAGAGCTCTTCCAAACACTGCTCTGAGCACCTTCTCCATAAGGACCAGGGTAAGTTGGAGAGCACTTATCCTGCCGCCCCTCATCTGAGCCTCTTTCAGGCCTCTATTCCTGGGGCATTGCCATTTACTGATACCTGTCACTCTTTGCCTTCTTGCAGAGCACCATCCCATCACTCAAGATGTCCTGCTATGACCTGTGCCCACCGAAAACCAGCGTGGCTGTGCCCCAGCCCATCGCTGAGAGCTGCAACGAGCTGTGTGCACGCCAGTGCCCCGACTCAACAGCCTTCATCCAGCCACCACCCGTCGTCGTCACCTTCCCCGGACCCATCCTCAGCTCCTTCCCGCAGCAAGCCGTGGTGGGCTCCTCTGGAGCACCCGCCTTTGGGGGCTCCCTGGGCCTGGGGGGCCTCTATGGTGCCGGGGCCACACAGGGCTCTGGGGGACTCTGCACCTTTGGTAGACCCTACACTTCTCCTGCCTGCAGTCCTAGCCCCTTGTTCCGCTACAGCAGGAAGCTGTGGGACACCTGTGGGCCTTGCTAAACACAGAATTTGCCTGCAGCCTGCACTACCATCTTCATCTTATTCTGAGCTCCTGGGCACAGGGTGCTGAGGAGTGCTGAGCATCTCATCCGTTCTGTCTGAGGCCAGGGCAGTGCTGGCACCTTCAAACCCCTCATCTTTAGTTGCTTCTCATCCTCTCTGGCCATGATTCCTCACCCAGACTGTTCTTTCTTCTCTTTTCCCGTTCTGCCCTGATGAACACAATAAAGATTCCTGCATCCATTCCTGTCTTCTCCTCTGTCTGTTGTGGTTCAGCTGAACTTCAGGGTGGTTTTGCGGTGGTCAGGACAGGAAAATGGTGGTGCTGAGAAGCTCAGGTCCCCTTGGACTGGGTGTATAATGGAGATAGAAATGACAGAGAGAGCTTCTGCTGGGGTTATGGTGCAACCTGCATTCCAATGCCTGTCCATCTCACACTAGGAGTCAGACTGGCTCTGTTGGGCCATGCTGCTCCACTGAATCTCATCACCAGATCTGGAAATGCCTGATTTGCCCATGGACAAGCATGCCTCATTCCTTGTCATTTTCTTCTGAGTCCTGAGTTCGCCACTTATGATAGTTGCTGTAATGTCAGAGTCTGGGTAATGATTACTGTATGGTGTGCAGATTAGGAAGAATTTGATGTAAGCTGCAAAGGATGCTGGAGAGTGAATTTTCTTGGTAATGAAAGAAATCATGAAAAACGATGATAATCAGAACCAATTAGAGATTTTGGTGGACTGTGAGTATTCCTCATTGTTGGAAATGGAATATAACAGTAAACTATGCAAAGTGCCATGGTCTGAGGGAATGGCCTCTGAGTCCTTGCTTCATAAGAGCAGAAATTCAGGTTGGCTCTATTTGATAAGTGCCTAACTGAGAAACTACCCAAGCACAGTACAGATTCTCTAAGGAAGTGCTTTGGACAAAGGTAAAGATTAATGTTGGAATCTGTGGTGTCAGAAGCTGGACCTCTGATAATCAGAGTACTGTGACATTGTAATTCAGGATGCTTTTATGAAGTTGTCGTTGGTGGCCCATTTAGAGATGGGGGCAGGAGCAGGTAACATCTAGATGTCTCCTCATAAGTGAGCCTGACCCTTCGGATAGGGCGGAGACATGATTTTGGTTAAGCCTTAGGAAGCAACTTGGGATGGAAGCAGGATGTCTGAACCTGCCCTGCATTTGTCTGTCATTGAAATCAGGAGCAGTCTGCATTCAGACATGGTCCCTAGATATACACAAGTCAGAGCTGCCATGGCCAAGGGGCTTTGCTCTGATGTAGTGCGACTTGGCTCAGCTTGTTGCAGATAACCTGCCCTGGGCCAGGAGTGGGGCTGTGCGCTGAAAATGGGACATCTGGAATTCCCATGGTGCCCAGAAAGAAATGTCTGAGAGTGAAGAACTGGATGCAAGCTTATTTTATTGTAAAGGTACGGAAAAGAACACAGCAGAGATGTGTACCAAGCCCAGGCAGAAAAGAGATGCCATGGGCTTCAACAGGAGAGGTGTTCCTTCAGACGTCCTCAAGGCAGTGGCCAGGACAGGGCCCATAAAGGAAACTGCAGGACAATGTTGGCATCACACATCCAATCACGGGATGAGGAAAGAAGGTGAGAGGAGGGCTTTTCCCTGTGTTTAGCAGGGCCCGCAGGTGTTCCAGAACTTCCTGCTGTAGCGGGGTGAGGGGCAGGGATTGCAGACAGGAGAAGTGTAGGGTCTGCCAAAGGTGCAGAGACCTCCAGAGCCCTGCGTGGCCCCAGCACCATAGAGGCCCCCCAGGCCCAGGGAGCCCCCAAAGGCGGGTGCTCCAGAGGAGCCCACCACGGCTTGCTGCGGGAAGGAGCTGAGGATGGGTCCGGGGAAGGTGACGACGACGGGTGGTGGCTGGATGAAGGCCGTTGAGTCGGGGCACTGGCGTGCACACAGCTCGTTGCAGCTCTCAGCGATGGGCTGGGGCACGGCCACGCTGGTTTTCGGTGGGCACAGGTCGTTGCAAGACATCTTGATGAGAGAGAGCTGAGCCTGCAATGGAAAGTGCAGAAGAGAGAACGTATGAATGAGGATATTCCCTGGCAGAACAAAACCCGTGAACAGGGTCTGCCTGAACTCAGGAGGGACAGATGTTCTGTCATTGCTGCAAAACAACATAAGACCCCAGCACCCTGCTCTCCAACTAGGGATCCCCACTATGGCACCTGACAGAGGAGGCCCAGGCACTCACCCTTTCCCCAAGCTGAGCCAGGCAGGAGTGGAGGATGCTGGTGTTCACCAAGGGCATGCTTTTATGGGGGCTGGTGAGCATGGGGAGGAGCTGGATGTCATGGGGCCACGTGGCTCACTGCAGCCAAACACAAGTCTCTTCCCTGTGTGCCACACGTCTGTTTTGCTGATGCTGTTTCCTTGGCAGCCCCCACCTGATCTCCCAGGCCCTGCAATTACCCTTCTCTGACGCTGTCCAGCCCTCTGCTAATGGGCAAATTAACCCTGCTGCCCTCTCATCCCCTGCCTGTGATAGAGGGCAGGGAGCATGACAAGTGCTGAGTGGCATTGTTCTGCATGCCACAGCACTTCCCCAAGGGCTTGGTTTTGCTATGGCCTTGTGCCAGCTGTGCTGAGCCCCAGGGAGGAGCAGGGTTGAGGCACTGGGCAAGTGGACAGTTTGTCATAGGCTTCCTGCATGTCTGCATCTTTGTGACAAATGTACTGGAGCTGTTATCTGCAGAAGGGTGAGGTGATGAAACCCCAAATCAAAGGCACTCCTCTAAGGCACTGCCTGCTCAGCAACATGCATTTGGCCCATGAAGCAGAAAAAGAAGTGAAGGTGGCAAATGGGCATGTGCTGGTCTGGCCAAGCGCTTCTGACTCAAGGAATGCAGGGGCAGACCAGCCTGGCCTTAGCATCATGCAGTGCTGCTTCTGACTATTGGCCAAGTGGGTGATGAGCCATGGCCCAGCCTGTATAAAAGCTGGGTCTGCACAGAGCTCTCCCAAGCACTGCTCTGAGCACCTTCTCCCTTAGGAACAGGGTAAGTCTGAGAGCACTTCTCCTCCCCTTCAGCTGGGACTGCTTCAGGCCTCTGTGTCTGGAGCACAGACATCTCCTTCTATCTGGTAATCCTTGCTTTCATGCAGAGCACCATCCCATCACTCAAGATGTCCTGCTACGACCTGTGCCCACCGAAAACCAGCGTGGCCGTGCCCCAGCCCATCGCTGAGAGCTGCAACGAGCTGTGTGCACGCCAGTGCCCCGACTCAACGGCCTTCATCCAGCCACCACCCGTCGTCGTCACCTTCCCCGGACCCATCCTCAGCTCCTTCCCTCAGCAAGCCGTGGTGGGCTCCTCTGGAGCACCCGCCTTTGGGGGCTCCCTGGGCCTGGGGGGCCTCTATGGTGCTGGAGCCACCCAGGGCTCTGGAGGTCTCTGCACTTTTGGCAGACCCTACACTTCTCCTGTCTGCAATCCCTGCCCCTCTCCCCGCTACAGCAGGAAGTTCTGGAACACCTGCGGACCCTGCTAAACACAGACAAATGCATCGTCTTCTTTCTCATCTTGTATGCTGATCTATAATGTCTGCTGTGTCTTTATGGGATGTGATCGGGGTCCACACTGGCCTCTGACTTGAGTTTACCTAAAGAATCACCTCTCTTGAAGCCCTAGGCACCTCCTTTCTGTCTAGGAGTAGAGTATGTCTTTCATGTTGTGTCCCTTTTTGTCTTTAAAATAAAATAAGCCTGCATCCAATGTTTGAATCTTGGGCTTTTCTTCCTGGTCATAATGGATTCCCCAGGCCTCACTTCTACACATAGTCCACACACCTGGCACAGAACAGGCTCTCAGCCTCATGATAATCCAGGCTGTGTTTCCCTGGGTGAAATCCTGTGGACATGGTAGCTCTGGCTAACACCACATTGCTGCCCATCTCCCTAAGATCTGTCTGATTAACAGGAAATTCAGCCACAGGACATCTGAGAACAAACATTCTGTCTCCTGAAGATCTCCCCTAGATACTAGGAACTCATCAATATCCCCTCCATGCCCCATCTGAAGAGCCAGACTGAGCTGTGAGGGAACTTCTAGATAATGTCTACCCCAAATGTGTGCTCAAGCTGTGCCACCAACAGCCACTTCATTGAATGATTCTGTATCCTGAAGTAGAAGGGAATCCATCCTGAAGATGCATCATGCAACACATGACAACACTGACTCAAGATTTCTTCCTATACATTGATTGAACCACTTCCCTGGAGATCAGCTGGGCTTTCCATCCTCTCACGGAAGAGCTATTTCCCAGGTGAATAGTTAGTTAAAATTCCCTTCATGAAGCATTAAGACATTCCCTCACATTTCTCTACATAGGATAGATAAACACTCTACTCAATTTCTTTCACTTTATACAGGGTACATTAAAAAAATCTGTTGGAATATATGAGACTATTTATTCTGACCACTTACTTAACTTCAGTGCTTCTGTCCCCTGGATCTTCTGCTCTTCAGGCCCCATTCTTCCTAAACTGCATTCAAGTATTGTAGCCATAGACCAGGTTCGGACTTTCCCTCAAAGACTACAGGTGACTCACTCATTCCCCAGAGGAAAAAACATGGCCCAAGAGTCATCCCTGACCACACAGGAATCAGAGGATTATGCAACCCAGGCACACCTTGGCCACACTTCTGTTATATTCTTGAGCCAGCACTTCTAACCCATTCCAGAACAAGTGCTGATCACCTACCCTATGGAGACAGCACCACATCTTTGATATCACAGCCTATGTCAACATTAGGCTGACTTGTGAATAGATGCCAGCTCAGCCTGAAACCAGAAAGTGGAGGACAGGTGATCCATAGTCGGCCTGCTTCCAGGTTATAACCAATGCTATCCACATTCCCCAAGATCACAGTTTCAGGGCACATTGCTTGGTCATATTCCCCTTGGTGGCCACCTGCCTGTGTTGGTTTCTATAAGTCTGTTTTCTAGCAAGGAAATGGCTGTGTGTTAAGCAAGTGAATTATTTTCCAGTCACCACTCTCCAGCCTCCACTGTGCTTAGTGCCAGAGCTCAAGCTACGTGTCTGCACAGGAGTGTGACTTGGCAGAGCTGGTCCTAAGGCAGAGCTGAAGAAAATGGGAAATGGAACATAGCCAGCACACTCCTGCTATTGTTGCTTCCACAGATCCCACAGCTACACAAAAATGTCCCACTCTGCCATATCTGTTCCCCACATCCCAACCATTCCTAGTTGAACCTGAAGTTCTCATCAGCAGGATTTACCCTACCCCAACTGCAGCACGTCTGCTCAGTACCATCTTGCAATAACAACAAAATCAAGGATAAGATATTAATGAATGCAGGAAAACTTTATTGTTCCCAGAACAGCTGGAGAAGCAGCTAAGAGAGAATGTGGCAGGTGATGTACAAGCTAAAGTCCATAGAAGAAGAGGAGAGGGAAGGGGAACTGGGACAACGGTGCACAGGTGACAAACACTGCTGGCTTCCCATGCCTTGGTCGCAGCTGCAAGTGCTCCAAACTCCTCGGTGCCCTGTGTTCAAGAACTCAGGAAAGAGGGGATGCTGCTGGCATTGAATGTGGGCAGGGCCTGTGTTTAGCAAGGTCCGCAGTTATCCCAGAACTTCCTGCTGTAGCGGAGCAAGGGGCTAGGACTGCAGACAGGAGAAGTGTAGGGTCTGCCAAAGGTGCAGAGACCTCCAGAGCCCTGCGTGGCCCCAGCACCATAGAGGCCCCCCAGGCCCAGGGAGCCCCCAAAGGCGGGTGCTCCAGAGGAGCCCACCACGGCTTGCTGCGGGAAGGAGCTGAGGATGGGCCCGGGGAAGGTGACGACGACGGGTGGTGGCTGGATGAAGGCCGTTGAGTCGGGGCACTGGCGTGCACACAGCTCGTTGCAGCTCTCAGCAATGGGCTGGGGCACGGCCACGCTGGTTTTCGGTGGGCACAGGTCGTAGCAAGACATCTTGATGTGAGAGAGCTGAGCCTGCAATGGAAAGCGCAGAAGAGAGAACGTATGAATGAGGATATTCCCCAACAGAAAAAAGCCCATGAACAGGGTCTGCCTGAACTCAGGAGGGACAGATGTTCTGTCATTGCTGCAAAACAACATGAGACCCCAGCACCCTGCTCTCCAACTAAGGATAACCACTGTGGCACCTGACAGAGGAGGCCCAGGCACTCACCCTTTCCCCAAGCTGAGCCAGGCAGGAGTGGAGGATGCTGGTGTTCACCAAGGGCATGCTTTTATGGGGGCCGGAGAGCATGGGTGGAGTTGGATGTCATGGGGCCACGTGGCTCACTGCAGCCAAACACAAGTCTCTTCCCTGTGTGCCACACGTCTGTTTTGCTGATGCTGTTTCCTTGGCAGCCTCCACCTGATCTTCCAGGCCCTGCAATTACCCTTCTCGGACGCTGTCCAGCCTTCTCCAAAATGGGTAAATTAGCCCTGCTGCCCTCTCATCCCCTGCCTGTGATAGAGGGCAGGGAGCATGACGAGTGCTGAGCGGCATTGCTCTGCATGCCACAGCACTTCCCCAAGGGCTTGGTTTTGCTATGGCCTTGTGCCAGCTGTGCTGAGCCCCAGGGAGGAGCAGGGTTGAGGCACTGGGCAAGTGGACAGTTTGTCATAGGCTTCCTGCATGTCTGCATCTTTGTGACAAATGTACTGGAGCTGTTATCTGCAGAAGGGTGAGGTGATGAAACCCCAAATCAAAGGCACTCCTCTAAGACACTGCCTGCTCAGCAACATGCATTTGGCCCATGAAGCAGAAATAGAAGTGAAGGTGGCAAAGATGCATGTGCTGGTCTGGTCATGCACTACTGACTCAAGGAATGCAGCGGCAGACCAGCCTGGCCTTAGCATCATGCAGTGATGCCTCTGCCCATTGTCCCAGTGAGTGATGAGCCATGGCCCAGCCTGTATAAAAGCTGGGTCTGCACAGAGCTCTGCCAAGCACTGCTCAGAGCACTTTCTCCCTTAGGAACAGGGTAAGTCTGAGAGCACTTCTCCTCCCCTTCAGCTGGGACTGCTTCAGGCCTCTGTGTCTGGAGCACAGACATCTCCTCCTATCTGGCCATCCTTGCTTTCATGCAGAGCACCATCCCATCACTCAAGATGTCCTGCTACGACCTGTGCCCACCGAAAACCAGCGTGGCTGTGCCCCAGCCCATCGCTGAGAGCTGCAACGAGCTGTGTGCACGCCAGTGCCCCGACTCAACGGCCTTCATCCAGCCACCACCCGTCGTCGTCACCTTCCCCGGACCCATCCTCAGCTCCTTCCCTCAGCAAGCCGTGGTGGGCTCCTCTGGAGCACCCGCCTTTGGGGGCTCCCTGGGCCTGGGGGGCCTCTATGGTGCTGGGGCCACACAGGGCTCTGGGGGACTCTGCACCTTTGGAAGACCCTACACTTCTCCTGTCTGCAATCCCTGCCCCTCTCCCCGCTACAGCAGGAAGTTCTGGAACACCTGCGGGCCCTGCTAAGCACAGACAAATGCATTCTCTTATTCCTCATCTTGTATGCTGATCTATAATGTCTATTGTATCTTTATGGGATGAGGTCAGGGTCCTCACTGGCCTCTGACTAGAGACTGCCTGAAGAATCACCTCTCCTGAAGCCCCAGGCACTCCTTTCTGTCTAGGAGTAGAGTACATCTTTCATGTTTTGTCCCTTTTTGTCTTTAAAATAAAATAAGCCTGCATCCAATGTTTGAATCTTGGGCTTTTCTTCCTGGGCACAACGGATGCTTCAGGGTTCAGTTCTTCTGCACATGGTCCACACACCTGGCACAGAATGGGCACTCAGCCCCCTGATAATCCAGGCTATGTTTCCCTGGGTGAAATCCTGTGGACATGGTAGCTCTGGCTAACACCATGTTGCTGCCCATCTTCCTAAGATCTGTCTGAATGCAAACTGCTGTCTGACCAACAGGAAATTCAGCCACAGGACATCTGAGAAACACCATTCTTCTTCCTGAGGATCTCCCCCAGATCCCATGACCTCATTAATATCCCCTGCATGCTCCATTGATAGGGACTAACTGAGCAGTGTAGGAACTTCAAGAAATCGTCTACTCCAAATGCGTGCTCAAACTATGGCACCAACAGCCACTACAGTCAATCACTGAGAATCCTGAAGTAGAAGGCAGTCCATCCTGAAGATGCACGCTCCAACACATGACAACACTGACTCAAAATTTCTTCCTTAATATCAACTGAAACACATGCCCAGAGAGCAGCTAGGCTTTCCATTCTCTCACGGAAGAGCTATTTCCCAGGAGCATAGTTAAAATTCCCTTCATTAAGCATTAAGACATCCTCACACTTTTCTCTACATGGTATAGATAAACACTGTACTCAATTTCTATCAATTCAGGAGGATACAGTCAAAAAATCTGCTGGAATAAATGAGACAATATTTATTCTGTCCTCTTTCTTAACTTCAGTGCTTCTGTCCCCTGGATCTTCTGCTCTTCAGGTCCTATTCTTCCTAAACTTCATTCAGTACTGTAGTCATAGGCCAGGTTCAGGCATTCCCTCGGAGAGTACAAGTGACTCAGTCCTCAGAGGAAAAACGTGACCCAAGAGACATCTTGGACCAGAGAGGAATCATAAGCTCCTGCCACGCTGCCCCTCCTTGGCTCTGCTCTTGCTAAATTCTTGAGGCATAGCTTCTCCCCATTCTAGAACAAGTGGTAATCACCTACCCTATATACACAGTATCACTTCCTTGATACCACATCCCAAGCCAACATCAGGCTGACTTGTGAATAGATGTCAGCTCAGACTGAGGCCAGAAAGAGTGGGACAGGTGATCCACGCTCAACTTGCTTCCAGGTTATGGCTGAAGTGATCAACATTGCCAATGATCACAGCCTCAGGGCACATTGCTTGGTCATATTCCACTTGGTGGCTGCCTACCTGTGCTGGTTTCTGAAAGGTGTATTTTTTTTCTTTTTTTCAGTGAGGAACTGCCTGTGCATTAAGTGAGTGCAGTATTTTCCAGTCACCAATCTCCAGCCTCCCTTGTCCTTGGTGCAGAGTTCGTGCCACGTTTCTACAGAATAGTGCAGCTTAGCAGAGCTGAGGGGGATGGGGAAGGGAGAATGGTCAGCACCCTCCTGCTCTCTGTCACTTCCACAGCTCCATCAGCTACACCAAATAGCTCTCTCTGTCATATCTGCTCCCCACATCCCAACCATTCAAAGTGGAATCTGGAGTTCTCGTCAGCAGGATTTGCCCTACCCCAGCTGCTCCATGAGTGCTTTGTGCCATCTTGTAACAACAAAAAAAAATCAAGGAGAAGCTATTAATGAATGCAGGAAAACTTTATTGTTCCCAGAACAGCTGGAGAAGCGGATAAGAATGTGACAGGTGAGGCTCAAGTTAAAATCTGTAGAAGAAGAGGAGAGGGAAGGGGAACTGGACAAACAGTGCACAGGTGACAAACACTGCTGGCTGCCCATGCCATGGTCACAGCTAGAAATGCTCCAAACTCCTCAGTGCCCTGTGCTCAAGAACTAAGGAAAGGGGGGCTGCAGCTGGTGCTCGATATGGGCAGAGTCTGTGTTTAGCAAGGTCCGCAGTTATCCCAGAACTTCCTGCTGTAGCGGAGCAAGGGACAGGGATTGCAGACAGGAGAAGCATAGGGTCTACCAAAGGTGCAGAGACCTCCAGAGCCCTGCGTGGCTCCGGCACCATAGAGGCCCCCCAGGCCCAGGGAGCCCCCAAAGGCGGGTGCTCCAGAGGAGCCCACCACGGCTTGCTGCGGGAAGGAGCTGAGGATGGGTCCGGGGAAGGTGACGACGACGGGTGGTGGCTGGATGAAGGCCGTTGAGTCGGGGCACTGGCGTGCACACAGCTCGTTGCAGCTCTCAGCGATGGGCTGGGGCACGGCCACGCTGGTTTTTGGTGGGCACAGGTCGTAGCAGGACATCTTGAGTGATGGGATGGTGCTCTGCATGAAGGCAAGGATTACCAGATAGAAGTAGATATCTGTGCTCTAGACACGGAGGCCTGAAGTAGGTCCAGCTGAAGGGGAAGAGATGTGCTCTCAGACTTACCCTGTTCCTAAGGGAGAAGGTGCTCAGAGCAGTGCTTGGGAGAGCTCTGTGCAGACCCAGCTTTTATACAGGCTGGGCCATGGCTCATCACTCACTGGGCCAATGGGCAGAGGCAGCACTGCATGATGCTAAGGCCAGGCTGGTCTGCCGCTGCATTCCTTGAGTCAGTAGTGCATGGCCAGACCAGCACATGCATCTTTGCCACCATCGCTTCTATTTCTGCTTCATGGGCCAAATGCATGTTGCTGAGCAGGCAGTGTCTTAGAGGAGTGCCTTTGATTTGGTGCTTCATCACCTCACCCTTCTGCAGATAACAGCTCCAGTACATTTGTCACAAAGATGCAGACATGCAGGAAGCCTATGACAAACTGTCCACTTGCCCAGTGCCTCAACCCTGCTCCTCCCTGGGGCTCAGCACAGCTGACACAAGGCCATAGCAAAACCAAGCCCTTGGGGAAGTGCTGTGGCATGCAGAGCAATGCCGCTCAGCACTTGTCATGCTCCCTGCCCTCTATCACAGGCAGGGGATGAGAGGGCAGCAGGGCTAATTTACCCATTAGGAGAAGGCTGGACAGCCTCCGAGAAGGGTAATTGCAGGGCCTGGAAGATCAGGTGGGGGCTGCCAAGGAAACAGCATCAGCAAAACAGATGCATGTCACACAGGGAAGAGACTTTTGTTTGGCTGCAGTGAGCCACGTGGCCCCATGACATCCAACTCCTCCCCATGCTCACCGGCCCCCATAAAAGCATGCCCTTGGTGAACACCAGCATCCTCCACTCCTGCCTGGCTCAGCTTGGGGAAAGGGTGAGTGCCTGGGCCTCCTCTGTCAGGTGCCACGGTGGGGATCCCTAGATGGCGAGCAGGGTGCTGGGGTCTCCTGTGATTCTGCAGCAATGACAGAACATCTGTCCCTCCTGAGTTCAGGCAGACCCTGTTCATTGGCTTTGTTCTGCCAGGGAATATTCTCATTCATACATTCTCTCTTCTCGGCTTTCCATTGCAGGCTCAGCTCTCTCACATCAAGATGTCTTGCAACGACCTGTGCCCACCGAAAACCAGCGTGGCTGTGCCCCAGCCCATCGCTGAGAGCTGCAACGAGCTGTGTGCACGCCAGTGCCCCGACTCAACGGCCTTCATCCAGCCACCACCCGTCGTCGTCACCTTCCCAGGGCCCATCCTCAGCTCCTTCCCGCAGCAAGCCGTGGTGGGCTCCTCTGGAGCACCCGCCTTTGGGGGCTCCCTGGGCCTGGGGGGCCTCTATGGTGCTGGGGCCACACAGGGCTCTGGAGGTCTCTGCACCTTTGGCAGACCCTACGCTTCTCCTGCCTGCAGTCCTAGCCCCTTGCTCCACTACAGCAGGAAGTTCTGGGATAACTGCGGACCTTGCTAAACACAGGCCCTGCCCACATTCAATGCCAGCAGCATCCCCTCTATCCTGAGTTCTTGAACACTGGGCACTGAGGAGTTCGGAGCACTTGCAGCTGCGACCAAGGCATGGGCAGCCAGCAGCATTTGTCACCTCTGCAGCGTTGTCCCAGTTCCCCTTCCCTCTCCTCTCCTTCTATGGACTTCAACTTGTACAACACCTGCCACATTCTCTCTTAGCCGCTTCTCCAGCTGTTCTGGGAACAATAAAGTTTTCCTGCATTCATTAATATCTTATCCTTGATTTTGTTGTTATTGCAAGATGGTACTGAGCAGACGTGCTGCAGTTGGGGTAGGGTAAATCCTGTTGATGAAAACTCCAGGATCAACTAGGAATGGTTGGGTTGTGTGGAGCAGATATGGCAGAGAGGGCCATATTGTGTAGCTGTGGGATCTGTGGAAGCAACCATAGCAGGAGTGTGCTGGCTATGTTCCATTTCCCATTTTCCTCAGCTCTGCCTTAGGACCAGCTCTGCCAAGTCACACTCCTGTGTAGAAACGTAGCTTGAACTCTGGCACTAAGCACAGGGGAGGCTGGAGAGTGGTGACTGGAAAATAATTCACTTGCTTAACACACAGCCATTTCCTTGCTAGAAAACAGACTTATAGAAACCAACACAGGCAGGTGGCCACCAAGGGGAATATGACCAAGCAATGTGCCCTGAAACTGTGATCATGGGGAATGTGGTTTGCATCAGACATAACCTGGAAGCAGGCCGACTATGGATCATCTGTCCTCCACTTTCTGGTTTCAGGCTGAGCTGGCATCTATTCACAAGTCAGCCTAATGTTGACATAGGCTGTGATATCAAAGATGTGGTGCTGTCTCCATAGGGTAGGTGATCAGCACTTGTTCTGGAATGGGTTAGAAGTGCTGGCTCAAGAATATAACAGAAGTGTGGCCAAGGTGTGCCTGGGTTGCATAATCCTCTGATTCCTGTGTGGTCAGGGATGACTCTTGGGCCATGTTTTTTCCTCTGGGGACTGAGTGGGTCAGCTGTAGTCTTTGAGGGAAAGTCTGAACCTGGTCTATGGCTACAATACTTGAATGCAGTTTAGGAAGAATGGGGTCTGAAGAGCAGAAGATCCAGGGGACAGAAGCACTGAAGTTAAGTAAGTGGACAGAATAAACAGTCTCATTTATTCCAGCAGATTTTTTTAATGTACCTTCTATTAATTGAAAGAAATTGAGTACAGTGTTTATCTATCCTATGTAGAGAAATGTGAGTGAATGTCTTAGTGCATCATGAAGGGAATTTTAACTAACTATTCACCTGGGAAATAGCTCTTCCGTGAGAGGATGGAAAGCCCAGCTGATCTCCAGGGAAGTGGTTCAATCAATGTATAGGAAGAAATCTTGAGTCAGTGTTGTCATGTGTTGCATGATGCATCTTCAGGATGGATTCCCTTCTACTTCAGGATACAGAATCATTCAATGAAGTGGCTGTTGGTGGCACAGCTTGAGCACACATTTGGGGTAGACATTATCTAGAAGTTCCCTCACAGCTCAGTCTGGCTCTTCAGATGGGGCATGGAGAGGATATTGATGAGTTCCTAGTATCTAGGGGAGATCTTCAGGAGACAGAATGTTTGTTCTCAGATGTCCTGTGGCTGAATTTCCTGTTAATCAGACAGATCTTAGGGAGATGGGCAGCAATGTGGTGTTAGCCAGAGCTACCATGTCCACAGGATTTCACCCAGGGAAACACAGCCTGGATTATCATGAGGCTGAGAGCCTGTTCTGTGCCAGGTGATGGGACCATGTGTAGGAGAAGTGAGGCCTGGGGAATCCATTATGACCAGGAAGAAAAGCCCAAGATTCAAACATTGGATGCAGGCTTACTTTATTGTAAAGACAAAAAGGGACACAACATGAAAGACGTACACTACTCCTAGACAGAAAGGAGGTGCCTAGGGCTTCAGGAGAGGTGATTCTTTAGGCAAACTCAAGTCAGAGGCCAGTGTGGACCCCGACCACATCCCATAAAGACACAGCAGACATTATAGATCAGCATACAAGATGAGAAAGAAGACGATGCATTTGTCTGTGTTTAGCAGGGCCCGCAGGTGTTCCAGAACTTCCTGCTGTAGCGGGGAGAGGGGCAGGGATTGCAGACAGGAGAAGTGTAGGGTCTACCAAAGGTGCAGAGACCTCCAGAGCCCTGTGTGGCCCCAGCACCATAGAGGCCCCCCAGGCCCAGGGAGCCCCCAAAGGCGGGTGCTCCAGAGGAGCCCACCACGGCTTGCTGCGGGAAAGAGCTGAGGATGGGTCCGGGGAAGGTGACGACAACGGGTGGTGGCTGGATGAAGGCCGTTGAGTCGGGGCACTGGCGTGCACACAGCTCGTTGCAGCTCTCAGCGATGGGCTGGGGCACAGCCACGCTGGTTTTCGGTGGGCACAGGTCGTAGCAGGACATCTTGATGAGAGAGAGCTGAGCCTGCAATGGAAAGCACAGAAGAGAGAATGACTGAATGAGAATATTCCCCGGCAGAACAAAACCCGTGAACATGGGCTGCCTGAACTCAGGAGGGACTGATGTTCTGTCATTGCTGCAAAACAACATGAGACCCCAGCACCCTGCTCTCCAACTAGGGATCCCCACTGTGGCACCTGACAGAAGAGGCCCAGGCACTCACCCTTTTCCCAAGCTGAGCCAGGCTGGAGTGGAGGATGCTGGTGTTCACCAAGGGCATGCTTTTATGGGGGCTGGTGAGCGTGGGGAGGAGCTGGATGTCATGTGGGCACGTGGCTCACAGTAGCCAAACACAAGTTTCTTCCCTGTGTGCCATGCATCTGTTTTGCTGACGCTGTTCCATCAGCAGCCCCCACCCATTCTTGAAGTCCTGTATTTTCAGCAATCAGATACTGTCCAGCCCTCTGCTAATGGGCAAATTAGCCCTGATGCCCTTTCATTCTCTCCCCATATTAGAGGGTAGGAAGCATGACAAATGCTGAGTGGCATTGCTTTGAATGCCACAGCACTTCCCCAAGGGCTTGGTTTTGCTATGGCCTTGTGCCAGCTGTGCTGAGCCCCAGGGAGGAGCAAGATTGAGGCACTGGGCAAGGGGAAGATTTGTCATAGGTTTCCTGCACGCTAGCATCTGAGTGACAAACGTGTTGGAGATGTTATCTGTGGAAGGATGAGTTGACAAAATGCCAAATCAAAGACATTTATCTCAGTCACTGCCTACTCAGCAACATGCGTTTGGCCCATGAAGCAGAAAAAGAAGTGAAGGTGGTAAAGGGGTCTGTTCTCGTCTGGCCATGGTCTGCTGACTCAAGGAGGGCAGGGGCAGGCCAGCATGGCCTTAGCATCATGCAGTGCTGCCTCTGACTATTCGCCCAGTGAGTGATGAGCCATGGCCCAGCCTGTATAAAAGCTGGGTCTGTACAGAGCTCTCCCAAACACTGCTCTGAGCACCTTCTCCCTAAGGAACAGGGTAAGTCAGAGAGCACATCTCTTCCCCTTCAGCTGGACCTGCTTCAGGCCTCCGTGTCTAGAGCACGGACATCTACTTCTATCTGGTAATCCTTGCCTTCCTGCAGAGCACCATCCCATCACTCAAGATGTCCTGCTACGACCTGTGCCCACCGAAAACCAGCGTGGCTGTGCCCCAGCCCATCGCTGAGAGCTGCAACGAGCTGTGTGCACGCCAGTGCCCCGACTCAACGGCCTTCATCCAGCCACCACCCGTCGTCGTCACCTTCCCCGGACCCATCCTCAGCTCCTTCCCGCAGCAAGCCGTGGTGGGCTCCTCTGGAGCACCCGCCTTTGGGGGCTCCCTGGGCCTGGGGGGCCTCTATGGTGCCGGGGCCACCCAGGGCTCGGGAGGTCTCTGCACCTTTGGCAGACCCTACACTTCTGTCTGCAATCCCTGTCCCTTCCCCCGCTACAGCAGGAAGCTCTGGAACACCTGCGGACCCTGCTAAACACAGGCCTTGCCCACATTCAATGCCAGCAGCATCCCCTCTTTCCTGAGTTCTTGAGCACTGGGCACTGAGGAGTTTGGAGGATCTCCAGCTTTGCCCGAGTTCTGGGCAGTTGACACTGCTGGCATCTGTGAACCATTTGCCCAGTCCTCCTGCCCATTCCTCTTCTTCTATAGACTTCAACTTGAACATCACCTGCCTTCTTCTCTCTATCTGCTTCTCCAGCTGATTTGAGAACAATAAAGTTTTCCTGCATTCTGTAATACCTTCTCCCTGTTTTTGTTGTTGTTGCAAGAAGGTACCGAGCGGTCGTGGGGCAGCTGGGGTAGGGCAAATCCTGCTGATGAGAACTCCAGGTTCAACTTGGAATGGTTGGGATGTGGGGAGCAGATATGGCAGAGTGGGCCATTTGGTGTAGCTTTGCAAGCTGTGGGAGTGACAGAGAGCTGGGGGATGCTGGCCATTCTCCCTTGCCAATTCCCCTCAGCTCTGCAATAGAAGCAGTTATGCCAAGTCGCACTGCTCTGTAGAAATGTGGCATGAGCTCTGGTGCAAAGCACAAGGGATCTTGGAGAGTCGTTTCTAGAAAATACAGTGCTTGGTTAATGTGCAGGCAGTTCCTTGCTAGAAAACTGCCTTACGGAGACCAACACAGGCAGGTGTCCACAAAGTGGAATATGACCAAGCAATGTGCCCTGAAGCTGTGATCGTGGGGAATGTGGATAGCGTCGGTTATAACCTGGAAGCAGGCTGACAATGGATCACCGATCCTCCAGTTTCTGGTTTCAAACTGAGCTGACATCTATTCACAAGTAAGACAGAAGCACTGAAGTTTAGAAAGAAGAGGACAGAATGTCTGCATTTATTTTATAAGTATAATTGACTGTGTCCTCTATGAATTTTTAGGAGTACAGTGTTTAGCTATGTGAAGTAGAGGGATGTGAGGGAATGTATTAAAGCTTCATGAAGGGAATAATAACTAACAATGCTCCTGGGAAAAAGCTCTTCCATTAGACAAAGGAAAGCCCAGCTGCTCTCCATGGAAGTGGTACAGTCAATGTTTAGGAAGAAATTTTGAGTCAGTGTTGTTATGTGTTGGAGTGTGCATCTTCAGGATGAATTCCCGTGTACATCAGGATACAGAATCATTCAGTGATGTGGCACAGATTGAGCACACAGATGGAGTAGACGATTTCTTGAAATTCCTTCAGAGCTCATTCAGTTCCTTTTGATGGAGGATGGGGGGGATATGAATGAGATCATGGGATCTGGGGTAGATATTTAGGATAGATGATTGTTCTCTGATGTCGTGTGGCTGAATATCCTGTTGAGCATTCTGTATTCATGCTGGGCTCACTGAAATAGGCAGCAATATGGTGTGAGCAAGAACTGCCATGTCCAAGGGCTTTCACCCATGGAAGCACAGCCTGGATTATCAGGGGGCTGAGAGCCTGTTCTGTGCCCAGTGTGGGGACCACGTGCAGGAGAAGGGAGAACTGGGGAATCCATTACGACCAGGAAGAAAAACCCAAGGTTCAAACATTGGATGCAGGCTTATTTTATTGTAAAGACAAAAAGGTGCAAAACATGAAAGATATACTCTAGTCCTAGGCAGAAAGAAGGTGCCTGGGGCTTCAGGAGAGGTGTTTCTTGAGGCATCCTGAAGGCAGTGGTCATCACAGAACACAGTACTTAGCCCATAAAGACTAAGAAAGCATTAAGGATCAACATAGAGGATGAAGAAGGAGGAGGAGAGGATGCTTTTCCCTGTGTTTAGCAGGGTCCGCAGGTGTTCCAGAGCTTCCTGCTGTAGCGGGGGAAGGGGCAGGGACTGCAGGCAGGAGAAGTGTAGGGTCTGCCAAAGGTGCAGAGACCTCCTGAACCCTCTGTGGCCCCGGCACCATAGAGACCCCCCAGCCCCAGGGAGCCCCCAAAGGCGGGTGCTCCAGAGGAGCCCACCACGGCTTGCTGCGGGAAGGAGCTGAGGATGGGTCCGGGGAAGGTGACGACGACGGGTGGTGGCTGGATGAAGGCCGTTGAGTCGGGGCACTGGCGTGCACACAGCTCGTTGCAGCTCTCAGCGATGGGCTGGGGTACGGCCACGCTGGTTTTCGGTGGGCACAGGTCGCTGCAAGACATCTTGATGTGATAGAGCTGAGCCTGCAATGGAAAGCGCAGAAGAGAGAATGTATGAATGAGGATATTCCCCAGGAGAACAAAGCCAATGAACAGGGTCTGCCTGAACTCAGGAGGGACAGAGCTTCTGTCATTGCAGCAGAATCACAGGAGACCCCAGCACCCTGCTCGCCATCTAGGGATCCCCACCGTGGCACCTGACAGAAGAGGCCCAGGCACTCACCCTTTCCCCAAGCTGAGCCAGGCAGGAGTGATGGATGCTGGTGTTCACCAAGGGCATGCTTTTATGGGGGCCGGAGAGCATGGGGAGGAGCTGGATGTCATGGGGCCACGTGGCTCACAGTAGCCAAACACAAGTTTCTTCCCTGTGTGCCACGCGTCTGTTTTGCTGATGCTGTTTCCTTGGCAGCCCCTACCTGATCTCCCAGGCCCTGCAATTACCCTTCTTGGACGCTGTCTAGCCCTCTCCTAATGTGTTAATTAGCCCTGATGCCCTCTCATTCCATGCCTGTGATAGTGGGCAGGGAGCATGAGAAGTGCTGAGTGGCATTGCTCTGCAGGCCACAGCACTTCCCCAAGGGCTTGGTTTTGCTATGGCATTCAGCCAGCTGTGCTGAGCCCCAGGGAGGAGCAAGATTGAGGCACTGGGCAAGTGGATAGTTCGTCATAGGCTTCCTGCATGCCTGCATCTGTGTGAAAAATGTGCTGAGTTGTTATCTGCAGAATGGTAAGGTGACAAAATGCCAAATCAAAGACATTCCTCTCATTCACTGCCTGCTCAGCACTATGCATTTGGCCCATGAAGCAGAAATAGCTGGGAAAGTGGCAAAGATGCATGTGCTGGTGTGGCCAGTAGCTTCTGACTCAAGAAGGGTAGGGGCAAACCAGCCTTGCCTTGACATCATGCAGTGCTGCCTCTGCCCATTGGCCCCATGGGTGATAAGCCATGGCCCAGCCTGTATAAAAGCTGGGTCTGTACAGAGCTCTCCCAAACACTGCTCTGAGCACCTTCTCCCTTAGGAACAGGGTAAGTCTGAGAGCACTTCTCCTCCCCTTCAGCTGGGCCTGCTTCAGACCTCCGTGTCTAGAGCACGGACATCTACTTCTATCTGGTAATCCTTGCCTTCATGCAGAGCACCATCCCATCACTCAAGATGTCCTGCTACGACCTGTGCCCACCGAAAACCAGTGTGGCCGTGCCCCAGCCCATCGCTGAGAGCTGCAACGAGCTTTGTGCACGCCAGTGCCCCGACTCAACGGCCTTCATCCAGCCACCACCCGTCGTCGTCACCTTCCCCGGACCCATCCTCAGCTCCTTCCCGCAGCAAGCTGTGGTGGGCTCCTCTGGAGCACCCGCCTTTGGGGGCTCCCTGGGCCTGGGGGGCCTCTATGGTGCTGGGGCCACCCAGGGCTCAGGAGGTCTCTGCACCTTTGGCAGACCCTACACTTCTGTCTGCAGTCCTAGCCCCTTGCTCCGCTACAGCAGGAAGCTCTGGGATAACTGCGGTCCCTGCTAAACTCCATTCATTACTTTCTCTCCTCTTTCTTCTTTATCCTGTTCATGAATGTCTTATGCCAACATTGTTCTTCAGGGTCCTTTCTGTGCCCTATGTTGATTGCTGAATTGGATAAGCTTGAAGAAATACTTCTCCTGGAGCCCCAGGCTTTTCCATCCTGCTTTTGCCTTGTACACATCTCTGTTATTGTGTCCTTCCCTGTCTTTACAATAAAATGAGCTTGCATCCAATGTTTGACTCTTGGGATTTTCTTTTCAGGCTCCATGGGAGCTTCATGGCTCCCTTTTTTGTGCACAGCTTTATCACTTAGCCAGGACAGACTTTCCCTCTCGTGCTGAGCCATGCCTTGCTGTCTTGGGCCAAAGTCCCTGGTCTTCCCAGCTCTGTCTCACACAGCATCATCTGGAACAGCCTTTTCAGGACTCAGAGTGCTTGCAGCCAACAAGAAATTCATCCCCACATCATCTGCAGATGTCAGGCTCTATTCTAAAAAGCCTCCCAATAGCTGTTACTAAAGCACCTTCACTGCCTATCTGAAGGAATTGCCTGTGTTTGGAGGGGACATCTGAAAGTATAGATAACTTCTTATCACCAACTGAAGCAGTGCAACCTGCAAAACAATCACTGAATCATGGTATTTGGAATTAGAAGAGAATCACACTGTATGGATCTGGGCTTCTACTCCTGACAGCAAAAATTCAAACTTTTATCTGAAGCACTTTCTTAACCATTTCCTTGGAGAGCCTGTTCCACTGCTTCTGCAGCTTCTCAGTGAAGAGATTTTGCTGAAAAGAAAACTTAAACACCCCCCACGAATCATGATCCATCAAAATATTCACTCACACGCAGCAATTAGCACAGCTGATTGTTACTAAGATTTTCCAACAATTAGCAGAGTTCAGATCAAAAAGCAATTTCTTAATAAGTGGACATTTATTACATCTAGAGTACCTTGACACTTCAGTCACTGCAACCTTTTGGAAATCTCATCAAATTCTAAGTAATCTAACTTACAGCTTAACCTCACAATTAATCAAAAAGACCATAAGTAACTCACCCAGTCCTCAGTGGAAGAAGCTGACCATAGAGACAACCCTGCCCACAGAAGGATCAGAAAATTGTTCCATGGAACATCATCTCCAATCTCAGTAGCGTCTGTGGCTGTCTGATGCATAGTTATAGATGCATTGCACCAGCAACAGTTATACTTCCTTCTCCTCTATTGAGAGTCAGAACACTTTGTGATCACAGCACTTGGCCACTGATAAAACAGATGGGCTTTGATGATAGGTGGAACTACAGTGCCAGCAGCAAGCTCACTTGTGAATGGATGTCAGTACAGTCAGAAACAGGAACTACGAAAACAGGTTCTCTATGATCACCTTACTTCCAAGATAGAGTTATTCATGTTCTCAACAATCGAGAGGTATCAGTTAAAGCCCATAGACACGTTGCAGACTCATGCTCCACCTGAACACAAGCTACTCATGTAAGTCCCTGTAAGGCTGTTTTCCAGCAAGGAAAAGGCAGTGCATTAAACAAGGGCAGTATTTTCTAGTGACCTCTCTCCAAGATCCCTTGTGCTTTGCACCAGAGCACATGCCACACTTCTAAAGAAGAGTGCGACTTGACAGAGCTGCTCCTATGGCAGAGCTGAGTGGAATGGGAAATGGAACATGGCCAGCATCCTCCTGCTCTCTGTCACTCCCACAGCTTGCACAGCTACACCAAAAGGCCCTCTCTGCCATATCTACTCCCCACATCCCAACCATTCCAAGAGGAACTTGGAGTTCTCATCAGCAGGATTTGCCCTCCCCAACTGCCCCACGACCGCTCGGTACCTTCTTGCAACAACAACAAAAACAAGGAGAAGGTATAACAGAATGCAGGAAAACTTTATTGTTCCCAGATCACCTGGAGAAGCAGATAGAGAGAAGAAGACAGGTGATGTACAAGTTGAAGTCAATAGAAGAACAGGAATGGGCAGGAGGACTGGGCAAACAGTGCACAGATGCCATCACTGTCAGCTGCCCATGC
Organism: Callipepla californica brunnescens; assembly: GCA_023055505.1. Classification (NCBI taxonomy): domain Eukaryota; kingdom Metazoa; phylum Chordata; class Aves; order Galliformes; family Odontophoridae; genus Callipepla; species Callipepla californica. Next base: position 347,113 of record JALIRH010000132.1, on the reverse strand, counting down.
CTTGGCCACAAATTGGAAATGCTCCAAACTCCTCAGTGCCCAGTGCTCAAGAAATCAGGAAAGGGGAGATACTGCTAGCGCTGGATATGGGCAGAGCCTCTATTTAGCAGGGTCCGCAGTTATCCCAGAGCTTCCTGCTGTAGCGGGGGAAGGGGCAGGGACTGCAGACAGAAGTGTAGGGTCTGCCAAAAGTGCAGAGACCTCCAGAGCCCTGCGTGGCCCCGGCACCATAGAGGCCCCCCAGGCCCAGGGAGCCCCCAAAGGCGGGTGCTCCAGAGGAGCCCACCACGGCTTGCTGCGGGAAGGAGCTGAGGATGGGTCCGGGGAAGGTGACGACGACGGGTGGTGGCTGGATGAAGGCCGTTGAGTCGGGGCACTGGCGTGCACACAGCTCGTTGCAGCTCTCAGCGATGGGCTGGGGCACGGCCACACTGGTTTTCGGTGGGCACAGGTCGTAGCAGGACATCTTGAGTGATGGGATGGTGCTCTGCAGGAAGGCAAGGATGGCCAGATAGAAGTAGATATCTGTGCTTCAGGCACAGAGGCCTGAAGCAATCCCAGCTAAAGAAGAGAAGTGCTCTCAGACTTACCCTATTCCTTAGGGAGAAGGTGCTCAGAGCAGTGCTTGGGAGAGCTCTGTACAGACCCAGCTTTTATACAGGCTGGGCCATGGCTCATCACTCCCTGGGCCAATAGTCAGAAGCAGCACTGCATGATGCTAAGGCCAGGATGGCCTGCCCTTACCTTCCCTGAGTCAGCAGCCTGTGGCCAAACCAGCACATGCCCATTTGCCACCCTCCCCTATATTTCTGCTTCATGGGCCAAATGCATGTTGCTGAGCAGGCAGTGACTGAGAGAAACACTTTGATTGGCCATTTTGTCAACTCATCCTCCTGCAGATAACAACAACAGCACTCAGATGGTGGCAAGCAGGAAGCCTATTACGAACCTTCCACTTGCCCAGTGCCTCAATCATACTCCTCCCTGGGGCTCAGCACAGCTGGCACAAGGCCATAGCAAAACCAAGCCCTTGGGGAAGTGCTGTGGCATGAAGAACAATGCCGCTCAGCACTTGTCATGCTCCCGGCCCTCTATCACAGGCAGGGGATAAGAGGGCATAAGGGTTAATTTGCCCATTAGCAGAGGGCTGGACAGTGTCCCAGAAGGGTAATTGCAGGGCCGGGGAGATCGGGTAGGGGCTGCCAAGGAAACAGCATCAGCAAAACAGACGCGTGGCACACAGGGAAGAAACTTGTGTTTGGCTGCAGTGAGCCACGTGGCCCCATGACATCCAGCTCCTCCCCATGCTCTCCGGCCCCCATAAAAGCATGCCCTTGGTGAACACCAGCATCCTCCACTCCTGCCTGGCTCAGCTTGGGGAAAGGGTGAGTGCCTGGGCCTCCTCTGTCAGGTGCCACGGTGGGGATCCCTAGTTGGAGAGCAGGGTGCTGGGGTCTCCTATTTTTCTGCAGCAATGTCAGAACATCTGGCACTCCTGCGTTCAGGCAGCCCCTGTTCATGGGCTTTTTTCTGTTGGGGAACATCCTCATTCATACATTCTCTCTTCTGCGCTTTCCATTGCAGGCTCAGCTCTCTCTCATCAAGATGTCCTGCTACGACCTGTGCCCACCGAAAACCAGCGTGGCTGTGCCCCAGCCCATCGCTGAGAGCTGCAACGAGCTGTGTGCACGCCAGTGCCCCGACTCAACGGCCTTCATCCAGCCACCACCCGTCGTCGTCACCTTCCCCGGACCCATCCTCAGCTCCTTCCCGCAGCAAGCCGTGGTGGGCTCCTCTGGAGCACCCGCCTTTGGGGGCTCCCTGGGCCTGGGGGGCCTCTATGGTGCCGGGGCCACACAGGGCTCTGGAGGTCTCTGCACCTTTGGCAGACCCTACACTTCTCCTGCCTGCAGTCCCTGCCCCTTCCCCCGCTACAGCAGGAAGCTCTGGAACACCTGCGGACCCTGCTAAACACAGGGAAAAGCATCCTCTCCTCCTCCTTCTTCATCCTTTGTGTTGATCCTTAATGCTTTCTTAGTCTTTATGGGCTAAGTACTGTGTTCTGTGATGACCACTGCCTTCAGGATGCCTCAAGAAACACCTCTCCTGAAGCCCCAGGCACCTTCTTTCTGCCTAGGACTAGAGTACATCTTTCATGTTGTGTCCCTTTTTGTCTTTACAATAAAATAAGCCTGCATCCAATGTTTGAACCTTGGGTTTTTCTTACTGGTCGTAATGAATTCCCCAGTTCTCCCTTCTCCTGCACGTGGTCCCCACACTGGGCACAGAACAGGCTCTCAGCCCCCTGATAATCCAGACTGTTTTTCTCTGAGTGAAAGCCCCTGGACATGGCAATTCTGGCTCGTACCATGTTTCTCCCCATCTTCCTAAGTTCTGTCTGAATTCAGAGTGCCCTCTGACCAATAGGAAATTCAGACACAGGACATCTGAGAACAAAGGTCCTCTATCCTAAATATCTACCCCAGATTCCATGGCCTCATTAACATCCCCTCCATCCTCCATCGAAAGGGACTGAATGAGCTCTGAAGGAACTTCAAGAAATCGTCTGCTCCATTTGTGTGCTCAAGCTGTGCCACCAACAGCCACTTCACTGAATGATTCTGTGTCCTGAAGTAGAAGGGAATCCATCCTGAAGATGCATGCTCCAGCACATGACAGCACAGACTCAAATTGCAGCTGGGATGATCCATCCTCTCTCGGAAGAGCTATTTCCCAGGAGCATAGTTAGTTAAAATTCCCTTCATGAAGCATTAATACATTCGCTCACATCCCTCTACTACACATAGCTAAACATTGTATTCGATTTCTAACAATTCAGTGAGGATACAGTCAAAAACACTTCTGGAATGAAAGCAGACATTATTTATTCCCCATGATCTCAGCCTCAGGGCACATTGCTTGATCAAACTCCAATTGGAGGCCACCTGCCAGTGTTCGTGTCTGGAAGTCTGTTTTCTAGCAAGGAAATGGCTGTGCCTTAAGCAAGTGCAGTATTTTCCAGTCACCAGAGCACATGCCATGCTTTTACAGTGCAGTGCGACTTGGCAGAATTGGTCCTATGTCAGAACTCAGGGGAGTGGGCAAGGGAGAATGGCAAGCACACTCCTGCTCTCTGTCACTTCCACAGCTCCCACAGCTACGCCAAACGTACCTCACTGAAATATCTGCTCCCCACATCACCATTTCAAGGGGAACATGGAGTTCTCATCAGCAGTATGTGCCCTACCCCAGCTGCCCCACGACCGCTCGGTACCTTCTTGCATTAACAACAAAAACAGGGAGAAGGTATTACAGAATGCAGGAAAACTTTATTGTTCTCAGATCAGCTGGAGAAGCAGATAGAGAGAAGAAGGCAGGTGATGTTCAAGTTGAAGTCTATAGAAGAAGAGGAATGGGCAGGAGGACTGGGCAAACAGTGCACAGATGTCATCACCGCCAGCTGCCCATGCCTTGGCTGCAGCTGCAAGTGCTCCAAACTCCTCAGTGCCCAGTGTTCAAGAACTCAGGAAAGAGGGGATGCTGCTGGCATTGAATGTGGGCAGGGCCTGTGTTTAGCAGGGTCCGCAGGTGTTCCAGAGCTTCCTGCTGTAGCGGGGAGAGGGGCAGGGACTGCAGACAGAAGTGTAGGGTCTGCCAAAGGTGCAGAGACCTCCAGAGCCCTGTGTGGCCCCGGCACCATAGAGACCCCCCAGGCCCAGGGAGCCCCCAAAGGCGGGTGCTCCAGAGGAGCCCACCACGGCTTGCTGCGGGAAGGAGCTGAGGATGGGCCCGGGGAAGGTGACGACGACGGGTGGTGGCTGGATGAAGGCCGTTGAGTCGGGGCACTGGCGTGCGCACAGCTCGTTGCAGCTCTCAGCGATGGGCTGGGGCACGGCCACGCTGGTTTTCGGTGGGCACAGGTCGTAGCAGGACATCTTGAGTGATGGGATGGTGCTCTGCATGAAGGCAAGGATTACCAAATAGAAGGAGATGTCTGTGCTCCAGACACAGAGGCCTGAAGCAGTCCCAGCTGAAGGGGAGGAGAAGTGCTCTCAGACTTACCCTGTTCCTTAGGGAGAAGGTGCTCAGAGCAGTGCTTGGGAGAGCTCTGTGCAGACCCAGCTTTTATACAGGCTGGGCCATGGCTCATCACTCACTGGGCCAATGGGCAGTGGCAGCACTCCATTATTTTGAACCCAGGGTGGTCTGCCCATGCCATCCCTGATTCAGCACGCGTTCGCTGTTCCATCTCATGGCCCTTTGCCATCTTTCCTCCCCCTTCTGGTTTGTGGGCCAGATGTGTGGTGCTGAGTAATCAGTGACCAAGATGAACTACTTTGATTTGGAGGTTCATCACCTCGCCCTGCTGCAGATAACAACGGTGGTGTCTTTGTTACTCATACACTCATGCACGGGAAAAATAGTTGAAAGCATAAATGTGCACTCTGCATCCATCCTGCTCCTCCCTGTGGCTCAGCACAGCTGGCGAGAGGCCAAAGGAAAATGAAGTGCTGCAGCACGCACAGCACTGACAATCTGCACTTCTCATGGTCCATGCCCTCTTACACAGGCAAGGGATGAAAGGGCAGCAGGGCGAATTTGACTATTAGCGGAGGGCTGGACAGCGTCTGAGAAGGGTAATTGCATGATCTGTGAGATTGGGTGGGGGCTGACAAGGGAACGGCATCAGCAAAACAGACGCGTGGCATGCAGGAAGGAGACTGGGGTACTGCAACTGCAAGCCACGTGCCCCCATGACATCCAGCTCCTCCCCATGCTCACCGGCCCCCATAAAAGCATGCCCTTGGTGAACACCAGCATCCTCCACTCCTGCCTGGCTCAGCTTGGGGAAAGGGTGAGTTCCTGGGTGTTCTCAGACAGGTGCCACAGTGGGGATCCCTAGTTGGAGAGGAGGGTGCAAGGGTCCCCTATAGTTCTGCAACAATGACAGATCTGGCACTCCTGAGTTCAGGGTAGCCCCTGATCATAGGTTTTGTTCTGTTGGGTAATATCCTCATTCATACATTCTCTATTCTGCGCTTTCCATTGCAGGCTCAGCTCTCTCTCATCAAGATGTCCTGCTACGACCTGTGCCCACCGAAAACCAGCGTGGCTGTGCCCCAGCCCATCGCTGAGAGCTGCAACGAGCTGTGCGCACGCCAGTGCCCCGACTCAACGGCCTTCATCCAGCCACCACCCGTCGTCGTCACCTTCCCCGGGCCCATCCTCAGCTCCTTCCCGCAGCAAGCCGTGGTGGGCTCCTCTGGAGCACCCGCCTTTGGGGGCTCCCTGGGCCTGGGGGGCCTCTATGGTGCCGGGGCCACACAGGGCTCTGGAGGTCTCTGCACCTTTGGTAGACCCTACACTTCTCCTGTCTGCAATCCCTGCCCCTCACCCCGCTACAGCAGGAAGTTCTGGAACACCTGCGGACCCTGCTAAACACAGGGAAAAGCATCCTCTTCTTCCTCAGTATGCAGATCTGTAATGCCTACTTAATCCTTATGGGTCCAGGTTGGGGTCCACGCTGGCCACTGCCTTGATGTTGCCTGACGAAACACCTCTCCTGAAGCCCCAGCCACCTCCTTTCTGCCTAGGACTACAGTACATCTTTCATGTTGTGTACCTTTTTGTCTTTACAATAAAATAAGCCTGCATCCTATGTTTGAATCTTGGGTTCTTCTTCCTAGGCATAATGGATGCTCTAGGTCTCCCTTCTGCACATGGTCCACACACCTGCCACAGAACAGGCTCTCAGCCCCCTGATAATCCAGGCTGTATCTCTCTGGGTGAAATCCTGTGGACATGGCAGCTCTGGCTCACACCATGTTGCTGCCCATCCTCCTAAGGTCTATCTGAGTGCAGACTGCCCTCTGACCAATAGGAAATTCAGACACAGGACATCTGAGAAACACCATCCTTCTTCCTGAGGATCTCCCCCAGATCCCATGACCTCATTAATATCCCTTCCATCCTCCATTGATAGGGACTAACTGAGCAGTGTAGGAACTTCAAGAAATCATCTGCTCCATCTGTGTGCTCAAGCTGTGCCACCAACAGCCAATTCATTGAATGATTCTGTGCCCTGAAATAGAAGGGAATCCATCCTGAAGATGCACGCTCCAATACATGACAACACAGACTCAAAATTTCTTACTTAACATTGAACCACTTCTCTGCAGAGCAGCTGAGATTGTCCGTCCTCTCTTGGAAGAGCTACTTCCCAGGAGCATAGTTAGTTAAAATTCCCTTCATGAAGCATTAAGATATTCCCTCACATCCCTCTACTTCACATACCTTAACATTGTACTCAATTTCTAACAATTCAGTGAGGATACAGCCAAGAACAGTTCTAGAATAAAAGCAGACATTCTGTCCTCTTCTTTCTTTGTTGGTTTAAGTCTGTTTTCTTGCAAGGAAATGGCTGTGCATTAATCAAGTGCAGTATTTTCCAGTCACCACTTTCCAGTCTCTCTTGTGCTTAGCACCAGAGCACAGGCCACGCTTCTACATAGCAGTGCGACTTGGCAGAGCTGGTCCTAAGGCAGATCTGAGGAAAATGGGAAATGGAACATGGCCAACATCCAACTTCTCTCTGTCTCTTCCATAGCTCCCACAGCTACAGCAAATGTCCCTCTCTGACATATCTACTCCCCACATCACAACCATTCCAAGTTGAACCTGGAGTTCTCATCAGCAGGATTTGCCCTACCCCAGCTGCAGCACAGCTGCTCAGTACCTTCTTGCATTAACAACAAAAACCAAGGAGAAGGTATTACTGAATGCAGGAAAACTTTATTGTTCTCAAATCAGCTGGAGAAGTAGATAGAGAGAAGAAGGCAGGTGAGACACTAGTTGAAGTCCATCGAAGAGGAATGGGCAGGAGGACTGGGCAAAGGTGCACACATGCCACCACTGCCATCTGCCCTGAAATTGGGCACAGCTGGAAATGCTCCAAACTCCTCAGTGCCCAGTGCTCAAGAGCTCAGGAAAGAGGGGATGCTGTTGGTGCTGGCTGTGTGTAAAGCCTGTGTTTAGCAAGGTCCGCAGGTGTTCCAGAGCTTCCTGCTGTAGCGGGGCAAGGGACAGGGACTGCAGACAGAAGTGTAGGGTCTGCCAAAGGTGCAGAGACCTCCTGAACCCTCTGTGGCCCCAGCACCATAGAGGCCCCCCAGGCCCAGGGACCCCCCAAAGGCGGGTGCTCCAGAGGAGCCCACCACGGCTTGCTGCGGGAAGGAGCTGAGGATGGGCCCGGGGAAGGTGACGACGACGGGTGGTGGCTGGATGAAGGCCGTTGAGTCGGGGCACTGGCGTGCACACAGCTCGTTGCAGCTCTCAGCGATGGGCTGGGGCACGGCCACGCTGGTTTTCGGTGGGCACAGGTCGTAGCAGGACATCTTGAGTGATGGGATGGTGCTCTGCATGAAGGCAAGGATTACCAAATAGAAGTAGATGTCTGTGCTCTTGACACAGAGGCCAGAAGCAGGTCCAGCTGAAGGGGAAGAGTTGTGCTCTCAGACTTACCCTGTTCCTTAGGGAGAAGGTGCTCAGAGCAGTGCTTGGGAGAGCTCTGTGCAGACCCAGCTTTTATACAGGCTGGGCCATGGCTCATCACCCATTGGGCCAATGGTCAGAGGCAGCACTGCATGATGCCAAGTCCAGGCTGGTCTGCCTCTGCCCTCCTTGAGTCAGCAGGCTGTGGCTGCCCCATCACATGCCCCTTTGCCTCCATTCCAGCTATTTCTGCTTCATATGCCAAATGTGTGGTGCTAAGTAGGCCATGACTGAGAGAAACGCCTTTGATTTGTCATTTTGTCACCTCATCTTTTGCAGATAACATCTGCAGCATGTTTGATACTAAGATGCTGACATGCCGGAAGCCTTGGACAAAACGTCCACTTTGCCCATTGCCAGAATCCTGCTCCTCCCTGGGGCTCAGCACAGCTGGCACAAGGCCATAGCAAAACCAAGCCCTTGGGGAAGTGCTGTGGCATGAAGAACAATGCCAATCCACATTTGTCATGTTCCCTGCCCTCTATCACAGGCAGGGGATGAGAGGGTAGCAGGGCTAATTTGCCTATTAGCAGAGGGCTGGACAGCGTCTCAGATGGGTAATTGCAGGGCCTGGCATATTGGGTAGGGGCTGCCGAGGAAACGGCATCAGCAAACAGACGCGTGGCATGCAGGGTTGGGGTACTGCTACTGTAAGCCACGTGGCCCCATGACATCCAGCTCCTCCCATGCTCTCCGGCCCCCATAAAAGCATGCCCTTGGTGAACACCAGCATCCTCCACTCCTGCCTGGCTCAGCTTGAGGAAAGGGTGAGTGCCTGGGCCTCCTCTGTCAGGTGCCACAGTGGGGATCTCTAGCTGGAGAGCTGAGTGTTGAGGGTTGGCCATGGCCCTACATCAATGAAAGAAGCTCTGTCCCTCCTGAGTTCAGGCAGCCCCTGTTCATTGGCTTTGTTCTCCTGGGGAATATCCTCATTCATACATTCTCTCTTCTCGGCTTTCCATTGCAGGCTCAGCTCTCTCTCATCAAGATGTCCTGCTACGACCTGTGCCCACCGAAAACCAGTGTGGCTGTGCCCCAGCCCATCGCTGAGAGCTGCAACGAGCTGTGCGCACACCAGTGCCCCGACTCAACAGCCTTCATCCAGCCACCACCCGTCGTCGTCACCTTCCCCGGACCCATCCTCAGCTCCTTCCCGCAGCAAGCCGTGGTGGGCTCCTCTGGAGCACCCGCCTTTGGGGGCTCCCTGGGCCTGGGGGGCCTCTATGGTGCCGGGGCCACACAGGGCTCTGGAGGTCTCTGCACCTTTGGTAGACCCTACACTTCTCCTGTCTGCAATCCCTGTCCCTCACCCCGCTACAGCAGGAAGTTCTGGAATAACTGCGGACCTTGCTAAACACAGGGAAAAGCATCCTCTTCTTCCTCAGTATGCAGATCTGTAACGCCTACTTAATCCTTATGGGTCCAGGTTGGGGTCCACGCTGGCCACTGCCTTGATGTTGCCTGACGAAACACCTCTCCTGAAACCCCAGCCACCTCCTTTCTGCCTAGGACTACAGTACATCTTTCATGTTGTGTACCTTTTTGTCTTTACAATAAAATAAGCCTGCATCCAATGTTTGAATCTTGGGTTCTTCTTCCTGGGCATAATGGATGCTCTAGGTCTCCCTTCTGCACATGGTCCACACACCTGCCACAGAACAGGCTCTCAGCCCCCTGATAATCCAGGCTGTATCTCTCTGGGTGAAATCCTGTGGACATGGCAGCTCTGGCTCACACCATGTTGCTGCCCATCCTCCTAAGGTCTGTCTGAGTGAAGACTGCTGTCTGACCAATAGGAAATTCAGACACAGGACATCTGAGAAACACCATCCTTCTTCCTGAGGATCTCCCCCAGATCCCATGACCTCATTAATATCCCCTGCATGCTCCATTGATAGGGACTAACTGAGCAGTGTAGGAACTTCAAGAAACCGTCTACTCCATCTGTGTGCTCAAGCTGTGCCACCAACAGCCATTTCATTGAATGATTCTGTATCCTGAAGTATAAGGGAATCCATCCTGAAGATGCATGCTCCAGCACATGACAACACAGACTCAAAATTTCTTACTAAACATTGAACCACTTCCCTGCAGAGCAGCTGGGATTGTCCGTCCTCTCTCGCAAGAGCTACTTCCCAGGAGCATAGTTAGTTAAAATTCCCTTCACGAAGCATTAAGACATTCCCTCACATCCCTCTACTTCACATAGCTTAACATTGTACTCAATTTCCAACAATTCAGTGAGGATACAGTCAAAAACAGTTCTAGAATAAAAGCAGACATTCTGTCCTCTTCCTTCTTTGTTGGTTTCTTTAAGTCTGTTTTCTTGCAAGGAAATGGCTGTGCATTAACCAAGTGCAGTATTTTCCAGTCACCACTCTCCAGTCTCTCCTGTACTTAGCACCAGAGCACAGGCCACGCTTCTACATAGCAGTGCGACTTGACAGAGCTGGTCCTAAGGCAGATCTGAGGAAAATGGGAAATGGAACATGGCCAACGTCCAACTTCTCTCTGTCTCTTCCATAGCTCCCACAGCTACAGCAAATGTCCCTCTCTGACATATCTGCTCCCCACATCACAACCATTCCAAGTTGAACCTGGAGTTCTCATCAGCAGGATTTGCCCTACCCCAGCTGCAGCACAGCTGCTCGGTACCTTCTTGCATTAACAACAAAAACCAAGGAGAAGGTATTACTGAATGCAGGAAAACTTTATTGTTCTCAGATCAGCTGGAGAAGTAGATAGAGAGAAGAAGGCAGGTGAGACACTAGTTGAAGTCCATCGAAGAGGAATGGGCAGGAGGACTGGGCAAAGGTGCACAGATGCCACCACTGCCATCTGCCCTGAAATTGGGCACAGCTGGAAATGCTCCAAACTCCTCAGTGCCCAGTGCTCAAGAGCTCAGGAAAGAGGGGATGCTGTTGGTGCTGGCTGTGTGTAAAGCCTGTGTTTAGCAAGGTCCGCAGGTGTTCCAGAGCTTCCTGCTGTAGCGGGGCAAGGGACAGGGATTGCAGACAGGAGAAGTGTAGGGTCTGCCAAAGGTGCAGAGACCTCCAGAGCCCTCTATGGCCCCAGCACCATAGAGGCCCCCCAGGCCCAGGGAGCCCCCAAAGGCGGGTGCTCCAGAGGAGCCCACCACGGCTTGCTGCGGGAAGGAGCTGAGGATGGGTCCGGGGAAGGTGACGACGACGGGTGGTGGCTGGATGAAGGCCGTTGAGTCGGGGCACTGGCGTGCACACAGCTCGTTGCAGCTCTCAGCGATGGGCTGGGGCACGGCCACGCTGGTTTTCGGTGGGCACAGGTCGTAGCAGGACATCTTGAGTGATGGGATGGTGCTCTGCATGAAGGCAAGGATTACCAAATAGAAGTAGATGTCTGTGCTCTTGACACAGAGGCCAGAAGCAGGTCCAGCTGAAGGGGAAGAGTTGTGCTCTCAGACTTACCCTGTTCCTTAGGGAGAAGGTGCTCAGAGCAGTGCTTGGGAGAGCTCTGTGCAGACCCAGCTTTTATACAGGCTGGGCCATGGCTCATCACCCATTGGGCCAATGGTCAGAGGCAGCACTGCATGATGCCAAGTCCAGGCTGGTCTGCCTCTGCCCTCCTTGAGTCAGCAGGCTGTGGCTGCCCCATCACATGCCCCTTTGCCTCCATTCCAGCTATTTCTGCTTCATATGCCAAATGTGTGGTGCTAAGTAGGCCATGACTGAGAGAAACGCCTTTGATTTGTCATTTTGTCACCTCATCTTTTGCAGATAACATCTGCAGCATGTTTGATACTAAGATGCTGACATGCCGGAAGCCTTGGACAAAACGTCCACTTTGCCCATTGCCAGAATCCTGCTCCTCCCTGGGGCTCAGCACAGCTGGCACAAGGCCATAGCAAAACCAAGCCCTTGGGGAAGTGCTGTGGCATGAAGAACAATGCCAATCCACATTTGTCATGTTCCTTGCCCTCTATCACAGGCAGGGGATGAGAGGGTAGCAGGGCTAATTTGACTATTAGCAGAGGGCTGGACAGCGTCTCAGATGGGTAATTGCAGGGCCTGGCATATCGGGTAGGGGCTGCCGAGGAAATGGCATCAGCAAACAGACGCGTGGCATGCAGGGTTGGGGTACTGCTACTGTAAGCCACGTGGCCCCATGACATCCAGCTCCTCCCATGCTCTCCGGCCCCCATAAAAGCATGCCCTTGGTGAACACCAGCATCCTCCACTCCTGCCTGGCTCAGCTTGAGGAAAGGGTGAGTGCCTGGGCCTCCTCTGTCAGGTGCCACAGTGGGGATCTCTAGCTGGAGAGCTGAGTGTTGAGGGTTGGCCATGGCCCTACATCAATGAAAGAAGCTCTGTCCCTCCTGAGTTCAGGCAGCCCCTGTTCATTGGCTTTGTTCTCCTGGGGAATATCCTCATTCATACATTCTCTCTTCTCGGCTTTCCATTGCAGGCTCAGCTCTCTCTCATCAAGATGTCCTGCTACGACCTGTGCCCACCGAAAACCAGCGTGGCTGTGCCCCAGCCCATCGCTGAGAGCTGCAACGAGCTGTGCGCACGCCAGTGCCCCGACTCAACGGCCTTCATCCAGCCACCACCCGTCGTCGTCACCTTCCCCGGACCCATCCTCAGCTCCTTCCCGCAGCAAGCCGTGGTGGGCTCCTCTGGAGCACCCGCCTTTGGGGGCTCCCTGGGCCTGGGGGGCCTCTATGGTGCCGGGGCCACACAGGGCTCTGGAGGTCTCTGCACCTTTGGTAGACCCTACACTTCTCCTGTCTGCAATCCCTGTCCCTTGCCCCGCTACAGCAGGAAGCTCTGGGATAACTGCGGGCCCTGCTAAATGTATCCTAACAGTTCTTATATCAGAGAATACCCTTCTCATTAGGAGCATTCCAAGTCTATGCTGTGTCTGATATTTTCTTATATGTTTTTTCTTTCTTTCTGCATATTTGTTTGTATTTCCACTTTCATCGGTGTTTCTGAATGTGGTCTTTATTACATGTTGTGTAACTTCTAATATTTCATTTATTCTACAGTTTTCTGTGTCATTTTTCTTCAACTTCGTACTGCATACTGTTTTTGTCTGTGCTTGAGTTTTATATTGACTTTTACAACCATAGAAATATGCATCTCTCTTTATTATTCTTGCCCTTTTTTTCCTATATTATGCTTGATTTCATTGTTATTATTAAATCTATTCTGCATTAAATTGTTTGACATTTTTTCTTTTCCCACAGATACTTCTTCTGTTGTTGCTTGTCCGTACACCTTTTTATTAGACCAAAGATATTTTCTAATCTGTTACCATAGGCAATCTGCTCTTTATCCTTTCAGTTATTTCCACTTACTCTATATTCCTTATTAAATACTTTGTCACTCATTCCATGTTTTATGAGTTGCTTTAAGACACTAATACATTTCCAGACTATTAAAACACTTCTCTCTTCCCTTTGAATTGCTGGAGTCAAAATCTATTTTTAAAACATCACCTGTCAACTCTTAATCTCACACCTTTTAAATTTGGCTTTGCAACTTCATCCCTTCTGAGTGCTGGAAAATCCATAGAGAGACTGGAAAGAATAGGAAGGCTCCAGGTTCCTGCTGATTACATTTACAGACACACTGGGAAAGGAGATTACCTGGCTGACATGAAAGGGAAAGCAGGGCAGGGACAGGGCTGACCAACCCGTGGCCACAAACCTAGTCCTGATTAGGAGAGTGATAAGTCTCCCTGTTCAACCTGATGCTATTACTCACCTCTTACACATGTGCATTGCATTAGAACAAAACAGTTCACTTGCATAAATCATTAGTCACTGTTTCTAAACTGCTTTGATATCCTTTGTTCCTGAGAAGCTTGAGAAAAGCTGCAGTAATCATTTGTTCCCACGGGAACCCCCAAAAGGCATTTTACAATTAAAAGAGCATTTAAATGACAGTGTTATTAAGCACAGGTAGAGCTAGCAAGTGGAAAGAGGAAATGGAGTTCTTTGATGTGTCCAGGGTATGTTGATTTGACAAGGAGTAATGACGTGCAACTTGTTCTGATTGTAGACATAGTGTTAAATCTAGGCAAGAAAATCACCTTTAGAGAGTGGATAAAATGTGGATTGCAGTAACTCACCTCCACTACCTGGAGAGCCACAGGAGGCTGAGGGACAAAGGAAAAGTAGAGAGTCTGAGGTGCAACAACACAGGGCTTTATTGAGATAACAGAAGCACAGCAGGCAGTTACAGGAGCTCAAGGTGATCCAAGGGGAAATGGGCAATGAAGGGACTGTGCTGGGGGAGCAATTCCCCACTCAGGACTCAGGGGACAGTGGAGGTGGCAGGAAGATGCAGGGCACAATGAGGCTGCAGCCAGGACATGTGGTAACTCAGGCAAGTGGGACATGGGCACTCAGCATCCTCCTGTCCCCATGCCAGCGTAGGTGATGGGTGCTGCTGGTCCCCTCTGCTCCTGCTTCGTGTCCACTTGCTGCGGTCCTCACTTCAGGGCTGTCGCTGGCTCTGGGCATGATGGTGATGGCTTTAGAAAACTCCACAGCTACCGCGGCGGGATCTGCCCCACCGCTGGGCACCAGGGAGGGAATAGCCAGCACCGCAGGAAGAGAAGCCAGAGCTGTAGGACCTGCCACAACTGCCAAAGCCACTGGAGCCATACTGGCCCCCATAGCTCATGTCATCCCCATAACCTAGGCAGTTCCCATAGCCCTGGGAGCCTCCATAGCCCCCCAGACCAAAGGAACCCCCATAGCCCCGGGATCCTCCATAGCTCCCCAAGCCAAAGGAGCTCCCATAACCCTGAGATCCTCCATAGCCCCCCAAACCAAAGGAGCTCCCATAGCCCCGGGATCCTCCATAACTTCCCAAACCAAAGGAGCTGCCATAGCCTCGAGACCCTCCTAGGCCAAAGGAGCCCCCAGAGCCCAGAGAGCTTTGAGAACTGAAGGACCCCCTGAACCCAACTGGGCCTGAAGATCCCACAATGCTTTCCTGAGGAAAAGAGGTGAGAACAGGTCCGGGGACTGTCACCACCACCGGTGGGGGCAAGATCACTGCTCTGGAGTCAGGGCACTGCTGCACACACGGCTCATTGTAGCTCTCGGCAATCGGCTGAGGACAGCGCACCCCGTAGGGTCTGCAAGACTCTGAGTAGCCAGACATCCTTCTTGGAGTGGTCTTGATTCTGCAATGGATTTAATACTAGATGGTTGTGCCTGCATTATAGTTTATGGGTGTCATCCCTTCCCAAAATTAATTTTCTTCTAAAGCAAACCTACATCTCACCAGGTCAGTCAGATCCTAGATTCTGCTTACTGTGAGGAAACACTAAATGCCATGTTCAGGTTCAGAGATTTCACATGTAGTGAATCCCACACATAACATCACTGTTCTTGCTTCTATTGTGATTAATATAATTTATATGACCACCTTAAGCAGACTGAATTTTGGTAGTATATTTACATTAGGTTAAGAAAATAATTGTCGAATAGATCCAGTCATTTCAGCAGTAGCATCCAACTTCCAAATGGGAATATTTGTTCTTCAACAAGGAGGAAGATACAATGCTCTATCTGACATTTCTCTGTTTCATAGTGCATGTAGGTACCAATTTGTAACTAACATGCTTGGGAAACTGATAGCCAGTACAACATCAAAATCACCTAACTTTGTTCTAAGGCCTTGCAGCTCTTGCAGTTCCCCAACTTGCCATTCTATAGCATCATGTACAATTTAGCACTAACCCAAACAAAGCTCAGCAAGTATAGAAATAGAGTTTAATAGAACTTACCCTGTCCACCAAGGAGAATGAGCCAGGAGAAGTTGATAGAGAGATCTGAAGCGGAACGAGCTTTTATACGTTTCCTAAACTGCTCACAGGATGTGAAACACCCTCCATGCTCCAGGTCTTACACAGTCACAAAACAACCCTGATACTGAGGGATTTAATTTTGCTTGCTTTGCACTGCCACTCCCTGGCTTTAAAAACAGGTATGATACAATGTCAGTGGGCTTTAAATTGATGAATGATGGCATCTTTCAGTCATCTAGTGCCCGGCACCATCACTGGGGCATCTGCTCTTTAATTGCACATCAAGATTTCTATAATGTAACTTGACTACTATCTGGCTTGGTGGGTAAAAATCTTGTGCAAGAGTAACAATTTGGAGATGTAGGGATGAAGCGCTCTATTTCATTATGTACAATTTTGTGTATGACAGAGAGGGTCATTTAGGATTGAGCATGAGATCTGGAGACCATGAGAGCAGAGATTTTAGGATGCTTGCAGGCTTCTTCAGGCTGAAAATTCAAGTAACTTTTAAGGGGGGCCCTTAATTTTTTCTTAGAATTTAAGGAATTAGGCATTCCAGACATATTACAAAAATGCAGGATCATAAAGGGAGGTGCAACTACTATGCAGCATCCATAGCACGGACCTGTCATAATCTCCCAAATTATAGTAATGTTTAGTAAATAAAGTGCTTGACATCATAAATGAAAATCAGATTCTTGCTACCATCCAAGTCAAAAATGACAGCCTTACTTGGGAAGCAAAAGGAGTGATGTTGCTTGGCATATTTTTGAATGAGGCTGTTTCATAACAAGGGAACTTCTAAATCCTGCCCTTCCTCATTTCGTATGATAATAACAGAAATTGCAAGCATTAAGTATTAATGAGTGTTTGTGGAGCAGCTTAAAGTCATTAACTATCTTCCAGGTGCCTCTCATTATTATCTGTAAATTCTGATGACACTTCAAAGGCACAGCTATTTGACAATGAAGGGATAATTAATAGCCCATCTTTTGAAATATCATTAAATTAGAAAACAACAGATTTGCAAATAATTGTATGAAGCCACATAATAATTCAATTAACAAAATAGTATCGAAAGAGATACGTTATAATTTCCCACTTCTTCTTAAGCGATTATCACTTTTAGGAGGGGGGGGAATAAAAAAGAAAATCAGGATTGCTTTAAAACATATTTCTAAAATAACTTCTAAGAAGGGAGATTCCAAATGAATTTTTAAAGTTACCAACTTTAGGCAGAGACCCCATTAATGGTTGTAAGGACTTTTCTGCTTCTCTGGAGGAGTCCCACTCAGCCAGTCCTCTGTTAACCAGGTATCCTCCACTCACATTGGTTGACCTTCACCTACTTCTTGTACGTGGTGCTGCAAGGGCCTCACACTGTGTGTGTATCCTGAACGTGACCATGGGACTAACATCACGCATGGTTGTTGCCCTGGTTTCCAGTGGATTACTGTATCGCACCCTTCGGCTGTAAGTTCCCTAAGTCCTCTAAAATGAAAATCACGGATAACCGATTGTCATCAGCACTGTATCACACCCAGGGTGACTTCTTGGGAGGGACAGTGCTGACATGACAGTATGAAAACTCCCACCATCATGTTTGTTTTGTAACAAATTAGGACCAGAGGCACAAAGGTTGGCTTAAAGAGAACATCCAGGGAAGCATATAAAAGCTCATGCCATCTGCAGCCTTTCTAACCACTTCTCTTCCCTCAGTCCTTGCAGTGAAGAAGGTAAGTGTGATTTCACTCTGTCTTTCTATTACGATTAGCATTCATTTTAGCAAAGCTTTTATCATTGAGATGGTTTCTGTGTGGGTAATAGCAGACTTTAAAACCTTGGTTTATCTCATCCCAGTACAGTTTTAATACTTCTCCTTAAACCCACTTCGTGCTGTGCATTGCAGACTCTCAACCACTCCAAGAAGGATGTCTGGCTACTCAGAGTCTTGCAGACCCTACGGGGTGAGCTGTCCTCAGCCAATTGCCGAGAGCTACAATGAGCCGTGTGTGCAGCAGTGCCCTGACTCCAGAGCAGTGATCTTGCCCCCACCGGTGGTGGTGACAGTCCCCGGACCTGTTCTCACCTCTTTTCCTCAGGAGAGCATTGTGGGATCTTCAGGCCCAGTTGGGCTCGGGGGGTCCTTCAGTTCTCAAAGCTCTCTGGGCTCTGGGGGCTCCTTTGGCCTAGGAGGGTCTCGAGGCTATGGCAGCTCCTATGGCTTGGGGAGCTATGGAGGATCTCAGGGCTATGGGGGCTCCTTTGGTTTGGGGAGTTATGGAGGATCTCAGGGCTATGGGAGCTCCTTTGGTTTGGGGGGCTATGGAGGATCCCAGGGCTATGGGAGCTCCTTTGGGTTGGGGGGCTATGGAGGATCTCAGGGCTGTGGAGGTTCCTTTGGTCTGGGGAGCTATGGAGGATCCCGGGGCTATGGGAACTGCCTAGGTTATGGGGATGACATGAGCTATGGGGGCCAGTATGGCTCCAGTGGCTTTGGCAGTTGTGGCAGGTCCTACAGCTCTGGCTTCTCTTCCCGCGGTGCTGGCTATTCCCTCCCTGGTGCCCAGCGATGGGGCAGATCCCGCCGCGGGAGCTGTGGAGTTTTCTAAAGCTATCGCCATCATGCCCAGAGCCAGCGACAGCCCTGAAGCGAGGACCGCAGCAAGTGGACACTAAGCAGGAGCAGAGGGGACCAGCAGCACCCATCACCTACCCTGGCATGGGGACAGGAGGATGCTGAGTGCCCATGTCCCACTCGCCTGAGTTACCACGTGTCCTGGCTGCAGCCTCATTGTGCCCTGCATCTTCCTGCCACCTCCACTGTCCCCTGAGTCCTGAGTGGGGAATTGCTCCCCCAGCACAGTCCCTTCATTGCCCATTTCCCCTTGGATCACCTTGAGTTCCTGTAACTGCCTGCTGTGCTTCTGTTATCTCAATAAAGCCCTGTGTTGTTGCACCTCAGCCTCTCTGCTTCTCCTTTGTCCCTCAGCCTCCTGTGGGAGCAGCACTCCCTGGTGTGCAGGGTTAAGTGATCACACCATCTGCCCTCCTCCGTGTCCCTTCAATCTGTGGAATGAGAATTTAATTGGGATCCTTGAGGCACACATAGCATTGTGCTAATGAATGTTTGTTTAGCAATTTAGAAGTAAGCCATTATCTTCCCCAAGATTTTGAATGGGAAGCATAATTGTTATTGCTCTGGGGATTTCCTGTGACACCACAAAGGCCACCAAATCACCACATAATTTAGAGACCCACTACCCCCTAATTACCTAAGCAAACAAAGGAAGAATTATACCATTTTCCCTCTAATTTTCCTTTATCTAATGTTTTTATTTTTATTTACAGCCGTTTTTACTGCAAATTGTCATGTATAGTGTGAAAGATGAGTCAGAACAATATCAGCAGAGATTGCTGAGGTTTTATGAGCTCCGGAAAAGAACAGGAGATGAAAGGTCATGCTGCTTGTTAGACAGGACTGGTTTTCCCTACTGTCTGTTAGGCAGGAATGGGCATTTAATATTGTACTGAAATCAATGAGGCTAGGGAAAACACCCCATCAAAATAAAGGTTTTACTCATTGCTTATGTCTTAAATGTCCTTACTAACTGGTATGATATGATTCATCAGAAGATCTACCTGACACTGAGAACTTAACACACTGACAAATTTCAACCAGAGAAAGCCATGAAGAGGAGAGAAAAAAAAAAAAAGTCAGAGGAATGTGTTGTTTGTGATGAGCCCTGAGTTTAATGAGCAAGTAGCAGAACAATAGTTAAAAAAAAAAAATGAACAGCATAAGAAATCAATAGGTTTCCACATGGATTAAATTAATCTCCTACTTCAAGGCGAAGTTTTACAGCTGGACACTCAACTCCTAGTGAACTACACGTTATGTTTTTCACCTCAGAGAAAGGCATTGGATCAGAAATGCCAAGCTCCTGCAGCCCCATGAGCTCAGGGCAAAGCTGAGAGTGATCAGCAAGGTCATGAACTCAGTCCTGTATCCGAATTGAGTTTTCAAGCTTCTGGTTATTATTTCATTTGTGCTTTCTGCTCGGGGCTTTAGCATGGCCCGCAGCTCCCACGGCGGTTGTAACGGCGGTAGGACCTCCCGTAAAGTCCCCCCATACCCAAATAGCCAAGGCTCCCTAGTCCTGAGGTGCTGCTGGAGGAGATAGGGACCCCCCCTGCACTGAGAACATCCCCCACAGCTGCAGAGGCTGACGATCCCACAGTGGTATTCTGGGGGAAGGAGCTGAGGATGGGTCCAGGCAGGGTCACCACCACAGGAGAGGGCTGGATGACATAGGTGGAATCCTGGCACTGGCGCACGCAGGGCTCGGTGCAGCTGTTGGCCAACGGGGTTGGGACACAGGGGTTGGGAGCACACAGGTCGTAGCAGGACATTTCTCTGGGGTGGAGGGAAAGCTGGAACACAGAGAAGGCAGCGAGAAAGGAGCTGTAATTAAAATCACACGACTGAGCTGCTGCGATGGTGGAGAGTACCAGAAATTCACGTTCAACTAGAGACTTTGAAAAATAAAATAACGCATTTTTAGTTTGAAAGGAGACCTCAGTGAGACCCAAACTCCTCAGCCCTACAGAGGACAGTTTGAGGGGTACTTCTAGCTGTCCAGAGCAGTTTGGGAGCTCATTTCTCAAAGCACCTTTCAGTATACATGGAGCCTGCAGGAGGTAGGTAGAGGGGACCATCTTTATGATCCCCATTCCTGGAGAGCTGGGAGATTCTCCACAGCCTCTTCTAGTTTCTCAGCTATTTACATGCAGAGATTTTAATGTCTTGGAACAGAATGCACCAGTGACCCACTGAAAAAACAAGCCTCAAGTCTTATGCCCAGCAATTGCAACCCCTCAAAGCTGCCCTCCTCTTCAGAATGTTGCTCTCAGCTCCCCTCCACACAGGGATGTGGAAGCTAAAATTCAGACAACTATGAACAAGCTAATGCAGAACAGAAAAATAGAACAGCACAAACGCGACAGTTCAGGACAGAGAAAGGCAGTGGATTCAGACTTACCCTTTCACTGAGGAGAATAAAAGAGAAAAAGTAGATGGCAGCAACTAGCACAGTGCTGGCTTTTATACTGAATCCCAAGTGTCGGAAGACCTGAGATGTACTTTGTGCATGAAGTCACTTACCAGCCAATCACTAAAGACATCTTGTATGCAAAACGTTCCCAGCTGATGATGTACTTCTTCCTCACTGTTGCCCTGTTTTAATTTCATAAACTATGCGTTCCACTACAGAAGTTTCTTTTATCTTAAAACCTTATGAGCTCTGTTAATTCCTGGCCAGATGAACTGATTCATCTCAGCTACTAAGGGAAAAATTTTGCATTCTAAACACAATCTGTGCAGCATACATCATTTGACATAGATTGATATGTATATCAGGAGAGATGCATGTGATAACCAGCCTGTGAATCCCCCCTTCATGAAGTCTATAAGTTACTGAGACATCTATAGCTCTGACTCCAAAACAGGCTGATTTCCACTCAAGCAGCTGCAGAAATCCAGAAGATAATGTTTCTGCAGAAAGCACTTGACAGAGCTGACTGCACTTTGCCAGCTCAAAGGCACTTCCTGGGAAACAGATTATTCAAGGGAAAATGTTGTTTTACTTCCTTGACTCAGGATGAAAGAGCATCAGCAGTTTGACCTGTTCATTTAGTATTAAACTGTGGCATTTCCATGAAGGGATCTGAGACACTGGTCTTCAATTTGGAGACTGTCAAGGTCCTTCATCTCAAGAGTTGGCAATTTTAGCTTTATTCCTATACCAGACTCCAGGAAAAACAATCCAGGTCACACTGAGGGTGCGTGTGATTTTTTGGTGCTAAAAGTTCTGCACCAGCTTGACTATGCGGTCATTAAAGTCGCCAGTTTTACATTTGCTGATATAATATTCTTTTCCCTTATTGTGTCTTGGGCTATTATACAAAATTATGCTCCAAATTAATGGTCGCTGCCAACAGAAGTGTATAATACTCTTTCTTTCTCTCTCGAAAGCAAATAACTTTGTCTTCATTTTGCATAGTCCTAAAGAGCACTGCAATGTTCAACATTTCAATTTCTTTTTCAAAGACAATTTCTAGATTAAAAAGTAATTGCATACAATGCATGAGAAGAGATCATTACTGTAATCTCTCCACTCTAGAGACATGTAAATTGTGTCTAAACTGTGAGTATCACCATGAAAATCTCCTGCGAAATAAATGCTGATTGCACAGTTTTGAAGAACAAAGGTCTTCAGCATTCACAACAGATTTCCATCAATGGCTCAGACATGCAAATGGCTCATTAGCAGAAAATTGGAAGGCGTGTGACACCATTTGAACACCAGCAGTGTTTGAGATTTGTGACCAGCGAGGCTGATGATTTTCCCAAACTGCATCACATTCTGTGGCTTCAGAAATGAGTCAGTCCATTTCTTCCTTAACCTTTAAAGAAGTATTTGCCTGCAAAAAACATGTGCTTCAAAGCATCCATCCAGTCATCAGTCACTGGATCTCTGCAGGTGTGTGATGACTTTACCCATACTGTCCCCATGAGTGACACTACTGCCTGTAGCTCTCCTACCCTTTAAATTTATCAGGTTTTTGACCAATACAAAGTTAAAATACACATTCCTCTGTAACAACAACTATATAGTGACCATAAGAGAAGAAAGTATTTCTAAAAACAAGCTCATCAAAAGGTATGGGGATGATAAAAGAGTCACAGATTATCTCCTGAAGGTACTCATGTGTAAAATGTGACTCTCTTGCTTAATCGCCCCATCCCAGGAGCTGAAAGCTTTGGGATATTGCTCATTGGAATGTTACAAAGCAAACCTATACATCACTGTCACTGCTCAGGGATGAAATTTTGCTTTTAGGTCTTCAATTAAAATTTCTTGCTGTGACTGCACTGCCATGAACCAGTGTGGCCAAAATCCTAAAGAGCAGACAAAATTCCAAACCAAGCTGAATTTTGACTCACCCACTTCTCGGGAAGGTGGAGTTGGTATAATGAAGCCAGACATATTCAAAGGATGCAAACCATAAAGATGAAAGAGACACCGAGGATCGTGGTTTTCATCTACAGCAGGATAAGTCCAGGCAATAAACACAAATGGTAAACAGAACAATTTCACTGGTGGGAACACATCCATATGCAAAAAGAAAAAGTAATAAATTAATTTAAAGCTAAGACAGTACTGGTTAGTAAATGTGTAAGAACCTCCTGAGTCCTCCAGGGAGACCGAGAAACCTATGGAAACTCTGCCCTTAAAAACCTTTCTATGTCTTATCCCTGTTAGGCAGAGAGACACTGTGATTTTCCCTTCAGTTTTACAGAGTTTGGTATCAAAATATGACTTCACTGATCATGATAGCAAAGACAGCGTCCCACTTCCTTCCATGGAAAGGAATTCTTGTTGTTCCAAGGCAGATTAACACTCACAAGTTTATAAATCTAGAAGGAATGACTGTGTTTTGTTCGGAGCAAGTGCACATGGTTTTCATGTTGCTGTATTATCGGGGTAGTGTGTGTCATTGCACACATGCTGCTTGATCACGTAGATCCCAGTCTAACCCATGATGACATTTCTAACATGGTAACAGTTTCAGAAGCAGCTTGTCTTAGCCAGAAAATTTCTCTGTAACACAAAGATCCAGCTCACATCCTGCAGCAGTGAATAGCACTTTTCAAGTGTTAGGACTGAGCCGAACATTTTGCTTCAGTAAACTTTAATTCAAAGAAGGAAGTTTGGGAAAGGAATTAATGGGAGGAATGCCTGCTTGAGAATGTTTAGTTTTTAAAGGAATGGGCAACATAGCAGACTGTTCTGAATACAGAGATCCCAACTTTGGAAAGACTTTACATGCACAGATATACGTTTCAGGCCCTCTTCACTGGGGGTCGATGAGATGAAAGCTTAACAGAGAGCCACAGAAGGGGATTACAGCTGTCGAAGAATGTATTTTGTGGCGAAGAAGTGATATTGCTTATCCACTTGGATATGTCAGAGATACTTTAGCCACAGTGCTTCAGCCAGGACTCTTAGCAGCAGATACAGTGCAACCATAATGTCCCTATGGGTTTGGATAGGCAGACTGACCTCTGTAAGTTGTTTTGCTGCAACTACAGATGAAGGATAACTACTCTGGGATGTGTTCGTTTTCATGAAGCAATAGCTCAAGTTGAAAAAGCAAAAAAAAAGTAATATTGAGTATCTAATTCCCACCAAACTTCTGCTGTATTATAATATCAAATTGTTCAGTTTCCATTCTCCTGTGTAGTTAATTATTAAGAAAACCTGCTCTTTGAAATTATGGATTCTTTCATGGAACTGATGAACATCCTTTAATTTAGCTCCCATAATGACTGTAGTCAATATAACCTCGTCATCATTTTTCTCTAGCCTTAATTATAGCATCAGACTGCATAGACAGACTCCAAACAAGAGATTTCACAGAAGCATGGGGAATCAGGACACTGAAACAGCCAGAGCCTTCAGTTAGAGCTTTAAAGGCTCATATCTCTCTGGGAACAAAGCTCCCAATGTCCAACAACCACCTTTATTACAACTCAGACAACCATGCTGGAACAAAGCAAAGCCAGACACATTTCAGATCTACAAGGCACAACAGACAGCAGTGTCTAAAGGCACAATCAGAAAGGCCTGAAACTTACAATCCTTTAATTGATTTCTCCCAGACATGTTTCCCAGGCCAGCAAAATTCAGTGGCCAATTCCTTTGTAAGAACATTACATCACCTTCCCCTCCAACACCTCCCATGGTCTGCAGAAGACTCTGGGTTGCTCAGAGGCGAACATCATCCCACCTACTCCCTTAGCAAGCTCAGATGCTCTCAAGAAGGTATAAGCACTCCATTCTTTTAAAGGGTCCCTCATAATTCTCACTGGTGGAGAAGAGAACATCACGATCTCCTTCCAGGTTGGTGAGCAAGTAGAGAACAGTTAAGTCAGGAGGTGATTCAGAAGAAGCTTTATCCCCTTAATTTCCAGTCTTCCTCATACCCCTGTAGACTTTCCTGCTGTATCTCTACCCCTCTGCCCACTTTCCTCTGTACATCTCGTTTATTATGTCTACAGAAGGATAAGGAGAAATATGACTTCACTCATGGGTTTCTCACTGAAATTGAACTTTCTCACTTAGCACTGAATGGGAACGCATCCCTTTCCTCAAGTGAGCCCATCCCTCCATTCTCATCCCTCTTCATGGAAATCCACATCACTACTAACTATGTTTCATAGAAGAATGATACCAAAACATTCAAAGGGCTTCTCCGCATCTCCACTGTGCAATAGATAAAAGCATATTTAAAGAAATTAAGTAGAACCAGCTCACTTAGTTTCTGCTTCTGCTCCAACAGGAGGCGTATCCATAGCAAGGGAACACTGTTCATTTCTTCCCTTTGAAAATAATTTATTGGGCTAGATTTACTGTATATGCACAAAAGAAAAGCTTCATCCACAACTGAAATCTGACTCATCCTCCTTTAGCAATTGACTTGGAGTTATTTTCACCGTGGTTTCTGGCACAGATGAGTTACAAACAGACCTGTTTCACCACAGACAGGTTGGAAAATGGGCTGGGAGTAGAAAGAAATACAGACAGACCCACAGTATAATGCAGCACTGATTTAATGAGGCTGAGGCATGGAAGGAAGCAAGTGTAAAATGTAAGGAATATATTTCCAGAGTCCAGTAAGGACAGCACCCACTCATCCCTCTCACAATGACATATTCAGCAAAATGAGACCTTGCTTCTTTGTGGTTTAAGTGGAATGTACTAATTCAGCAACACAGAACAACTCCTAATAATTACATATTTTATCTAATCATTGTCAAATACAAAAAAAAAAATAATAATAATAAAAGAAAAGCAGAAGAGAACAAGATATGATCAGAAATATAAAGAAAAGCTTAACAAAAGCCAAGCAAAGGCCTGATCGCAGGGGATGCCAAGCTCCCACAGCTCCACTAACTTCAGGCAGAATTGTGGGTGTCCAACACCACATAACATAACCATGGCCAGGAGCTCTTCCCCACATCGGGTCATGCTTCAGCATTTCTGGTCATTTCTTCCTGTCTGCTCCACACGCTCTAGCACGGCCCATTGAAGCCGCTGCGGTAGGTGTTGTAGCGGCGGTAGGGCCGGCTGTACCCGCTGCCCAGGCCGGGATAACCAAAGCTCCCAAATCCCAAGGAGCTGCCAGAGGAGATGGGCACTCCCCCTGCACTGAGAGCGCTCCCAACAGCTGCGGAGGCTGAGGATCCCACAGTGGTGTTCTGGGGGAAGGAGCTGAGGATGGGTCCGGGCAGGGTCACCACCACAGGAGAGGGCTGGATGACCACCGTAGAGTCCTGGCACTGGCGCACACAGGGCTCGCTGCAGCTGTTGGCCAGTGGGGTTGGGCCACAAGGAGTGGGAGCACACAGGTCATAGCAGGACATTTCTCTGGGGCGGAGGTAAATCTGAAACACAGAGAAGGAAACAAATGCGACACAAGAATTGGATTAATCCTTTTTTGAATATAGCAAACTAGCAAGAGATTACATGGGGGAGCAAGATGTTATTTTTGCTCTAGAGTAGTTTCAAAGCAGGGTTGTTTGCATTTCCTTTAAGGAGACTGCTAGGGAAGTAGCACTAATGCATCTTGCTCTGTCACTTACCCTGAAGCATCCGTGGTTAGTAAACTCACCCAGGAACCGGGGCATGTGGTGCTGCTGAAAACCTCGACGTTCCCTTTGCAGAGAATGCCCTAACCACATGGCCATAATGCTACCCTGGAAAAAGGGAACTTTCAACACCTCCCCTTGCAGCTGTGGCTGCACATAGGAAAGGTATGTGTGTCCTAGAGAAATAGAGCCTCCAGATGAAGGTGCTCAGCTGGATCAGATGAAATCTGGCTTGTCATTGCTGACCCAAAGCTGATCTATTTGCTAAACAACCAGGGATGACGAGCATCCTTCCCAAATCTCAAACAGTGGGTAATCTTTCCTCTTTCCTTCATATCCTTTTCTTTCATGCAAGTCCCATTTCAGAGGTCCCTTCTCCCAGTTTGAAGAAAATGGAAAGTACAAGCTGACTACTTGAAACTTTTTTACAAGAACTGGCAGGGCAGACAGCTGTATTCAGGAACCCTTCTACTTTTTCTCTCACTATTAACATAAAAATCATCAGCAGATCTCAGAAGTTATAGTGGAAATCTGTCTGTGAGTGTTTTGTGCATGGGGAGAAGTCTGTTCAAGGACACTCTTTGCCTGCAGAAAAGCCATGATGTAAGTTTCAAAGACAGACATGGGCTGAGGCTTTCTAAAAGCTGGCAATGGGGGATTGCAAAGGATAAAAGGCAGTTTTGGATCCCTGTTTGTTTCTTGTAACATCTGACCTTAGATAAATTTTCCCCTAACGTGGATCTGATTCCCCCATACCATGATTTTTATAACAGACCACCAATAGAAAACTTCATCGTTCACATGAAAACCCCTCTCAGCTTCCTCTCTCAGAGAAAAGAATAAGCTGAATGTACACCTTCATTAAGGCAAGAGTTCAATGTACAGGAAGAGAATAAATGAGTTCAGACTTACCCTACTGACCAAGGCAAAGAAGTGAAGAGAAATGGATGAAGGGTCATGAGTTGCTCCGGTTTTTATACTTCATCCCAAGTTGCCCAACAACTTGGGACGTTCTTTGTGTATGAAATTATTTATGAGCCAGTACTGATTACATGGTTTTTTGCCTCAGTATTTGTGCTTATTACTGCTTCGCTTCCTTATCTTGTGGCATGTATATCTGACCACAGGTTTCTTTCATCTTAAAATATTCTGGGGTAAGTTAATTTCTGGTAACATTAGAATAATTAATTCAGACTTTATCCTGCCTTGAAAACACTTTGGGATCTGCCTGGTGTCATTAAAGTAGATTAAGCAGAATTTGCATAATGCAGCACCTTGAACAAGCCCTCCTCTGCAAGGTAAATGCTGTTGCAAATCATGAAGGATTTCAGCTTCAAAAAGGAAGCCAGTCTGTGAGCATCCGTAGTTTGGAGATTCCAGATGCTCTCAGGCAGAAAAGAAGAGAGTTTTCCAGAAAATGGCAAGGAATGCACACACAGTTCACACCCAACTCAGGCCCCAGAATGGGAGAAGAAACCATGAATAGTGCAGAGGGAAGGGCCATGAAAAACTCAGTGAGAACTGGGAGTGACTGAAAAGAGTTATGGCTTTCTGCCATATAGCCAGAAAAGCATTTAAGTTGCTGATTCTTTGACATGGAAGAGGAAGAAAATGAGTACAAAAGATCCCATCCATTGAGATATTATCAAGCTATTGTGTTTCTGTGGAAGACTCAGAAGAAAAATCTTATGCAGGATCTTTCTTGCTTGTCTCCAGTTCTGGTCTCTTTAGGAGCTTTACACCCAAAGAGTCCGCAGATACACCTCGATCCTTATCTCAGACCTCATCACATCCACAGCTGCTTTTAGGTTAACTTCCACCTGCGTGAATGTGTTTGCTGCCATTTGTTCTCCAGGAAGAGTCTTGCAAAAGATAAGGCTTTGCAAAACTCAGGCTGCAGAAGCAGTCACACACATTTCTTCCTTTCATAGCACAGCGTTCATTTCTGCTGCCCCTGTAGAGCCTGGTGCACAGTGTTAGACGAGTGGCAGCCAACTAGAGAAGCATCAGGAGTATGCAAAACTTCAGAAACTTCTCCACTTGTATGTTTTTCTGGACTTTGCAAAGAAATTGAGCTTCTTTGCTGGGTAAATAGTGAAGGAGTAAAATACATAAACGGTCCTTGGCACAGTGATCAGCATTCAGGTCTTTGCTCTCCTAGCACTTCAATTACTGAGACATGTAAATCATCTCTAAATTATAAGTGTCTTTGGAAGATCCCCTGGGAACAGGAACTTGTTTGGCTTGGTCAGATATTCCTGAGAACTTCAAAGTTTATCAGAAACCTTTATTAAAACTCCAGGCATGCAAAGTATCATGCTATGTGAAGCTTAAGGTATGTGACCTGCGTTCGAATTTTCATATCACTCCTATAACAATCTATTATCAAGACGTGGAAGTATAGATCAGTCATTGGCCTCTTAAATTTACGTCACTGTTCCTGGTGGAGGGAACTCTGTCAATTTCACTTCTAATTAAAAATAGCTCAAGGCTGTTTTCAAGCCTTCCCGTATTCCGAGGAGATGCCCAAAGAGATGACTCTCACCTTCTTTGGCTTTGCTAACAGTGGCCACTCCTCAGGACTTCTCTGTACTCAAAGAGATTAGCAAGGATAATCTCTGGTGTCTATCACTCATTTGGGGAATTCATTTGCCTAACAGCATCCTTAGAAAATTTTCAGAAATTATTTTACTCTTCTTTCTTCCAACCTCTGCTTGGAAATAAATAATTCTTTTAAAATCAGACTCAGAGTTTAGAAAAAGACCTGGAGATGTTTTCAGAGATGTCTGTGACCTTCCTTGAAAGTGATGACAATAATTGGTGTTCTGAGACCAGCCACCTTACCGCACAGTCAGAATGACTTCATCTCCTGATCTTTGGGCTGAATTGAAGTGAGTGAATCAGAAGTTCACAGCCGTTTTTATACGATCAAGGACAGGTCTGTATATTCATATTATAATTAAAAGTTTTTGCATAATGTGAGAACATCCTCCTGAGACATCTGTGAGCAACTAAATGGCTGAAGAGAAGCCCTTAATCAAAAGAGAATTGAAATCTTACAGTAATCCCTGCGGAATGGCTCCAGACACAAAAGTGACCCAAAATCTGTGCACAGAGAAACAGACGCACAGTGAACAGAGCAGTTTTCCTGATGGGCAGAGTTACAAAAACATCTGAGTTGTAATTAGTTACCTTGTCCAAAAGAAAGGGATGCCTTAGAGGCTCCAAGCAGCTGAACAAATCTGCTGCACTCCTTACAGCAAAGAACCCTCCCATGCAGTCCTTTCTCCCACTGCAATGGATTTCATTGTTCTCTCTTTAACCTCAGTCTCAGCTAATTGCGTTGATACTAATGTTTATTGACAGCATTACCAGCAGACTGCACCACCATTTGAAACTAACACAGTAATTTAGGACACCTGGTTCCAGGCCATTGACAGTGAGTTCTGCTAACACCCTCATGATGCCAGCAATTGCTGGCTTAGTGCTTGCAACAGAACATGTATTTGTATGTTAAGGTCCATTTGTTCAGTCAGACTGGGTATCTCTGCAATGCATTGCTGTTTCTATTGCATCCCAATGAGGCAATGTGTTGTTTGATGCAGGAGGATGAATAATATGCACTGTGTGTTTAATTTGGGATGTCATCTGGTACAGGTAGAGCCTCCAACGTGAGCTTCGCAATTTCAACTTGTGCTGCTCCTGAAGGCAAAAGCATTCAGATATAGGTAGATATATACAGTCCTCAGAGTTCACATCTATTTCATACATAAATGTTTTCATTGTTGATGTTATTCAAATATTGCTATAGAGAACTTTAAAATGACTGAAGTTTGAGGTTTGGTTTCACATTTTACTGTGGTCTAATAAGCTGAAACAATTGATGTTTCCATTTCTATATGTTTTCTAGACTGGAAATAGTGACTGTGCAGATACCTGTGGAGTATTTCTGCAAAGAGATGGCCTGTAGTGGTGGTGTTGTACCAGGATTCAGCAGAAGTAAACAACAGCATCAAAAGTGATCTAGTGCTGTAGGGAAGAGGTTGTTTACTCACCAGAGCTTCTGCAGAGTACCACACCCACACTGGGTGGGCTTTGTTTTTTTGTTCCAACAGGTGTTTGAATATTTTTTTCAAATGTAGATGTTTAATTACATTTTACATTCTAATAGTCTAATTAGAATTTCTCTACCCATGGCCCTGTGTGCTAGATCCACTTGCCTTGCAGAAAGGTGTCTCACTTGGCACCAAGACTGATGAGCATGTACTTGTCATGAACCATGTCAGGGTAAGGGGGCTCCTGTAATCATTGGTAGAGACCCTTTTCACAATCCAGCATTTATTTGTGCCAGGAGTTACATGAGACCTCGCTGCAATTACATGCCAGGTCCCTGATTTCATGTTTACTTCCATTAGTCATTTAGGAAGGAAACGATCACAGTGTATATGCTTGGAGCTGAAGATGCAGATCTAGCACAAACTCATTTAAATCTTTTCCATCCCAGTAAGAAGAGGTGAATTTCCATACTGCAAATAAATTAAAGTTACAGACATCACCACGGGGTGAACATTCAACCTGTGATTTAACTGCACAGCTGCCTGCAGACGGAGAGTGTATGCAAATACCACTGCCAGACCCAGCATTTTCAGCATCATCTCATGGACATTTGCACAGAAGCACCAGGAGCTCTGTCTGCAGCAGCAGTCCCACTTCTCCACTGAAGCAGTCTTGGATAAAGTGGCATTGATTACAGAATAGTACTCAATATGACCTGAAGAGGGAATAGGTTTCTTTTTAGGGTGCAATTCTCACATAACTTTCAGATGACAGACATCAGAGAGACTTTCTGATGTATGAAAGAGACTTGATAACAAGCAGTTTACGTGCAATTCTTTATCTCTGTGATGAAAGCCAGATTTGGGGAAGGAAATCTACCAAGTTTATCACACCAATCTATTCTGTATACACCTCTTGCTATGTGTTTACTTAGTGCACACACACACACACAGGTACACACTACTGCAGAGTATTCTCCTCATATACACAAGGAAGCCAAAGTTCCCTGGCTGTAGAAATGCTGCCTCGGCATAGGAGTAATAAGCCAACATGAAATCATGGCATTTAATTACTGAAAGTAAACAGAGATACAGTAAGAAAATCAAGAGCATGCTGTTCTTGGGCCTAAGACAGCCAACAAGCACCAGGAGACTTGTGTGATGCAGCATAACTTTAATGAGAAAGAAGTGGAATAAAAAAGTTCAAAGTATAAGCACATCAAGGGTTTTGGGAGACAGTGACTCGCGTCTTTTCATCCTAGGTTTCGTTTCTCAGTGTTGTTGTGTACTGAGACAATAAAGTCTCAGATACTTGAAAAAAAGAGTTTCAGTAGAAATACGAAGAATTCAAAAAATAAGCCAAGCAAGGGCCTGATTTTAGGGGATACCAAGTTCCCACAGCTCCTGTAACTTCAGGCAGAACTGTGGGTGTCCAACACTGCATAACCATGGCCAGGAGCTCTCTCCCACGTTGAGTCATGCTTCAGCATTTCTGATCATTTCTTCATGCCTTTTTCTCATGCTCTAGCATGGCCCATTGAAGCCACTGCGGTAGGTGTTGTAGCGGCGATTGGGACGGCTGTACCCGCTGCCCAGGCTGGGATAGCCTATGTTCCCAAATCCCAAGGAGCCTCCAGAAGAGATGGGCACTCCCTCGGAGCTGAGAGTGCTGCCCACAGCAGCAGAGGTGGAGGATCCCACAGCAGTGTTCTGGGGGAAGGAGCTGAGGATGGGTCCGGGCAGGGTCACCACCACTGGAGGCGGTTGGATGATGTAGGTTGACTCCTGGCACTGCTGGGCACAGGGCTCGTTGCAGCTGTTGGCCAATGGGGTCGGGCCGCAGGGAGTGGGAGAGCACACATCGTTCGAGGACATGTCTGCAGGGTGGAACGTCGTCTGAAATACAGAACCAGGAAGCACACGTGATAAAAGCACTGTGTTGAATTTATACAACTCAGACATGGGGTTAGCAGATATGGAAGTAGCGAAACAAGGTGGCTAGAGGAGTAATCATTAGATCAAAACTCACAGTGAGCAGTGTGAACATGACATAGAGAATTCTCTTATTCTTCTCAAATCTGCCAGAGCTGCTGGTCTGCTTCTGGTCATGATAAGTTCCCCTGAACCCTCACAATAAAATTACTTCCCATTCCTTGGGGGCTTCCCTTTCCCCAGCCCTGTAGATGGAGTCACTGTGGCTGTCATATGGGATGAAGGACAGCAGCTGGAGCTACAGGCAGCGGTGGAAATTCTGGGTCTCATCATGACACTTATCTGGGTTTAGTGCCTTAGTGCTCAGATTTATTCTCTAACAGCCCAGCCAGAAGCATTTGCAAAACTTTAGAAAAGTGTTTTAGAAGCATTTTCTGCTCTCAAAGGTTTAACGAGCAGAACAGGCCAACTCAGAGAGGGGAAAAAAGGTTTGTCTTCTCAACAAGTTTTGCCCAAATTAATTTTCAGTGAGATTCCTAGAACCTCACTCTTCTGTCTGTAGAAAAGAGGACTTCAGATAAATTCTGGAACTCAGAGCAGATTTATCTGTTGGTTAGTTCCAGCGTCTTAAGACAAGACTACATATTCCCTGCCAGGTCCTTTGACTAGCTTCTCCCTTAGTATCCAGTCTCAAAAATGGAGCATGGAGATGCATGTTCTGAGGGTATTGCCAGTGCTGAAGTCTTTCTTTGTTACACCCTGCTTCACAAATACATAAAACCTTTCTATTTGACAGAAGTACGCCTTTCTAATTTTCCCCTGCAAAAGGAAAAAGCATAGCAATATTTATAAAGAACTAAAAACACCAAAAAGCAGTCATCAAAGTAACATTTAGCATTTAAAAAGACTCTGGGTAGATTCAGACTTACCTGTTCACCTGACGAATAGGGCAAGAGAAGTGGATGGAAAAGTCTTGTGTTCTATAGGCTTTTATACTGCATTCCAGATTGCCTGCAGACCTAAGACATATGCTATGCATGAAATTATTTAATGATCCATACTTTTGCATGCAAAATCCTCCAAATAGATTAACCTTTTTCTGCCCCCACCCCCCCACCCCCCCAAATCTCTTCTGGTATTTCTCTATTTTTCCCCTCCCCCTTATTATGCTCGCATTCCAGTACAGACAAAGCTTTCATCTTCACCAATGTGCACCCATCCTTGCAAGACCGTGGTGATTCATTTCAATTTCAGCAATAATTATATTGTTTCCTAGGGCCAATGTACATTTTATGTTTCACTTTAGTCATCAAAACACTGCTTAAGGGGCGTGTGTGTGTGTTGCATAGTCCTTATTCAAGACTTCACTCCTTTAGGTGAATAATCATTAAGGTCTGAGCCTGGGTTCAATTCACAACCATTTCCATATCAAGGGCTCAGTCTGACCACAAGACGAGATGCATAATAAATATTCCCAAATTTTGCATTTCTGCACTATTTCAATGCCACAGACAGAAGCACCAGATTTCCATAAATATTGCAAGAGGTAAAGATAATTAAGACCAGTGAGAATTGCTGACCAGAGATAATAAAACATTTTCTAACCCACGTTTTACTTCCAGTTTATATGAACACAGCTGATACACACACAAGTCTGCACTTCTCTACTTCCTTTTCCATGCTAAACCCAAACAACCACAATCTAATGAAAAAATGCCGTGACTTGATCTCATTATTTTGGGGCGTTTATTAACTGCCTCTAACTTTCAATCTGATATCTGCATAGTGTTTCATCTGAAGAATCACCATTATTACTACATGAAACCCTACTAAGTCACAGCGATGTGCAGCAATCTTCACATCAAGTTAGTTAGAAATGTGGCTAATAAGCTTGCTTTCAATTATCAGTTCTTAAAGGCAATGTTCTGCCTGAGCTGAACTGCAGAGTTGATAGAAGCTGCACCTAGTAATTCAGTTCTCTATTTTATTAACCATTATGCGATTTGTCTCACCTCTACAGCACGTAGTAGCCTGCAGGAAAGACCACTGCACATGAAAAGAATTCCAAGAGCAGGGACCAATTCTCTCCTCTTTGCACCTCCATCCCCCAGCAAGAAACGTGAATTAACTCTGAAAGAAGGGGTATCTCTCTGTACATGGGCTGGTCTTGGTCTTTAGAAGAACAAAGGACTTCAAAGTTCAGAACAGCTTTTCTCTAATGGCTGAAATATGCAAAGTTTTGTGCTGCTTGCATCACAAGGTACACGACAGGATCTCAGCTCCCACAGCACCTGACTACAGACCTAACTTCAAGGCATGTGGGTCAAGATCATTCAAAGGACTTCACAAACCAACTCAGCGTACGCATCTTAAGAAAGTAATTATTCTATTAAAAATTATCATCTTTGTTAAAAAAAAAAAGTAGATTCCTAGAACTTAATAATTCTCCACCAAGAAACAAAAAAACTCTCCTTCCCTATACTTACAAGTTCCTGCCTTTTCCACAAAATCTCTATCTCACATGCTACTTGAACTTATTTTATAGATTTTAAAAATATATTTCCTCGTAGTAAATGGAAAATATCACACACACTTGGAGAATTCTTTTCCTCTTCATCCACAAAACAAGACAGTCAAAGAATACTACCTTTGCTTCATTCTGTCCTCTAGGATGGAGGGTATATAATATTACAGAAATAATCTCATTTACTACCTGGAAATGTTTTCACTGATATTCTGCCTGTTTAATCAGCACCCTGAGTTCACCTGTAGGGGTGGAAGCCTTTGGATCTTGCATTTTGAGATAGCTAAAGTGGTGAACCAGGTGTTTCAAATTTCATGCACTCAATTAAAACCCTCTGTATTTAAGGACAGAGTGCATACATGAGGCTGGTGAACTACCAAATTGTCAAAGAGCTGACAAATTACTTACATGAATTGAAATTTGTATTATCTTTGTGTTGACTTCAGAAGCATTGAGTGTAGCAGTATGAGGCATTTACATGATGAGAGAAGCTTTGAGGAAGGCTTTTCATCCGATGCCAAGATGAGACAAGGCTGGTACATAAACCATAAGCAAAACAATTTATCTTCTGGGAACTATTTTACTATTGGGGACAATTTAATCTGCTGCAACAGAATTTATGCGATAACTGGACTTATTTGAATGCCTCAGACATTCCCCAACATGAGAACACCTCACATTTTTCCCCAAAAGTTATTGTTTCAATAGCTTCAGTGGCTGTGCAATTCTGGTTTTGATCGCAGGTACTTCTAGTGGTAATTATTTACTTGAGAGGATTTCTATAGGCTTTAATGCCTTCAAATGTCCTGTATTTATTAAATGTTAGAACACTTCATTTTGTGAGCCTTTTTTTTGGTATCCTGCAGGGCTACACGCTGGACAGTACCATAGCCAGGAGCCTGAGGTTTTCATTGGGAGCCCTAAAATACACCATTGTTCTGCAGTAAATAGCATGCAAACAGACAAAACCACGGTCTGTGTCTATGCCTTTTTTGGGACTTGTGCTTCTGTTTGTGTTTGACTTTACAAATCCAAGCCTTCAAGCAGTGGTATGATAGTAAATTTTTCTTCGCACCTTGCAGCTCCAGGTTAGAGTTACTGAGACAGATACCCTGTCATACTGTTAGGTCATAAAACACTTGCTGTCCTGAAACAAATAATTAAGAGAGATGCAGAATATCAGATATAATAATGAATAATTCTGAGATCAATATGCATTTTGTCTGTTCTTGATTGTGAGCTCTAAACATGTCTTCTTGTCCTCTTATTAGTGTCCACCCTGGTATTCATATTGTATCTCTGCACTGGTGCTGATGATCAATACTGTAAAAGTTTCAAAGAAAAGTAGAAGAAGGGATAAAAATAACAAAAGACTTGGGATATGATAAAAGCTCAGACTCCAGCTAAGCATAAAACAATCTAGAGTAAACTTACGTGTCTTCTCAAGTCCACCCAAAATGGCACGAGTAGATGCACAGCTGAAATGAAATCCCACTGAATTCAATGAGAAAGAACCAGACCCATGTGTGATCCTAATCAAGGGAACCTGCATTGACAGAGGAGTTGGGCTGAGTCTCCAGAGTTTCCTTCCAATCCCCATGACTCTGATCTTGTGAAATTCAGAGAAAAATACTGTTATACAAAGAAGTACAATGAAGTATGCTGGCAGAAAGCATTTCCACTGGTAACGTCACATTTTTCATGCTCAAATTTATACAAGATAGGAGTGGTCTCATCTAAATGAGCTGTTATCACACTCTTACACTTCAGTATCTTAATTTGAGGTGCAGCTACTATCACCCTGAGACATTTTCAGACTGGTTCTGCACCTGATTTCTCAGGTCTTTCAGAAAGAGAACCTATAACTCCCTTCTGTATCATCTCAGATCACAAATATGAATAGCATTTCCCAAATCATCTTGAGGATACACGTGAATTTTAAATGATTCTGTAGCATTACCTTCACACGAGTTTAGCTGCAGAGTCATTGTGGAAAAACAACGCAATAATTACCTGTTTGACATCATACTTATTTCTCTTGCAGCAGACTCCAGCGTAGCAGTGATTATACTCCAGACTGGTGCAAACTCATTGCACAATTGGAATGCATATGCTGAATTAAACATGATTTTTGTTGTTTTTTTTTTTTTTTTTTTTTAGCATTAGTACCATAGAGATATTCTATAAAGTTACTCTTTTATCCCCCCACACAAGATGCAAGGTCTGAACCTCCCCTTGGAGAAGAATTTCTGAATACTGTATGTGAGGACTCATTGATATCGGAGAAATAGAAATCACTGCTCTTAGGTTCCTTAAGAATGTGAAGAAGAAAGGGTTCAGAATCCTTCACCGTATCCATTAACGAAATGCATATTCATATTATTAAGTTATCAGATTGCTCATGATATACAATGAAATTTCAACACTCTCATCATCCATTCAGTGGGATATCTTTAAAATCTCCTGTCCAATATCAGCTTTTGACATCTAGGTTCATGTAGTGTAGACATCGGTATTTTAGTGGACTCTAAGAAAACTATCTCCAAACTGTTAAAGAAAAATCATCTTTTTACAAAATTTAAACTTCCTTTTCTATTTCAGTAACATTATCTACAATGACCCACATGCACTCTTAAATAGCTCCCTTCCTTTCCAGACCTAAATAACAATACCAATCCATAAACATATATGTGGCACCCATGTTTTTGAAACGCAAGTTCTTTGCAGCAGTAGGTATTTATTGCCAACATGGATAACTAATTTTCCTGTGAAGCTCGCAACAACATCCATAGATGTTGCTTTCAACACTTCTGTTCTGCTTCTTTTTATTAATGCAAGAGCTTCTATTTTGTATACTAACTCATTTCAAAACCTAACTCAAAGATCACAGCAGTATTTTCAAAAAACTCCTGAATTATCTTCTGATGTTGACCTGACTCCAGACTGGTCTGGCTGGCTCTAAGAAATCATCCAGGAGGCTTGGAGCCCGTCTTGGAATTATTTTTTTTTAAAGAATGGTGAACAAATTAGATGACAATTGTGCTTAAATAGGTCAGACGAGAACCATGCACAAAGAGCTTTAATAAATGTCTTGGATCCAATCTTAGATTTGACTTCCAAGACACCTGCAAGCTAACAAATTGCTGGGGAGCAGGAAAGAACAGCTCATTAGGCTAGGCTTTGACTCATTTCATACTGACACTAATGAAGTCAGCGTGGAAGTATCAGAAATAAAAAGAATCCATGAATTGTGAAGATGAAAAGAGTTATAAATGCGTAGAGTATGTTTCTCATGCAATGCCAGGCAAAATGTAGACTGGAAAACTAAAAGCAGAGTAATTTCATTATCAAGTAAAGGCTCAATTTGCAATAACATACGTGAGAACTAATTGATTCATGCCTCACTAGTCACAAATAGTCTGAGAAGTTTGTAGAAGTCCATAATCAAAGTTATTCTCCAATCTTAATGTGCAAAGGAGACATGGATTTCAAACTGACATTCACATTCTTCAGGAACTCTCTAATGAAATGTTTAATAAAGGCTTTAACATCTTACACAAACACTTCTTAGGGCCATAACATCCAAAGGTGGATTAGTTCCAGGAGATTTGTTTATTTGGAATCAACAAGCATTAATAATCAGACTTAAAGACACGTGATGTGGCTCTTCTCCAAGCTCCTTCATTCACAGAATCATAAAAGCACAAAGCTTGGAAAACATGTCCAAGATCACCTGGTCCAATCATCCACCTCCGACCAATATCAACAAGCACAACAAAATAGATCTTTCAGGTTATGCTGTTGCTGGACACAGACCACTTGCCCAGGAGTCTCATTCTTCTGAAACACATTTATATCATCTTAATGCTCTGTGTTTGTCACAGAAAGACACCTCCATGTCACCAAAAGCAAGACCATTCTTTGATATCTGTCAGTGATCAGTGATTCCTCACAAATCTGAGTTATTGACTTCAATCATACCAATTCTGTCAACAGGAAAGCATTGACACAAGTATACATCCTATATGGTATGATTATTCCTAATCAGGCAGTTACCTCTCTCAAATGAGAAGTTACAATTTGATTACTGCAGAGATTATTTTGTTCATATAATGGTCTATTTCACCTAAATGAGTGGAAAAAGAGGACAAAAAAATTCCATGAAACAAATTAAGATGCAACATCAGTTTAATGAAAAAGTTATGAAGTACTCTACAATAAAAAGCAAAATATACGTTTACATGAAGGAAGGAAACCATTTAAGCCATTCAAAATGAAGAATAGAAAGCAAGATTGATTTCCTAACACATGAATTAATTAACCCGAACTGAAGATTTATAAGCAGAGCAATATAAAAACCAATCAGAAACCAAAATTAAAATGCACCAGAAAAAGAATCACATGAAAAAATTTGAATACGAGATATCCATCATTATTCCAATCAGAATAGGATAGCAATTTATCTTCCATCTCTGCTTTGCAGGAGAGCACAAGGATGCTCAGCCCAGCTGGAAACATTGGCCAGGAGCTCTGTCCTCAGAACGGGGCATGGCTTTGGGCTTCCTCTGGGATGAGCTCATGGGAAAACCGTGTTGCCTTCAATAGGGCAGGCATCTCCTGCTAGAGAATCTGCTGCCCAGGCCAGAGATGCCAAAGCCTCCAGAGGAGATGGGCACTCCCTCCTCACTCAGGATGCTGCCAACAGCTGCAGATGCTGAGGATCCCACAGCGGTGTTCTGGGGGAAGGAGCTGAGGATGGGTCCGGGCAGGGTCACCACCACAGGAGAGGGCTGGATCACAACACGGGAGTCCTGGCACTGGCGCACACAGGGCTCGTTGCAGCTGTTGGCCAGTGGGGTTGGGCCACAGGGACGGCACAGATCGTAGCAGGACATGGCTGTAGGATGAGGTGGAACTGCAGAGAGAACAAGAAAAGCACAGTGTGAGCTGCAGCCTGGTGGCCTACTTGCCAAAGGACGAGGTTCAGACTGGGAAGAAGAAACAGGCAGTGGGGGGATGCAAAGAGAGGTTTGGCAGCCCGGATCCTCAAGAGCCCCTACCGAGTCAAGCCAACACCTTCTCCCACCTCTCATCAAACTAACAAGCAGAACAGAGCTGGTGGGAGCACCATCAAGAAACAAGGTTAACATCAAGGGCTGCATGGAGGAAAAGACTGACAGGAGGCAAGAAGAGCAAGAGGATAAGCAGAGAAAGAGGAGAGTAGGAGAGAGCCACTGCAGCTCACCTTGTTCACCAAGGAGGAGAAGGCAAGAGAAGTGGATGAGGGAGCCTGGTGCTGGACCAGCTTTTATACTGATCTGGACCGCCCCAGGCCCAGAGGCAACCAATGCATTTGTAGCTGTAGTACGCCAAGCCCATTTGTATGCAAAACAACACAATTATAAAAATCAGTGCCTTATTTCTCTTCCCTGCAACGCTCCCTTTTCATTTCCTTGTTCATGACATGTCCATTTTGCCACACAAGCTCCTTTCAAGTGACAGAATTAGAGGCCTAAGCATTTCTAAGGAAAGGACTCAAAAGCACAGGGAGAAGATGAAGGCAAGGGGAAGGAGATGGCCAACACTGTCAGCTGGTGCCAGCCTCTCATTCCCCTGCGTCTTGCCTTAAAGCTTTTTCCTAATGTGTGGAGCCTCATTTCCTTGCAATGATGGCCTCACAGGTCAAATTCCCAGCAAGGCTCAAATGCAATAATGAACATGGCCTTCCCTTCACCCATCCGTCTCCACACGCTGCCTCAACTGTGAGCACTCCAAAGACTGGGCAAAAATAGGGCGGCTCTCCACCTTGTTCACGCCTTGCATCCTGCTTTGCCCTTACATCCTGCTTTGCCCTTACATCCTGATACAACTGCACACACCAACAAACATGCAACAACATTTCCAGGCCACACACATCCACCAAGAAACAAGGGAGGTCTGGGAGAGCCACCAAGGGCAGCTGGGACAGCAGCACATATTAGGGCTACCCTAAGGTCATATGTCAAAGGAGGACATCAAGCTCTGTGCAGTGCTGGTTGGAAGCATGTGTGCCCAGGGACTCTCCTGACAGCTCGGTGAATAAAATCTGACATACACACCTCAGACTCTAGCCAGCCCCTTATCCCACAGCAGTGACAAAATGCCCTCTGCAATTTCGCTGGGACTCCATCAGGCAGAGACAACTTTCTAATCACACAGGCACAACCAAATGCCTCATTTAGGAAGATGAAGATAATGGAAGCCAGGAATCATACCAGCAATGGCCCTCATTGCACATTAGCAGAGCAAGGGAGATGCAAAAATGCCAGACAGGTCCACCAGACACCAGCTCAACAATCAGGTTCACAGTGGTGCAGCTGCACTGATGGCATGCAGGATGACAGGGCACAGCACAAGGTCAGATCCAGTGACAGTAACATGGGTCAGCATTCCCAAGCAGTGCCAGAAAATGCAGACAGACCCAAGGGGGAACTGGGAAGGCACCATGCAACTGTGCGTCCAGACCAAGGGGAACACAAGTGAGTATAAGGTGACCTGCAGCACAACAACAGAACCAGACTGCTGCTGCTGAGCTGGAGAGAAGGCAGAAACCTCAGGGCAGAGCTGTATACATGCCCAGGGTCAATTGACCTGAGTCAGGGGGTGTGGTGGAAGACCACAGGTGTGTGTGAGGAGGGCCCATGGGCCTCTGGCAGCTCTCAGATCACTGATGTGACCGAAAAGAACATCTCTCGTTCACCCAGGGCCCAGGACACCAGCTGCATCTGCCACAGAAAGGGAATGAAGAAAGGATTTCCTTTGTCCTTAGAGGGAGCTTCCAATGATTTCTGGAGTGAAAAATACTTCCCTGTTTCTCAGAGTCTGCCCAAAGGAACCTGGTGCCCAACTGCACCCTGAGCCCCATGACCACATGCTGCACACATTGCCTTCCCCCCCTGATACCACATTTTCTATGCACTTTCCTCCTACTCTCAGGTCACAATGCCTTCATAAGTGGTGAGAGTCATTGCAGGGCTTCCCACAGCCCAACTGGAGAGCTGACCCTCATTCTGCC
This sequence comes from Callipepla californica brunnescens, assembly GCA_023055505.1. Classification (NCBI taxonomy): domain Eukaryota; kingdom Metazoa; phylum Chordata; class Aves; order Galliformes; family Odontophoridae; genus Callipepla; species Callipepla californica. Next base: position 305,480 of record JALIRH010000132.1, on the reverse strand, counting down.
TCCAACAGAACTGGGTTACAGACAAAAGCATCTTGTCTGGTGGTCTAGAGCACATGGGAAGTAGAACTCTGCCGTTTGCTTTCTGCTGTACTCCTTTGTGGCACAAGTAAACATCACATATGGTGGAGTGGAACAACCCAAGATATCTCATTTTTCAATGAGGAATGTCATTAGGCATCTCAACATGGAATGAACACAGAGAGACTGAGATTACAATGCAGCATAAAATTTATTGAGTTTGAAGCTAGAAAAATCTGGCCCAGGCTGCTACAAGGGCAGCTGGTACTCAGAGACACCTTCACCACAATGCAATGCACATCTTTCTCCCTCCCACAACAAGAGGGGAAAGAAGCAGGGCTGTCTCAACTTCCTTCAGGATAAACCCAAGGCACAGGATAGCAGGACACAACAAGAACTTGTGATGATTAGAAGAAAGCAGGAGAAGAAGACATCTGCTGGCTGTGTTTCCAGACAGCACAGGCTGACATCCTGGCTTCCTTCACTGTTATGCAGGAAGACACAAGATGCTCAGCCCATCTAGAAACACTGACCAGCAGTGTTGTCCTCAGTTCACCACTTGGCTTTCGGCTTCCTGGGCAATGGGTTCATGGCACATCCACCTCATCTTTAGTAGGGCAGGCACCTCCTGCTAGAGAATCTGCTGCCCAGGCCAGAGATGCCAAAGCCTCCAGAGGAGATGGGCACTCCCTCCTCACTCAGGATGCTGCCAACAGCAGCAGAGGTGCTGGAGCCCACAGCGGTGTTCTGGGGGAAGGAGCTGAGGATGGGTCCGGGCAGGGTCACCACCACAGGAGAGGGCTGGATCACAACACGGGAGTCCTGGCACTGGCGCACACAGGGCTCGTTGCAGCTGTTGGCCAGCGGGGTCGGGCCACAGGGACGGCACAGATCGTAGCAGGACATGGCTGTTGGATGGAGGTGGACCTGGAGAGAATACAAGAAAAGTATGTGCAGCATGAGCAGCAGCATGCTGGCCTGCTCACATAGAGAAGAGGCTTGGGCAGGGGATCAGGGACAGGTTGTTAGGGCACAGACAGAGGCATGTTACACCAGGTACTCAAGAACCCCTACAGAATCAACCCAATGCCTTCTCTCCCCTGACCCCACACTTGCAAGCAGAGCAGAGCTGGTGGGAGCACCATCAAGGAGCAAGGCTCACATCATGGCCTGCACAGAGGCAAAGAAGCAGTGGAGTCCAGAAGGGCAAGAGGAGAGGCAGAGAAGGAATAGAGCAAGGAGCCAGCTGATGCAACTCACCTTGTTCACCAAGTTGGAGAAGGCAAGAGAAGTGGATGAAGGAGCCTGGTGCTGGACAGGCTTTTATACTGGTCTAGTCTGCCCCAGGCTTCGAGCAGCACCCTTTGCAAATGTAATGTGTTTACCAAAAGCTCATCTTGCATGCAAATCATTACAATTATAAAAAATACTGTCTTGTTTATTTTCCCTGTAATGCTTCCTTTTATTTTCCTGTTCTGCACATACTATTCAATTGTGCAGACTGCTTTCAAGTGACAGCATTAGAGTCCAAAATAGTTCAAGAGGTAAGGATACGTCATCTCAAGAATGATACAGCCAGTGATGAAGACTGTCCCAGCACTCCAGGGGATGTCTGCCATTTACTCTCTGGGGCGTTGCATTAACATTTGTCCTGATGATTGTGGCTCTTCTTCTCCTAACCCTGAAGCTTCAGACTGGACATCCATAGGCAAGGAGAAGCCACATGAATCACTCTCCATAATACTACGCTTACTCACATTCTGTTAAAAATCACCTTTCCAGTCAGGGCACTTCTGCTCTTGGATTTTAGAATCTCTCTCAAATTAATTCTTGCCCTTGGCAGGAATGGGCCTGGCTCCTCTTTGGCAATCTTATTTCTCTCCTTCATACCACCCCTCCTTAAGTAGCATAGTCCCAGGAACAGGGAATGTAGACTACTGCCCTCCCATGACTCCTTGCTCAAGACCTCTAGTTAACTAGGAGGAATTCCAATGACAAAGGTACACGTAGGCAAATGATATGTGTCCCTCCACCTGTCCATGTCTTTGTCACAACTTGTGCTTTGGCCATCCAGAGTGACGTCCCAGATGACACAACTGAATGCTTGGTAGGATTTCCACCGGACACAGTACCTTGTTCAAGAGCCCTTTGAGTGCTCACAAAGACAGACGGAAGAGCAATGGCACCAGAGGTTGCCCTGTTACAATTGGAGGCAGCATCAGAGTGACAGGAGCAAATCAGGAACTGTGGGGGAAAAGAATGTGGGAAGGAGGACTGTGCAAATTTGGTAGCATACCACTCAGGCTCCTCAGCTTGAGGTATGTGTGGAAGGACCAAATGAACCCTGGTTCGGGTCCTCCACAGGGACAGCCAGTTCAGCATCTGATTGGGAATTTTGGAGGAGTCCTGTGGAGCTGCTCCAGACCTACTTCCCTTCAGGACACAGTGATGTGATTGAAGGACTACACAATGAATCTTACTTCGGACCACAGGATTGCTTCAGTGGGGGAGGCTGTTCTCTTCCTGCTCCGTTCCTGCACTCTGAAATGTTTTCAGCAGATAGCACAGATGCTGTCCATATACTCAGATGTGAGAAGATAAGCTCTACAATTCTAGCTTCCGTTCCTAGCCATTATACTCTCCATGATCAAGATGTATATGTAGAAACAAATCAAAGTAGGGCTCAGGATTCAACAGTGTTTTCCTCACTTTGACTTCTTTGGGACTCTCTACACTTTGAGAGTTTGACAGATGTGCTTGGAGGAGGGATGGGCAAAAGAATGCTTTTGGAGCAGTGCACATAGGAATTTCTTCTGGTAATCTTGTGTCTTTCTCTATCATAGAATCATAGAATATACTGAGTTGGAAGGGTCCATGAAGATCATCATGTCCAATTCCTGTATCCTGCAATCCAAATTATAGTGCCTTATAAAATGAAAAACAATTTCTAACATTTCTCTCATTCCCATTAGAGGGATGCCCTGGACCCTCCCTTGAGAGTGCTCAAATCCCATGAGTAAGAAGAAGGAAAATATCAGGACGTAATACAACACTTCGATTCCAAGACAAAAAATCTTTTCCCTGAATTGCTTTCCTATGAATACCAACTAGAAAGAAATATGAGGAGACAGAGATTACAATGCAGCATAAATTTTATTGAGTCTAAAGACAGAAACAAAGCAGTGCATAATTTAAAGCTGCTACAAAGGCAGTTGATAAACAGATTGGCAATTAGCTGGCAAGTTTCATCAAAATGAGATGTACATCTTCCTTCTTCACAAGGTAAGAGGGGAAAGAAGCAGGGCCATCTCAACTTCCTTCAGAGCAAACCCATGGCACAGGACAGCAGGAGAAAACATGGACTTGTGATGATGAGAAGAAAGCAGGAGAAGAAGATATCTGCTGGATGTGTTTCCAGAGAGCATAGGCTGGCAACCTGTCTTCCTCCTTTGCTTTGCAGGAGGGCACAAAAATGCTCAGCCTATCTGGAAACACTAGCCAACAGCATAATCCTCAGTCTGGCACCTGCCTTTGGGATTCCTGGGCAATGTGCTCATGGGATGTAAACCCCTTCTTAGCAGGGCAGGCACCTCCTGCCAGAGAAGCGGCTGCCCAGGCCAGAGATGCCAAAGCCTCCGGAGGAAATAGGAACACCCTCCTGGCTCAGGATGCTGCCAACAGCAGCAGAGGTGCTGGAGCCCACAGCGGTGTTCTGGGGGAAGGAGCTGAGGATGGGTCCAGGCAGGGTCACCACCACAGGAGAGGGCTGGATCACAACACGGGAGTCCTGGCACTGGCGCACACAGGGCTCGTTGCAGCTGTTGGCCAGCGGGGTTGGGCCACAGGGACGGCACAGATCGTAGCAGGACATGGCTGTTGGATGGAGGTGGACCTGGAGAGATGACAGGCAAAACATAGGCAGTATGAGCAGCAGCCTGGCAGCCTCCTCAACAAGGGAGAAGGCTCAGGCTGGGGAGCACAGACAGGCATAGTGGAAACAGAGAGACTTGACAGTCCAGGTCCCCAAGAGCCCCCAGCAGAGACAGTCCAATGCCTTCTCCCACCTCCCCCAACACTGGCAAGCAGAGCAGAGCTGGTGGGAGCACCATCAAGGAGCAAGGCTCACATCATGGCCTGCACAGAGGCAAAGAAGCAGTGGAGTCCAGAAGGGCAAGAGGAGAAGCAGAGAAAAAAGAGAGTGAGAAGAATACCACTGCAGCTCACCTTGTTCACCAAGCTGGAGAAGGCAAGTGAAGTGGATGAGGGAGCCTGGTGCTGGATGGGCTTTTATACTGGTCAGGACTGCCCATTTTTCCAGAGGCACCCTTTGTTCGTTCATCATATGTATCAATAAGCTCATCTTGCATGCAAAACACCACAATTAAAGAAAACGTTCTCTTTTTTTTTCTGTTCCCTGCAATGCTCCCTTTTCATTTCCCTGTTCATGACATACCCCTTCCACCACTAATTCTCCTTTCAAGTGGCAGAATTAGAGGCCAAAACACTTCTTGGAGACATGACACGTCAGCACAAGCAGGTGATGCAGCCGGTGATGAGCAGTGTGTAACCTCAGGAAGGAAGAGAAGCCTCCTACCCTTTGGGCCTTGCTTCAACTCTCATCCTGGAGCAGGTCTCCTCCTAACCCTGAAGCTTCACCTGAACTTCCACATGGGAGGGCCAACATCATCAATCGCTCTCCCTGATGCTATAATAAAACTTGTATTATAGAATGACTTCGTTTGGAAGGCACCATTGAAGATCATCTAGTTCATACTCCTGCCATAAGCTGGGACATATTCCAGTAGATCTGGTTATTCATTAATCTGTCTAATCTTACTATGAATGTTCCCAGTGCTGGGCCATCCACAAATTCTCTGCACAACCTGTTCTGGTGTCTAATAAACCTCGCCATCAAAAAAAAAAAAAAAAAAAAAGAAAGAAAGAAAGAAAGAAAGAAAGAAAAAAAAACACTTTTCCTCTTGTCTTGTCACTGCTGCACCTGATATATAGTCTCTCCATCTTTCTTACAAGCCACTTTTGTGTACTGAAAGGCTGTAATAATGTTTCCACAAAGCCTTCTCTTCTCCAGGCTGAAAAACACCAACCCCATCAGCTTTTCTTCACAGGAGAAGAGTTTCAGACTTTAGATCATCTTTGTGGCCTCCTCTGGACCTGCTCTAATAGGTCCATATCTTCTTTGTACAGGGGACCCAGAGCTGAATGCAGTACACCAGGCAGGGTCTCGTGAAAGCAGAGTAGATGGGGAGAATCACGTCCCTTGATCTTCTGGACACACTTCTTTTCATGCAGCCCAGGATACGATTGGCTTTCTGGGCTACAAGCACACAGTGTCAACACAGGTACAGTTATTCATCCATCACCATGCCTAACCCCTCCTCTGGAGGGCTGGTCTTGGTTGTCTAAATGCATTGCCCAGACTGTACTGAAGCTGGGATCTTCTCCAACAGAGATGCAGAACCTTGCACTTGTTTTTGTTCAGCTTCATGAGGTTCACATAGCCCCAGTCCTCACATCTGTCTGAGTCTCTCCTAATGAAATCCCTATCCACCAGAGTGTCAAATATATTATTCAGCTTTGTATTCTATAAATTCAATGTTGTCCGTGAACACCAAGCCACTCAGGCTTTGTTAAGCAATTCCTTTCCAGGCAGGGCACCTCTGTTCTTGTATTTTAGATAGTCTCCCACAGATTAAGTGTTTCTCTAGGGAGAGCTCAAATCTCTTAAGTTACAGTATTTTCCTGGCTGTCACCAGTCCCTTTGACTCCTTTGAAACCCTCTCCAATTTAGGTTTGGCAGATGTGCTTGGAGGATGGATGAGAAGAATATGAATACATTTATAGTGGTAGCATCGAAACACAGCTTCAATCAGCTGACCACTGGTAGGTACAGAAATGCCTTCTGGCAATCCGATGTTTTTTCATATCAGCTGGAAGTTGGAAAACATTCAGTTTTGCTCATTGCTGACATGTCCCTAGACGGTGCTCATAAAAACTTGACTAATATTATGCCAACACTGAACACCCATCTAGCTACCCATCTCTACCAATTATAAGGTGTTTAGAAGGAACTCAGCACCTTGGGGGAGCAAGATGGCTACACTAGGAGGATATTACACAAATCCCCATTCCAGTAAAAAAACTTCTCTGCATGGATAGATTAGTTGAGCATCCAAACATGGAATGAATATGAGGGAAGAAACATGAGGAGACTGACATTACAATGCAGCATAAATTTTATTGAGCTTAAAGGAGGAATCAAAACAGTGAAAAGTTAAAGGCTGCTACAAATACAGCTAACAAACATGTTGGCCATCTGGAGGGAAATTACAGGAAGATGGGATGCGTGCATTCTTTCCTCCAAGGCAGGAGGTAGAAGAAGCAGGGTCATCTCAGCTTCCTTCAGGCTGAACCCATGGCATAGGACAGCAAGAGATAACAAGGACTTGAGAAGAAAGTGGGAAAAGAGGAAAACAAATGCTGGCTGGGCCAACAGGCAGCACAGGCTGACACCCTGATTAACTTCTCTGCTCTGCAAGAGAGCAGGAGGGTGCACAGCACATCTGGGCCAGCAGATTCACCCTCAGTCCAATGCCAAGCTTTAGGATTCCTGGAGGACACTCTCAAGGGATGACCAATTCATGCTTAGCAGGGCAGGTATCTTCTGCTAGAGAACCGGCTGCCCAGGCCAGAGAGGCCAAAGCCACCAGAGGAGATGGGCACTCCCTCCTCACTCAGGATGCTGCCAACAGCAGCAGAGGTGCTGGAGCCCACAGCGGTGTTCTGGGGGAAGGAGCTGAGGATGGGTCCGGGCAGGGTCACCACCACAGGAGAAGGCTGGATCACAACACGGGAGTCCTGGCACTGGCGCACACAGGGCTCGTTGCAGCTGTTGGCCAGCGGGGTCGGGCCACAGGGACGGCACAGATCGTAGCAGGACATGGCTGAGGGATGGAGGTCGACCTGGAAAGAAAACAAGCAAAACATAGGCAGCATGAGGAGCAGCCTGGAGGCCTGCACACCAAGGGAGAAGGCACAGGATGGGAAGCAGAGGAAAATAGTGCAGGGGCAGAGGGTGGCTAGACAACACAGGTCCCCAAGAACACCACCAGAGAGAGCCCAAGGCCTTCTCCCACCCCCCACACTGGTAAGCAGAAGAGAGCTGCTGGGAGGACCATCAAAGAGCAATGCTCACATCAAGGTCTGCATGGAGGCAAAGACTCACAGGACACAAGAAGAGCAGGAGGATAAGCAGAGATAAAGGAATAAGGAGAAAGACACTGCTGCTTACCTTGCTCACCAAGGAGGAGAAGGCAAGAGAAGTGGATGAGGGAGCCTGGTGCTGGACCAGCTTTTATACTGCTCTGGACCGCCCCAGGCCCAGAGGCAACCAATGTGTATGTAGCTGTAGTACGCCAAGCCCATTTGTATACAAAACAACACAATTATAGAAATTGATGCCTTATTCCTCTTCTCTGCAATGCTTCCTTTTCATTTCCTTGTTCATGACATGTCCATTTTGCCACACAAGCTCCTTTCAAGTGACAGAATTAGAGGCCTAAGCATTTCTGAGGAAGGGACTCAAAAGCACAGGGAGAAGATGAAGGCAAGGGGAAGGAGATGGCCAACACTGTCAGCTGGTGCCAGCCTCTCATTCCCCTGTGTCTTGCCTTAAAGCTTTTCCCTAACGCATGAGGACTCATTTCCTTTCAAGTGTGGCCTTAAAGGTCAAACTCTGAACAAGGGACATATGCAAAGACAAACACAGCCTTCTCTTCACCCATCCATCTGTTCACGCCTCCTCACCTGTGAGCACTCCAACCGTAGCTGTTCTGCTTTTTGGCTCAAGCCATTCAACTAGATCAAACTCTGCTCTCAGGAGACGTCAGCCTCTCTGTTTTTCATCTCCTATCTGTCAGTATTTGAGAGAGGTCCCCTGACACCACAGTAAGAATGTTTCATAGAAAAGGACATTGCAGTCTTGTAACCAAAAATTAGTTGACCACTACTCAGAAATTGTGAGGTCTGCCACAATCAAATACAAGGAATGGGCAAAAATAGGGTGGCTCTCCACCAGCAACAGGTTCATGCCTTGCATCCTGCTTTGCCCTTACATCCTGATACAACTGCACACACCAACAAACACACAACAACATTTTCAGGCCACACACATCCACCAAGAAACAACAGAGGTCTGGGAGAGCCACCAAGGGCAGCTGGGACAGCAGCGGGTATTATGCCATCCTAAGGACGTATGTCAAAGGTGGGCATCAAGCTCTGTGCAGTGCTGGCCAGAAGCATGTGTGCCCAGGGAGAGCAACTGCCTGGTGTACAAAATCTGACATACACAGCCTCTGACTCTAGCCAGCCCTTTATCCCACAGCAGTGACAAAATGCCCTCTACAATTACACTGGGACTCCACCAGGCAGAGGCAACTTTCTAATCACACAGGCACAACCAAATGCCTCATTTAGGAAGATGAAGATAATAGAAGCCAGGAGTCACACCAGCAATGGCCCTCATTGCACATTACTAGAGCAAGGGAGATGCAAAAATGCCAGATAGGTCCACCAGACACCAGCAGGAGAAAAGCCTCAGGGCAGTGTTGTAATACATGCCCTGGGTCAATTGGCCTGAGTCAGGGGGTGTGGTGGAAGATCCCAGGTGAGTGTGAGGAGGGTCCATGGGACTCTGGCAGCTCTCAGATCACTGATGTGACTGAAAAGAACATCTCCTGTGCACCTGAGACACAGGACACCAGCTACATCTGTCACAGAATGGGAAGGAAGGATTTCCTTTGTCTTCATTTGGAGCTTTCATTGATATCTGGAGTGAAAACTACTTCTGTGTTTCTCGGGGTCTGCCCAAAGGAACCTGGTGCCCAACTGCACCCAGAGCCCCATGACCACATGCAACACACGTTGCCTTCCCTCCCTGATACCACATTTTCTATGCACTTTCCTCCTGCTCTCAGGTCACAATGCCTTCATAAGTGGTGAGAGACATTGCAGGGCTTCCCACAGCCCATGGCACAGCTGGAGGGATGACCTTCACTCTGCCTTCAACAGAACTGGGTGGCACAGACAAAAGCATCATGTCTGGTAGTCTAGAGCATATAGGAAGTAGAGCTCTGTAGCTTGCTTTCTCCCGTATTCCCTGTGCCACGAACAATCATCAAATGTGGTGGAGTGGGACAAAACAGCACAAGGCATTCCACACACAGGCCATGTTTTGTCCATTTCTGATGCTTATGGTCATATGGTAGACCAAAGAGTCAGATTGCACAAAGAGAATTTTTCTTCCTTCTATTCACACTGGTCGGTCAGTGAACTGTGAAATGCCTTCTCTTCAGAGATGTTGGCCAAGGTTTTTCACAATAACAGATGAAGAATTGGGAGCAGAAATAAGGTTCACACCCAAAGATATACCATTTCTCATTAGGGAACGTTTTTGGGCATGTCAACAAGGAAGGAATACAAAGAGACTGAGATTTCAATGCAGAATAAATTTTATTGAGTTTAAAGATAGAAAAAAAGTAATGCATTGTGGAAGGGATCGGGCCCAGGCTGCTACAAGGGCAGAGGACACTCAGATACACCTTCAGTTCAATGCAATGCTCATCTTTCTTCCTCACATGGAGAGAGGGAGAAGAAGCAGGGTCATCTCAACTTCCTTCAGAACAAACCAAAGGCACAGGACAACAGGACACAACATGGACTTGCAAAGATTGAGAAGAAAGTGGGAGAACAGGAAGACAGCTACTAGTCATGTTTCACCACAGGAAAAGCTGGCACCAAAGCATCCTTCTCTGATTGTAGGAGGGCAAGAAGGGAGCTCAGTCCATCTGGAAACACTGGCCAGCAGCAAAGTCCTCTGTTCACCAACTGGCTTCTGTCTTCCTCTAAGATGACCTCAAAGGATGTAAGCCTCATGCTTAGCAGGGCAGGTATCTTCTGCTAGAGAACCGGCTGCCCAGGCCAGAGATGCCAAAGCCACCGGAGGAGATGGGCACTCCCTCCTCACTCAGGATGCTGCCAACAGCAGCAGAGGTGCTGGAGCCCACAGCGGTGTTCTGGGGGAAGGAGCTGAGGATGGGTCCGGGCAGGGTCACCACCACAGGAGAGGGCTGGATCACAACACGAGAGTCCTGGCACTGGCGCACACAGGGCTCGTTGCAGCTGTTGGCCAGCGGGGTCGGGCCACAGGGACGGCACAGATCGTAGCAGGACATGGCTGTAGGATGGAGGTCGACCTGGAAAGAAAACAAGCAAAACATAGGCAGCATGAGGAGCAGCCTGGAGGCCTGCACACCAAGGGAGGAGGAATAGGCTGGGAGCAGGGACATACAGAGCAGGCACAGAGAGAGGTTTGGCAGCACAGGTCTACAAGAACCACAGAAGAGACAGCCCAAGACCTTCTCCCACCCCCCCAGACACTGGCAAGCAGAGCAGAGTTAGTGGTAGCCCCATCAAGGAGGAAGACTCGCTCCAAGCCCTGTATTCAGGGGGGACCAGAAGAGAAAGAGAAAAAACAGAGAAAGAGAAGAGTGAGTAGAAGGCCACTGCTGCTCACCTTGCTCACCAAGGAGGAGAAGGCAAGAGAAGTGGATGAGGGAGCCTGGTGCTGGACCAGCTTTTATACTGCTCTGGACCGCCCCAGGCCCAGAGGCAACCAATGTGTATGTAGCTGTAGTACGCCAAGCCCATTTGTATACAAAACAACACAATTATAGAAATTGAAGGGTTAATTCTCTTCCCTGCAACGCTTCCTTTTCATTTCCTTGTTCATGACATGTCCATTTTGCCACACAAGCTCCTTTCAAGTGACAGAATTAGAGGCCTAAGCTTTTCTGAGGAAGGGACTCAAAAGCACAGGGAGAAGATGAAGGCAAGGGGAAGGAGATGGCCAACGCTGTCAGCTGGTGCCTGCATCTCATTCCCCTGAGCCTTGACTTAAAGCTTTTCCCTAATGCATGAGGACTCATTTCCTAGGAAGAGTGGCCTTAGAGGTCAAACTCTGAACAAGGGACATATGCAAAGACAAACACGGCCTTCTCTTCACCCATTCATCTGCTCACGCTTCCTCATCCATGAGCACTCCAACTGTGGCTGTTCAGCTTTTTGGCTCTCGTTATTCACCTAGATTAATCACTGCTCTCAGGAGACATCAGCCTCACTGTTGTTCTCCCCTCTTTCAGCAGCTGAGAAAGGCCCTCTGACTCCACAGTAAGAATGTTCCATAGAAAAGGGCATTGCACTCTGCATCAGGGCAGAGCTGAAATACACGCTCTGGGTCAATTGGACCAAGTCAGTGTGTATGCAGGAAGACAGCAGGTGAGTATGAGGAGGGCCCATGAACCTCTAGCAGCTCTCCGAGGACAGATGTGGCTGAAAAGAAAATCTCCTGTACACCTGACACACGGGACACCTTCTGCATCTGCCCCCAAAAGAGAAGGAAGGACTCCTCTGGCTGCAGGCACCACCTCATGAGGTTGAGTGAAAGAGAATACCACATGCCAGCCACGGACATGACAGCTTACTTCCCTCTCTGATGCTAGTTATCTTCCTTTGTGGGGAAGAAGGCCCAAAAAGTGGGCAGGACTGCAGCCAGGAGAATATCTTTATTTCTTCCTGGTAACTGCTACTGTCATACAGATACTCGATAAAGTTGACATGTTTTGCATGTTGGATCTACATGCATACGAGAATTGAATGTGGAGGTCTCATACTCCAATACTAATTCAGAAAGTGGTCAGCAGGCATAGAGGGAAGATCTGGGAGCAAAACTCACTCTGAAGTGAGAGTGTCAGTGCATCAGAAATAGCTTCACAGAGAGCTGGTGGTTTCTTCTCTCATCATATTCCATGTCCACCTGAATTTTTTCCTCTGCATACAGTACCAAGGACAATAATTTAGCAGGGTGGTTCAACTAAGGTGGACCCCTGAGGTCCGTTCCAACCCTATCAATTCTCTCATTCTGTGAACTGAACTTTACACTCCAACATATCCCATTTCCCAGTGAAGAGTGTGATTGTGCATCCCAACAAGGAAGGAACACAAAAAGACTGAGATTACAATGCAGCACACATTTTATTCAGACTAAAGAAATCAAAGCAGTACATGATAGAACTGGTCTTGCCCATGCTTCTATGAAGGAAGCGAGCACTCAGATGGCCCTTCACCACCATGGGATTCATGTGTTCCCTCCCCATGGGGAAAGAAGGAGAAGAAGCAATGCTATCGCAACTTGCTTCAGGATGAATCCATAATACAGGACAAAAGGAGACAATATGGATTCATGATGATGAGTAGAATGCAGGAAAAGAGGAAGATATTTGCAGGCAGCATTTCCAGTCAATGTTGGCATTCTGGCTTCCATCTCTTCTCTGCAGAAGAGTGCGAGTCTGATTAGCCCATCTGGAAACACATGCCAGCACCATCATCCTTAGTCAAAGACCTTTCTTCGAGCTTCCAGGGCAATGGACTCATGGGACATCTACAACAACCTTAGCAGGGCAGGTATCTTCTGCTAGAGAACCGGCTGCCCAGGCCAGAGAGGCCAAAGCCACCAGAGGAGATGGGCACTCCCTCCTCACTCAGGATGCTGCCAACAGCAGCAGAGGTGCTGGAGCCCACAGCGGTGTTCTGGGGGAAGGAGCTGAGGATGGGTCCGGGCAGGGTCACCACCACAGGAGAGGGCTGGATCACAACACGGGAGTCCTGGCACTGGCGCACACAGGGCTCGTTGCAGCTGTTGGCCAGCGGGGTCGGGCCACAGGGACGGCACAGATCGTAGCAGGACATGGCTGAGGGATGGAGGTCGACCTGGAAAGAAAACAAGCAAAACATAGGCAGCATGAGGAGCAGCCTGGAGGCCTGCACACCAAGGGAGAAGGCACAGGATGGGAAGCAGGGACATACAGAGCAGGCACAGAGAGAGGTTTGGCAGCACAGGTCTACAAGAACCACAGAAGAGACAGCCCAAGACCTTCTCCCACCCCCCCAGACACTGGCAAGCAGAGCAGAGTTAGTGGTAGCCCCATCAAGGAGGAAGACTCGCTCCAAGCCCTGTATTCAGGGGGGACCAGAAGAGAAAGAGAAAAAACAGAGAAAGAGAAGAGTGAGTAGAAGGCCACTGCTGCTCACCTTGCTCACCAAGGAGGAGAAGGCAAGAGAAGTGGATGAGGGAGCCTGGTGCTGGACCAGCTTTTATACTGCTCTGGACCGCCCCAGGCCCAGAGGCAACCAATGTGTATGTAGCTGTAGTACGCCAAGCCCATTTGTATACAAAACAACACAATTATAGAAATTGAAGGGTTAATTCTCTTCCCTGCAACGCTTCCTTTTCATTTCCTTGTTCATGACATGTCCATTTTGCCACACAAGCTCCTTTCAAGTGACAGAATTAGAGGCCTAAGCTTTTCTGAGGAAGGGACTCAAAAGCACAGGGAGAAGATGAAGGCAAGGGGAAGGAGATGGCCGACACTGTCAGCTGGTGCCAGCCTCTCATTCCCCTGAGCCTTGACTTAAAGCTTTTCCCTAATGCATGAGGACTCATTTCCTAGGAAGAGTGGCCTTAGAGGTCAAACTCTGAACAAGGGACATATGCAAAGACAAACACGGCCTTCTCTTCACCCATTCATCTGCTCACGCTTCCTCATCCATGAGCACTCCAACTGTGGCTGTTCAGCTTTTTGGCTCTCGTTATTCACCTAGATTAATCACTGCTCTCAGGAGACATCAGCCTCACTGTTGTTCTCCCCTCTTTCAGCAGCTGAGAAAGGCCCTCTGACTCCACAGTAAGAATGTTCCATAGAAAAGGGCATTGCACTCTGCATCAGGGCAGAGCTGAAGTACATGCTCTGGGTCAATTGGACCAAGTCATTGTGTATGCAGGAAGACAGCAGGTGAGTATGAGGAGGGCCCATGAACCTCTAGCAGCTCTCCGAGGACAGATGTGGCTGAAAAGAAAATCTCCTGTACACCTGACACACGGGACACCTTCTGCATCTGCCCCCAAAAGAGAAGGAAGGACTTCTCTGGCTGCAGGCACCACCTCATGAGGTTGAGTGAAAGAGAATACCACATGCCAGCCACGGACATGACAGCTTACTTCCCTCTCTGATGCTAGTTATCTTCCTGTGTGGGGAAGAAGGCCCAAAAAGTGGGCAGGACTGCAGCCAGGAGAATATCTTTATTTCTTCCTGGTAACTGCTACTGTCATACAGATACTCGATAAAGTTGACATGTTTTGCATGTTGGATCTACATGCATACGAGAATTGAATGTGGAGGTCTCATACTCCAATACTAATTCAGAAAGTGGTCAGCAGGCATAGAGGGAAGATCTGGGAGCAAAACTCACTCTGAAGTGAGAGTGTCAGTGCATCAGAAATAGCTTCACAGAGAGCTGGTGGTTTCTCCTCTCAACATATCCCACGTCCACCTGAATTTTTTCCTCAGCAGACTGTTCCAGGGACAATAATTTAGCAGGGTGGTTCAACTAAGGTGGACCCCTGAGGTCCGTTCCAACCCTATCAATTCTCTCATTCTGTGAACTGAACTTTACACTCCAACATATCCCATTTCCCAGTGAAGAGTGTGATTGTGCATCCCAACAAGGAAGGAACACAAAAAGACTGAGATTACAATGCAGCACACATTTTATTCAGACTAAAGAAATCAAAGCAGTACATGATAGAACTGGTCTTGCCCATGCTTCTATGAAGGAAGCGAGCACTCAGATGGCCCTTCACCACCATGGGATTCATGTGTTCCCTCCCCATGGGGAAAGAAGGAGAAGAAGCAATGCTATCGCAACTTGCTTCAGGATGAATCCATAATACAGGACAAAAGGAGACAATATGGATTCATGATGATGAGTAGAATGCAGGAAAAGAGGAAGATATTTGCAGGCAGCATTTCCAGTCAATGTTGGCATTCTGGCTTCCATCTCTTCTCTGCAGAAGAGTGCGAGTCTGATTAGCCCATCTGGAAACACATGCCAGCACCATCATCCTTAGTCAAAGACCTTTCTTCGAGCTTCCAGGGCAATGGACTCATGGGACATCTACAACAACCTTAGCAGGGCAGGTATCTTCTGCTAGAGAACCGGCTGCCCAGGCCAGAGAGGCCAAAGCCACCAGAGGAGATGGGCACTCCCTCCTCACTCAGGATGCTGCCAACAGCAGCAGAGGTGCTGGAGCCCACAGCAGTGTTCTGGGGGAAGGAGCTGAGGATGGGTCCAGGCAGGGTCACCACCACAGGAGAGGGCTGGATCACAACACGGGAGTCCTGGCACTGGCGCACGCAGGGTTCGTTGCAGCTGTTGGCCAGCGGGGTCGGGCCACAGGGACGGCACAGATCGTAGCAGGACATGGCTGAGGGATGGAGGTCGACCTGGAAAGAAAACAAGCAAAACATAGGCAGCATGAGGAGCAGCCTGGAGGCCTGCACACCAAGGGAGAAGGCACAGGATGGGAAGCAGGGACATACAGAGCAGGCACAGAGAGAGGTTTGGCAGCACGGGTCTACAAGAACCACAGAGAGACAGCCCAAGACCTTCTCCCAACCCCCCTAGACACTGGCAAGCAGAGCAGAGCATAGCTAGTGGTAGCCCCATCAAGGAGGAAGACTCGCTCCAAGCCCTGCATTCAGGGGGGACCAGAAGAGAAAGAGAAAAAACAGAGAAAGAGAAGAGTGAGTAGAAGGCCACTGCTGCTCACCTTGCTCACCAAGGAGGAGAAGGCAACAGAAGTGGATGAGGGAGCCTGGTGCTGGACCAGCTTTTATACTGCTCTGGACTGCCCCAGGCCCAGAGGCAACCAATGTGTATGTAGCTGTAGTACGCCAAGCCCATTTGTATACAAAACAACACAATTATAGAAATTGATGCCTTATTCCTCTTCTCTGCAACGCTTCCTTTTCATTTCCTTGTTCATGACATGTCCATTTTGCCACACAAGCTCCTTTCAAGTGACAGAATTAGAGGCCTAAGCTTTTCTGAGGAAGGGACTCAAAAGCACAGGGAGAAGATGAAGGCAAGGGGAAGGAGATGGCCGACACTGTCAGCTGGTGCCAGCCTCTCATTCCCCTGAGCCTTGACTTAAAGCTTTTCCCTAATGCATGAGGACTCATTTCCTAGGAAGAGTGGCCTTAGAGGTCAAACTCTGAACAAGGGACATATGCAAAGACAAACACGGCCTTCTCTTCACCCATTCACCTGCTCACGCTTCCTCATCCATGAGCACTCCAACCGTGGCTGTTCAGCTTTTTGGCTCTCACCATTCACCTAGATTAATCACTGATCTCAGGAGACATCAGCCTCACTGTTGTTCTCCCCTCTTTCAGCAGCTGAGAAAGGCCCTCTGACTCCACAGTAAGAATGTTCCATAGAAAAGGGCATTGCACTCTGCATCAGGGCAGAGCTGAAATACACGCTCTGGGTCAATTGGACCAAGTCAGTGTGTATGCAGGAAGACAGCAGGTGAGTATGAGGAGGGCCCATGAACCTCTAGCAGCTCTCCGAGGACAGATGTGGCTGAAAAGAAAATCTCCTGTACACCTGACACACGGGACACCTTCTGCATCTGCCCCCAAAAGAGAAGGAAGGACTTCTCTGGCTGCAGGCACCACCTCATGAGGTTGAGTGAAAGAGAATACCACATGCCAGCCGCGGACATGACAGCTTACTTCCCTCTCTGATGCTAGTTATCTTCCTGTGTGGGGAAGAAGGCCCAAAAAGTGGGCAGGACTGCAGCCAGGAGAATATCTTTATTTCTTCCTGGTAACTGCTACTGTCATACAGATACTCGATAAAGTTGACATGTTTTGCATGTTGGATCTACATGCATACGAGAATTGAATGTGGAGGTCTCATACTCCAATACTAATTCAGAAAGTGGTCAGCAGGCATAGAGGGAAGATCTGGGAGCAAAACTCACTCTGAAGTGAGAGTGTCAGTGCATCAGAAATAGCTTCACAGAGAGCTGGTGGTTTCTTCTCTCATCATATTCCATGTCCACCTGAATTTTTTCCTCTGCATACAGTACCAAGGACAATAATTTAGCAGGGTGGTTCAACTAAGGTGGACCCCTGAGGTCCGTTCCAACCCTATCAATTCTCTCATTCTGTGAACTGAACTTTACACTCCAACATATCCCATTTCCCAGTGAAGAGTGTGATTGTGCATCCCAACAAGGAAGGAACACAAAAAGACTGAGATTACAATGCAGCACACATTTTATTCAGACTAAAGAAATCAAAGCAGTACATGATAGAACTGGTCTTGCCCATGCTTCTATGAAGGAAGCGAGCACTCAGATGGCCCTTCACCACCATGGGATTCATGTGTTCCCTCCCCATGGGGAAAGAAGGAGAAGAAGCAATGCTATCGCAACTTGCTTCAGGATGAATCCATAATACAGGACAAAAGGAGACAATATGGATTCATGATGATGAGTAGAATGCAGGAAAAGAGGAAGATATTTGCAGGCAGCATTTCCAGTCAATGTTGGCATTCTGGCTTCCATCTCTTCTCTGCAGAAGAGTGCGAGTCTGATTAGCCCATCTGGAAACACATGCCAGCACCATCATCCTTAGTCAAAGACCTTTCTTCGAGCTTCCAGGGCAATGGACTCATGGGACATCTACAACAACCTTAGCAGGGCAGGTATCTTCTGCTAGAGAACCGGCTGCCCAGGCCAGAGAGGCCAAAGCCACCAGAGGAGATGGGCACTCCCTCCTCACTCAGGATGCTGCCAACAGCAGCAGAGGTGCTGGAGCCCACAGCGGTGTTCTGGGGGAAGGAGCTGAGGATGGGTCCGGGCAGGGTCACCACCACAGGAGAGGGCTGGATCACAACACGGGAGTCCTGGCACTGGCGCACACAGGGCTCGTTGCAGCTGTTGGCCAGCGGGGTCGGGCCACAGGGACGGCACAGATCGTAGCAGGACATGGCTGAGGGATGGAGGTCGACCTGGAAAGAAAACAAGCAAAACATAGGCAGCATGAGGAGCAGCCTGGAGGCCTGCACACCAAGGGAGAAGGCACAGGATGGGAAGCAGGGACATACAGAGCAGGCACAGAGAGAGGTTTGGCAGCACAGGTCTACAAGAACCACAGAAGAGACAGCCCAAGACCTTCTCCCAACCCCCCTAGACACTGGCAAGCAGAGCAGAGCATAGCTAGTGGTAGCCCCATCAAGGAGGAAGACTCGCTCCAAGCCCTGCATTCAGGGGGAACCAGAAGAGAAAGAGAAAAAACAGAGAAAGAGAAGAGTGAGTAGAAGGCCACTGCAGCTCACCTTGCTCACCAAGGAGGAGAAGGCAAGAGAAGTGGATGAGGAAGCCTGGTGCTGGACCAGCTTTTATACTGCTCTGGACCGCCCCAGGCCCAGAGGCAACCAATGTGTATGTAGCTGTATTAGGGCAAGCCCGTTTGTATGCAAAACAACACAATTATAGAAATTGAAGGGTTAATTCTCTTCCCTGCAACACTTCCTTTTCATTTCCTTGTTCATGACATGTCCATTTTGCCACACAAGCTCCTTTCAAGTGACAGAATTAGAGGCCTAAGCTTTTCTGAGGAAGGGACTCAAAAGCACAGGGAGAAGATGAAGGCAAGGGGAAGGAGATGGCCAACGCTGTCAGCTGGTGCCTGCATCTCATTCCCCTGAGCCTTGACTTAAAGCTTTTCCCTAATGCATGAGGACTCATTTCCTAGGAAGAGTGGCCTTAGAGGTCAAACTCTGAACAAGGAACATATGCAAAGATAAACACGGCCTTCTTTTCACCCATCCATCTGCTCATGCCTCCTCATCCATGAGCAGTCCAACCGTGGCTGTTCTGCTTTTTGGCTCTAGCCATTCAACTAGATCAAGCACTGTTCTAAGGAGACATCAGCCTCACTGTTGTTCCTTTCCCTTCTGTCCACAGTTGAGAGTAGTCCCCTGACACCATAATAGGAAAGTTTCATAGAAAAGGACATTGCAGTCGTGTAACCAAACATTAGTTGACTACTACTCAGAAATTGTGAGGTCTGCCACAATCAAACACAAGGACTGGGCAAAAATAGCGTGGCTCTCCGCCAACAACGTGTTCATGCCTTGCATCCTGCTTTGCCCTTACATCCTGATACAACTGCACACACCAACAAACATGCAACAACATATCCAGGCCTCACACATCCACCAAGAAACAACAGAGGTCTGGGAGAGCCACCAAGGGCAGCTGGGACAGCAGTGGGTATTATGCCATCCTAAGGACGTATGTCAAAGGAGGGCATCAAGCTCTGTGCAGTGCTGGCCAGAAGCATGTGTGCCCAGGGAGAGCAACTGCCTGGTGTACAAAATCTGACATACACAACCTCAGACTCTAGCCAGCCCCTTATCCCACAGCAGTGACAAAATGCCCTCTACAATTACACTGGGACTCCACCAGGCAGAGGCAACTTTCTAATCACACAGGCACAACCAAATGCCTCATTTAGGAAGATGAAGATAATGGAAGCCAGGAGTCATACCAGCAATGGCCCTCATTGCACATTAGCAGTGTAAGGGAGATGCAAAAATGCCAGACAGGTCCACCAGACACCAGCTCAACAATCAGGTTCACAGTGGTGCAGCTGCACTGATGGCATGCAGGACGTCAGGGCACAGCACAATCAGATCCAGTGATAGTAACATGGGTCAGCGTTCCAAAGCAGTGACAGAAAATGCAGACAGACCCAAAGGGGAGCTGGGAAGGCACCAGGCAACTGTGCAACCAGACCAAGGGGAACACAATCAAGCATAATGTGACCTGCAGAACAACAACAGAACCAGACTGCTGCAGCTGAGCTCGAGTGAAGGCAAAAGCCCCAGGGCAGAGTTGTAATACACACCCTGGGTCACCTGAGTCAGAGGGTGCAGTGGAGGACCCCAGGTGAGTGTGAGGAGGGCCCATGGGCCTCTGGCAGCTCTCAGATCACTGATGTGTCAGAAAAGAACGTCATGAGACACAGGACACCTTCTGCATCTGCCCCCAAAAGAAAAGGAAGGACTTATTTGGGCTGCCACAGACATGACAGCCTAATTCCCTCTCCGATGCTAATTATCTTACAGTGTGGGGAAGAAGGCCAAAAAAGTGGGAAGGGCTGCAGCCAGGAGAATATCTTTATTTCTTCCTGGTAACTGATAATGTCATACTTGATAAAGTTGACATGTTTTGCATGCTGGATCTAGATGCATACGAGCACTGATTGTGAAGGTCTCATACTCCATGCTACTTCAGAAAGTGGTCAGCAGGCATAGAGGGAAGATCTAGAAGCAAAACTCACACTGAAGTGGGAGCATAAGAACCCTGAGTGCTGGTGGTTTCTTTTCTCAACATATCCCACGTCCACCTGAATTTTTTCCTCAGCAGACTGTTCCAGGGACAATAATTTAGCAGGGTGGTTCAACTAAGGTGGACCCCTGGGGTCCACTTCAACCCTATCAAATCTCCCATCCTGTGAACTTTATACTCCAACATATCCCATTTCCCAGTGAAGAGTGAGATCGGGCATCCAAACAAGAAATGAACACAAAAAGACTGAGATTACAATGCAGCACACATTTTATTCAGACTAAAGAAGAAATCAAAGCAGTACATGACAGAAGTGATCTTGCCCATGCTTCTATGAAGGAAGCTAGCACTCAGATGGCCCTTCACCACCATGGGATTCATGTGTTCCTCCCCTCCGGAAAAGGAGGAGAAGAAGCAGAGCCATGTGAACTTGCCACTGTATGAACCCATGGGATAGGACAGCAGGAGACAATATGAACTCATGATGATGAGTAGAAAGCAGGAGAAGAGGAAGACATCTACTGGTAACATTTCCAGAAAGTACAATCTCACTTCCCTCACTATTTGTAGTAGGGCATGAAGGCTGCTCAGCATATCTGGAAACACAAGCTAGCAGCTGCGTAATCATTCTGGTGACTAGCTTTGGGCGTCCTGAACTCTATGCTCATGATATGTCCACCTTTTAGCAGGGCAGGCACGTCCTGCCAGAGAAGCGGCTGCCCAGGCCAGAGATGCCAAAGCCTCCAGAGGAGATGGGCACTCCCTCCTCACTCAGGATGCTGCCAACAGCAGCAGAGGTGCTGGAGCCCACAGCGGTGTTCTGGGGGAAGGAGCTGAGGATGGGTCCGGGCAGGGTCACCACCACAGGAGAAGGCTGGATCACAACACGGGAGTCCTGGCACTGGCGCACACAGGGCTCGTTGCAGCTGTTGGCCAGCGGGGTTGGGCCACAGGGACGGCACAGATCGTAGCAGGACATGGCTGTAGGATGGAGGTGGACCTGAAGAGATGACAGGGAATACATACAAGCAACATGAAGAGCAGACTGGCAAACAGAACACCAGAAGAGATAACACAGGCTGGAAGCAGGGACAGAGACAGAGTGTGGGGACAGAGAAAGGCTTGGCAGACCAATCCCGCAACAGACCCAGCAGAGAAAGCCCAATGCCTTCTACCACCTCCCCCCAAACTGACAAGCAGAACAGAGATGGTGAGAGTGTCACAAGAGGAAGGCTCACACCAGAATTTTCAAGGAATCATCAACTCAGTGGAAACAGAATAACAAGAGGAGAAGCAGAGAAAGAATAAAATGAGAACACTGCAGCTCACCTTGTTCACCAAGTTGAATAAGGCAAAAGAAGTGGATGAAGGAGCCTGGTGTCCCATGGTCTTTTATACTGGCTGAATGCGCCCCAGGCACAGAGCATGCTTCGGACACATCTGTTTACAAACAGCTCATCTTTCATGCAAAACACTGACCATTACAGAAATTGATGCCTTTTCTAATTTCTAGCAAGGCTACCAATTTGATTCCCATTTCTTGTCGCACCCATTCTATCATTCACATTCCTCTCAAGTGACTGCATTGCAGCCCAAAATATTTCCAGATAAATGGGCTCGTTGGCACAAACAGATGATACAGCCAGTGACAATGACTCTCTCACGACTCCAGGGGATGTCTGCCTGTGGCTTCAGGGCCATTACTGAACTTGGTCTCAATGACTGGGGCCCTTCTTCCCCTAACCTTGAAGCTTCAGGCTGATCTTGAGTGCCTCAAGGCCAGCATCATCACTCTATCACTACGCTTACTCACACTCTGTTAAAAATCACCTTTCCAGTCAGGGCACTTCTGCCCTTGGATTTTAGAATCTCTCTCAAATTAATTCTTGCCCTTGGCAGGAATGGGCATGCCTCTTCTTTGGCAATGCTACTCCTCGCCTTCAGAGCACCACAATTAAATATCATAGTACCAAGAATAGGGAATGTAGACTATTGCCCTCCAATGTCACCTTGCTCAAGACCTCTCATAAACTAGATGGAATCTGAATGACAATGGCACACGTAGGCAAATGATACATGTCCCTCCACCTGTCCACGTCTTTGTCACAACTTGTGCTTTGACCATCCAGAGTGATGGCCCATAGGGCACAACTGAATGCTTGGTAGGATTTCCACTGGACACAATACCTTGTTCAAGTGCTCTGGGAGTGCTCAAAGACACAGCTGAATGGGCAATGGCACCAGATGTTCCCCGGTTATTATTGGAGGCACGATGAGAGTGATGGGAGCAAATCAGGAGCTATGGAGGAAGAGTGTGGGACGAAGGACTTAGCAAATTTGGTAGCTCAGCACTCCTCAGGCTCCTCAGCTGAGGCATGTATGGATGGACAAAATGAATCCTAGTTTGGGTCTTCCACAGCCACAGCATGTTCTGCATCTGAATGAGAATTTTGGAGGAGTCCTGTGGGGCTGCTCCACACCCACTTCCCTTCGACACACAGGGATGTGATTGTAAGGACTTCACAGTGCATCGTACTCAGTCCATTCCTGCACTCTGAAGTGTTTTCAGCCAATGCCACAGATGTTGTCCGTGTCCTCAGAAGTGAAAATTAAGCCCTGCAGTTCTAGGTTATGCTCTGAAACATTATAATCTACACGATCAAGATGTATGTGTAGAAAGAAAATCAAAATAGGGCTCAGAAGTTAAGAGTTGGCCTCACTTTGACATCTTTGGGACTCTCTACACTTTGAGGATTACAAAGATGTGCTTGGCAGAGGAATGTGCAGAGGAATCCTCTTTGACCCATTATATCCAATCAGAGCTTTGCATCTTTGTGCTCTGGCCTCACAAAACTACATTCTAACAATTAATATATTGGCTTCATCAGCAGAAAGACACTATGAAAACCTGACTTCCTCATGTATATATATTTCCAAGAGTACTTGAGCACTCTTGGCATATCCTGCAAAACTAAATACCCATTCACCACTCCTGTTCCCCTGTAGCATTCTGTGCCTTTAGGATAACCAAATCTTCTTTGTGGAAAGGAGATCCAATTAGGACCAGAAGTACTCCCTCTTCTGCTACTTAAAATATCACATCGATCCCTAGACAATTTATCAGTCATCCCAAAATGGAAGTAAAACAAGGAGACTGAGAGTACAATTCAGTGTAAAATTTATTGAGTTTGAAGACAGAAATAAAGCAATACATGATGGAATGGATCACGTACCAGACACCTATTCACCAGAATGGGATGCATGTGTTCCTCCCTCACATGGAGAGAGGGAGAAGAAGCAGGGTCATCTGCAGTTGCTACAGGATAAACCCAAGGCACAAAAGGATGCAAGATGAAGCGGTGATGATGAGAAGAAAGCATAAGAGGAAGATATCTGCTAGTCATGTTCCTCGACAGGAAAAGCTGGCACCCTGGCTTCCCTCTCAGGCTTAAAGAAGTGTGCGTGGGTGCTCAGCCCATCTAGAAACACCGGTCAACAGTGCTGTCCTCAGTTCAATGCCTGGCTTTGGGCTCCCTGAGCAATGGGCTCATGGCACACGCGCCTCATCCTTAGCAGGGCAGGCACCTCCTGCCACAGAAGCGGCTGCCCAGGCCAGAGATGCCAAAGCCTCCAGAGGAGATGGGCACTCCCTCCTCACTCAGGATGCTGCCAACAGCTGCAGAGGTGCTGGAGCCCACAGCGGTGTTCTGGGGGAAGGAGCTGAGGATGGGTCCGGGCAGGGTCACCACCACAGGAGAAGGCTGGATCACAACACGGGAGTCCTGGCCCTGGCTCACACTGACCTCGTTGCAGCTGCTGGCCAGTGGGGTCGAGCCAAAGGAACGGCTGGCCAGCGAGCTCAGGCCATAGGAAGGGCACTGACTGTAGCAGGACATGGCTGAGGGATGGAGGTCGACCTGGAGAGAGAACAAGCAAAACGTAAGCAACATGAACAGCAGCCTGGAGGCCTGCTCCCCAACAGAGGAGGCCCAGGCTGGGATCAGGGACAGGCAGTGTGGAGACAGAGACAGGCTGGGCAGTCCAGGCCCACACGAGACCCAGCAGAGACAGCCCATTGTCCTACTTTCCCAACTCTGGCATGCAGAACAGAGATGGTTAGATCAGCACCAAAGAGGAAGGCTCACACCAGAATTTTCAAGGAGGCATCAACTCAGTGGAGGAGGGAATAAGAAGAGGAGAAGCAGAGGAAGAGGAGAACAAGAACCCTGCAGCTCACCTTGTTCACCAAGGTGGAGAAGGCAAGAGAAGTGGATGAAGGAGCCTGTCGTCCCATGGTCTTTTATACTGGCTTAATGTGCCCCAGGCACAGAGCATGCTTTGGACACATCTGTTTACAAACAGCTCATCTTTCATGCAAAATACTGACCATTACAGAAATCGATGTATTTATTCCTACTAATGCCACCAATTTGATTCCCATTTCTTGTCACACCTGTTCAATCTTTCACATTCCTCTCAAGTGACTGCACTGCAGCCCAAAATATTTCCAGATAAATCGGCACGTTGGCACAAACAGATGATACAGCCAGTGACAATGATTTTCTCATCACTCCAGGGGATGTCAGCCTGTGGCTCGGGGGCAATGATTTAACATGATCTCAACGACTGGGGCTCTTCTTCTCCTAACCTTGAAGCATCAGGCTGATCTTGAGTGTCTCAAGGCCAGCATCATCACTCTATCACTACGCTTACTCACACTCTGTTAAAAATCACCTTTCCAGTCAGGGCACTTCTGCTCTTGGATTTTAGAATCTCTCTCAAATTAATTCTTGCCCTTGGCAGGAATGGGCATGCCTCTTCTTTGCCACTTCCCTCATTCATACCACCCCTCCTTAAGTAGCACAGTACCAAGAATAGGGAATGTAGACTATTGCCCTCCAATGTCACCTTGCTCAAGACCTCTCATGAACTAGATGGAATCACAATGACGACGGCACTCGTAGGCAAATGACACTTGTCCCTCCACCTGTCCATGTCTTTGTCACAACTTGTGCTTTGGCCATCCAGAGTGAGGGCCCATAGGGCACAACTGAATGCTTGGGAGGATTTCCACTAGTCACAGAGCCTCGTTACAGAGCTCTGTGAGCAATCACAAAGACAGAAGGAGGAGCAATGGCACCAGATGTTCCCCTGTTACTATTGCAGGCAGGATGAGAGTGATGGGAGGAAATCAGGAGCTGTGGAGGAAGACAGCGTGGGAAGGAGGACTAAGCAAATGTGGTAGCATACCACTACTCAGCCTCCTCAGCTGAGGCATCTGTGGAAGGACCAAATGAACCCTGGGTTAGGTCCTGCACAACCACAGCCAGTTCAGCATCTGTATGACGGTAGTGGAGGAGTCCTGTCGTGTACATTCAGACACATTTACCGTCAGAACACAGTGATGTGATTGTAAGGACTCCACTAGGCATCGTGCTCAGTCCATTCCTGCACTCTGAAGTGCTTTCAACAAACACCACAAATTCTGTCTGTGTCCTAAGATTCGCAAAGATAAGCTCTACGATTCTATCTTTTGCTCTGAGACACTATAATCCACACCATCAAGAAGTATGTGTAGAAACAAACCATAGTAGGGCACAGAAGTCAACAGTGTTGGCCTCACTTTGACTTCTCTGGGACTCTCTACACTTTGAGGATACCAAAGATAAGCATGGAGGAGGGATGTGCAGAGGAATCCTCTTTAGAGCGTTATATCCAGTCAGAGATTTACCTCTTTGTGAACTGGCCTCAGAAAAATACATTCTGATAATTAATATATTGGCTTCAATAGCTGAAAGACACTATGAAAACCTTATTTCCCTATATGTATAAGTTTGCAAGAGTACCTGGGCACTCTTGGCATATCCTGCAAAACTAAATACCAGTTCACCACTCCTGTTCCCTTGCAGCATTCTGTGCCTTGAGGATAACATAATATTCTTTCTGGAAAGGAGATCCAAATGGGACAAGAAGTACTCACTCTTCCCCTACCCAAAGCATCACATCCACCCCTATCCTATTTATCAGTCATCCCAACATGGAAGCAACACAAGGAGACTGAGATTACAATGCAGTGTAACATTTATTGAATTTGAAGATAGAAATAAAGCAATTCATGATGGAAAGGATCAGGTACCGGCTGCTACGATGGCAGCTGGTCCACAGACACCTATTCACCAGAACGGGATGCATGTGTTCCTCCCTCACATGGAGAGAGGGAGAAGAAGCAGGGTCATCTGCAGTTGCTACAGGAAAAACCCAAGGCAAGGAACAAAAGGATGCAAGATGAAGCGGTGATGATAAGAAGAAAGCATAAGAAAAAGACATCTGCTAGTCATGTTCCTCGACAGGAAAACCTGGCACCCTGGCTTCCCTCTCAGGCTTAAAGAAGTGTGCGTGGGTGCTCAGCCCATCTAGAAACACCGGTCAACAGTGCTGTCCTCAGTTCAATGCCTGGCTTTGGGCTCCCTGAGCAATGGGCTCATGGCACACGCGCCTCATCCTTAGCAGGGCAGGCACCTCCTGCCACAGAGGCGGCCGCCCAGGCCAGAGATGCCAAAGCCTCCAGAGGAGATGGGCACTCCCTCCTCACTCAGGATGCTGCCAACAGCTGCAGAGGTGCTGGAGCCCACAGCGGTGTTCTGGGGGAAGGAGCTGAGGATGGGTCCGGGCAGGGTCACCACCACAGGAGAAGGCTGGATCACAACACGGGAGTCCTGGCCCTGGCTCACACTGACCTCGTTGCAGCTGCTGGCCAGTGGGGTCGAGCCAAAGGAACGGCTGGCCAGAGAGCTCAGGCCATAGGAAGGGCACTGACTGTAGCAGGACATGGCTGAGGGATGGAGGTCGACCTGGAGAGAGAAGAAGCAAAACATAAGCAACATGAACAGCAGCCTGGAGGCCTGCTCCCCAACAGAGGAGGCCCAGGCTGGGATCAGGGACAGGCAGTGTGGAGACAGAGACAGGCTGGGCAGTCCAGGCCCACACGAGACCCAGCAGAGACAGCCTATTCTCTTCTTCTCCTACTTTCCCAACTCTGGCATGCAGAACAGAGATGGTTAGATCAGCACCAAAGAGGAAGGCTCACACCAGAATTTTCAAGGAGGCATCAACTCAGTGGAGGAGGGAATAAGAAGAGGAGAAGCAGAGGAAGAGGAGAACAAGAACCCTGCAGCTCACCTTGTTCACCAAGGTGGAGAAGGCAAGAGAAGTGGATGAAGGAGCCTGTCGTCTCATGGTCTTTTATACTGGCTTAATGTGCCCAAGGCACAGAGCATGCTTTGGACACATCTGTTTACAAACAGCTCATCTTTCATGCAAAATACTGACCATTACAGAAATCGATGTATTTATTCCTACTAATGCTACCAATTTGATTCCCATTTCTTGTCACACCTGTTCAATCTTTCACATTCCTCTCAAGTGACTGCATTGCAGCCCAAACTATTTCCAGATAAATCGGCACGTTGGCACAAACAGATGATACAGCCAGTGACAATGATTTTCTCATCACTCCAGGGGATGTCAGCCTGTGGCTCGGGGGCAATGATTTAACATGATCTCAACGACTGGGGCTCTTCTTCTCCTAACCTTGAAGCATCAGGCTGATCTTGAGTGTCTCAAGGCCAGCATCATCACTCTATCACTACGCTTACTCACACTCTGTTAAAAATCACCTTTCCAGTCAGGGCACTTCTGCTCTTGGATTTTAGAATCTCTCTCAAATTAATTCTTGCCCTTGGCAGGAATGGGCATGCCTCTTCTTTGCCACTTCCCTCATTCATACCACCCCTCCTTAAGTAGCACAGTACCAAGAATAGGGAATGTAGACTATTGCCCTCCAATGTCACCTTGCTCAAGACCTCTCATGAACTAGATGGAATCACAATGACGACGGCACTCGTAGGCAAATGACACTTGTCCCTCCACCTGTCCATGTCTTTGTCACAACTTGTGCTTTGGCCATCCAGAGTGAGGGCCCATAGGGCACAACTGAATGCTTGGGAGGATTTCCACTAGTCACAGAGCCTCGTTACAGAGCTCTGTGAGCAATCACAAAGACAGAAGGAGGAGCAATGGCACCAGATGTTCCCCTGTTACTATTGCAGGCAGGATGAGAGTGATGGGAGGAAATCAGGAGCTGTGGAGGAAGACAGCGTGGGAAGGAGGACTAAGCAAATGTGGTAGCATACCACTACTCAGCCTCCTCAGCTGAGGCATCTGTGGAAGGACCAAATGAACCCTGGGTTAGGTCCTGCACAACCACAGCCAGTTCAGCATCTGTATGACGGTAGTGGAGGAGTCCTGTCGTGTACATTCAGACACATTTACCGTCAGAACACAGTGATGTGATTGTAAGGACTCCACTAGGCATCGTGCTCAGTCCATTCCTGCACTCTGAAGTGCTTTCAACAAACACCACAAATTCTGTCTGTGTCCTAAGATTCGCAAAGATAAGCTCTACGATTCTATCTTTTGCTCTGAGACACTATAATCCACACCATCAAGAAGTATGTGTAGAAACAAACCATAGTAGGGCACAGAAGTCAACAGTGTTGGCCTCACTTTGACTTCTCTGGGACTCTCTACACTTTGAGGATACCAAAGATAAGCATGGAGGAGGGATGTGCAGAGGAATCCTCTTTAGAGCGTTATATCCAGTCAGAGATTTACCTCTTTGTGAACTGGCCTCAGAAAAATACATTCTGATAATTAATATATTGGCTTCAATAGCTGAAAGACACTATGAAAACCTTATTTCCCTATATGTATAAGTTTGCAAGAGTACCTGGGCACTCTTGGCATATCCTGCAAAACTAAATACCAGTTCACCACTCCTGTTCCCTTGCAGCATTCTGTGCCTTGAGGATAACATAATATTCTTTCTGGAAAGGAGATCCAAATGGGACAAGAAGTACTCACTCTTCCCCTACCCAAAGCATCACATCCACCCCTATCCTATTTATCAGTCATCCCAACATGGAAGCAACACAAGGAGACTGAGATTACAATGCAGTGTAACATTTATTGAATTTGAAGATAGAAATAAAGCAATTCATGATGGAAAGGATCAGGTACCGGCTGCTACGATGGCAGCTGGTCCACAGACACCTATTCACCAGAACGGGATGCATGTGTTCCTCCCTCACATGGAGAGAGGGAGAAGAAGCAGGGTCATCTGCAGTTGCTACAGGAAAAACCCAAGGCAAGGAACAAAAGGATGCAAGATGAAGCGGTGATGATAAGAAGAAAGCATAAGAAAAAGACATCTGCTAGTCATGTTCCTCGACAGGAAAACCTGGCACCCTGGCTTCCCTCTCAGGCTTAAAGAAGTGTGCGTGGGTGCTCAGCCCATCTAGAAACACCGGTCAACAGTGCTGTCTTCAGTTCAATGCCTGGCTTTGGGCTCCCTGAGCAATGGGCTCATGGCACACGCGCCTCATCCTTAGCAGGGCAGGCACCTCCTGCCACAGAGGCGGCCGCCCAGGCCAGAGATGCCAAAGCCTCCAGAGGAGATGGGCACTCCCTCCTCACTCAGGATGCTGCCAACAGCTGCAGAGGTGCTGGAGCCCACAGCGGTGTTCTGGGGGAAGGAGCTGAGGATGGGTCCGGGCAGGGTCACCACCACAGGAGAAGGCTGGATCACAACACGGGAGTCCTGGCCCTGGCTCACACTGACCTCGTTGCAGCTGCTGGCCAGTGGGGTCGAGCCAAAGGAACGGCTGGCCAGAGAGCTCAGGCCATAGGAAGGGCACTGACTGTAGCAGGACATGGCTGAGGGATGGAGGTCGACCTGGAGAGAGAAGAAGCAAAACATAAGCAACATGAACAGCAGCCTGGAGGCCTGCTCCCCAACAGAGGAGGCCCAGGCTGGGATCAGGGACAGGCAGTGTGGAGACAGAGACAGGCTGGGCAGTCCAGGCCCACACGAGACCCAGCAGAGACAGCCTATTCTCTTCTTCTCCTACTTTCCCAACTCTGGCATGCAGAACAGAGATGGTTAGATCAGCACCAAAGAGGAAGGCTCACACCAGAATTTTCAAGGAGGCATCAACTCAGTGGAGGAGGGAATAAGAAGAGGAGAAGCAGAGGAAGAGGAGAACAAGAACCCTGCAGCTCACCTTGTTCACCAAGGTGGAGAAGGCAAGAGAAGTGGATGAAGGAGCCTGTCGTCTCATGGTCTTTTATACTGGCTTAATGTGCCCAAGGCACAGAGCATGCTTTGGACACATCTGTTTACAAACAGCTCATCTTTCATGCAAAATACTGACCATTACAGAAATCGATGTATTTATTCCTACTAATGCTACCAATTTGATTCCCATTTCTTGTCACACCTGTTCAATCTTTCACATTCCTCTCAAGTGACTGCATTGCAGCCCAAACTATTTCCAGATAAATCGGCACGTTGGCACAAACAGATGATACAGCCAGTGACAATGATTTTCTCATCACTCCAGGGGATGTCAGCCTGTGGCTCGGGGGCAATGATTTAACATGATCTCAACGACTGGGGCTCTTCTTCTCCTAACCTTGAAGCATCAGGCTGATCTTGATTGTCTCAAGGCCAGCATCATCACTCTATCACTACGCTTACTCACACTCTGTTAAAAATCACCTTTCCAGTCAGGGCACTTCTGCTCTTGGATTTTAGAATCTCTCTCAAATTAATTCTTGCCCTTGGCAGGAATGGGCATGCCTCTTCTTTGCCACTTCCCTCATTCATACCACCCCTCCTTAAGTAGCACAGTACCAAGAATAGGGAATGTAGACTATTGCCCTCCAATGTCACCTTGCTCAAGACCTCTCATGAACTAGATGGAATCACAATGACGACGGCACTCGTAGGCAAATGACACTTGTCCCTCCACCTGTCCATGTCTTTGTCACAACTTGTGCTTTGGCCATCCAGAGTGAGGGCCCATAGGGCACAACTGAATGCTTGGGAGGATTTCCACTAGTCACAGAGCCTCGTTACAGAGCTCTGTGAGCAATCACAAAGACAGAAGGAGGAGCAATGGCACCAGATGTTCCCCTGTTACTATTGCAGGCAGGATGAGAGTGATGGGAGGAAATCAGGAGCTGTGGAGGAAGACAGCGTGGGAAGGAGGACTAAGCAAATGTGGTAGCATACCACTACTCAGCCTCCTCAGCTGAGGCATCTGTGGAAAGACCAAATGAACCCTGGGTTAGGTCCTGCACAACCACAGCCAGTTCAGCATCTGTATGATGGTAGTGGAGGAGTCCTGTCGTGTACATTCAGACACATTTACCGTCAGAACACAGTGATGTGATTGTAAGGACTCCACTAGGCATCGTGCTCAGTCCATTCCTGCACTCTGAAGTGCTTTCAACAAACACCACAAATTCTGTCTGTGTCCTAAGATTCGCAAAGATAAGCTCTACGATTCTATCTTTTGCTCTGAGACACTATAATCCACACCATCAAGAAGTATGTGTAGAAACAAACCATAGTAGGGCACAGAAGTCAACAGTGTTGGCCTCACTTTGACTTCTCTGGGACTCTCTACACTTTGAGGATACCAAAGATAAGCATGGAGGAGGGATGTGCAGAGGAATCCTCTTTAGAGCGTTATATCCAGTCATAGATTTACCTCTTTGTGAACTGGCCTCAGAAAAATACATTCTGATAATTAATATATTGGCTTCAATAGCTGAAAGACACTATGAAAACCTTATTTCCCTATATGTATAAGTTTGCAAGAGTACCTGGGCACTCTTGGCATATCCTGCAAAACTAAATACCCGTTCACCACTCCTGTTCCCTTGCAGCATTCTGTGCCTTGAGAATAACATAATATTCTTTGTGGAAAGGAGATCCAAATGGGACAAGAAGTACTCCCTCTTCCCCTACCCAAAGCATCACATCCACCCCTATCCTATTTATCAGTCATCCCAACATGGAAGCAACACAAGGAGACTGAGATTACAATGCAGTGTAACATTTATTGAATTTGAAGATAGAAATAAAGCAATTCATGATGGAAAGGATCAGGTACCGGCTGCTACGATGGCAGCTGGTCCACAGACACCTATTCACCAGAATGGGATGCATGTGTTCCTCCCTCACATGGAGAGAGGGAGAAGAAGCAGGGTCATCTGCAGTTGCTACAGGATAAACCCAAGGTAAGGAACAAAAGGATGCAAGATGAAGCGGTGATGATAAGAAGAAAGCATAAGAAAAAGACATCTGTTAGTCATGTTCCTCGACAGGAAAACCTGGCACCCTGGCTTCCCTCTCAGGCTTAAAGAAGTGTGCGTGGGTGCTCAGCCCATCTAGAAACACCGGCCAACAGTGCTGTCCTCAGTTCAATGCCTGGCTTTGGGCTCCCTGAGCAATGGGCTCATGGCATATGCCCCTCATCCTTAGCAGGGCAGGCACCTCCTGCCACAGATGCGGCCGCCCAGGCCAGAGATGCCAAAGCCTCCAGAGGAGATGGGCACTCCCTCCTCACTCAGGATGCTGCCAACAGCTGCAGAGGTGCTGGAGCCCACAGCGGTGTTCTGGGGGAAGGAGCTGAGGATGGGTCCGGGCAGGGTCACCACCACAGGAGAAGGCTGGATCACAACACGGGAGTCCTGGCCCTGGCTCACACTGACCTCGTTGCAGCTGCTGGCCAGTGGGGTCGAGCCAAAGGAACGGCTGGCCAGAGAGCTCAGGCCATAGGAAGGGCACTGACTGTAGCAGGACATGGCTGAGGGATGGAGGTCGACCTGGAGAGAGAACAAGCAAAACGTAAGCAACATGAACAGCAGCCTGGAGACCTGCTCCCCAACAGAGGAGGCCCAGGCTGGGATCAGGGACAGGCAGTGTGGAGACAGAGACAGGCTGGGCAGTCCAGGCCCACAAGAGACCCAGCAGAGACAGCCCATTGTCTTCTTCTACATTCCCAACTCTGGCATGCAGAACAGAGATGGTTAGAGCACCACCAAAGTGGAAGGCTCAATGCTGTGTTTTCAAGGAGGTATCAGTGGAGGAGGGAATAACAAGAGGAGAAGCAGAGAAAGAGGAGAACCAGAACTCTGCAGCTCACCTTGTTCACTAAGGTGGAGAAGGCAAGAGAAGTGGATGAAGGAGCCTGGTGTCCCATGGTCTTTTATACTGGCTTAATGTGCCCCAGGCACAGAGCATGCTTTGGACACATCTGTTTACAAACAACTCATCTTTCATGCAAAATACTGACCATTACAGAAATCAATGTATTTATTCCTACTAATGCCACCAATTTGATTCCCATTTCGTGTCACACCTGTTCAATCATTCACATTCCTCTCAAGTGACTGCATTGCAGCCCAAAATATTTCCAGATAAATGGGCACGTTGGCACAAACAGATGATACAGCCAGTGACAATGATTTTCTCATCACTCCAGGGGATGTCAGCCTGTGGCTCGGGGGCAATGATTTAACATGATCTCAATGACTGGGGCTCTTCTTCTCCTAACCTTGAAGCATCAGGCTGATCTTGAGTGTCTCAAGGCCAGCATCATCACTCTATCACTACACATACTCACACTCTGTTAAAATTCACCCTTCCAGTCAGGGCACTTCTGCCCTTGGATTTTAGAATCTCTCTCAAATTAACTCTTGCCCTTGGCTGGAATTGGCCAGCATCTTCTTCAGCAATGTTACTCCTCGCCTTCAGAGCACCCCAATTAAATATCACAGTATCAAAAATAAGGAATGTAGACTATTGCCCTCCAATGTCACCTTGCTCAAGACCTCTCATAAACTAGATGGAATCTGAATGACAATGGCACACGTAGGCAAATGATACATGTCCCTCCACCTGTCCACGTCTTTGTCACAACTTGTGCTTTGGCCATCCAGAGTGATGGCCCAGAGGGCACAAATGAATGCTTGGTAGGATTTCCACTGGACACAGAACCTTGTCCAAGAGCCCTTTGAGTGCTCACAAAGACAGATGGAAGAGGAATAGCACCAGAGGTTTTCCTATTATTATTGGAGGCAGGATGTGTGTGATGGGAGCAAATGAGGGGCTGTGGAGGAAGACAGCGTGGGAAGGAGGACTAAGCAAATGTGGTAGCATACCACTCCTCAGCCTCCTCAGCTGAGGCATCTGTGGAAGGAGCAAATGAAACCTGGGTTTGGTCCTGCACAACCACATCCTGTTCAGAATCTGTATGAGAACAGTGGAGGAGTCCTGTCGTGCACATTCAGACACACTTCCCTTCAGGACACAGTGATGTGATTGTAAGGACTTCACAGTGCATCGTGCTCAGTCCACTCCTGCACTCTGAAGTGCTTTCAACAAACACCACAAATTTTGTCTGTGTCCTAAGATGTGAGAAGATAAGCTCTATGACTCTATCGTTTGCTCTGAGACAATATAATCGACACCATCAAGATGAATGTGTAGAATCAAATCAAAGTAGGGCTCTGAAGTCAACAGTGTTGGCCTCACTTTGACATCTTTGGGGCTCTCCACAATTTGAGGATATCGAAGATAAGCATGGAGGAGGGATGCGCAGAGGAATCCTCTTTGCTTGTAACTTCTAGTCAGAGCTTTGCATCTTTAGTAACTGGCCTCACAAAAATACATTCTCACAATTAAAATGTTGACTCCATCAGCTGAAAGACACTCTGAAAACCTTACTTCCTCATATATATAAATCTGCGAGAGTACCTCGGCATTCTTGGCATATACTGCAAAACTAAATACCCGTTCACCACTCCTGTTACCCTGCAGCATTCTTTGCCTTGAGGATAACCAAATCTTCTTTGTGGAAAGGAGATCCATTTGGGACAAGAATTACTCCCTCTTTCCCTACCCAAAGCATCGCATCGACCCCTAGACAATTTATCAGTAATCTCAACATGGAAGGAACACAAGGAGACTGAGATTGCAATGCAGTGTAACATTTATTGAGTTTGAAGACAGAAATAAAGCAATTCATGATGGAATGGATCAGGTACCAGACACGTATTCACCAGAATGGGATGCATGTGTTCCTCCCTCACATGGAGAGAGGGAGAAGAAGCAGGGTCATCTGCAGTTGCTACAGGATAAACCCAAGGCAAGGAACAAAAGGATGCAAGATGAAGTGGTGATGATGAGAAGAAAGCATAAGAAAAAGACATCTGCTAGTCATGTTGCTCGACAGGAAAACCTGGCACCCTGGCTTCCCTCTCAGGCTTAAAGAAGTGTGCGTGGGTGCTCAGCCCATCTAGAAACACCGGTCAACAGCGCTGTCCTCAGTTCAATGCCTGGCTTTGGGCTCCCTGAGCAATGGGCTCATGGCATATGCGCCTCATCCTTAGCAGGGCAGGCACCTCCTGCCACAGATGCGGCCGCCCAGGCCAGAGATGCCAAAGCCTCCAGAGGAGATGGGCACTCCCTCCTCACTCAGGATGCTGCCAACAGCTGCAGAGGTGCTGGAGCCCACAGCGGTGTTCTGGGGGAAGGAGCTGAGGATGGGTCCGGGCAGGGTCACCACCACAGGAGAAGGCTGGATCACAACACGGGAGTCCTGGCCCTGGCTCACACTGACCTCGTTGCAGCTGCTGGCCAGTGGGGTTGAGCCAAAGGAACGGCTGGCCAGAGAGCTCAGGCCATAGGAAGGGCACTGACTGTAGCAGGACATGGCTGAGGGATGGAGGTCGACCTGGAGAGAGAACAAGCAAAACGTAAGCAACATGAACAGCAGCCTGGAGACCTGCTCCCCAACAGAGGAGGCCCAGGCTGGGATCAGGGACAGGCAGTGTGGAGACAGAGACAGGCTGGGCAGTCCAGGCCCACAAGAGACCCAGCAGAGACAGCCTATTCTCTTCTTCTCCTACTTTCCCAATTCTGGCATGCAGAACAGAGATGGTTAGAGCACCACCAAAGTGGAAGGCTCAATGCTGTGTTTTCAAGGAGGTATCAACTCAGTGGAGGAGGGAATAACAAGAGAAGAAGCAGAGAAAGAGGAGAACGAGAACCTTGCAGCTCACCTTGTTCACCAAGGTGGAGAAGGCAAGAGAAGTGGATGAAGGAGCCTGGTGCCACATGGTCTTTTATACTGGCTTAATGTGCCCCAGGCACAGAGCATGCTTTGGACACATCTGTTTACAAACAACTCATCTTTCATGCAAAATACTGACCATTACAGAAATCAATGTATTTATTCCTACTAATGCCACCAATTTGATTCCCATTTCTTGTCACACCTGTTCAATCATTCACATTCCTCTCAAGTGACTACATTGCAGCCCAAAATATTTCCAGATAAATCGGCATGTTGGCACACACAGATAATACAGCCAGTGACAATGATTTTCTCATCACTCCAGGGGATGTCAGCCTGTGGCTCGGGGGCAATGAATTAACATGATCTCAATGACTGGGGCTCTTCTTCTAACCTTGAAGCATCAGGCTGATCTTGAGTGTCTCAAGGCCAGCATCATCACTCTATCGCTACGCTTACTCACACTGTTAAAATTCACCCTTCCAGTCAGGGCACTTCTGCCCTTGGATTTTAGAATCTCTCTCAAATTAACTCTTGCCCTTGGCTGGAATTGGCCAGCCTCTTCTTTGGCAATGTTACTCCTCGCCTTCAGAGCACCCCAATTAAATATCATAGTATCGAGAATAGGGAATGTAGACTATTGCCCTCCAATGTCACCTTGCTCAAGACCTCTCATAAACTAGATGGAATCTGAATGACAATGGCACACGTAGGCAAATGACACTTGTCCTTCCACAGGTCCATGTCTTTGTCACAACTTGTGCTTTGGCTATCAAGAGTGATGGCCCAGAGGGCACAACTGAATGCTTGGTAGGATTTCCACTGGACACAGAACCTTGTTCAAGAGCCCTTTGAGCGCTCACAAAGACTGATGGAAGAGGAATGGCACCAGATGTTCCCCTATTACTATTGCAGGCAGGGTCAGTGACATGAGCAAATCAGGGGCTGTGGAGGAAGACAGCGTGGGAAGGAGGACTAAGCAAAATTGATAGCATACCACTCCTCAGCCTCCTCAGCTGAGGCAGGTGTGGAAGGACCAAATAAAACCTGGGTTTGTTCCTGCACAACCACAGCCAGTTCAGCAGCTGAATGAGAATGTTGGAGGCGTCCTGTTATGCACATCCAGACTCACTTCCCTTCAGCACAAAGTGATGTGATTGTAAGGACTTCACAGTGCATCATGCTCAGTCCATTCCTGCACTCTGAAGTGCTTTCAACAAACACCACAAATTTTGTCTGTGTCCTAAGATTCGAAAAGATAAGCTCTATTCTATCTTTTGCTCTGAGACATTATAATCCACACCATCAAGATGAATGTGTAGAATCAAATCAAAGTATGGCTCAGAAGTCAACAGTGTTGGCCTCACTTTGACTTCTCTGGGTCTCTACACTTTGAGGATTACGCAGAGGTCCATGGAGAAGGGATGTGCAGAGGAATCCTCTTTGACCTGTAACATCCAGACAGAGATTTACCTCTTTGTGCACTGGCCTCACAAAAATACATTCTGACAATTAAAATGTTGACTTCATCAGCTGAAAGACACTCTGAAAACCTTATTTCCCTGTATGTATATATATTTGCAAGAGTACCTGGGCACTCTTGGCATATCCTGCAAAACTAAATACCCGTTCACCACTCCTGTTCCCCAGCAGCATTCTGTGACTTGAGGATAACATAATACTCCTTGTGGAAAGGAGATCCAATTGGGACAAGAAGTACTCACTCTTCCCCTACCCAAAGCATCACATCCACCCCTAGACTATTTATCAGTCATCCCAACATGGAAGGAACACAAGGAGACTGAGAGTACAATGCAGTGTAACATTTATTGAGTCAGAAGATAGAAATAAAGCAATTCATGATGGAAAGGATCATGTCCCGGCTGCTACGATGGCAGCTGGTCCACAGACACCTATTCACCAGAATGGGATGCATGTGTTCCTCCCTCACATGGAGAGAGGGAGAAGAAGCAGGGTCATCTGCAGTTGCTACAGGATAAACCCAAGGTAAGGAACAAAAGGATGCAAGATGAAGCGGTGATGATGAGAAGAAAGCATAAGAAGAAGACATCTGCTAGTCATGTTGCTCGACAGGAAAACCTGGCACCTTGGCTTCCCTCTCAGGATTAAAGAAGTGTGCGTGGGTGCTCAGCCCATCTAGAAACACCGGCCAACAGTGCTGTCCTCAGTTCAATACCTGGCTTTGGGCTCCCTGAGCAATGGGCTCATGGCACACGCGCCTCATCCTTAGCAGGGCAGGCACCTCCTGCCACAGAAGCGGCCACCCAGGCCAGAGATGCCAAAGCCTCCAGAGGAGATGGGCACTCCCTCCTCACTCAGGATGCTGCCAACAGCAGCAGAGGTGCTGGAGCCCACAGCGGTGTTCTGGGGGAAGGAGCTGAGGATGGGTCCGGGCAGGGTCACCACCACAGGAGAAGGCTGGATCACAACACGGGAGTCCTGGCCCTGGCTCACACTGACCTCGTTGCTGCTGCTGGCCAGTGGGGTCGAGCCAAAGGAACGGCTGGCCAGAGAGCTCAGACCATAGGAAGGGCACTGACTGTAGCAGGACATGGCTGAGGGATGGAGGTCGACCTGGAGAGAGAACAAGCAAAACGTAAGCAACATGAACAGCAGCCTGGAGGCCTGCTCCCCAACAGAAGAGGCCCAGGCTGGGATCAGGGACAGGCAGTGTGGAGACAGAGACAGGCTGGGCAGTCCAGGCCCACAAGAGACCCAGCAGAGACAGCCTATTCTCTTCTTCTACTTTCCTAACTCTGGCGTGCAGAACAGAGATGGTTAGAGCACCACCAAAGTGGAAGGCTCAATGCTGAGTTTTCAAGGAGATATCAACTCAGTGGAGGAGGGAATAACAAGAGGATAGGCAGAGTAAAAGGAGGACAAGAACTCTGCAGCTCACCTTGTTCACTAAGGTAGAGAAGGCAAGAGAAGTGGATGAAGGAGCCTGGTGCCCCATGGTCTTTTATACTGGCTTAATGTGCCCCAGGCACAGAGCATGCTTTGGACACATCTGTTTACAAACAGCTCATCTTTCATGCAAAATACTGACCATTACAGAAATCGATGTATTTATTCCTACTAATGCTACCAATTTGATTCCCATTTCTTGTCACACCTGTTCAATCATTCACATTCCTCTCAAGTGACTGCACTGCAGCCCAAAATATTTCCAGATAAATGGGCACGTTGGCACAAACAGATGATACAGCCAGTGACAATGATTTTCTCATCACTCCAGGGGATGTCAGCCTGTGGCTCGGGGGCAATGATTTAACATGATCTCAATGACTGGGGCTCTTCTTCTCCTAACCTTGAAGCACCAGGCTGATCTTGAGTGTCTCAAGGCCAGCATCATCACTCTATCACTACGCTTACTCACACTCTGTTAAAAATCACCTTTCCAGTCAGGGCACTTCTGCCCTTGGATTTTAGAATCTCTCTCAAATTAATTCTTGCCCTTGGCAGGAATGGGCATGCCTCTTCTTTGGCAATGCTACTCCTCGCCTTCAGAGCACCCCAATTAAATATCACAGTATCAAGAATAGGGAATGTAGACTATTGCCCTCCAATGTCACCTTGCTCAAGACCTCTCATAAAATAGATGGAATCTCAGTGACAATGGCACACGTAGGCAAATGATACATGTCCCTCCACCTGTCCACGTCTTTGTTCAAGAGCCCTTTGAGTGCTCACAAAGACAGATGGAAGAGGAATAGCACCAGATGTTCCCCTGTTACTATTGGAGGCAGGATGTGTGTGATGGGAGAAATCAGGGGCTGTGGAGGAAGACAGCGTGGGAAGGAGGACTAAGCAAATGTGTTAGCATACCACTCCTCAGCCTCCTCAGCTGAGGCATCTGTGGAAGGAGCAAATGAAACCTGGGTTTGGTCCTCCACAACCACAACCAGTTCAGCAGCTGATTGAGAATGTTGGAGGCGTCCTGTTATGCACATCCAGACTCACTTCCCTTCAGAACACAATGATGTGACTCTAAGGACTCCACTAGGCATCATACTCTGTCCACTCCTGCACTCTGAAGTGTTTTCAGCCAATAACACAAATGTTGTCTGTGTCTTAAGATGTGAGGAGATAAGCTCTACGATTCTATCTTTTGCTCTGAGACATTATAATCCACACCATCAAGATGAATGTGTAGAATCAAATCAAAGTATGGCTCAGAAGTCAACAGTGTTGGCCTCACTTTGACTTCTTTGGGACTCTACACTTCGAGGATTACGAAGATGAGCTTGGAGGAGGGATGTGCAGAGGAATCCTCTTTGATCCGTTATATCCAGTCAGAGATTTACATCTTTGTGAACTGGCTTCACAAAAATACATTCTGACAATTAAAATGTTGACTCCATCAGCTGAAAGACACTCTGAAAACCTTACTTCCTCGTATATCCAAATCTGCAAGAGTACCTGGGCACTCTTGGCATATCCTGCAAAACTAAATACCCATTCACCACTCCTGTTCCCCTGCAGCATTCTGTGACTTGAGGATAACATAATATTCTTTGTTTAAAGGAGATTCAATTGGGACCAGAAGTACTCCCTCTTCTCCTACCGAAAGCATCACATCGACCCCTATCCTAGTTATCAGTCATCCCAACATGGAAGGAACACAAGGAGACTGAGATTACAATGCAGTGTAACATTTATTGAGTTTTAAGATAGAAATAAAGCAATTCATGATGGAAAGGATCAGGTACTGGCTGCTACGATGGCAGCTGGTCCACAAACACCTATTCACCAGAATGGGATGCATGTGTTCCTCCCTCACATGGAGAGAGGGAGAAGAAGCAGGGTCATCTGCAGTTGCTACAGGAAAAACCCAAGGTATCGGACAGCAGGGTCAATAATGACTCCTGACGGTGAGAATAAATTGAGACAAGAAGCAATCTGCTGACAGGAAAAGCTGGCACCCTGGCTTCCCTCTCAGGCTTGCAGGAGCATGCATGGGTGCTCAGCCCATCTAGAATCACCAGCCAGCAGTGCTGTCCTCAGTTCAATGCCTGGCTTTGGGCTCCCTGAGCAATGGGCTCATGGCACATGCACCTCATCCTTAGCAGGGCAGGCACCTCCTGCCAGAGAACCGGCTGCCCAGGCCAGAGATGCCAAAGCCTCCAGAGGAGATGGGCACTCCCTCCTCACTCAGGATGCTGCCAACAGCAGCAGAGGTGCTGGAGCCCACAGCGGTGTTCTGGGGGAAGGAGCTGAGGATGGGTCCGGGCAGGGTCACCACCACAGGAGAGGGCTGGATCACAACACGGGAGTCCTGGCACTGGCGCACACAGGGCTCGTTGCAGCTGTTGGCCAGCGGGGTCGGGCCACAGGGACGGCACAGATCGTAGCAGGACATGGCTGAGGGATGGAGGTCGACCTAGATATAGAGCAGGCAAAACACAGAGAGCATTAGCAACAGCCTGGAGGCATTCTCACCTTTAGTTTGAAAGCATGGGCAGGCAGTGCAGTGACAGAGAGTGGGCTTAAAGTCCAGGCCCGGAAAACCTTTAGCAGAGGATTCATGCCCAAAGCTTCCCCCACCTCTCCCCACACTGGCAAGCAGATCAGAGCTCATGGGAGCACAACTATGCAGCAAAGGCTCACACCAAAGTTTTCAAGGAGGAATCAACCGAATGGAGGCCAGAATAGCAAGAGGAAAAGCAGAGAAAGAAGTCAGAATGAGGGGAACATCGCTGCAGCTCACCTTGTTCACCAAGGAAGAGAAGGCAAGAGAAGTGGACGAGGGAGCCTGGTGCTGGATGGTCTTTTATACTTGTCAGTACTGCCCCAGGCCGCGAGGAACTATTTGGGCTTGTAACGTGTTTACCAACAAGATTATATTTTATGCTAAGCTTCCCAATTATGTAAATAGTTTGGTTGTTTGTTTTCCCTGCAATGCTTCCTTAATATTTCCATTTTCATTACATTCCCAATCCCTCATGCAGCTTCCTTTGGAAGTACGATATTGTAGGCCAGTATTTCCATTGGTAATTATACCAAAATCAGGCAGTCATTTTACAAGTCAGAATATTGCCATGATTTCAGGTGACATCAGCATTTTGCCCTTCTGAGGTATGCTTTTATGCTTTGTTGTTATGAAAGTGCTTGTTTTGTTTACTTTTTTTTTTTTTCATTATAAACACATGATTAAAGAGCAGAGCTTCTTTATCCAAGGACTCACCAAACCTATTGCTCTCAGTGCCTCCAAGGACTTTTAAGCTTTCTTAGGCATCATTTTTACAGCACTGTCAGGTGTTCCAAACTCTCTGTGTGATATGTCACTGCACTCTGTCAAACTAGCCTTTCTGCTTTGCCTTTTCACCTCCTTCAACATTGCCTGGTGATCCCCAGTCAGCAGACAATGCATAAGTCAGGAAAAAAATGATGTTGCTCTTCCGAAGTCAGTATTAGCTAGATTCTGCTGCTACCTTACAGAAAAGAAACCTTAACAGGAACATTCTGTTTCTTAAAAACTCCTCCTTCTTCATTCCCTATTTCCTCATGCCTGTTTTGCCCCTACATCTTAACGCACAAACAAACACACAGTAATATTTCCAGGATGTACACACACCCTCCCAGAAACAAATGAGGTCTGGAAGTGCCACCAAGAGCAGCTGAGACAGCAGCAGATATCAGGGCCACCACGGAGACATGTGCCTAAGGAGGATATCA
Organism: Callipepla californica brunnescens; assembly: GCA_023055505.1. Classification (NCBI taxonomy): domain Eukaryota; kingdom Metazoa; phylum Chordata; class Aves; order Galliformes; family Odontophoridae; genus Callipepla; species Callipepla californica. The sequence continues at coordinate 262,433 of JALIRH010000132.1, read as the reverse complement.
AGCCCTATGAAGTGTTCACTTGAGATGGCACATACCCAGAGGGAGTGACTGCCCAGTGTACGATACCCGACATCCACCCCTCGGGCCCTGGCCAAGCCTTCATTCCACAGTGTGGACTAAATGCCCTACACAATTACAGTGGGACTCTTACCAGATACAGGCAACTCTCTAATCACAGAGGCAAACCAAATTTCTTATTCAGAAAGATGAAAGGAGCTTCTAGGACGACAGGATGTGTTCATTTAAGCAAATCTCCATTCAGAATAAGTCCTTAGTGTGACTCCAAAATAGCATCTCTGCATGTCGAAGAAGGATTTTCTTTATAGCTTAAGAAATTCTAGTCATCCTCAAACTTTATGGAACCTCAGTATCCTATCCATGTTATTTTCATTAAAAAACCCTCAACAAGCAAAACACTGCATTAAAAAAGTACTTTTCTACCATCTCTCCATACTCCCCAACTCAGATCCACATGCTGAGGGTATACACAAGGCCACAAACATCATACAGCACCCTGAATTCTCAGACTGCATGCTAAGGGTGCTGTCTTCTATTCCTGGGTGTATATTTTAACACGATTTGTATTCAGTAAAAGGCACAGATTGCCTTAAAAGCACAAAGCAAAGTGGATTTTTACTGAGTCTACCAAGCAGAGACACATGGGCCTTTTGGGTGGTTGTTGACTGTAAGTTAGAATAGTAGCCATCAAACATGGGCACCTGGCATAGAAATATACTTTTGTCAAAAGGTTACAGCACAAGAGCAGACTCTCACTGTACTTGAAACAGGACTCAGAGCCAGGGGAAAAGGATAGCCCATGGAGTAATAGAGAAGAGGAGGAGGTTTTGAGAACAGAACTGAACATAGGAGCTAAACTCTGCTATCAGAAAGATGCCCTGGATGCCAACTTATCTCTCTGACTCATTTTGGACTGTCTGTACTTTGAGGGTTTATCAGGTGCTCATTGGAGGGATGGGAAGAGAAATATGTTTAGAGTGGTAACACAGCATCAGAGCATCAACCAGGGTACTAGCCTCAAAACCATACAATCCAGCAACGTAAATGTTTGCATCAGCAGCTGGAAGACAAAATTGAAGCCTTGTTTGTTCTTTAAATGTAAATTTGAAGGAGCATATGGAAACACTTGGTGGACCTTGACACTAATACACATTACTTTGGCTCTCAAACCATTCACAATGTCATCTCTAACATCCATCTCCAATACTCAAGGCAGGAACGAGGTCCAATTAGGACAATAACCACTGACAATTTCAACAGGAGGGCATTAAATTGCCCCCCACACAGCTTGAGTGAATATCCCAACAGGAAAGAAACAAGAGGAGACTGAGATAACAATGCAGCATAACATTTATTGAGTCTGAAGGTAGAAAATAAAGCAATGCATGGTGTAAGGGATTTGGTCCAGCTTTCTACTAAAGCAGCTGGTACTCAGACATCCCTTCACCACAGTGGGATGTACATATTCCTCCCTCACATGGTGAGAGGGAGAAAAAGCAAGACCATCTCAGCTTGCTTCAGGATGAACCCATTGTACAGAACAGCAGGAGATAAAACGGACTCATGATGATGAAAAGAAAGTAAAAAAGAAAATGACATCTGAGGGCCACGTTTCCAGACAACACAGGCTTTGCAGGAGGGCATGAGGGTGCACAGCCCATCTGGAAACACCGGCCAGCAGCTCCGTTCACAGTCCGGTGCATGGCTTCAGGCTTCCTGGGCAATGGGCTCATGGGACATCCATCTCATCCTTAGTAGGGCAGGCACCTCCTGCCAGAGAAGCGGCCACCCAGGCCAGAGAAGCCAAACCCTCCAGAGGAGATGGGCACTCCCTCCTCACTCAGGATGCTGCCAACAGCTGCAGAGGTGCTGGAGCCCACAGCGGTGTTCTGGGGGAAGGAGCTGAGGATGGGTCCTGGCAGGGTCACCACCACAGGAGATGGTTCAATCACAACACGGGAGTCCTGGCACTGGCGCACACAGGGCTCGTTGCAGCTGTTGGCCAGCGGGGTTGGGCCACAGGGACGGCACAGATCGTAGCAGGACATGGCTGAGGGATGGAGGTTGACCTGGAGAGAGAACAAGCAAAACACAAACAGCATGAGCAGCAGCCTGGAGGTCTGCTCACCAAGGGAGGAGGTACAGGATGGGGAGCAGGGACAGAGCAGGCACAGAGAGAAGCTTGGCAGTCCAGATCTTCAAGAGCCCCAGCAGAGACAGCCCAAAGCCTTTCCCCTCTCCCCCCACACTGGCAAGCAGAACAGAACTGGTGGGTGTACCACCAAGGAGGAAGGCTCACACCAAGGGCATTCACTGGAGGCCAGGAGAGCAAGAGGAGAAGCAGAGAAAGAAGAGTAAGGAGAAGGCCACTGCAGCTCACCTTGTTCACCAAGGAAGAGAAGGCAAGAGAAGTGGATGAGGGAGCCTGGTGCTGGACCAGCTTTTATACTGATCTGGACCGCCCCGGGCCTAGAGCTACCATTACTGTGAGATACCCAAGCTCATTGAGTATGCAAAACTTGGGAATTAAGTAAATAGGGACACTGATTTTTCTTCCCTGCAATTCTCCCTTTTCATTTAACTTTTCATGACATACGCATTTTGCCACAGCAGTTCCTTTCAAGTGACAGGATTAGAGACCAAAATTTTTCCATTGGAAATGATACATCAGCACTAGCAAATGATGCATCCAGCAGTGTGCAGTATCCAACTACAGCATTTGATGCCAACCTCGCACCCTCAGGGGCCTTGCTTTGAAGATTTAAAAGATGCATGCCTCATGTTGCCTTCCAATGCTAAAATACAAGTCTTCAAAACATTTTCCTATGACAGAAGTAGATGCCACCATTGCTTTATATGTCACCTAACTCTGCCAAATTTAACTGTGAGTTCCCAGTCAGGTTGGATATATCCTGCTGTGTTTTAGACTGTCCTCAATTTAACTTCAGGAGAAATTCACATGTTCTTTGACTTTCTCTCCTTTACCTGTGCAGCTTCCTGCAGCCCCCAACTGACTGCAGATGGCTGTTTGAGGGGAGACCATTCTTAACACACCGCCAAAGGTCACTGTTGTGGACTCAGGACTGTTCCTTCTTTCTCTTCGAGGCTTTCAACAACTTCTGCTTTGAAACTACATGCTAATTCAACAGCCATCACTAAAAAAGCTTGGAAACTCCAGCTTCCCACAGGATGCCTAAAATCACCACCAGCAGCAGTTGACCAAGAACATCAGCAAGATGCCCGTGGATGCAAGTAGATGTCAGGATCTCCACATGCATCTCATGACTCTCACACAATTTTCCATGTGGAAATCCCACAGCCATTGCACAGAACTGCTGTCTGTCCAAAGACCCTGGTGCCCTGCAGCACCCTGCTCCCCTGAGCACGTACTGCAGATGTTGCCTTCCCTCCCCTTTATGAGCTTTTCAGCACACTTTGCTCCAGCTCAAAGCAGCTCATGACTGTTGGCAAAGCATATATTTCCTGAGGGGCTTCCTACGCAGCCAGGCTCAGGGCTTTTACTCACACAAACTGCTGGTCATGGAAGACACAGCTTTCACTCACAGTGAAAAGGCTTCACAGGGCTTCCCACAGCATCTGGTACAGCAGGAGAGCTTCCCCTCACTGCTTCTAACAGGACTGGGGGGGGACAGACCAAAGCATCACTTGTGGAGGACAGGGTCACGTGGGAAGAACTACCTAGCTTATTTTCCCCTGCAGAAGCAACCATCACATGTGGTGGAGTGGGACACAATAATACAGGGCACTGCACACAGGGGCCAGGTTGCATCCCTCCCTAATTCCAGAGGTCTCACAGTTCGGGGCAGGAGAGCTGAAAGGTACAATAACTGCAACCACGATGATTTCTTTCTTCCTCATACATGCAAGGATCAGACACTGAATTCCTAAACACCTTCAACTCACAGCTGCAGCTCAGTGGTACTACAAACACAGGCAGTGACTGTGCAGCAGTCTCTCCATTGCTGGGGAATCAGAAAGTGGGAGCAGAACTGAACTTAACCCTCCAAGACATCACATTTCACCTTGGAGAACATTGCTGGGTTATCCAACCACGAAGAAACACAAACAGATTACAATGCAGAATAAGTTTTATTGAGTTTGAATATAGAAAAATAAAACAAAAAAACAGTGCACGGCAAAAGGGATCTTACACCCCTTCACCAAAATGAGATGCATATTTTTCTCTCTGATATGGTGAGAGAAAAAAGAAGCAGAGCCATCTCAACTTGCATCAGGATGAACCCATGGCACAGGACGGCAGGAGACAAGAAGGATGTGTGGTGATGATGAGAAGAAAGCAAGAGAAGACATCTGCTGGCCACGTTTCCAGACAGCTCAAGCTAGCACCCTGGCTTCCCACTGAGACTTGCAGGAGAGTGCGTGGGTGCTCAGCCCATCTGGAAACTCTGGCCAGCAGCTCCACTTTCAGTCCAGTGCATAGTGCTGGGCTTCCTGGGCAATGGGCTCACGGGACATCCATCTCATCCTTAGTAGGGCAGGCACCTCCTGCCAGAGAAGCGGCCACCCAGGCCAGAGAAGCCAAAGCCTCCAGAGATGGGCACACCCTCAGCACTCAGGATGCTGCCAACAGCAGCAGATGCTGAAGATCCCACAGCGGTGTTCTGGGGGAAGGAGCTGAGGATGGGTCCGGGCAGGGTCACCACCACAGGAGATGGTTCAATCACAACACGGGAGTCCTGGCACTGGCGCACACAGGGCTCGTTGCAGCTGTTGGCCAGCGGGGTTGGGCCACAGGGACGGCACAGATCGTAGCAGGACATGGCTGTAGGATGGAGGTGGACCTGGAGAGAAGACAAGCAAAACATAGGCAGCATGAGCTGCAGCCTGGAGGTCTGCTCACCACAGGAGGAGGCACAGGCTGGGCACAGAGACAGAGGGAGGCTTGGCAGTCCAGATCCTCAAGAGCCCAGCAGAGAGAGACCAAAGCGTTCTTCCCCCTCTCCCCCACATTGGCAAGCAGAACAGAACTAGTGGGAGCACCATCAAGGAGGAAGGCTCACACCAAGGGCACTCAGTGGAGGCCAGGAGAGCAAGAGGAGAAGCAGAGAAAGAAGAGTAAGGAGAAGGCCACTGCAGCTCACCTGGTTCACCAAGGAAGAGAAGGCAAGAGAAGTGGATGAGGGAGCCTGGTGCTGGACCAGCTTTTATACTGATCTGGACTGCCCCAGGCCTAGAGTACCTGTTTCTCTTGTAATTTCTGTACCAACAACGTGCTCACCGTGTATGCAAATCACACTCCACTAGAGACACAGTGCTAGGGATTGATCTTTGCAATGCTCCCCCTTCATTTCCTTGCTAAAGGCATACCCATTCCTCCTCTGATCCTTTCATTTTATCTACCCTAATATTGCAAATGAGATCTCAAGCAGAGCACTCTTTAGTCTCGTAATTTGTACATTAATGGTAAGCTACTTGCAAAGCAATACAGCTTTCCTTCTCTCTGTCATTTAATCATTGGCGTGTCTTTCATGGGGCCATTTAGAAATCAGAATGATTCCAGACTCATCCTAAGCTGGTACACGACCTGAAAAAATGCATTATTTACACAACAAATTTCCAAGTCTTTTTCTTTAGGAATTGATGCACGCATCACATATTTAAAATATATTTTACAGAGAAACTTTTGATTTTTGTTTCTTTAGTAAAAGTACAACCAGGTCACATCTCATTCCCATAGTGCAGACCCTTGGTTTGTGCCTCTTAAGAGATGCACATTTAGGAACTCAGCATAGCAAACGAGCTGCTTTTTAAAGCAATCCAAGATTATTCTACAAAGCATTTCTCTATTGAAATATACTTCTCAGTATCCAGTGCTGGATATTATTGGGTATGGACTACTGAACTAGTTGTTTCCCATGACTAATTAGAGGTGTACTATGCTAAGTTTTCATGTACAGGAATAACAATTTTGTACACAGAACCCCCACTTATGTTATTCAGACACCTCTCTCATAGGAAAGAAATTAAACCAATTTGCATCACATGAGAAAATGGCATCCATGTAATTGCTCAGACACGTATTTTGTTGATTTATTACCATACCAAAACATAGGAAAACAAATGCTTCATTGAGGTGGTGTACCAGACAATCACTTCTATTAGACTCAAATAATTAGAGTTGGTAAATCTGGCTTAAGCAAATGACGAAAAATGAAGAAAGTCTGAAACAATAAATTTTTTTCAATACCGTATGAAACATTTCTGAGAAGAGTTCCATTTTGGTTATGAAAATGGTGCCAAATTCATCACATCTGCAGCAAAACAAAAATTAAACTGACTGTGAAGGGATCCAAATTATTTACCTAGCAGTAGTACTACCAAATATCACATCCCATGATGTTATTTGATGTTCATTACTCTAAGAGTTCAGTAATCAAGCTCACTCTCATTCTGAACAGATTTTACAACTATAAAACAGGAAGAAATCCATGGGGAACCATGACTATCACAAAGGTAAAATAAGCTATCAGTTCTAGGAAATGTGTGTATATAATATTTCCTTCTGAAAGTGTATACTTAAAATAAAGTTTTCTACCTAGCAATATCACCACCTCAATCTTTCATTTACCCCCATTACACCTTTAGAAGCCACCGAGGTGTGTCTGCCTGCAGATCCCTGGGGCTGTACAACAAAACTGAAGCTTCTCCTTCAGCTTCTTTAAAGGACCAAGCTTCAAAGTTAGTCCCAAATATTCATTAATGGTTGAGACATAAAGTACACATACTATGTAAATATTCCTTATATGACAAAATTCAAACAGGTATGTCACTTGGATAATAACTTCACTTCAAATTTGGGAGTCATGGTTACTCCCCAGGCAGACAGTATTTAATAGCTTCAGAAACCAGGGTTATTAAATTTTTCATTAAAAAGTAGTTTTGCGTGTCATAATAGCAGCATTTATAAAACTTCTGGAGCAGATCCTCAGCCACTCTGAATTCTTCTATGTAACGCAGCAGCACCAGGCAGCAAAATAAAATTGAAATGTGCTTTTTTGGAGACCACCAACGCAAACCAGCCACTCTCCGAAGCATCAGCCTGCTGCTGTACCTGTTGCCACTTCAAAAATGCGTTTTATACAAATTCTGTCACTTATTGCTTCTCTCCCTTTGCATTTCACCAGCACGCCCGTCTCAGTGAAAAGTTATTTCCTCAGGTCTGCTAAGAGAGGACAAATTAAAGGTGTTTACCTGCAGAGTTGGAGCCGTACGTCTGCTCCAGCTTCACAGTTCACACCCAGTGATCCCACAGCAAGTGGGCTCCTCCTGGTCTTAGCAGGAAGGGTTGGAGACTTTTCCTTCCATTGAAGTCTGAAATAAAAGCAATTGCAACAAACTAATGTGCCGTCTAGACAAGCTGATTTATAAATATTATTAAAAAAAAAAAAGAGCCTTTCTAGCCTTCCTCACCCTTTCTGATGGGTAAAGTATCTTTCTTCAAGCTATGGTTGGCCCCTGGGATGCTCACTTGGGTGCTGACCCAGACCAAGGGGGTCTGCCAGCAAGAATCGGGGTAAAAAGCTGCAGCCAACACTTTTTTCCTTGCCCTGCCTAGCTCATCTTAGTGGCAGAAGCTGCAGACGACAGCCCACAGGAGGAGCTCATCAGGGAAAGTGCTCCACGTACCCTGAGATCTGCCCTCCAGATTTCCCATCCGGAGTTGTTTACCTTCTACTTTGCTTGCTTTTCTAATATAATACATATACTTTTTTTTTTTTTTTCCCTCTCTGCAAATCTCTTCTTAATTATAAGGTGTGTTGGAGGGATTCCCTGGGGCAACAACTCTTATCAGGAAGCTCTGTGGCCTCCTTAGATCAAATGTCACATCACAGGTATTCATTAATGATTTATATATGCAGAGTGCAGTGCTATTATACTTAAAATATGGTTCTGGCTTCAGACACCCATGAATTGAGCAACAGCATCCCTTCAAGATAAACAGATCACAGTCACGCATGTCATTCCAATGATCAGCTCTAAATCAGGTCAGGATTTCTTGCCACATAATGCAATTTTTTTCCCAATGCTGCATTCACACTAAAACCCATTCACACCTCAGATATTCTCAAGTGACTCCAAAAGACGTACTCCATACATATCTGTCATTACAATGATTTTTTACCACCAAGGGTAGAAGTCACTGTAATCACATTTTTCTCAAGATAAAAAGTCATATCCATGTCAGATTTTCTTCCCTTTCTTCTAAGTATATTTTGGTGACTAATTACTTCATGATTTAAATCTGGAGCCATTCAGATGTCTTGTTTTCCAGGCAAATGATTTCTAAAAATCAGTGTTGTTTAAAGCACTGTGACTTAATCAGGAGCAATTTGGGCAAGATTTCCAGTCTGTCTAGGATGTCACAGCTTTCACCTGACTCCCAAGAGACTTGTGGGGATCTCAGAGGAAAGATTACAGGGAATCACCAGGCCCTGCGTGAAGCAATACCAAAGATACAGCCATGAAATAAGGACAGTGCCCTCTGTCATTGGCCATGCCTAAGGACCCTACGTGCTTGGGGAGAGCGAGCACAAATGATGTGATAAATAGGGAAAAGGATTTTACATTTTCTCTGTTCCCTCATCCCAGGAGATCCACATCCTGCCCTCGAGACCAGTGGCATAATCTGGTAGCAGACAAACGTAGCAGTCAGCTGTTTGGACAAAGCTGATGAGCCAGGATGACTCCTTCTCTCTCATAATGCTGGGATTACATTTGTAGCTGGGTGTGAAAAACTCCTGCCAGGTTTGATGTACCAACTCCTGAACTATCCAAGCCAGACTCTTTGGACAAGGTGCTGAAGGTAAGGTGGCTGGGGCTCTCTCTCATGAGAGGTGGGGAGATTCTAGCATAAAAACTGTTTATGCTCCACCATCTTTCTCTAAAAGCTATTCTTCTTTTTTTTTTTTCTTTACTATAACTAATTCAGTCCCTTATTCTCATCTTCTGAATTATTCCTGCAAAGCAGATGACTTTGTAAAGATCCCAGAGCAACAACAGCTATTAGAAGCAGCCCACAGAAGTTTCAGATTAAAGGATTTCTGTGCACTTTGCAAGCCCTCATTAATGATTTATACATGCAAAGCACTTATTATCATATTTTAAGTATCCAGCACGATTGCAGCATTTTAAAGCAAAGTTACAAAGTCACCCTGAAACAGGAGTCAAGGTTATTAATATACATTCTCTAGCCGTGTGTTAAGGTGCTTGCATCACCTGCATTTTTGGTTGCTTCCTATGTGAGACGTAGCTTTGCACTGTTGGCAGCTGAAATCACTCTGCAGAGCAAACCCGGACCTTCTCATACCTGAAGTCACCAGGATGAACACCTGCTTGCTCGCTATCTGTGTACATTTGAACAGGGAAGAACGATCTGTAAGAATGCATGATCTGTGCATCTTTCATTCTGTTTATATTTTGGGAAGGGGACTCAGAAAGACCTGAAGCACTCACACGCTCACGTTGAAAAAGGAGCAACAAAAATGAACGTTCCTCAGTTCCAGGGGCTGTTTCCAAAGTCAGGAGGACCTCAAGCACAAAAACTTCATAAAACTTCCAGTTAGTTTAAAAGCATTTCCACAGCATAAGCCTCTCATTCCTCTGCTTATTCTTCCCTTTGTTTGCTTTGTTTCTCTCTAACTATTCTCTTCAGGAAAGCACACGAATCCATGATAAGACAGTTCTTCCTTTTTTAACCAACTACCATTGGTTTTCATTAAGGGGATTTCTTTTCATTAAAGATCATTATCCCAGAGACATCAACTCCCGGGCATTAGTAATTGCAGTTTTCTTAAATGACAGCTCAGGTTTCAATAAAAGGACAAAAAAAAAAAAAAAAAAAAACCAACATAAAAGCCACCATAGATTTTAACTAGAGATTGCATCCTGAATACTGTAGAGAGCTTTGAAAAGCTTCACACCTTGTTCTATGAAAAAAAAAAAAAAGAATTAATGTTCACTATTCAAGTAAAACAAAAAAAAAACAAAACCACAGACTAAGTCTCCAGCCTTATTGAAATGTTATGCTTTGGTCTGAACAAGTTTACCTTCACACAGGCAGCATTTATAAACCTCTTGGACACTTATTCCTTCAGATTCAATGTCAGAGCTCTTTTCTCTAGAAACAGGCATCTCAGAGAGAAGGATGCTCAGTTACACAAACCACTGAGTTAGTCACAGCCACACACGAAGCAAACACCTTTGAGACTGAGGGTTTTTTTTTGCACTAAATCCTCACTTTTATTGTGAAAACAGCACAATCCAATGCGATTCTGAGGAGCACTCTCGGGGCACCGTGATTTATTAAAACCTGGTCTGTGTTTACTTCCTGGCTGCCACGCAATTTCCTATGTTAAAACTGGGGAAGTCATTTCAGGACGTGTCAAAAAAGATTGCTAACTGTGCTCTTCTCTGCTGACAGCCCCTCCCTTAATCCCTGTGCATTAAAGTTGCATCCGTAAAAGAGATAATAATCCCTCCTCCTTTGTTTCTCAGGTCTAATCAGTTCCAGTGTTTGTTGTTCAGTGCAGGGACTTGTCCTTTGTTTGCCCAGTGCAATGCAGTCTCAGTTAAGACTTGAAACAGTTGCTGGAATTCCAATTATAAATATGATAAAAGCCGATGAGGAAAGCCTGTTTTACTCCAGGCTGTTCCATTCACTCACCAAGTGACCTCTAGTGATTCATTTAGCCTCTGTGCTTCTCTTTATTAAACCTAGATAATAGCTAGAATTAAAATTGGCTCAAGGCAATGAAAAACTGAGCTGCGAGGGAAGCACTGGGTACCTTTCAACACTGTGTCCCAAACTGCAAAGAAAGTAAAAGTCTCCAGGATTCCCACGATGTAAAGTGACACAAAGCACTGACCTACCCTGGGACAGTCCAGGAGAGAATGAGAAGACATTGAAGAGTGGTGGTGACATGAGGGATGAGCATAGTTGGCAGCTAAGGGTTTTGTGCCATTATCTCCCTATGCTGTTACTGAGGGCCATATCTATTTGCCTGTAGCAATGTCAGCAAAACCCAGTGGGGCACCATGCTGCTTCAGGCCATGTTCAGGGCCACACAATGCACTGGAAAAGGAACAGCCACTGTTCTCTGTGCTCCTCCACACCAACCCCATGGGCTCTCCCACTAGCAGGCTCCACACCTGAGCTGTCACCACAGGAATTCCTCTTCTTCACCAACAAAACTTGATGGTCACCTGCATTCATTAAGGGACCTTCAGCACACAATAACTCTCCCTGCTCTGAAGAGCACCATTTCTGTCTTACAGTTGGCTTAAAAAAAATAAAATGCCTTTTTACCACCAGTAAGTTTTTCCAGGTTTGGTTTATGAGCAGCACACCGTGTAAATTTTGCATTAGCACAACCAATCATTCTCCCTGTGGTCCAGCTGCAACAATCAGAAATTTAATAACCAGATCTTATATGAGTCTACTAAAATGCATATGGACCTCCACACGTGTGTGTGATTCCGTACCTACAGCACTTCAGATGAATTTCAGTGCACAGCTGTCATCTTATGTAGTCCCTCTTTGACAAAGCAGTGCTTAGGCAGATTAATTATACAGGTCAATTTTTAGCACATCCACAATTTCCTTCATCCCCCTCTTGCCCAGTGCGTTCAGAAATCCTACTTTAATTAGAAATCAACTTCCCCCCCCTCCATTTCTTACTAAGGTCCTAAAAAATATATTCTGGGTAGGAGATGATAAAAACAAAGTTGGGGGGAAAAAAAACAACAATATAGAACTAAGGATTAAACAGAAATCCACTTTTTACTCCAGACTTGCCACCTTCTGGCAGAAGAGAAGTGCCACTGCATTCATGACATTCCTCCACAGATGTCTATTTGCAGTCAACAGCAACACAAGAGTCAGTCAAGAAACAGAGCCCTTAATCTACACAATATTTGCCTTCTATGAATAGTAGCAATATCTCACCTCTGTTATGCAGGAGGAACAGGTAATTTTTCCCCCCCATAGCCTCAAGCAGACATTTGATTTTGAAATAAGTTAGACAAATGAGGGCAAACTCTCTAGTAACCTCGAGACCCTTCTGTCAACACTATCACTCCCCTTTGTATTCTGAGCAAAGACAAACCACCTTCTCTGACAGTGACATGCCTGACTTTCTACAAACTGGGAGAGAGGATTTCTTCTGCTTTTACTATTTCCTAAAGCTTTCTTCCACGTGAAGCTACAGGTAGCTTGGGATGGTGTTCAGGGGTCCCAAAGTCAAAACGTTTACAGGGACTCCTGACCAGAACAAAAGATTGACTGGTTCCCAGTCACTCATGCAGATAAATCATTGTGTGCATATGTTAATGCAACACACTGAGCCCTATTGTTCTGCTGAAGTGTGTTCCCCAGCATGCAAATGAACTATGCCCTCGCAATAAGATTTTAATTAAGAACGCCTTTTATGTAATTTTATTTGAGAAAACAAAACAAAACGCCAAACTGTTTCCGATTTATGAGTTGCTGTGTCAGGTGAATGACATCAAAAACACTCCCATCTACACTGACTTCTCCGAAAGTCATAGAAAGCAAACAAAGGCTGGATGGAAAGACCAGTTTCAGAGCACAGCGCAATCTCTTGCAATCTTCCTTTCCTATAGTACTGCCCTTTTCAACCCAGTCCAAAATCTATTAAAAAAAAAAAAAAAAAAAACACACCAACAAAACACACAGTCCCATGATTCTCCATGACTTCATTTTGAGTCAGTGACAAAAAATGTGGGTGACATCTGCCTGCCTTTAATTGCAACGTGGCCAAAGCCTGCAAAGAAGCCAAAGCCAATCTACGTACTCCACTTCGGTCCTATGCAACCTCTGTTTGTAAGGACTGAAGTTGATGTTAAATAAAATAAGTTTTTTTCCCCAGAAATCAATCTGAGATGGTCAGTCTCATGGGAATTTGGCAATGGATATTAGCTCTTCCCCTCAACCATGAATATTCACATAACAGCTTCAAGTCACACTGTAAAGCATTTCAGATGTAAACTCTTCTATAATGCACAGGAGTGCAAATTTAGTAAAAGAAAATAAAATACTGTTCCCTGACACCAAGCGCTACTGCTGATGCTCCTTTCAACTTCTTTCAGATTGAGGTACATAAATGAACACTTGATCAAGTCATAATATAACTGAAATGTGGTTAATGGAGTCTATCTAGTTCTTTTTGACCCATGAGATGTTGAAGTGAATCCTGCCTGCAGGGTGTAGCAGCACGTTAGCACACTGCGTGAAGATCCAATAGCCAGCAAACAAACAGCAAGCAAAACAGTTTCATTACTTGCAGAAGTTATGCATGCAGCAAACTTTGTTTTGCAACTAATTAAGACTTCATGCAAAAAGGGTGTCACATCCTCCAGGCAATTTGACTAAGTGTATAAAAGCATTTGCTACGTAGAACTCTCCTAATCACTTTTCTTAAACCCTTCTCCTTGGTGATCCGGGTAAGTCAATTTCAAATCAATTACTTATTGCTATCTAAATATTAATCAAAGGATAGATTAAACTTAGGAAGTGGTAAGGGGAATGTTCTTCCAGAAATATACTTTCTGTTGTTTGAGTCAACTGAAGTTTTATACTTCAGAGGTGAACGCTGGCATTTGCAAACGATGTTAGCATTCAGGCCAACAGTTCATTTAGACTGGGAATACAGGATTCCCTCAAAACTCCAGGAAGTCTCAATTTCATACTGAGAAGCTTTTTTTTCTTTAATACTATAAGAGCTGACACATTAAACAATTAATCTTACATTATTTGTGTGATGCTCTCACTTTCAGCTGTTTTCAAAGACAGTAATGTCTTTTGTCTTTTAACAGTCGAAGAAAAAGCCTATGGAGGCTGGAGCTCAGATTTTCCTATTAAAAAGACACTTTACTACTATTTTTTAAGATATCTTTTAAACAGTGTGAACTACAAATCTAGAAGGAACATACGAATGTTCCCTCTTCCCCCTGCCCAAGGGGGACCAAACAACTTAAATCCAGCTCCTCAGCTGCTGAAACCTTCTGTCATTGCCTTTTCCTTACCTTTAAGTCAGGCACTGGGGCAATTGGCAGAAGCTGAGGATGCAGCCCTGAGGATGGGAGAAGACAACAAAGAGCTAAAACAAGACATTTAGATGAAGAAAATTCAGGGGAGATTTCTTGTCTTTCTCCTGCAGAGTCACAGTGTAAATGTTGGGATTGATGTGGAACTGGTTAATCCCTTCCACATCAGTTTCATGCTGATAAAGTGAAGAAAATTATCACTTCTCCCTCACTTTGTTTGCATCGCCTAATTAGTGTGGGCACGATTCAGGGCAAGGACTGCTTGTCAATCTATAATTAAACAATGCCCAAGAAAATCTGCCCTCGATATCAGGTATGGTTTTAAAGAGCTGTGTGGTTCCAAATATAAGATACTGTAATCTGAATGATAAACAATGGGACTAATAAAAGATGGGTGGATCTCCATCCCAGTTCTGACTGTTCCACTTCTAACCACGTGAGATGAGGTAACTCACTTCATCCCATGCTTTGGTTTTGCCAGTGCTGAGGATTAAAATTGGAGTTCTAACATAGAGTTGAGTTTGGGTTACAGCTTTCAACAAGGTTGAACAGGCAGTAGGAGAGAAACAGCAGCACAAGTTAAAAATCCTGATAAGTAATAAACATTTTAGGCTGAGAACAACCACCATCTAGAAAGTATCAACAGATACTGAAACAATGAAGTTAAAAATGGCTGTTTATGGAGAAGACAGAAACCAACACCCATCAGTTACCTAAACCACCCATGCCTCAATTCTCCCTTTTATCAGCATTCACAGTGTCTAATCCACAACTCATTCTTCCTAAAATCCTGGCATCCAATAGATCAGCTTCCCACTGGACTGACAACCACCTTTTTCCCCCCCTCTCTTCTCCTGTGTTTTAGGTCTGGATCCATCCCATGTCTCCCTTCGATGAGTGCTGCCTGCCACCAGGGGTGGTATGCCCCGAGCCCTTCGCCATCACCTCCAACGAAACCTGTGTCATAAAGTACCCCGACATGATAGTGGACATAGTGGAGCCCGACTTGCCACCATATTCTGTGATCTATCCAGGCCCAACACTCACCAGTTTCCCTCAGCGGACCATAGTGGGAACTACTGCGCTCTTTGATATCAGGAACTTGCTTGGTTCCAGGGGATCTCTTGGGTTCAGGGGCGTGTGTGGTTCTGGGACAGCATGTAATTCAGGATTATCATTTTTTGATTCAGGAAGCGGTAATGCTTTGTCTCCTCACTTCTCCAAACCATTTTGTTTTAGAACTTGTAGGCCAGCCTAAATCCAGCACGGATATCCATGGATTAAGTAAAAAACCAGAACTGAAAAGACAGATCACGACTAAGTTTATGGATGATGGATTGTAGAAGTGCTGAGCTCCCACAGCTCCCAGTGGAGTCAGGGAATGGCTTCCTGGCACTAAACCTGCATGAGGATTAGCATTTACAAACCACGAGAAATTGACAATTTGTTACTGATCTTATTCAAAATTCGGATGAAAAAGAGTTCTCCAAAACACAAGATTTTCAAAAATAAATTTCTGATTTGATAAGCCTGTATTTCTGAATAAATTCATGCTTTCGTGACAACGTTGATGTTTATGATCAATTCCTCTTGGGAAAAAAAAAAAAGTAAAATAGCTTCCTAAAATTATACAACTGAAAATCTTGGGATCCAAAATTGAATTTTTAATCAAAATTGATATTCACTTGTATACTCCGCTGAACCAGGATTTATCAACAATAATAATAATAATCAGCTCTTGCCATTTGTGAGTTTTCCTTATGCTTTACTTCTGCTTAGAACCATAGTGCATAATGTAACGGTTTAACAGCTTATTTCTCTACTTAGATGAGCTTATATCTCATTTGATGCAAACCAGGGCAAAGCAAAACAAAACCCAACAGCTTCAAGTATCTGTAATAGCAGAATTCGTTGTAAAATATTCGTGATTAAAAAATAACAACAACCCATGCAGCGCCTTGTAACTGGAGATTCGTTGTAGACCCTCATGAAGTCCTGGAACTCTTCTGCTTATACCCTATCCATCTCATTTTGCACATGTATACTCAGCTTCTCGTTTGCATTAAACATTATCATGCAGCATGCACTTTTTGGTTTTCCTTTCCCTCCCTTCCTACATTCTATTACTGAGTACTCCTGAGTGCCATCACTGACAACTCCCACGCCAGCGTCAACTTGATCACCACCCAGTACTTATCAACCTTTGCATTTTTTAAAGCATCCATCCCAAATGCACTGTTGGATGGAAGAACAACGCTGCCGTCTCCAGAAGGTGCTGTGCACTGAGCAGCACCAAAGCAGACTGCAGTAACCCTAACAGCCCTGCTACATCCTCTGCACTCCCTACCAGGCTGCCAGGAGCACAGACACACACACACAACAGATGCACGTCATCCAGTTCTTAACTGGAGCACTACAACGAGTTCCCCAGGCAGCTGTCAAGTCTATTCCCTAAAAAAAATAAGATCCTCAGTCCTCAGCTGAGCACTTGGAGGTGGCAGCAGCACTGTGACACTCTCTCCAGGTCACTCTGTTGGGACAGCTTGCGCAAAAGGAGCCTGCAACCCCGGATACGTGCAACCTAATGGTGCAAAACAAACAACAGTTGGCCAACACTCAATAACAGCTAGAACTAATGAGCTAATAGACTAAGCATTAGGGAGCTGAAGAGGCTGGGCAGGGGAGTGATTCTGCTTTTAATTGGCTACGCTCCGTGAGTTGAAAGGATTAACACCTTCTTCCTACCCTGTTTCCAAAAAATTAAAGAAACAGAACAGATATAGGGGATGACTTGAGGCTAGGCCTGTGGGCATAAACCCATGAAAAACGACATCAAAATGCACACCCTGAAGTCAGAGAGACAAATGCTGCTGCCTCACAAGATTTTAAAGTGGACACCTCTTCCCCCAGTGTAATTTCCAACAGCCTTCCCCATACTAATCTACTCAAGTTGTTGGAGTCTGCTAATTAAACCTGCAGCTTTAACTTCCATCAATTAGAGCAACTGCTGATGGATCCTTTCAGTAATAGCACATATCCCTGAAGTTTCCAGTATTTCACAAACATTAATTATGTTTGTACACAAGCAGCATTGTGAAACTCAGCGTGTGCCTTCACATTTTGACATCCAGATGTTGAGTAACATCCACACTTTAGAAACAAACGCAAGGACTGCAAGCAGCATTCTGCAGGCGAAAAAATGGAAAATAATTATTCCATATTTCATTTTAACCAGCTCTATTCTCACATACTACCTGCAGCTTTTTCAAGAGCATGGGACAAATCCCAAGACAGTGGCATCCAGATATCTCCCTTACTCTCTCCCCCCCCTTCAGCAGCCCAAAATGCATCATGTTCAGTTTAAATTGAGCATGAAAAGAACATTTTCATGTGTTTGGAATATCACTGCCCTGTAGCAGTCCAACAAACCCATCTCCTCTCAAAGGGTCCCAGAGGCAAAACCATTCTCTGGTAAACCACCAAATGCCCTCAGGGAAAGAGTTTCAAAATACTTCCTCAGTTCTTTTGTGTTGATTTACATAGGCAAAGCACCTACTATAAAAATCAATCATTTAACTCAACTTAGATGACCCAGAACCAGATCTTTACTACTGTCTTTATCTGGATCAGACAAATCCAATATTAAACCTTGAACCTTGCAAAATGATTTTATTCATTATATCAAGCCTTCCCATGTGGCAGACTCCTCATCCCTGATTCTCTCCAACTTCTTCTTCTGCCTCTGTCCCATCTACTA
Organism: Callipepla californica brunnescens; assembly: GCA_023055505.1. Taxonomy (NCBI): domain Eukaryota; kingdom Metazoa; phylum Chordata; class Aves; order Galliformes; family Odontophoridae; genus Callipepla; species Callipepla californica. The sequence goes on along the minus strand of JALIRH010000132.1, from coordinate 244,552 downwards.
TGCACAAGAGGAGAATAGCTTGCTCTATTCGCTTTGCATTCTACTTTTCCTCTATTTATCAACTTATCCGTTTCTCATCCCTAGTTTCTGGGCTGCCCTCTAAAGGAACCTTTAAGCAATAACACCTTTCTACATCTATTTTAGAAGACAAAGCTTCAAAATCTCAAACACATTTTAGGGATTTTTTTTTTCCCATGAAACATAGCAACAAAGCAGACTGAGCCACGTCTCATTAGACGACACTCAAATATCAACACTAACATCACATTAAAACACACACAAAAACTTCATTTATGACACTGCTAATGCAGTCCAACCCCAGAGCTCTGAGTACTTTGACTTCCATTAGCAGACAAGTCCCCTCTTCCCTCTCTGACAAGTATGGGGCACACTGGGACCACTGGGTCCACGTGCTGGGCAGCATTTCTTACCCTGTAACCATCTCTACTCTGAGATCTGCCAGGGAGGACATCAGATGACTTGCATTGGATTAAGCTGCTACGCCCACAGATTGCTCAAAGTACCTTCTCCATTCTCCTGTATAATTTGTTTACATTCCTGTGGTTTGATCCCGATTAAATGACTTCAGGTTTCCATGCCATAAACTGTTCTCAAATTCTGAGGTGAATGTGTGGGATCCCCCTGGGGGAAACATTCACTTGTTAAATATATCCTGTTGAATGCTGAGAGCAAATACTTTCAAAGAACTTCGGGAAGTCTCTACAATATCTTCTGAAAGTACCACAAATAATCAGCATTTCAGTGGGCTGTGATACAATAGGACTAAAAAAAAAATCCATTCTTTTTATATGCCAAAATCAATTCCCTATGATCTCTGTTCATTTCCCTTTCACTGAGAAATAACTGCTTTAAATAAATATTTCAGACCTGCTCAATGTATTTGGGATAACACGACTCAAAATGGCAGAGGGATGTTGGAGCCAAGGATCTAATCTAATCCTCAACTGATTGAGGATTCCTTCACAGGAAAAAAATTTCATTTTTCCTCTCCTATGTCATCATGAACATCTTCCATTTCAATTTATTGCTCTTTATTCTCCTTTAACGCACCTCCATAAGGGCCTGACTCCAGTTTCTCCCAAACTTGCACTCATCAAGAAGGAGGGTTCAACCTCCTACATTATGCTCCTGCTCATCTGCAGTGACAAATAAGCAGTGAGTAGCTCCTTCCACACTTTTTGGCAAGCCAGACTGATGATCTCAGACATGGCCCCATCCAGGGACTGTCCCTGACATTGCTATTTCATAGTCAATGCAATGCAAGCTTCACCTTCGCTCTAGCATTACAGGTAATAAATATCAGATGTACATGACTAAAATTTAACCTGACCTGCTCCTCATCCAACTCTAGGAAACCAACCAGCAGCTTCAGCACCCGTATTTATATTTGTGCACATGACGTGTGGCAGAAGAAAAGCAGCTTGCTCCTCACATGCTGGATAGCATCTGTGCTGTTGCTTAGGTGTGAAAGCTAAAGGGAAACTCAAGGCAAAGGGAAACTGAGGCAGGTTGTGAAATGTCACATCGGGCAACTAGAGGGAGCTGTGGAGGTGGAGTACTCCAGGCTTTACTCTAGATTTTAAACTTGGCTGTGTGGTTCTGGTTTACATCTACACAAAGAACAAACACACAGCAGGAAAAAAAACAACATAAAACCCCACAGTAAGCCCAAGGACAACATACAGCCTTAGGTACACTCCAAACACATTTTACATCATTTAAATGACTTTTTTCTGCTTTCTTACACCTAACAAACCACCACTTAGACTTCCTGGTGTTACAACACATTCCAGTACTGCTCTGATCATCACACAGTGAGGTGGTTGCCACTCATCTCTCCTGCTCCCTTTATTCTCTTTCCTCCCATGCTCCTTCAGCACTTTCTTCCCCTAAATTTCTCATGCAAACTTTCAGTGAAGAGAAGCCAGTGCTTCTCCTACTGTTTGCTTAACATCCCATTAAACCCTAGAAAAAGATGTGGAACAGCCAGGGAGCCCCAGCCCCACAACATTGGTCCTGACAAGCCTGGAAAGAACCAGCAAGTGTATGTACTGTGAGGTCATCATGCAACCCAACATTCCCCTTTTTGATCCACTAATGTTATTGTAAGACCTTCAGTAAAAGATCTACTCTGTTGAACTGGAATATGTGCTTCAAGAAAACCTTCCATAACCCTGACTGACACCCTGCTTGATGGTTTTATTTTATTTTTTTCCAGTAGCTGTGCTGCTTTGTTCAATTGTACGCCTTCTTGCCATACATTAGAATTTATGAGGTGTTTCTGGAAACACCCTGTGTAATTAAACGCCATGGGAATGCTGAGGACTGCAAATGTTTCACAAACATTAATATGTGGCCTATGTAAATTGCTGTATAATGACAATGGCTGTAGGTGACGCCTAGCGTTGGGCAAGAGTATCATCTTAAAGGAGATGATCAAGGTCACTTCTGGCATTGTCCTAATTAGACTGCAATGTGCTACCTCAGATTCTGAATTAGTTAACTTTCACTTGCAGTTTGTGTAAAAACAGAAAGCCAGAGTTTCTGCTAGTGTAAGAAATTGTGAACCTACACATTAAATGCATAGCTGATTAACTTTTCTTCACAATCTGGACTTAAATTTCAATCCATAACTGCCTAATGGGCAGAATTTGTGCTGATATAATATATTTGCAGATGAGGTAAGCACATAGAGGTTCTTTGAAGTCCAGAGAGTGAACGCTGCAGATCTACATCAGCAGAGCATTCATTCCTAAGTATTTTCCTTTGATTATTCCTTAATTAGCAAGAATTCCTGACTCAGCTTTACAAACAAGAATTCTGCGCTAGGAAGTTGAACAGAACTGGTTTGACCATACAGATCATATTTTAGCTAGGCAAGAGCCATTATTAATGCTGCCCCTGCCTTGCACAAGGGTATAATTTTCTAAAATGATTTAAAGTTAATAGGTACTCAAAATATTAACACTGTATATTGTGGTATATGCAGTCTGCCTTGCTCTTTGTTCTCTGTTGCCTTTATTAGTCACTCTGGAGTACAATATAGAAACCAGAGTGAGGGAAAAGAAAGAAATCTATACAGCATTGCTAAATTAAGAGGGAATTCTGAAGAGTTCATTCTCTCATAGCTAAGGAACTGCATCTTAACATGACAGCCAGGGTTCAGTTCCTATCTAAGTCAGGTATTTCCTAAGTGCTGTGGAGATGAAACAAGAATCCACTGTCCTAAGCTAGAATCCTTTCACAGGTGTGAATTTCGCCCTCTCTGCGTGTGCTCTAAAGGCCATGCTTTGAAATGGCAATTCCTGCAGGCAGCAGCCTTCTAGATAGAAAATACGTTAAAGTTAGAACCACTAGACCTTGAGGGGAAAAAAAAAAAAATAGACAACAACAAGATTATATTCGCAGCTGAATTACGAGTTCCATCAATGCTTACAACATTCGTGCCACTTCACTAGGAGTGAAGCATAAAAACCTGAGCTCACCTCTGGCATGGCACAGACCCACAACCCTAACACGGTCCCAGGCAGTCCCAATCCCCTTAACTCTGCCCACAGGTGAGCAGAGCACGATGGGAGGCTCCTGAACACAGAGTCTCCCCCTGGTGGCAGAGACCTGCAGGAGGACTTTAGTGACATACGCTGGGGACACCCATTTCCCAATAAATCAGTTCTCCGCACTCCCGTCTTCCCTCTGGAGGGAGGCTTTGTGCATAAAGACATCCAGCACGTTTAGATAAATTAAATCCACTGTCATTATGCTTATGTCATGAATTACCTGAATTTAGTGAGGCATCCCTGTAACATCCCCCAGGCTGCAGAGCTCATCAGGAATATTCTGGAGACACTGGGAAGCAAGATTTCAAAGTACTTCACATGTATGATAGTATATCATACTTGGAAACCATTTTATGTTAATAGTAATGATATCCTAGTGGGTTTAGACTCCTCTGACCTCATAGAGAATTAAAAAAATAAAAAATAAAGCATTTATTTTAATCAGCTCCTCCTTTTAGGCTTCAGAATTGGAGATGACTCCATCTTTATTTAAAGCTTAGTTTTGCTGTAAAGTTTTTGCAACAGGTACTTCCTCTGAGTTAGTTAAGAGCACTTCCATCGACTTCATTACCATTATATCAGATAAGAAGCCCTGTGCTTCTAGAGATTCACCTAGGCGTGGAAAAAGAAGAGCCCATGTCAGCCTATGTATGCTACAAGGAAAGAAATCTCCCATGTGTTGACTCACTGCGATACTGACATCTCAAACTCCGTGCAGTCGCGTTTTCAGCGCAGATAAGTCACAAAAAAGCAGCCACGTATTTTTAATTCCTAACGAAATCAGTAAGAGCAAAACCAGGAAACTTCAAGATTAAAGGAACCGGCAGCTTACAGTCTGCGTTTTGAGTCATTACCTAGCTCAGCTTTAGATAACCATAAACAGTGAGCGAAACAATTACAGGAGTAATACATGCAACAAAGTTTGCTTCATAAGTAATTAAGGCGCTTTACACAGAGGGTGGCTCAGATCCTCCAGGCAATCTGAGGAAGGATATAAAGGAGCTTTTCACACACGGCTTTTCTCGCTACTTCTCTCGGTTTGTTCTCTGCGGTACACTGAGTAAGTCTGATTTGACAACTGTGAGTCTGAAGCTATTTTAGCGTAAATCTTGTTAAATTCGGGACTAGATCCTGCAGGAATGCGTTATCAGTGGGATTAGCAAACATCTTTCTGTAGATCCTTTTTTTCTCTCTGCAGGATAAAGGCTGCAAAATAAAAGAGTTTCTCAAGACTCTGGGCTGCTAATTTGATGGGCGATGCAGGAATTTTAGTCTCTTCACTTAGAAAGCTTCTCAGAAGAGCAGAGAGTGTCTTTTCGGTTCTGTTTTCGCTTGTTTGCCATGCACAGGGGATTCGGCAGTTGTTGGGGGGGAGATGTGGAGGGATGTGGAATTCTATAATGACCGCTGAAGTAGAACTTCATTGCTCGAAGTCGCTTTGCTCAGCTATAGAGATGCAGCGCTGCTTTTATTTGTTGTTAGCTAATTTATTGGGAGTCCTAACAAGCTACACCGGGTGATGATTACGTACTCTTTACTTCATATAAATCGAATAGTTAGAAGCGAAAGCTTACTTTAGCACGTGGTTTTGCCGGGATTTTTGTGTTTTTACGGAGGATGAATTACACGATATTTTCAGGTCAAAGCTGATCTCTAACCTAAGGGTATTTGAGGGGAAAAAAAAAAAATGCTATGCATGTTTCCCTCCCGCCCACACCCTCTGCAGAATGAGAGATGTTTGGAGATGGTTTTCCTCTCCCCTGACTGCTGTACAAAGAAGCAAATAGATCAGAGAGCTCACTGTCCTGCTCCTTCCCCTCTGCCAGCCCCTGGTACAAGGCAGCACCGAGCTCCTGCAGTCAGGGAAAGCAACTTCAGACCCTCCATGCTCTGCAATTTAATCATTTATCCATTCGAAAGCAAATCTAGCTACGTATTTTACGACCCCGTATTCCACGGATAAAACAATTGACCAACCGCTCGCCTGCAACGCGACCGCTGTAAGCAATGCGTTTTACTTATTAAATCCGTATCTGAAAGCCCCTATTTATTCTATGCCTTTAAATTTTTTCCGCGTCCTAGTGGAACAGTGCCTGTTAATAACAGGAGTTTACATGGGAAAATAATAGAAGAAAGAAAATAGCTTCCTAAACAGATTATTCGACTCCCAGATGCGTGAAAAAAGCAGAATTCCTCCCCCCTCCCCCATCCCCCCATCTTTGCACCCCATCTACACAACAGAGAGCCCTGGAGGCTGCAGGTGGGAGGAGAGGAGAAGCTGCAGGAACAGGCTCTGGCTTGTCTGCATGAAGCACTGAGAAAGGCTGGAAGGTGTCAGAGCAAAGTTAGCTCGTGGGGGAGGGGGGGGAGGCACAGGGAAAGGGGAGAATTCGGGCTTCTGAACGAAGAGAATGCAGGAAGCTTAAAGGAGCTAATTGGGAAGAGATAAACAGGTTAAGGATTACTTAAAAAGCTGTAGAGATGCGGAGAGGGGATAAACAGTTTCTTTTGTCCGAGTTATCTGTCTTAAGTGCTCTCAAAGCCCAGCTTAGAAGCGTCAATAAGCAAGGGCACAAGAAAAAAAAAAAAGTAACGACAACCGAGACGTCTTTCTTTTTCTTTCCCGTGTCTAATTCCGCAATTAAATTGCAGGGAACCCACACCACAGCCGGGCAATGGCTACCAACCAACTGGCTTGCACCAACCCCTGCGAGGCCAAATGTCCCCAGCCAGTGGCCAGCAGCAGCAACGAGCCCTGCGTGGTGACCTGCGGTGACTCCAGGGTCATCATTTTCCCACCACCCGTCGTCGTCACCTTCCCGGGGCCCATCCTCACCACCTACCCACAGCAAACCGTGGTGGGGGCCTCGGAAACATCCGATGTGCCCCAGCCCGTGCCCCCTGCTGCAGCAGCCCTACCAGCGGAGGCACCAGTTGAGAAACTCACCCCACAAGTCATCACCCGTCCCGAGCCACGCTGTGCCCCGAAGTATTCCTACACATATTCTTCCCAATGGACACATCCGTGCAACTCGTACCGCTCCGGGAAGCGATGGGCATACTGAGCTCGGGGAAGAAGTTGCCAAGGGAACTCCAGTAGAAAATTAAGGGTGGAGCCAATGGGATCAGCTCGAGTCCATCACCCCAGGGCTGTGCTCCAGCTGAAGAGAATGAGAGCTGCAAGTGCACCTGTGGAAGGCAGGCTTGTGTGTGCATTTCCTTGTTTTGCCTTTAGGTTAGGTTTGTTATCCTCTGGCTTTCCCGTTTAGTCATCTGCTTACGTCGTGCTTTGTTTCAGTAATGTTGTTAACACTGATTTTAGAGAGGTGACTTAGGATGCTAGAAATTGCACACAGGAAATGCACCAAAAGAGAAATAAATAAATAGGTTGCATTGTTTTGATGCTGGTGATCAGCCAAAGCCCCAGTGAACCCCCAAGAAAGATAAACTTTATATTCTGGCCAACTTGAACTTTGTACAACTGTAGGAAAGCTGTCTCCTTCCAAATAAATGTTCTGTATCAAACTACGTCTTTTGATGTTCATTGCCACATAATCGCTACCTTCTCCTTTCATTCCTCAGTTGAATTTGTAGAATATTTATCCATCATCCTAGACATTTTGTGCTTCTTCTTTGTGCACTGATGTGGTGAAACCGTATGAATGTTTTTCCATGTGATCTCTTTAGATACTTTCCGAATATTTGACAACCCCCAGGGCCAATCCACATCCCCGACAGCTGAAGCTTCTCAGGGAATGACCTGCATCAGATTTTCTGTGTCTGGCTCAGGGCAAGACAGCTTTCCAGTACTTGACCCAAAGCCCAAAACAAGAGATGCTTTGACTGAGTGCAGCCCTCAGGGTGGAGAAACCCTGGGCCCAGACACTGCCCTCCCACACCACACAAAGCTCCCCTGGGTGGTAAGGCTGGAACAAGCCTGGGCACTCCTGCAGAGGAAGGCAAAGCTGTAGGGATGCTATGGTGTGCATGTGTGGAGCAGCACAAGAGCATCGCAGCCGACGGGTTGGGGTGGGGAGCAGAGAGATTTGCTTTAATGAGCTGAAGAAACGTCACTTTGGATCCCACTGAAAACTTTTCTTCCTCCTTTCCGTTTGGGGGGAAGGAAAAGCACGTTCACTTCTTCTATATTATCTCACTTCCAATGTAAAAAACGGGTGTAAGCTTTTCCAGGGTCTGAATGGGAACAAAATGTGGCACTAGTCCAGTATTCTTTCCTCTATAGAACGTGCAAAACATAAATTGGTATTTTACCATTAAATCTGCGTGCAGTAACAAAGCTTATCGTTCAGTAGTAATTTTCCTCTACTTCACTTCAGAAGTGTTCTCTGAGAGAAAAATCAGAGATATCACAATGATTTAACCAAAGCCATAAGCTGTTGGGTATTTCACAGTTATAAACAAATCCCGTACCAAAAGACCAAACTCAGGCAAAAAGAAATTGTTGATGCAATAAAGATTCTTTAATGCAAATGGAGAAGGCAGTAGACAATGACACAGAAATCAGCACGACACAGAAACAGTGAATTGCAGTCGTGCACATCACAAGGCTGCAGCAGGTCTCAACTCAAGGCTTCACCCCAGAGATTTCCCTTCTTTGCATTGATCAGGAGGCTCAAAGCTGGTCAGAGTGGGGAGAGCCTCACTTGAGGATGAGCACTGCTTCACTGTATGCAGATGGAGGGGGAACTTCAGGAGGCACTGCTGGAAAGCCTGAGCACTCAACTGAAGATCTGAAAGGCTGTGCTGTGCAAAAGGCAAGGAGCAGTAATTTGAAGCGGCTGCTATGGCACAGCCAAAAGCAAGGTGGAAAGCTTTGTTCTGCATCTGGCAGTAGAAGACAAGAGGAGATATTTGTGAAGACTCAACAGATGCAGCATTCTGTGGACATTTGGGGTTTAGCAGGGCCCGCAGCTGCCCCCAAAGGACCTGAGGCCTCGACCCCAGCCACCGTATCCACAGCTGCCAAAGCCTCCATAGCTCCCATAGCCTCCAAGTCCTCCATAGCCAAAAGAGCCTCCAAAGCCGGCACCGCGTCCGAAGGAGCCACCCAAGCCCCCTCCAATGGCAGGGACTCCTGCAGAGCCAACCACGGAGCTCTGCGGGAAGGAGCTGAGGATGGGTCCGGGGAAGGTGACCACGGTGGCCGGGGGCTGGATCACCACGGTGGAGTCAGGGCACTGACGCACGCAGGCCTCGTTGCAGCTGTCAGCCAGAGGGGCCGGAGCGGCCACTCCGCATGCAGGGGCACACAGGCTGGAGCAGGACATCTTTCGGTTCAGGAGGTGAAGCTGTGAGAGCAGGCAGAGCCAAGGTCAAAACAGAAAAGGAACACAAATCCTTCATGCCATTTGAACCATGTGCCCAAGAAAATGCTCTGCCTCGTATCAGTCAGTCAGAGCAAAAGTACAATATTCACTTGAAATGCTGGTGTAAACCACCTCCTCATCCTGCATGAGACTATGTCCTAACTGGGCCAGATGGTGGAGTAAAACACCCTCACAGAAAGCAGACAGAAAGTCATCAAGAGTGCAAAGGATTTAATTGCATTGGTAAGCTCAGGACATCATGCCTAAACCTTAAAATATCCATTCTTTCCAAAATTCTGAAAGAAATACGATCACACTCAAACTTATGAGGCACTAAGAAAAGGGTGATAAAGTCCACAGCAAAAGAAGCACTTGACAAAAGCGCTGCTAAGACACTGGAGAGACACACAATGTATGGACTTACCACACTGAGATGAGGGGAGTCAAGTGGAGGAAGCTGGATAGAGGACTGTGAAGTCCTCAGCTCTTTTATACCTGTCCCAGAAAGCCTAGGGCATTGACCTGAGGGCGGTGGTGGCAGAAGCCCCAAATAATCATGAAACAAAGCCAGCACGCTTCATGACACACAAGGTGTGATGCGGGGCAATTATAACCCTCATCATTGGTGCACTAAGTAGCAAACATGCCCTGGAGAATAAGAATGTGATAGGAGGGTCAAACAGTGATGCAGTGTCACATGAAAGACCACACGCTGCTAAATCTGGCCTCACAATACCAATAAATCCCAAAGCGTTCCTAATCCCACACTTTGTGTGGAAGAGTCACGGGCATCCTGCAGATGAAGCATTTTACAATGCAGCACGCTGCCTGAGCGCCTGTCATTACCTCCATTTATGGGCTGGTAAACAGAGGTGGTGGAATTGGGGGCAAAAAGATGAAGCTGTCCCACCCACCTGGGACCTCTCCCAGTTGTTCATCATCCTAAACCAGGAAGGACTGGGAAGCTATAGTTGTGGAACATCCATAAACATTGCTTCTGTGACACATGGGGTATTTCTTGTTTACTAGTTCTCCAAAGACCCTGCAAAAAATTTGGAACCATGCTGGTTTTACCGGTGAAGACCCAATGGCACAAGGGATAAGGGAAATTACTGGGGATGATTCTTTTCACAAAAAGAGGACCAATAGCAACTGGTATTTCATATAATTGCATGTTGTCATCTATCCCTTCCATCTCCTGGTCCATCAGAGAGTGTTTGTGCCTCAAAGTCCCCAAAGAGGAGAGATACAATTGCATCACTTCACTCCTTCTGTGTCATGAAGCGTGTCAGCTTTCTTTCATGATTATTGGGAACTTAAGACACCACCACCCTCCTGTCTATGCCCCGGGCTATTTGGGATAGGTATAAAAGAGCTGAGGGCTTCACAGTCCTCCATCCAGCTTCCTCCACTTGACTCCCCTCATCTCCTGGGTAAGTGCAGCTCTTGGAAGCTTCTTGGGACTCTATCTGTTCAGCTCTCCCAGAGCCTTGCCTCACTGTGGGTGTCCTTTGCAGGAATCCTTGCTTGACTGAAAGATGTCCTGCTCCAGCCTGTGTGCCCCTGCATGCGGAGTGGCCGCTCCGGCCCCTCTGGCTGACAGCTGCAACGAGGCCTGCGTGCGCCAGTGCCCTGACTCCACCGTGGTGATCCAGCCCCCGGCCACCGTGGTCACCTTCCCCGGACCCATCCTCAGCTCCTTCCCGCAGAGCTCCGTGGTTGGCTCTGCAGGAGTCCCTGCCATTGGAGGAGGCTTGGGTGGCTCCTTCGGACGCGGTGCCGGCTTTGGGGGCTTTGGAGGCTCTTTTGGCTATGGAGGCCTTGGGGGCTATGGAGGCTTTGGCAGCTGTGGATATGGTGGCTTGCGCCGAGGCCTCAGGTCCTTTGGGGGCAGCTGCGGACCCTGCTAAGCACCTCCATCCACGGTTGAAGGAGAGCTCTGGAGAAGCCGTGGCACATCCCCACCTGACACCATGAAGACGGGCTCCCCTTCAGCATTGCTGGGCTCCAGAGCTTGGATGCCTCATGTGTGCATGAGGCCCAGCTCCTTCTTTCTCTGCTCCACTTCACTGTCACCCCAGGTCTGGCCACCACATGATGTTGCAGCCCAGCACTGACTGCTCGCTCCCATCATTCTGCCCTCTGCAAGGAGATGGGCGGCAGCCTCTGGCCAGGGGCTGCCCTTCTTCCACCTCCATCCTTCCCCAGACCTTCAATAAAAACTCTTGTGCACAACAGTTTCCATCTCTGAGTTTTCTTTCACTGCTCCTATGTCCCCAATTCCCACTGAATTGCATCTGAACAGGCTCTTTAGGGGCATTTCCAAAAGCTCACAGCTGGACCTTCTCAGGAGCAGTATGGACACTGCCCCATTTCCTCTCACCTTCCCTAAGCCCTACAGCTCCAACAGGATCTTTCCAAGGCAGGCACAGTATTGTGCTTTCTGCAGCCAAAGGACTGCTCATGGCCTAACAGCAAGCACAGTATCCACTGTCAAGCATCACTCTAGGCAGCCTTCAGATTATGAGGTCCATGGACACTGGTCCAGCCTCATTAAGGGCACAGACCTGGTCAGAGCCTCCTAGAAGGCCACAGGGCAGAGGAAGGAGACTGAGAGCCCCTCAGAAACGATGTTGCTAGCCTCTGCAGATTAACTCCTGCAGCTCTTCTTCTCAGAGACTCATATATCACCACCGGCACTGTTTATCCTCAACACTGGCTCAGAATAAATTACTCAGCAGCTTGCGTACCTGGGTGTGCCTGAGGAGGACAGCAATCTTTCATAAAGCCCTGTGCACACAATGCAATCCTGGGCTCTTAGCTGCCGTTCTCACACAAACCTTCTCAAACCTAGGACCCCCAAAGAACACTCCCACATCTGCATGATGGGGTCCAAGCCACCACCTCTTACCAAAAGGACATCAGCCCCTACATGGGACAATACAGGAGGCAGGAATAGAGGTTTGGTTGTGCATTCTCACAGTGGAGAGGTAGGGAAAGAATGGAGAAATGGAAATGTCCCCAAAGGCAACTGAGGAAGTACAGTTTTCAACTCAGCAGGTGCAGGAAACCTATGGCTATTCCTGACCTTTTCCTGCCTTTTCACCCTTTCCCACCTGTCTCCTCAGTTGTAGATGGTTTCTTTTTTCCCAGTGTCCCTAGAAGAGAACAACCTGCAGCTACCTTGATTTCTGGGGAAGGAATCACCTATTTGCAAGTGCAGCACACAGAGTTAAGACTATAGGATCAAAAGTTTTGGGGAATAAAGCAGTGTCAGAAGAAGAGAGACTTCAAACTCCCACTAAAGATCTTTGTACCATCCAGATCACCATGGCCATGCTCCATTCAGGGTGGTGAAGAGAACCTTGTGAACATGGGATTGTGTTTCCCTGGAACCCTCCAGTGCCACATTCAGGTGTTGGGCATAGTGGCATTGTCAGCACGTGACATCAGCCTTGTCCACGCACTGCTTTTCTCCCATTTTCTCTGTCATCCATCTGTAAAAACTGACGTGGCAAGAAAAGGAGATTAAACAAGGCATGGAGAGCCCTGGATGTGGAGAGGGTGTGAAAAAGGGTCTGTGAGCAATCCACTGTGTGTTAACATACTCAAGGTGTGTATGCCTACAAGTATCCACTGTGGAAAGTCGTGAGGATCAGTGGGATGCGCACTGCAGGACACACTGTGGACTGTGCTTCTCATGTTTAATGGCCTTCCCCAACTGCCACATATCCCAGAGACAATGCTGTGTCTACAGCTAGCAGCCCAGAGTCAGAGATTCTGAGATGTGGACGTGGTAGAGAAGGAGGAGGAAAATCATAACACAGGAGACAAGACTGCGGTGCAAGTGAGCTTTTATTGTAGGTCCAGGGGAGGAGGAAGATGGAAGAAGAACAGCCCCTGGAAAGAGGCTGTTCCCATCTCCTTGCATAAGGCAGAGGAATAAGTGTAGGCATCCAGCAGAGGGCTGCATGATCATGGAGCAGCAAGTCCTAAAGTGAAGATCAAGCAGTGCAGAGAAAGATAGAGTTGCTCCCCTTGCAGGCACAAGGTGGCCAAGCTCTGGATCCTAGTGATGCTGAAGAGGAGTCCATCTTCATGGCATCAGGTGGGAACATGCCACAGCTTCTCCAGAGCACTCCTTCAGTGTTGGATGGAGGTGGTACTGTGCTTAGCAGGGTCCGCAGCTGCCCCCAAAGGACCTGAGGCCTCGGCCCAAGCCACCATATCCGCAGCTGCCAAAGCCTCCATAGCCCCCAAGGCTTCCGTAGCCTCCCAGGCCTCCAGAGCCGGCACCGCGTCCGAAGGAGCCACCCAAGCCCCCTCCAATGGCAGGGACTCCTGCAGAGCCAACCACGGAGCTCTGCGGGAAGGAGCTGAGGATGGGTCCGGGGAAGGTGACCACGGTGGCCGGGGGCTGGATCACCACGGTAGAGTCAGGGCACTGGCGCACGCAGGCCTCGTTGCTGCTGTCAGCCAGAGGTGCTGGAGCGGCCACTCCGCATGCAGGGGCACACAGGCTGGGGCAGGACATCTTTCAGCCAAGCAAGGATTCCTGCAAAGGACACCCACAGTGAGGCAAGGCCCTAAGAGAGCTGAACAGATAGAGACTGGGAGAGCCCTGAGAAGGCTCCGAGGGCTGCACTTACCCAGGAGATGAGGGGAGTCAAGTGGAGGTAGCTGGATGGAGGACTGTGAAGCCCTCAGCTCTTTTATACCTATCCCAGACAGCCCGGGGCATACACCAGAAGGCGGTGGTGACAGAAGGCACAGTTAGTCACAAAAAAAGCCTTTCTGCTTCATGACACACAAGGTGAGATGCGGAGCAATTAATTCCTTTCCTATTGGGTAGGTTGAGCCATAATCGTGCCCTGAAGGAATGAGAAGAGAAAGGCACATGGCTAGACATAATTACTTCAGAGACAAGGTAATGCTGCTTACGCTGACGTGTTATGAACCAATAATCCCCGATGCATTACTAATACCTCGTGATTTGAAGGTTCACACACAAAGACATCATAGCCACAGATGTATCCCCAACTTGCAAATCAGAAATGCCCCATGCAGCACTAGGCACTGAAGTTGGCAACAAGCAGGGATGCTCCTGACTTCCCACCCCAACTGCATCAAGTGCTTGCCAGTGGAGGCTGGTGGCTGTTGTTTGGGAACTTTCCCAATTAGGTGGGATCACATCATCACATTATTCAAGGCTTACCAGCTCATAAAACTAAGGTCATTATAGACATTTTGTTAGTGAGCAGGATTGCAAAGTGCTATGTCTGCAGGATACCTGTGCACTTTTCTCATAGACAAAGATTGGGATTAGGAACACAGTGGGTTTGCAAGTGACATGAGGTCAGCGTCAGCAGCGCGTGGTCTTTCATGTATTCGCTTGTAGTCTCTGATCCCTCTCATTACCATATTGTTTTCCAAGGGCAAATTTGAACTCCAATATCTCCAATGATGAGGGATATAATTTGTCTGCAGAACTCCTTGTGTGTCATGAAGTGTGTCAACTGTATCTCCTGATCGTCTGTAGCGTCTGCAACCACTGACCTCCCACTATACCCCGGGCTATTTCGGGTAGGTATAAAAGAGCTGAGGGCTTCACAGTCCTCTATCCAGCTTTCTTCACTTGACTCCCCTCATCTCCTGGGTGAGTGCAGCTCTTGGAAGCTTCTTGGGATTTTCTCCCAGTCTCTATATGTTCAGCTCTCTTAGGGCCTTGCCTCACTGTGGGTGTCCTTTGCAGGAATCCTTGCTTGACTGAAAGATGTCCTGCTCCAGCCTGTGTGCCCCTGCATGCGGAGTGGCCGCTCCGGCCCCTCTGGCTGACAGCAGCAACGAGGCCTGTGTGCGCCAGTGCCCTGACTCCACCGTGGTGATCCAGCCCCCGGCCACCGTGGTCACCTTCCCCGGACCCATCCTCAGCTCCTTCCCGCAGAGCTCCGTGGTTGGCTCTGCAGGAGTCCCTGCCATTGGAGGGGGCTTGGGTGGCTCCTTCGGAAGCGGTGCCGGCTCTGGGGGATATGGAGGTTCTTATGGCTATGGAGGCCTTGGAGGCTATGGAGGCTTTGGCAGCTGCGGATATGGTGGCTTGCGCCGAGGCCTCAGGTCCTTTGGGGGCAGCTGCGGACCCTGCTAAGCACAGTACCACCTCCATCCAACACTGAAGGAGTGCTCTGGAGAAGCTGTGGCATGTTCCCACCTGATGCCATGAAGATGGACTCCTCTTCAGCATCACTGGGATCCAGAGCTTGGCCACCTTGTGCCTGCAAGGGGAGCAGCTCTATCTTTCTCTGCACTGCTTGATCTTCACTTTAGGACTTGCTGCTCCATGATCATGCAGCCCTGTGCTGGATGCCTACACTTATTCCTCTGCCTTATGCAAGGAGATGGGAACAGCCTCTTGCCAGGGGCTGTTCTTCTTCCATCTTCCTCCTCCCCTGGACCTACAATAAAAGCTCACTTGCACCGCAGTCTTGTCTCCTGTGTTATGATTTTCCTCCTCCTTCTCTACTACGTCCACATCTCAGAAACTCTGACTCTGGGATTCTAGCTGCTGACACAGTATTGTCTCTGGGATATGTGGCTGTTGGGGCAGGGCGTTACACACGAGAAACACAGTCCACAGTGTGTCCTGCAGTGCGCATCCCACTGATCCTCACATCTTTCCACATTGGATACTCGTAGGCATGCACAACTTGAGTATGTTAACACACAGTGGACCTCCCACAGACCCTCTTCCACACCCTCTCCACAACCAGGGATCTCCATGCCCAGTTTCATCTCCTTTCCTTGCCATGTCAGTGTTCGCTGTCGGAAGTCATAGAAAATGGGGAGAATAGCAGTGTGTGGACAAAGCTGATGCCACGTGCTGACAATGCCACTATGCCCAGCACCTGAATGTGGCACTGGAGGGTTCAAGGGAAACACAATCCCATGTTCACAAGGTTCTCTTCACCACCCTGAATGGAGCATGGCCATGCTGATCTGGATGGTACAAAGATCTTGAGTTGGAGTTTGAAGTCTCTCCTCTTCTGACACTGCTTTATTCCCCAAAACTTTTGATCCTACAGTGTTAACACTGTGTGCTGCACTTGCAAATAGGTGTTTCCTTCCAAAGAAATCAAGGAGGTCCGCAGTGCTGCAGGTTGTTCTCTTCTAGGGACACTAGAAAAAAGAAACCATCTACAACTGAGAAGACAGGTGGGAAAGGGTGAAAAGGCAGAAAAATGTCAGGAATAGCATAGATTTCCCGCACCTGCTGAGTAGAAAACATCTTCCTCAATTGCCTTTGGGGACATCTCCTTTTGTCCATTCCTTCCTCACCTCTTCACTGGCTCTTGTGTGAGTGTGCACAGCCAAGCCCCATATCCTGTGGTGTCCCATGTGATGTCTGAGGGTCTATTGGTGGGAGGTGGTGGCATGGACCCTATCATTCTGATGTGGTCATATTCTTTGGGTTCCTAGGTGTAGGAGGTTTGTGTGTGAAGATGGGCATCCGTGGACCTAGGATTGTATTTACTGCACAAGGCTGAGTGAAGCACAGCTGTCCAGCCCCAGCACTCCGGTTTTTCTCAGCTGCCGCGGATTTACTTCTATACAAGTGATGGGGAAAATCAGCTGCAATATGGAGCTCTGGGAAGTAGTGGAGGAGGAAGGAATCTTGAGAAGCTAGAGACAAGGTTGCTGAGAGGCTCTCAGCCACTTTCCTCTGCTCCGTGGCCTCCCAGGTGGCTCTGACATTGTTTTCTCCACTTAGGAGGCTGCACAACTATCCAAGGACCCCACTGCCTCATGGCCTCCTTCAGGGACACTCAATGGCAGACACTGAGATCTGTGTTGTGCCAAGAGCTCTTCATATTCACCAGTGGGAAGGAACAAGGGGCAGAGGACAGGGTGAGTGCTCTGAGGGATCAGTGGCTTCTGAAGGCACTGTATGGAGGCTGCCTGGGGATACTCCTACTGCAGTTTAGGGGCCCAGGGCAGGTGTCAGGGGGGAGGCAGTGCCGACAGTGATCCTGAGAATGCCCAGCATTAAGCTGGCACTGATGGCCACAGTGAGCACGTGAGGTTGCATTGGGAACTGGGGGCAGAAAATTGGTGAAGGAAAACTCAGAGATGGAAGCTGTGATGCAAGACAGTTTTTATTGTAGGTCCAGAGAGGAGGGATATGGAAGAAAAACAGCCCCTGGCAAGAGGCTGTTCCTGTGCCCTAGTAGTGGGTAGAAGGTCAGGAAAAGGCAGTCAGCATTGGGATGCATCATCATGGGGCAGCAAGTCCTGAAGCGCAGTTCAAGCAGTGCAGAGAAAGAAAGAGCTGCTCCCCTTGCAGGCACAAGGTGGCCAAGTTCCAGATCCCAGGGATGCTGAGAGGGAGCCTGTCTTCATGGCATCAGCTGGAAACATGATGTGGCTTCTCCAGAGCTCTCCTTCAACCACGGATGGTGGCAGTGCTGTACTTAGCAGGGTCCGCAGCTGCCCCCAAAGGACCTGAGGCCTCGGCGCAAGCCACCATATCCACAGCTGCCAAAGCCTCCGTAGCCCCCAAGGCTTCCGTAGCCTCCCAGGCCTCCAAAGCCGGCACCGCGTCCGAAGGAGCCACCCAAGCCCCCTCCAATGGCAGGGACTCCTGCAGAGCCAACCACGGAGCTCTGCGGGAAGGAGCTGAGGATGGGTCCGGGGAAGGTGACCACGGTGGCCGGGGGCTGGATCACCACGGTGGAGTCAGGGCACTGGCGCACGCAGGCCTCGTTGCTGCTGTCAGCCAGAGGGGCCGGAGCGGCCACTCCGCATGCAGGGGCACACAGGCTGGAGCAGGACATCTTTCAGTGAAGCAAGGATTCCTGCAAAGGACACCCACAGTGAGGCAAGGCTCTGGGAGAGCTGAACAGATAGAGTCAAGGAGAGCCCTGAGAAGGCTCCGAGAGCTGCACTTACCCAGGAGATGAGGGGAGTCAAGTGGAGGAAGCTGGATGGAGGACTGTGAAGCCCTCAGCTCTTTTATACCTATCCCAGACAGCCCGGGGCATACACCAGAAGGCTGTGGTGGCAGAAGGCACAGTTAGTCACAAAAAAAGCCTTTCTGCTTCATGACACACAAGGTGAGATGCGGAGCAATTAATTCCTTTCCTATTGGGTAGGTTGAGCCATAATCGTGCCCTGAAGACCAGGAATGAGAAGAGAAAGGCACATGGCTAGACACAATTACTTCAGAGACAAGGTAATGCTGCTTATGCTGACGTGTTATGAACCAATAACCCCCGATGCATTACTAATACCACAAGATGTGAAGGTTCACACACAAAGACATCATAGCCACAGATGTATCCCCAACTTGCAAATCAGAAATGCCCCATGCAGCACTAGGCACTGAAGTTGGCAACAAGCAGGGATGCTCCTGACTTCCCACCCCAACTGCATCAAGTGCTTGCCAGTGGAGGCTGGTGGCTGTTGTTTGGGAACTTTCTCAATTAGGTGGGATCACATCATCACATTATTCAAGGCTTACCAGCTCATAAAACTAAGGTCATTATAGACATTTTGTTAGTGAGCAGGATTGCTAAGTGCTATGTCTACAGGATACCTGTGCGTCTCTCACAGAGACAAAGTTTGGGATTAAGAATACATTGGGGCTTGCAAGAGACATGAGGTCAGCGTCAGCAGCGCGTGGTCTTTCATGTAATTGCTTGTAGTCTCTGATCCCTCTCATTACCATATTGTTTTCCAAGGGCAAATTTGAACTCCAATATCTCCAATGATGAGGGATATAATTTGTCTGCAGAACTCCTTGTGTGTCATGAAGTGTGTCAACTGTATCTCCTGATTGTCTGTAGCGTCTGCAACCACTGACCTCCCACTATACCCCGGGCTATTTCGGGTAGGTATAAAAGAGCTGAGGGCTTCACAGTCCTCTATCCAGCTTTCTTCACTTGACTCCCCTCATCTCCTGGGTAAGTGCAGCTCTTGGAAGCTTCTTGGGATTTTCTCCCAGTCTCTATCTGTACAGCTCTCTTAGGGCCTTGCCTCACTGTGGGTGTCCTTTGCAGGAATCCTTGCTTCACTGAAAGATGTCCTGCTCCAGCCTGTGTGCCCCTGCATGCGGAGTGGCCGCTCCGGCCCCTCTGGCTGACAGCAGCAACGAGGCCTGCGTGCGCCAGTGCCCTGACTCTACCGTGGTGATCCAGCCCCCGGCCACCGTGGTCACCTTCCCAGGACCCATCCTCAGCTCCTTCCCGCAGAGCTCCGTGGTTGGCTCTGCAGGAGTTCCTGCCATTGGAGGGGGCTTGGGTGGCTCCTTCGGACGCGGTGCCGGCTCTGGAGGCCTGGGAGGCTACGGAGGCCTTGGGGGCTATGGAGGCTTTGGCAGCTGCGGATATGGTGGCTTGCGCCGAGGCCTCAGGTCCTTTGGGGGCAGCTGCGGACCCTGCTAAGCACAGTACCACCTCCATCCAACACTGAAGGAGTGCTCTGGAGAAGCTGTGGCATGTTCCCACCTGATGCCATGAAGATGGACTCCTCTTCAGCATCACTAGGATCCAGAGCTTGGCCACCTTGTGCCTGCAAGGGGAGCAGCTCTATCTTTCTCTGCACTGCTTGATCTTCACTTTAGGACTTGCTGCTCCATGATCATGCAGCCCTGTGCTGGATGCCTACACTTATTCCTCTGCCTTATGCAAGGAGATGGGAACAGCCTCTTGCCAGGGGCTGTTCTTCCATCTTCCTCCTCTCCTGGACCTACAATAAAAGCTCACTTGCACCGCAGTCTAGTCTCCTGTGTTATGATTTTCCTCCTCCTTCTCTACTACGTCCACATCTCAGAAACTCTGACTCTGGGATTCTAGCTGCTGACACAGTATTGTCTCTGGGATATGTGGCAGTTGGGGAAGGCCATTAAACATGAGAAGCACAGTCCACAGTGTGTCCTGCAGTGCGCATCCCACTGATCCTCACATCTTTCCACATTGGATACTCGTAGGCATGCAGAACTTGAGTATGTTAACAAACAGTGGACCTCCCACAGACCCTTTTTCACACCCTCTCCACAACCAGGGATCTCCATGCCCAGTTTCATCTCCTTTCCTTGCCATGTCAGTGTTCGCTGTCGGAAGTCATAGAAAATGGGGAGAATAGCAGTGTGTGGACAAGGCTGATGCCACATGCTGACAATGCCACTATGCCCAGTACCTGGAGGTGACACTGGAGGGTTCAAGGGAGGCACAATCCCATGTTCACAAGGTTCTCTTCACCACCCTGAATGGAGCATGGCCATGGTGATCTGGATGGTACAAAGATCTTTAGTGGGAGTTTGATGTCTCTCCTCTACTGACACTGCTTTATTCCCCAAAACTTTTGATCCTATAGTCTTAACTCTGTGTGCTGCACTTGCAAATAGGTGATTCCTTCCAAAGAAATCAAGGAGGTCCACAGTGCTGCAGGTTGTTCTCTTCTAGGGACACTAGAAAAAAGAAACCATCTACAACTGAGAAGACAGGTGGGAAAGGGTGAAAAGGCAGAAAAATGTCAGGAATAGCATAGATTTCCCGCACCTGCTGAGTAGAAAACATCTTCCTCAATTGCCTTTGGGGACATCTACATTTCTCCATTCCTTCCTCACCTCTTCACTGGCTCTTGTGTGAGTGTGCACAGCCAAGCCCCATATCCTGTGGTGTCCCATGTGATGTCTGAGGGTCTATTGGTGGGAGGTGGTGGCATGGACCCTATCATTCTGATGTGGTCATATTCTTTGGGTTCCTAGGTGTAGGAGGTTTGTGTGTGAGGATGGGCATCCGTGGACCTAGGATTGTATTTACTGCACAAGGCTGAGTGAAGCACAGCTGTCCAGCCCCAGCACTCCGGTTTTTCTCAGCTGCCGCGGATTTACTTCTATACAAGTGATGGGGAAAATCAGCTGCAATATGGAGCTCTGGGAAGTAGTGGAGGAGGAAGGAATCTTGAGAAGCTAGAGACAAGGTTGCTGAGAGGCTCTCAGCCACTTTCCTCTGCTCCGTGGCCTCCCAGGTGGCTCTGACATTGTTTTCTCCACTTAGGAGGCTGCACAACTATCCAAGGACCCCACTGCCTCATGGCCTCCTTCAGGGACACTCAATGGCAGACACTGAGCTCTGTGTTGTGCCAAGAGCTCTTCATATTCACCAGTGGGAAGGAACAAGGGGCAGAGGACAGGGTGAGTGCTCTGAGGGATCAGTGGCTTCTGAAGGCACTGTATGGAGGCTGCCTGGGGATACTCCTACTGCAGTTTAGGGGCCCAGGGCAGGTGTCAGGGGGGAGGCAGTGCCGACAGTGATCCTGAGAATGCCCAGCATTAAGCTGGCACTGATGGCCACAGTGAGCACGTGAGGTTGCATTGGGAACTGGGGGCAGAAAATTGGTGAAGGAAAACTCAGAGATGGAAGCTGTGATGCAAGACAGTTTTTATTGTAGGTCCAGGGAGGAGGGATATGGAAGAAAAACAGCCGCTGGAAAGAGGCTGTTCCTGTGCCCTAGTAGTGGGTAGAAGGTCAGGAAAAGGCAGTCAGCATTGGGATGCATCATCATGGGGCAGCAAGTCCTGAAGCGCAGTTCAAGCAGTGCAGAGAAAGAAAGAGCTGCTCCCCTTGCAGGCCCAAGGTGGCCAAGTTCCAGATCCCAGGGATGCTGAGAGGGAGCCTGTCTTCATGGCATCAGCTGGAAACATGATGTGGCTTCTCCAGAGCTCTCCTTCAACCACGGATGGTGGCAGTGCTGTGCTTAGCAGGGTCCGCAGCTGCCCCCAAAGGACCTGAGGCCTCGGCCCAAGCCACCATATCCACAGCTGCCAAAGCCTCCGTAGCCCCCAAGGCTTCCGTAGCCTCCCAGGCCTCCAAAGCCAGAACCGCGTCCGAAGGAGCCACCCAAGCCCCCTCCAATGGCAGGGACTCCTGCAGAGCCAACCACGGAGCTCTGCGGGAAGGAGCTGAGGATGGGTCCGGGGAAGGTGACCACGGTGGCCGGGGGCTGGATCACCACGGTGGAGTCAGGGCACTGGCGCACGCAGGCCTCGTTGCTGCTGTCAGCCAGAGGGGCCGGAGCGGCCACTCCGCATGCAGGGGCACACAGGCTGGAGCAGGACATCTTTCAGTGAAGCAAGGATTCCTGCAAAGGACACCCACAGTGAGGCAAGGCCCTAAGAGAGCTGAACAGATAGAGACTGGGAGAGCCCTGAGAAGGCTACGAGAGCTGCACTTACCCAGGAGATCAGGGGAGTCAAGTGGAGGTAGCTGGATGGAGGACTGTGAAGCCCTCAGCTCTTTTATACCTATCCCAGACTGCCCGGGGCATACACCAGAAGGCGGTGGTGGCAGAAGGCACAGTTAGTCACAAAAAAAGCCTTTGAGCTTCATGACACACAAGGTGAGATGCGGAGCAATTAATTCCTTTCCTATTGGGTAGGAGGAGCCATAAACGTGCCCTGAAGAACAGCAATGGGATGAGAAAGGCACATGGCTAGACACAATTACTTCAGAGACAAGGTAATACTGCTTATGCTGACATGTTATGAACCAATAACCCCCGATGCATTACTAATACCACATGATGTGAAGGTTCACACACAAAGACATCATAGCCACAGATGTATCCCCAAGTTGCAGGTCAGAAATGCCCCATGCAGCACTAGACACTGAAGTTGGCAACAAGCAGGGATGCTCCTGACTTCCCACCCCAACTGCATCAAGTGCTTGCCAGTGGAGGCTGGTGGCTGTTCTTTGGGAGCTCTCCCAGTTGGGAGGGATCACATCATCACATTATTCAAGGCTTACCAGCTCATAAAACAAAGGTCATTATAGACATTTTGTTAGTGAGCAGGATTGCAAAGTGCTATGTCTACAGGATACCTGTGCGTCTCTCACAGAGACAAAGTTTGGGATTAGGAATACATCGGGGTTTGCAAGTGACATGAGGTCTGCGTCAGCAGCGTGTGGTCTTTCATGTAATTGCTTGTAGTCTCTGATCCCTCTCATTACCATGTTGTTTTCCAAGGGCAAATTTGAACTCCAATATCTCCAATGATGAGGGATATAATTTGTCTGCAGAACTCCTTGTGTGTCATGGAGTGTGTCAACTGTATCTCCTGATCGTCTGTAGCGTCTGCAACCACTGACCTCCCACTATACCCCGGGCTATTTCGGGTAGGTATAAAAGAGCTGAGGGCTTCACAGTCCTCTATCCAGCTTTCTTCACTTGACTCCCCTCATCTCCTGGGTAAGTGCAGCTCTTGGAAGCTTCTTGGGATTTTCTCCCAGTCTCTATCTGTTCAGCTCTCTTAGGGCCTTGCCTCACTGTGGGTGTCCTTTGCAGGAATCCTTGCTTGACTGAAAGATGTCCTGCTCCAGCCTGTGTGCCCCTGCATGCGGAGTGGCCGCTCCAGCACCACTGGCTGACAGCAGCAACGAGGCCTGCGTGCGCCAGTGCCCTGACTCCACCGTGGTGATCCAGCCCCCGGCCACCGTGGTCACCTTCCCCGGACCCATCCTCAGCTCCTTCCCGCAGAGCTCCGTGGTTGGCTCTGCAGGAGTCCCTGCCATTGGAGGGGGCTTGGGTGGCTCCTTCGGAAGCGGTGCCAGCTCTGGGGGATATGGAGGTTCTTATGGCTATGGAGGCCTTGGAGGCTATGGAGGCTTTGGCAGCTGCGGATATGGTGGCTTGCGCCGAGGCCTCAGGTCCTTTGGGGGCAGCTGCGGACCCTGCTAAGCACAGTACCACCTCCATCCAACACTGAAGGAGTGCTCTGGAGAAGCTGTGGCACGTTCCCACCTGATGCCATGAAGATGGACTCCTCTTCAGCATCACTGCGATCCAGAGCTTGGCCACCTTGTGCCTGCAAGGGGAGCAGCTCTATCTTTCTCTGCACTGCTTGATCTTCACTTTAGGACTTGCTGCTCCATGATCATGCAGCCCTGTGCTGGATGCCTACACTTATTCCTCTGCCTTATGCAAGGAGATGGGAACAGCCTCTTGCCAGGGGCTGTTCTTCTTCCATCTTCCTCCTCCCCTGGACCTACAATAAAAGCTCACTTGCACCGCAGTCTTGTCTCCTGTGTTATGATTTTCCTCCTCCTTCTCTACTACGTCCACATCTCAGAAACTCTGACTCTGGGATTCTAGCTGCTGACACAGTATTGTCTCTGGGATATGCGGCTGTTGGGGCAGGGCGTTACACACGAGAAACACAGTCCACAGTGTGTCCTGCAGTGCGCATCCCACTGATCCTCACATCTTTCCACATTGGATACTCGTAGGCATGCACAACTTGAGTATGTTAACACACAGTGGACCTCCCACAGACCCTCTTCCACACCCTCTCCACAACCAGGGATCTCCATGCCCAGTTTCATCTCCTTTCCTTGCCATGTCAGTGTTCGCTGTTGGAAGTCATAGAAAATGGGGAGAATAGCAGTGTGTGGACAAGGCTGATGCCACGTGCTGACAATGCCACTATGCCCAGCACCTGAATGTGGCACTGGAGGGTTCAAGGGAAACACAATCCCATGTTCACAAGGTTCTCTTCACCACCCTGAATGGAGCATGGCCATGCTGATCTGGATGGTACAAAGATCTTGAGTTGGAGTTTGAAGTCTCTCCTCTTCTGACACTGCTTTATTCCCCAAAACTTTTGATCCTACAGTCTTAACACTGTGTGCTGCACTTGCAATTAGGTGATTCCTTCCAAAGAAATCAATGAGGTCCGCAGTGCTGCAGGTTGTTCTCTTCTAGGGACACTAGAAAAAAGAAACCATCTACAACTGAGAAGACAGGTGGGAAAGGGTGAAAAGGCAGAAAAATGTCAGGAATAGCATAGATTTCCCGCACCTGCTGAGTAGAAAACATCTTCCTCAATTGCCTTTGGGGACATCTACATTTCTCCATTCCTTCCTCACCTCTTCACTGGCTCTTGTGTGAGTGTGCACAGCCAAGCCCCATATCCTGTGGTGTCCCATGTGATGTCTGAGGGTCTATTGGTGGGAGGTGGTGGCATGGACCCTATCATTCTGATGTGGTCATATTCTTTGGGTTCCTAGGTGTAGGAGGTTTGTGTGTGAAGATGGGCATCCGTGGACCTAGGATTGTATTTACTGCACAAGGCTGAGTGAAGCACAGCTGTCCAGCCCCAGCACTCCGGTTTTTCTCAGCTGCCGCGGATTTACTTCTATACAAGTGATGGGGAAAATCAGCTGCAATATGGAACTCTGGGAAGTAGTGGAGGAGGAAGGAATCTTGAGAAGCTAGAGACAAGGTTGCTGAGAGGCTCTCAGCCACTTTCCTCTGCTCCGTGGCCTCCCAGGTGGCTCTGACATAGTTTTCTCCACTTAGGAGGCTGCACAACTATCCAAGGACCCCACTGCCTCATGGCCTCCTTCAGGGACACTCAATGGCAGACACTGAGCTCTGTGTTGTGCCAAGAGCTCTTCTTATTCACCAGTGGGAAGGAACAAGGGGCAGAGGACAGGGTGAGTGCTCTGAGGGATCAGTGGCTTCTGAAGGCACTGTATGGAGGCTGCCTGGGGATACTCCTACTGCAGTTTAGGGGCCCAGGGCAGGTGTCAGGGGGGAGGCAGTGCCGACAGTGATCCTGAGAATGCCCAGCATTAAGCTGGCACTGATGGCCACAGTGAGCACGTGAGGTTGCATTGGGAACTGGGGGCAGAAAATTGGTGAAGGAAAACTCAGAGATGGAAGCTGTGATGCAAGACAGTTTTTATTGTAGGTCCAGAGAGGAGGGATATGGAAGAAAAACAGCCCCTGGAAAGAGGCTGTTCCTGTGCCCTAGTAGTGGGTAGAAGGTCAGGAAAAGGCAGTCAGCATTGGGATGCATCATCATGGGGCAGCAAGTCCTGAAGCGCAGTTCAAGCAGTGCAGAGAAAGAAAGAGCTGCTCCCCTTGCAGGCCCAAGGTGGCCAAGTTCCAGATCCCAGGGATGCTGAGAGGGAGCCTGTCTTCATGGCATCAGCTGGAAACATGATGTGGCTTCTCCAGAGCTCTCCTTCAACCACGGATGGTGGCAGTGCTGTGCTTAGCAGGGTCCGCAGCTGCCCCCAAAGGACCTGAGGCCTCGGCCCCAGCCACCATATCCACAGCTGCCAAAGCCTCCGTAGCCCCCAAGGCTTCCGTAGCCTCCCAGGCCTCCAAAGCCAGAACCACGTCCGAAGGAGCCACCCAAGCCCCCTCCAATGGCAGGGACTCCTGCAGAGCCTACCACGGAGCTCTGCGGGAAGGAGCTGAGGATGGGTCCGGGGAAGGTGACCACGGTGGCCGGGGGCTGGATCACCACGGTGGAGTCAGGGCACTGGCGCACGCAGGCCTCGTTGCTGCTGTCAGCCAGAGGGGCCGGAGCGGCCACTCCGCATGCAGGGGCACACAGGCTGGAGCAGGACATCTTTCAGTCAAGCAAGGATTCCTGCAAAGGACACCCACAGTGAGGCAAGTGTCTGGGAGAGCTGAACAGATAGAGTCAAGGAGAGCCCTGAGAAGGCTCCGAGAGCTGCACTTACCCAGGAGATGAGGGGAGTCAAGTGGAGGAAGCTGGATGGAGGACTGTGAAGCCCTCAGCTCTTTTATACCTATCCCAGACAGCCCGGGGCATACACCAGAAGGCGGTGGTGGCAGAAGGCACAGTTAGTCACAAAAAAAGCCTTTCTGCTTCATGACACACAAGGTGAGATGCGGAGCAATTAATTCCTTTCCTATTGGGTAGGTTGAGCCATAATCGTGCCCTGAAGACCAGGAATGAGAAGAGAAAGGCACATGGCTAGACACAATTACTTCAGAGACAAGGTAATGCTGCTTATGCTGACGTGTTATGAACCAATAACCCCCGATGCATTACTAATACCACAAGATGTGAAGGTTCACACACAAAGACATCATAGCCACAGATGTATCCCCAACTTGCAAATCAGAAATGCCCCATGCAGCACTAGGCACTGAAGTTGGCAACAAGCAGGGATGCTCCTGACTTCCCACCCCAACTGCATCAAGTGCTTGCCAGTGGAGGCTGGTGGCTGTTGTTTGGGAACTTTCTCAATTAGGTGGGATCACATCATCACATTATTCAAGGCTTACCAGCTCATAAAACTAAGGTCATTATACACATTTTGTTTGTGAGCAGGATTGCTAAGTGCTATGTCTACAGGATACCTGTGCGTCTCTCACAGAGACAAAGTTTGGGATTAAGAATACATTGGGGCTTGCAAGAGACATGAGGTCAGCGTCAGCAGCGTGTGGTCTTTCATGTAATTGCTTGTAGTCTCTGATCCCTCTCATTACCATATTGTTTTCCAAGGGCAAATTTGAACTCCAATATCTCCAATGATGAGGGATATAATTTGTCTGCAGAACTCCTTGTGTGTCATGAAGTGTGTCAACTGTATCTCCTGATCGTCTGTAGCGTCTGCAACCACTGACCTCCCACTATACCCCGGGCTATTTCGGGTAGGTATAAAAGAGCTGAGGGCTTCACAGTCCTATCCAGCTTTCTTCACTTGACTCCCCTCATCTCCTGGGTAAGTGCAGCTCTTGGAAGCCTCTTGGGATTTTCTCCCAGTCTCTATCTGTTCAGCTCTCTTAGGGCCTTGCCTCACTGTGGGTGTCCTTTGCAGGAATCCTTGCTTGACTGAAAGATGTCCTGCTCCAGCCTGTGTGCCCCTGCATGCGGAGTGGCCGCTCCGGCCCCTCTGGCTGACAGCAGCAACGAGGCCTGCGTGCGCCAGTGCCCTGACTCCACCGTGGTGATCCAGCCCCCGGCCACCGTGGTCACCTTCCCCGGACCCATCCTCAGCTCCTTCCCGCAGAGCTCCGTGGTTGGCTCTGCAGGAGTCCCTGCCATTGGAGGGGGCTTGGGTGGCTCCTTCGGACGCGGTGCCGGCTCTGGAGGCCTGGGAGGCTACGGAAGCCTTGGGGGCTATGGAGGCTTTGGCAGCTGCGGATATGGTGACTTGCGCCGAGGCCTCAGGTCCTTTGGGGGCAGCTGCGGACCCTGCTAAGCACAGTACCACCTCCATCCAACACTGAAGGAGTGCTCTGGAGAAGCTGTGGCATGTTCCCACCTGATGCCATGAAGATGGACTCCTCTTCAGCATCACTAGGATCCAGAGCTTGGCCACCTTGTGCCTGCAAGGGGAGCAACTCTATCTTTCTCTGCACTGCTTGATCTTCACTTTAGGACTTGCTGCTCCATGATCATGCAGCCCTGTGCTGCATGCCTACACTTATTCCTCTGCCTTATGCAAGGAGATGGGAACAGCCTCTTGCCAGGGGCTGTTCTTCCATCTTCCTCCTCTCCTGGACCTACAATAAAAGCTCACTTGCACCGCAGTCTAGTCTCCTGTGTTATGATTTTCCTCCTCCTTCTCTACTACGTCCACATCTCAGAAACTCTGACTCTGGGATTCTAGCTGCTGACACAGTATTGTCTCTGGGTTATGTGGCAGTTGGGGCAGGGCGTTACACACGAGAAACACAGTCCACAGTGGGTCCTGCAGTGCGCATCCCACTGATCCTCACATCTTTCCACATTGGATACTCGTAGGCATGCAGAACTTGAGTATGTTAACAAACAGTGGACCTCCCACAGACCCTTTTTCACACCCTCTCCACAACCAGGGATCTCCATGCCCAGTTTCATCTCCTTTCCTTGCCATGTCAGTGTTCGCTGTTGGAAGTCATAGAAAATGGGGAGAATAGCAGTGTGTGGACAAGGCTGATGCCACATGCTGACAATGCCACTATGCCCAGTACCTGGAGGTGACACTGGAGGGTTCAAGGGAGGCACAATCCCATGTTCACAAGGTTCTCTTCACCACCCTGAATGGAGCATGGCCATGGTGATCTGGATGGTACAAAGATCTTTAGTGGGAGTTTGAAGTCTCTCCTCTACTGACACTGCTTTATTCCCCAAAACTTTTGATCCTATAGTCTTAACTCTGTGTGCTGCACTTGCAAATAGGTGATTCCTTCCAAAGAAATCAAGGTAGCTGCAGGTTGTTCTCTTCTAGGGACACTGGGAAAAAAGAAACCATCTACAACTGAGGAGACAGGTGGGAAAGGGTGAAAAGGCAGAAAAAGGTCAGGAACAGCCATAGATTTCCTGCACCTGCTGAGTAGAAAACATCTTCCTCAATTGCCTTTGGGGACATCTACATTTCTCCATTCCTTCCTCAACTCTTCACTGGCTCTTGTGTGAGTGTGCACATCCAAGCCCCATATCCTGTGGTGTCCCATGTGATGTCTGAGGGTCTATTGGTGGGAGGTGGTGGCATGGACACCGTCATGCTGATGTGGTCATATTCTTTGGGTTCCTAGGTGTAGGAGGTTTGTGTGTGAGGATGGGCATCCAAGGACCCAGGATTGTATTTACTGCACAAGGCTGAGTGAAGCACGGCTGTCCAGCCCCAGCACTCCGGTTTTTCTCAGCTGACGCGGATTTACTTCTATACAAGTGATGGGGAAAATCAGCTGCAATATGGAGCTCTGGGAAGTAGTGGAGGAGGAAGGAATCTTGAGAAGCTAGAGACAAGGTTGCTGAGAGGCTCTCAGCCACATTCCTCTGCTCCGTGGCCTCCCAGGTGGCTCTGACATTGCTTTCACCCCTTAGGAGGATGCACAACTATCCAAGGACCCCACTGCCTCATGGCCTCCTTCAGGGACACTCAATGGCAGACACTGAGCTCTGTGTTGTGCCAAGAACTCATCTTAATCACCAGTGGGAAGGAACAAGGGGCAGAGGACAGGGTGAGTGCTCTGAGGGATCAGTGGCTTCTGAAGGCACTGTATGGAGCCTGCCAGGCGATGCTCCTACTGCAGTTTAGGGGTCCAGGGCAGGTGACAGGGGGGAGGCAGTGCCGACAGCGATCCTGAGAAGGCCCAGCATTAAGCTGGCACTGATGGCCACAGTGAGCACGTGAGGGTGCACTGGGAACTGGGGGCAGAAAAGAGGTGAAGGAAAACTCAGAGATGGAAGCTGTGATGCAAGACAGTTTTTATTGTAGGTCCAGGGAGGAGGGAGATGGAAGAAAAACAGCCCCTGGCAAGAGGCTGTTCCAGTGCCCTAGTAGTGGGCAGAAGGTCAGGAAAAGGCAATCAGGGCTGGGTGGCATCAACATGGGGCAGTAAGTCCTGAAGTGAAGATCAAGCAGTGCAAAGAAAGATAGAGCTGCTCCCCTTGCAGGCACAAGGTGGCCAAGCTCTGGATCCTAGTGATACTGAAGAGGAGTCCATCTTCACAGCATCAGGTGGAAAAATGATGTGGCTTCTCCAGAGCTCTCCTTCAACCATGGATGGTGGAAGTGCTGTGCTTAGCAGGGTCCGCAGCTGCCCCCAAAGGACCTGAGGCCTCGGCCCCAGCCACCGTATCCACAGCTGCCAAAGCCTCCGTAGCCTCCAAGGCTTCCGTAGCCTCCCAGGCCTCCAAAGCCAGAACCGCGTCCGAAGGAGCCACCCAAGCCCCCTCCAATGGCGGGGACTCCTGCAGAGCCAACCACGGAGCTCTGCGGGAATGAGCTGAGGATGGGTCCGGGGAAGGTGACCACGGTGGCCGGGGGCTGGATCACCACGGTGGAGTCAGGGCACTGGCGCACACAGGCCTCGTTGCTGCTGTCAGCCAGAGGGGCCGGAGCGGCCACTCCGCATGCAGGGGCACACAGGCTGGAGCAGGACATCTTTCAGTCAAGCAAGGATTCCTGCAAAGGACACCCACAGTGAGGCAAGGGTCTGGGTGAGCTGAACAGATAGAGACTGGGAGAGCCTTCAGAAGGCTCCAAGAGCTGCACTTACCCAGGAGATGAGGGGAGTCAAGTGAAGAAAGCTGGATAGTGGACTGTGAAGCCCTCAGCTCTTTTATACCTATCCCAAATAGCCCGAGGCGTAGTGGGACGTCAGTGGTTGCAGATGGGACAGATGATAATGAGATACAGTTGACACACTTCATGACACACAAGGAGTTCTGCAGACAAATTATATCCCTCATCGTTGGAGATATTGGAGTTCAAATTTGCCCTGAAGAACAACATGGTAATGAGAGGGATCAGACATTACAAGCAATTACATGAAAGACCACACGCTGCAGATGCTGACCTCATGTTACTTACAAACCCACTGTGTTCCTAATCCCAATCTTTGTCTATGAGAAAAGTGCACAGGTATCCTGCAGACATAGCACTTTGCAATCCTGCTCACAAACAGAATGTCTATCATTACCTTTGTTTTATGAGCTGGTAAACTTTGAATAATGTGATGATGTGATCCCTCCCAACTGGGAGAGCTCCCAAACAACAGCCACCAGCCTTCACTGGCAAGCAGTTGATGCAGTTAAGGGGGGAAGTCAGGAGCATCCCTGCTTGTTGCCAACTTCACTGCCTAGTGCTGCATGGGGCATTTCTGACTTGCAACTTGGGGATACATCTGTGGCTATGATGTCTTTGTGTGTGAACCTTCACATCATGTGGTATTAGGAACACAATGGGGGGTTATTGGTTCATAACACGTCAGCATAAGTAGCATCAACTTGTCTTTGAAGTAATTGTGTCTAGCCGTGTGACTTTCTCATCCCATTCCTGTTCTTCAGGGCACGTTTATGGCTCAACCTACCCAATAGGAAAGGAATTAATTGCTCTGCCTCTCACCTTGTGTGTCATGAACCATGAAGGCTTTTTTCATGAGTGTCTGTATGTTCTGCCACCACCGCCTTCTGGTGTATGCCCCGGGCAGTCTGGGATAGGTATAAAAGAGCTGAGGGCTTCACAGTCCTCCATCCAGCTTCCTGCACTTGACTCCCCTCATCTCCTGGGTAAGTGCAGCCCTCGGAGCCGTCTCAGAGCTCTCCTTGACTCTATCTGTTCAGGTCTCCCAGACCCTTTCCTCACTTTGGGTGTCCTTTGCAGGAATCCTTGCTTGACTGAAAGATGTCCTGCTCCAGCCTGTGTGCCCCTGCGTGTGGAGTGGCCGCTCCGGCCCCTCTGGCTGACAGCAGCAACGAGGCCTGTGTGCGCCAGTGCCCTGACTCCACCGTGGTGATCCAGCCCCCGGCCACCGTGGTCACCTTCCCCGGACCCATCCTCAGCTCCTTCCCACAGAGCTCCGTGGTTGGCTCTGCAGGAGTCCCCGCCATTGGAGGGGGCTTGGGTGGCTCCTTCGGACGCGGTGCCGGCTCTGGAGGCCTGGGAGGCTACGGAAGCCTTGGGGGCTACGGAGGCTTTGGCAGCTGTGGATACGGTGGCTGGGGCCGAGGCCTCAGGTCCTCTGGGGGCAGCTGCGGACCCTGCTAAGCACAGCACTGCCACCATCCGTGGTTGAAGGAGAGCTCTGGAGAAGCCACATCATGTTTCCACCTGATGCTATGAAGACAGGCTCCCCCATCAGCATCGCTGGGATCTGGAACTTGGCCACCTTGTGCCTGCAAGGGGAGCAGCTCTATCTTTCTCTGCACTGCTTGATCTTCACTTCAGGACTTGCTGCCCCGTGATGATGCATCCCAGCGCTGACTGCCTTTTCCTGACCTTCTACCCACTACTAGGGCACTGGAACAGCCTCTTTCCAGCGGCTGCTCTTCAGCCATCTCCCTCCTCCCTGGACCTACAATAAAAACTGTCTTGCATCACAGCTTCCATCTCTGAGTTTTCCTTCACCTCTTTTCTGCCCCCAGTTCCCAGTGCACCCTCACGTGCTCACTGTGGCCATCAGTGCCAGCTTAATGCTGGGCCTTCTCAGGATCGCTGTCGGCACTGCCTTCCCCCTGTCACCTGCCCTGGACCCCTAAACTGCAGTAGGAGCATCGCCAGGCAGGCTCCATACAGTGCCTTCAGAAACCACTGATCCCTCAGAGCACTCACCCTGTCCTCTGCCCCTTGTTCCTTCCCACTGGTGATTAAGATGAGTTCTTGGCACAACACAGAGCTCAGTGTCTGCCATTGAGTGTCCATGTAGGAGGCCATGAGGCAGTGGGGTCCTTGGATAGTTGTGCAGCCTCCTAAGTGGAGAAAACAATGTCAGAGCCACCTGGGAGGCCACGGAGCAGAGGAAAGTGGCTGAGAGCCTCTCAGCAACCTTGTCTCTAGCTTCTCAAGATTCCTTCCTCCTCCACTTCTTCCCAGAGCTCCATATTGCAGCATGGGCACTGATTTTCCCCATCCCTTTTATAGAAGTAAATCCGCGTCAGCTGAGAAAAACCGGAGTGCTGGGGCTGGACAGCCGTGCTTCACTCAGCCTTGTGCAGTAAATACAATCCTGGGACCATGGATGCCCATCTTCACACACAAACCTCCTACACCTAGGAACCCAAAGAACATGACCACATCAGCATGACGGGGTCCAAGCCACCACCTCCCACCAATAGACCCTCAGACATCACATGGGACACCACAGGATATGGGGCTTGGCTGTGCACACTCACACAAGAGCCAGTGAAGAGTTGAGGAAGGAATGGAGAAATGTAGATGTCCCCAAAGGCAATTGAGGAAGATGTTTTCTACTCAGCAGGTGCAGGAAATCTATGGCTATTCCTGACCTTTTTCTGCCTTTTCACCCTTCCCCGTCTGTCTCCTCAGTTGTAGATGGTTTCTTTTTTCCCGGTGACCCTAGCAGTGAACAACCTGCAGCACTGCGGACCTCCTTGATTTCTTTGGAAGGAATCACCTAATTGCAAGTGCAGCACACAGTGTTAAGACTGTAGGATCAAAAGTTTTGGGGAAGAAAGTAGTGTCAGAAGAGGAGAGACTTCAAACTCCAACTCAAGATCTTTGTACCATCCAGATCAGCATGGCCATGCTCCATTCAGGGCGTGGAATAGAACCTTGTGAACATGGGATTGTGTTTCCCTTGAACCCTCCAGTGCCACATTCAGGTGCTGGGCATAGTGGCATTGTCAGCACGTGGCATCAGCCTTGTCCACACACTGCTATTCTCCCCATTTTCTATGACTTCCAACAGCGAACACTGACATGGCAAGGAAAGGAGATGAAACTGGGCATGGAGATCCCTGGTTGTGGAGAGGGTGTGGAGGAGGGTCTGTGGGAGGTCCACTGTGTGTTAACATACTCAAGTTGTGCATGCCTACGAGTATCCAATGTGGAAAGATGTGAGGATCAGTGGGATGCGCACTGCAGGACACACTGTGGACTGTGTTTCTCGTGTGTAACGCCCTGCCCCAACAGCCACATATCCCAGAGACAATACTGTGTCAGCAGCTAGAATCCTAGAGTCAGAGTTTCTGAGATGTGGACGTAGTAGAGAAGGAGGAGGAAAATCATAACACAGGAGACAAGACTGCGGTGCAAGTGAGCTTTTATTGTAGGTCCAGGGGAGGAGGAAGATGGAAGAAGAACAGCCCCTGGCAAGAGGCTGTTCCCATCTCCTTGCATAAGGCAGAGGAATAAGTGTAAGCATCCAGCACAGGGCTGCATGATCATGGAGCAGCAAGTCCTATAGTGAAGATCAAGCAGTGCAGAGAAAGATAGAGCTGCTCCCCTTGCAGGCACAAGGTGGCCAAGCTCCGATCCTAGTGATGCTGAAGAGGAGTCCATCTTCACGGCATCAGGTGGGAACATGCCACAGCTTCACCAGAGCACTCCTTCAGTGTTGGATGGAGGTGGTACTGTGCTTAGCAGGGTCCGCAGCTGCCCCCAAAGGACCTGAGGCCTCGGCGCAAGCCACCATATCCACAGCTACCAAAGCCTCCATAGCCCCCAAGGCTTCCGTAGCCTCCCAGGCCTCCAAAGCCAGAACCACGTCCAAAGGAGCCACCCAAGCCCCCTCCAATGGCAGGGACTCCTGCAGAGCCAACCACGGAGCTCTGCGGGAAGGAGCTGAGGATGGGTCCGGGGAAGGTGACCACGGTGGCCGGGGGCTGGATCACCACGGTGGAGTCAGGGCACTGGCGCACACAGGCCTCGTTGCTGCTGTCAGCCACAGGGGCCGGAGCGGCCACTCCGCATGCAGGGGCACACAGGCTGGAGCAGGACATCTTTCAGTCAAGCAAGGATTCCTGCAAAGGATACCCACTGTGAGGCAAGGCTCTGGGAGAGAGCCCCAGGAAGCTTCCAAAAGCTGCACTTACCCAGGAGATGAGGGGAGTCAAGTGCAGGAAGCTGGATGGAGGACTGTGAAGCCCTCGGCTCTTTTATACCTATCCCAGACTGCCCGGGGCATACACCAGAAGGCGGTGGTGGCAGATCATACAGATACTCATGAAAAAAGCCTTCATGGTTCATGACACACAAGGTGAGATGTGGAGCAATTAATTCCTTTCCTATTGGGTATGTTGAGCCATAAACTTGCCCTGAAGAACAGGAATGGGATGAGAAAGTCACACGGCTAGACACAATTACTTCAAAGACAAGTGATGCTGCTTATGCTGACGTGTTATGAATCAATAACCCCCCATTGTGTTCCTAATACCACATGATGTGAAGGTTCACACACAAAGACATCATAGCCACAGATGTATCCCCAAGTTGCAAGTCAGAAATGCCCCATGCAGCACTAGGCAGTGAAGTTGGCAACAACCAGGGATGCTCCTGACTTCCCCCCTTAACTGCATCAACTGCTTGCCAGTGAAGGCTGGTGGCTGTTGTTTGGGAGCTCTCCCAGTTGGGAGGGATCACATCATCAAAATATTCAAGGTTTACCAGCTCATAAAACAAAGGTAATGATAGACATTCTGTTTGTGAGCAGGATTGCAAAGTGCTATGTCTGCAGGATACCTGTGCGCTTTTCTCATAGACAAAGTTTGGGATTAGGAATACATTGGGGTTTGTAAGTGACATGAGGTCAGCGTCAGCAGCGCATGGTCTTTCATGTAATTGCTTGTAGTCTCTAATCCCTCTCATTACCATATTGTTTTCCAAGGGCAAATTTGAACTCCAATATCTCCAATGATGAGGAATATAATTTGCCTGCAGAACTCCTTGTGTGTCATGGAGTGTGTCAACTGTATCTCATGATTGTCTGTCGCATATGCAACCACTGACGTCCCACTACGCCTCGGGCTATTTGGGGTAGGTATAAAAGAGCCGAGGGCTTCACAGTCCTCCATCCAGCTTCCTCCACTTGACTCCCCTCATCTCCTGGGTAAGTGCAGCTCTCGGAAACTTCTCAGGGCTCTCCTTGACTCTATCTGTTCAGCTCTCTTAGGGCCTTGCCTCACTGTGGGTGTCCTTTGCAGGAATCCTTGCTTGACTGAAAGATGTCCTGCTCCAGCCTGTGTGCCCCTGCATGCGGAGTGGCCGCTCCAGCACCTCTGGCTGACAGCTGCAATGAGGCCTGCGTGCGCCAGTGCCCTGACTCCACCGTGGTGATCCAGCCCCCGGCCACCGTGGTCACCTTCCCCGGACCCATCCTCAGCTCCTTCCCGCAGAGCTCCGTGGTTGGCTCTGCAGGAGTCCCTGCCATTGGAGGGGGCTTGGGTGGCTCCTTCGGACGCGGTTCTGGCTTTGGAGGCCTGGGAGGCTACGGAAGCCTTGGGGGCTACGGAGGCTTTGGTAGCTGTGGATACGGTGGCTTGGGCCGAGGCCTCAGGTCATTTGGGGGCAGCTGCGGACCCTGCTAAGCACAGCACTGCCACCATCCACGGTTGAAGGAGAGCTCTGGAGAAGCCATATCATGTTTCCACCTGATGCCATGAAGACAGGCTCCCCCTCAGCATCGCTGGGATCTGGAACTTGGCCACCTTGTGCCTGCAAGGGGAGCAGCTCTATCTTTCTCTGCACTGCTTGAACTGCGCTTCAGGACTTGCTGCCCCATGATGATGCAACCCAGCCCTGACTGCCTTTTCCTGACCTTCTACCCACTGCTAGGGCACAGGAACAGCCTCTTTCCAGCGGCTGCTCTTCAGCCATCTCCCTCCTCCCTGGACCTACAATAAAAACTGTCTTGCATCACAGCTTCCATCTCTGAGTTTTCCTTCACCTCTTTTCTGCCCCCAGTTTCCAGAGCACCCTCACGTGCTCACTGTGGCCATCAGTGCCAGCTTAATGCTGGGCCTTCTCAGGATCACTGTCGGCACTGCCTCCCCCCTGTCACCTGCCCTGGACCCCAAAACCGCAGTAGGAGCGTCCCCAGGCAGTCTCCATACAGTGCCTTCAGAAGCCACTGATCCCTCAGAGCACTCACCCTGTCCTCTGCCCCTTGTTCCTTACCACTGGTGATTAAGATGAGTTCTTGGCACAACACAGAGCTCAGTGTCTGCCATTGAGTGTCCATGTAGGAGGCCATGAGGCAGTGGGGTCCTTGGATAGTTGTGCAGCCTCCTAAGTGGAGAAAACAATGTCAGAGCCACCTGGGAGGCCACGGAGCAGAGGAAAGTGGCTGAGAGCCTCTCAGCAACCTTGTCTCTAGCTTCTCAAGATTCCTTCCTCCTCCACTTCTTTCCAGAGCTCCATATTACAGCATGGGCACTGATTTTCCCCATCACTTGTATAGAAGTAAATCCACGGCAGCTGAGAAAAAACAGAGTGCTAGGGCAGGATAGCTGTGCTTCACTCATCCTTGTGCAGTAAATACAATCCTGGGTCCATGGATGCCCATCCTCACACACAAACCTCCTACACCTAGGAACCCAAAGAACCTGACCAAATCAGCATGACGGGGTCCATGCCACCACCTCCCACCAATAGACCCTCAGACATCACATGGGACACAACAGGATATGGGGCTTGACTGTGCACACTCACACAAGAGCCAGTGAAGAGGTGAGGAAGGAATGGAGAAATGGAAATGTCCCCAAAGGCAACTGAGGAAGTACAGTTTTCAAATCAATAGGTGCAGGAAACCTATGGCTATTCCTGACCTTTTTCTGCCTTTTCACCCTTCCTTGTCTGTTTTCTTAGTTGTAGATGGTTTCTTTTTTCTAGTGTCCCTAGCAGTGAACAGCCTGCAGCACTGCTGCATACCTTGATTTCTTTGGAAGGAATCACCTCTGTGTGAGAGCAGCACACAGTGTTAAGACAGTAGGATCACAAGATGTTTGGGGAAGAAAGGGGTGTCAGAAGAGGAGAGTCTCCAAAATCTGACTCAAGATCTTTGTGCCATACAGGTCAGCATGGCCATGTTCCATTCATGGCTGTGAAGAGAGCCTTGCGAACATGGGGTGGTGTCTCCCTTGTATCCTCCAGTAACCCCTCCTTGCGTTGGGCTTGGTTCACTGTCAGCACATGGCATCAGCCATGTTCATGAATTGTTTGTCTCCCCATTTCTTCTGACCTCCATCTGTATACACTGACATGGCAAGAAAAGGAGATGAAACAAGGCATAGAGTCCCTTGGATGTGGAGAGGGTGTAGAAGAGAATCCTTGTGACGATTGTTGTTTGTTAACGTACTGGAGAGATGTTTCTTTATGAGGTGTCTTGTATCCCTTGTCAGAAGGGAAGAGACTCAGTGGGATGAGCTCTGCAGGATCCACTGTGGACTGTGTTTCTCATCTGTAATGCCCAGTCCCAACTGCCACATATCCGAGAGACAATGCTGTGTCTGCAGCTAGAATCCCAGAGTCAGAGGCTCTGAGATGTGGGCTAAGTAGGGAAGAAGAAGGAAGATCAGAACACAAGGGACAAGTCTGCGGTGCAAGTGAGCTTTTATTGCAGGTCCAGGGGAGGAGGAAGGAGGTGGCAGAGGGGTAACCAGTGGCCAGAGGCTGTTCCTGTCTCCTTACAGAGTGCAGAAGGACAGGAGGAAGGCAACCAGCCCTGGGCTGTATCATCACAGGGTGGCGAGTCCTGAAGCGAAGATCGAGAAGTGAAGGGAAGTTTAGAGCTGGTCCCCTTGCAGGCTCGAGCTGGGCATGTTCTGGAGACCAACATTGCTGAAGGGGAGCCTGTCTTCATGGCATCAGGTGGGGATGTGCCACGTCTTCTCCAGAGCTCTCCTTCAACCATGGATGGAGCAGGTACTGTGCTTAGCAGGGCCCACAGCTGCCCCCAAAGGACCTGAGGCCTCGGCCCCAGCCACCATATCCACAGCTGCCAAAGCTTCCATAGCCCCCATAGCCTCCAAGGCCATAATAGCCTCCGTACCCTCCCAGGCCTCCATAGCCATAAGAGCCTCCATAGCCCCCAAAGCCAGCACCGCGTCCGAAGGAGCCACCCAAGCCCGCTCCAATGGCAGGGACTCCTGCAGAGCCAACCACGGAGCTCTGCGGGAAGGAGCTGAGGATGGGTCCGGGGAATGTGACCACGGAGGCCGGGGGCTGGATCACCACGGTGGAGTCAGGGCACTGGCGCACGCAGGCCTCGTTGCAGCTGTCAGCCAGAGGGGCCGGAGCGGCCACTCCGCATGCAGGGGCACACAGGCTGGAGCAGGACATCTTTCAGTCAAGCAAGGATTCCTGCAAAGGACACCCACAGTGAGGCAAGGCTCTGGAAGAACTGTGCGGATGGAGATGGGGAGAGAGCCCTGAGAAAGCTCCGAGAGCTGCACTTACCCAGGAGATGAGGGGAGTCAAGTGAAGAAAGCTGGATAGAGAACTGTGAAGCTCTTGGCTCTTTTATACCTATCCCAGACAGCCCGAGGCATAGACAGGAGGGCGGTGCTGCCAGAAGCCCCAGTTTATCATGAAATAAGGCCAACACACTTTGTTTCATTCAGGTAGCGATGCAGAGCAATTATATCCCTCCCTATCAGTTACGCTGAGTAGCAAACATCTGCTGAAGAATAAAGATGTTATGTTCAGGTCAGGTGTTCAAATGCAATTACATGAAAGATCAGGTACTGTTGATGCTGTCTTTGTTGAACTAATAATCACCAATGTCTACCTAATCCCAAAATCTGTCTGCGTGTAAGAATCACACAAATCTTGTGAAGGATGCTCTTTGCAATCCTGCTTACAAATGGAATGACTAACATTACCTGCCTTTACAGGCTGGTAAACAGAGGTGGTGGAAGTTTGAAGAAAGAGATGAAGCGATCACACCCACTTGGGACAGATCCCAAACTTGCACTGACTTCCCTTGTAGATGTTCTAATGAGAAGGTTGAGTGTGACCTAAACCAAGTGCTGTTTGCTTCCATCTCATATGCCCCAGCACTCGATCCTACTGAATTCCATGCTTATAGGGCTTTGTCAAGCTTGACACTTGCTCCTAGTTTTTCAATGTCACGTAGTGCATTAGGCAACCCTAAATACTTGAAACCTGCAACCAATGACAGGGTGCTTGGGGTGGGCTCTTGAACCTTGCCCTGACAGGACCCTCATCTCTTGCTGGCATGAAGAGATAAGAGCAATGGGACCTCCACAGAAAGGTGGGATTTTTGAGCAATCCTCTGAAACTTCTGTTTACCTGCCTGCAAAAGAGATATAATGACAGCTGTGCTGGCTGTATGCTCAGTTGCAAAGAGCTTCCACTGCGTAATGCCCAAGACTATTCACATCCCAAAGAATGGGGTGAGGAACACTGTAGGGTTTACGAGAGTCATTAGTTCAGATTCAGCAGTGCCTAGAATTTATTGTAATGTCATCTAAAATTTTGTCCTACCCATCATGTCCTTATTTGACATGGCACGCTTACAACTCAATGTATCCAAAGATGATATAATTAGTCTGCATCATTCCTTGTGTGTCATGAAGCGGGTCGGTTTTATTTCATGATTATCTGGGACTTACTCCACCTACACTTCCAGGTTGATGACCCAGGCGGTCTGGGATAGGTATAAAAGAGCCAAGGGCTTCACAGTTCTCTATCCAGCTTTCTTCACTTGACTCCCCTCATCTCCTGGGTAAGTGCAGCTCTCGGAGCCTTCTCAGGTCTCTCTCCCCATCCCCATCTGCACAGATCTCTCCCAGAGCCTTGCCTCACAGTGGGTGTTCTTTGCAGGAATCCTTGCTTGACTGAAAGATGTCCTGCTCCAGCCTGTGTGCCCCTGCATGCGGAGTGACCGCTCCGGCCCCTCTGGCTGGCAGCTGCAACGAGCCCTGCGTGCGCCAGTGCCCTGACTCCACCGTGGTGATCCAGCCCCCGGCCTCCGTGGTCACCTTCCCCGGACCCATCCTCAGCTCCTTCCCACAGAGCTCTGTGGTTGGCTCTGCAGGAGTCCCTGCCATTGGAGCAGGCTTGGGTGGCTCCTTTGGACGCGGTGCCGGCTTTGGGGGCTATGGAGGCTCTTTTGGCTATGGAGGCCTGGGAGGCTATGGAGGCTATTATGGCCTTGGTGGCTATGGGGGCTATGGAGGCTTTGGCAGCTGTGGATACGGTGGCTGGGGCCGAGGCCTCAGGTCCTTTTGGGGCAGCTGCGGACCCTGCTAAGCACAGCACCGCCACCATCCATGGTTGAAGGAGAGCTCTGGAGAAGACGTGGCATATCCCCACCTGATGCCATGAAGACAGGCTCCCCTTCAGCATTGCTGGGCTCCAGAACTTGGCCACCTTTTGCCTGCCTGGACTCAGCTCTTTCTTTAACTGTTCTGCTTCAGCTTCATATCAGGACTTGCTGTCTTGTTATGATGCAGCCTGGCACTGGCTGCGTGCTCCCATCGTCATGAACTCTCAAGGAGATGGGAACAGCCTCTAGCCAGTGGCTGACCTTCTGCCACCTCCCTCCTCCTTTGAACCTTCAATAAAAACTCTCTTGTGCAGCAATTTTCATCTCTGTGTATTCATTAACCCTCCCCTGTCTCCAGAAAACAGGGTAGCAACAGAAGCTCTGTGAGGCAATTCCCAGCATCTCCCAGATGTTTTTTTTCCCAGGAGCGCTGTGTGCACTGCTCCCTCCCCTCTCACCTGTCCCAGGCCCCATGGCCCCACCAGGATCTTCCCCACCCTGGCCTCAAACAATGTCTTTGGCTTCTCTTCTTCACGTATCTCCATATAGCACCATGGAACCATTTTTCCCTACCATAGCAAAGAAGCAA
This sequence comes from Callipepla californica brunnescens, assembly GCA_023055505.1. Taxonomy (NCBI): domain Eukaryota; kingdom Metazoa; phylum Chordata; class Aves; order Galliformes; family Odontophoridae; genus Callipepla; species Callipepla californica. The sequence goes on along the minus strand of JALIRH010000132.1, from coordinate 202,778 downwards.
ATCCACAGCAGCTATGGAACACCACTTTGCAGAGCAAGACAGTCACGTTTCACACAGCCCCATGCAGAAAATGCAATCCTGGGCTCTTGGCTGCCCTACCTCTCACACAAACCTTCTCAACCTAGGACCCCAAAAGAATCCAGACACATCAGTTTGATGGGGTCCAGCCACCACCTCCCATGAACAGACCCTCAGACATCACATAGGACACCACAGGAGGCAGGATATGGGGTTTGGCTGAGCACACTCACACAAAAGCCAGTGAAGAGGTAGGGAAGGAATGGAGAAATTGTGATGATGTCCCCAAAGGCAAAGGAGGAAGTACAGTTTTCCGCTCAGCAGGTGCAGGAAATCTATGGCTGTTCCTGACATTTTGCTGCCTTTTCACCCTTCCCTGTCTTCACAATTGTAGATGGTGTATTTTCTCCCAGCATCTCCAGCAGTGAACAACCTGCTACCCTGCTGTACCACTTGACTTCCCTGGCAGGAATCACCTCTGTATGAGAGCAGTGCAGAGTGCACATGGGACCATAAGATTTTTAGGGTAAAAGGGAGCATCAGGAGAGGAGAGACTCCAAATTATGACTTGAGACCTATGTGCTCCCTAGAACAGAATGACTACCTGCTCCTACTCCTCTACCCTCTGCAAGGAGATGGAAACAGCATCTGACCAGGGGCTGCCCTTCTCTCTACTCTCACCTCCCTCTTCCCAGAACCTTCAATAAAAGTTCACTTGCACCACAGTTTTGACCCTTGTGTTATGATCTTCCTCCTTCCCTACTTCACAGACATCTCAGAGCATCTAACTGGGCTGCTAGCTGTAGCCAAAGCGTTTCCTCTGGAGTATTTGACAGTTGAGGCAGGACAATACAGATGAGAAACGTAGTCCACAGTGGGTCCTGCAGTGCACATCCCACTGAGCCTCCTCCCTTCTCATAGGTGGTACTCATAAGCAATCCCCTGTTGAGTATGTTAACACACAACGGATAGATCAAAGACCCTCTTCCACACCCTCTGCACAAGTACGTCTCCCCATGACTTGTTTCTCCTGATTTTCTTGCTATGTCAGAGGTCATAGATGGATGTCAGAGGAAATGGGTAGACATGGACACTGCCATGTGCTGATAATGTCCCGGCGATTGACGGGAGAGCAGTGGTGGCAGAAGCTTCAGGTAATCATTAAATAAAGCCTACACGCTTCATGACACACAAGGGGAGATGCGGAGCAATTAATTCTTTTCCCACTTGGAACACGGAGGCATAAACATGCCTTGGAGGAAAAGAAAGGGATGAGAAAGTCACAAGGCTAGACACAATTATTTCAAAGACAACGTGATGCTGCTTATGCTGATGTGTTATGAACCAATAACCCCCCATGTGTTCCTAATACCTCGTGATATGAAGGTACACACACAAAGACTTCAAAGTCACAGATGCATCCCCAACTTGCAAGTCAGAAATGCCCCAAGCTGCACTGGGCAGGGAGGTCAGCAACAATCAGGGATGCTCCTAACTTCCCACCCCAACTGCATCAAGCGCTTCCACTGAAGGGTGGTGGCTGTTGTTTGGGAGCAATCCCAGGTGGGTGGGATCACATCATCACATTATTCAAAGTTTACCAGCTCGTAAAACAAAGGTAATGATAGACATTCTGTTTGTGAGCAAGATTGCAAAGTGCTATGTCTGCAGGATACCTGTGCATCTTTCTCAAAGACAAAGATTGGGATTGGGAACACGTTGGGGTTCATAAGTGTTGTGAGGTCAGCATCAGCAGCACATGATCTTTCATGTAATTGGTTATAATCTCCAGTTCCTCTAATCACCATGTTGTTCTCCAGGGCATGTTTGAACCCCAGTATCTCCAATGATGAGGGATATAATTTCTCTGCATCACTCCTTGTGTGTCATGAAGTGTGTTGGCTTTATTTCGCAATTATCAGTAGCTTCTGCCATCATCAACCTCCTGTCTATGCCCCGGGCTGTCTGGGATAGGTATAAAAGAGCTGAGGGCTTCACAGTCCTCTAACCTGCTTCCTCCACTTGACTCCCCTCATCTCCTGGGTAAGTGCAGCTCTCAGAGCTTTCTCAGGGCTCTCCTTGACTCTATCTGTTCAGCTCTTCCAGAGCCTTTCCTTACTGTAGGTGTCCCTTGCAGGAATCCTTGCTTAACTGAAAGATGTCCTGCTCCAGCCTGTGTGCCCCTGCATGCGGAGTGGCCGCTCCGGCCCCTCTGGCTGACAGCTGCAACGAACCCTGCGTGCGCCAGTGCCCTGACTCCACTGTGGTGATCCAGCCCCCGGCCTCCGTGGTCACCTTCCCCGGACCCATCCTCAGCTCCTTCCCACAGAGCTCCGTGGTTGGCTCTGCAGGAGTCCCTGCCATTGGAGCGGGCTTGGGTGGCTCCTTCGGACGCGGTGCCGGCTTTGGGGGCTATGGAGGCTCTTTTGGCTATGGAGGCCTGGGAGGCTATGGAGGCTATTATGGCCTTGGAGGCTATGGGGGCTATGGAGGCTTTGGCAGCTGTGGATACGGTGGTTGGCGCCGAGGCCTCAGGTCCTTTGGGGGCAGCTGTGGGCCCTGCTAAGTACATCACTACCTCTGTCCACGGTTGAAGAAGAGCTCTGGAGAAGCCCCATCATGTCCCCACCTGACGTCAGGAAGATGGACTCCCTTTCAGCATTGCTGGGCTCCAGAGCTCGGCTGCCTCATGCCCACACAGAGACCAGCTCTCTCTTTCTTTGCCCTGCTTGAACTCCCCTTCAGGACTCACTGCCCTGTGATGATGCAGCCTGGTGCTGGCTGCCTTCTCCTGTGCTTTTGCCTTATGCAAGGAGATGGGAACAGCCTCTTTTCAGGGGCTGCTTTTCTCTCTCCTCTCTCCTTCTCCCCAGAACCTGCAATAAAAGCTCACTTGCACCACAGTTTTGACCCTTGTGTTTTGATCTCCTTCTCCTTTCCTACTTTGCCCACATCTCAGAGCCTCTGACTCTGGGATTCTAGCTGCAGACACAGCACTGACTTTGGGATATGTGGCAGTTGGGGCAGGGCATTACAGATGAGAGACACAGTCCACAGTGGGTCCTGCAGTACACATGCCACTGAGCATCATGACTTCTCACACTGGATACTCGTAGGCATATACAGCTTGAGTATGTGTAGGGCAAAATACCCCAAGGAAAGCACTCAAAGGAAATAGTGTGAAAGGTGGTATATTTTTGGTAGGCTTTAAGTAGATGGTATACAAACAAATAGCAAAAGAGATTGGCTCACCTTGATGATGGTTAAGACTCGCCAATAACTCCATCAGGGAGGGATCTCCAACAAGAGAACCTTCCCTGCTGGTGGTCAGCCCTTAAATGGGGTCTTGGGAGAGGTGGAGTCAAACTCCACCGCTTCCAATCACACTCACTTGTGCCCCTGCAGCTGACTCAGGGCTTGCCTCAGGTGATCAATCAGTGGTTCAGGCCATGATTCAACAGCTCCCATACAGTATGTTAACACACAGTGGACGTCTCACAGACCCTCTTCCACACCCTCTCCACAACCAGGGCTCTCCATGCCTTGTTTCATTTCCTTTTCTTGCCATGTCAGTGTATACAGATGGAGGTCAGAAGAAATGTGGAGACAAACAGTTCGTGAACATGGCTGATGTCACATGCTGACAATGCCCCCGTTCCCAGTACCTGGAGGGGGCTCTGGAGAGTACAAGGGAGACACAATCGCATGTTCACAAGGTTCTCTTTACAGCCATGAATGGAACATGGCCATGCTGACCTGGATGGCACAAAGATCTTTAGTCAGATTTTGGAGACTCTCCTCTTCTGACACCCCTTTCTTCCCCAAACATCTTGTGATCTTAGCACTGTGTGCTACACTTGCACATAGGTGATTCCTTCCAGAAAAATTAAGTTGGGCAGCGTAGCTGCAGGTTGTTCTCTGTTGGGACCTCAGGAGAAAATACACCATCCACAACTGAGAAGACAGAGAGGGAAGGGAGAAAAGACAGGAAAATGCCTGGAACATTCATTCTATGTCATGGGAAGCCATAGGTTTCCCATGCCGACTGAGTAGAAAATTGTAATTCCTCCCTTCTCTTTGGGGATATTTCCACTTCTCCTTTCCTTCCCCACCTCTCCACTGTGAGAATGCTCAGCCGAGCTCCATATCCAGCTTTCTGTGGTGTACAATATGGTGGTTGAGAGCCTTTTGTTGGGAGGTGGTAGCTTGGACCCCATAGTGCTGATGTGGCTGGGTTCTTTGGGGTCCTAGGTTCGAGAAGTTTTGTCTGAGAGGAAGGGCAGCCAAGAGCCCAGGATTGCATTCTGTGCATGGGGCTGTGTGAAACATTTCTGTCTCCTCAGGCACACCCAAGTACGCAAGCTGCTGTGGAATTTATTCTGAGCCAGTGCTGAGGGTGAACAGTGCATGTACTGCAATATGATCTCTGAGAAGAAGTGAAGGAGGAAGGAATCTGAGCTAGCAACATCGTTTCTGAGGGGCTCTCAATCTCCTTCCTCTGCCCCATGGTCTCCCAGGAGGCTCTGACATGGCCTTTTCCCTTAAGCAGTCTCTTTCTCCACGGACCCCACTGCCTGAAGGCCACTGCATGAATACTCGCCAGCAGACACTGAGCTCTGTGTTGGGCATGGAGCTATCCCTGAGCTGCAGGGGGAGTAATAAGGGACAGAGGAGAGGCACAGAGCTCTGAGGAAGCAGTGGCTGCTGAAGGCACTCTCTATAGGGGCATAATGGGGTGAGTGTGTCCAGAGCTGTGTGGCCCAGTACAGGTGAGAGGGGAGGGAGCAATGCCCACAGTGCTCCTGAGAAGACCCAGTTACGAGCTGTTGCTCTTGACTGTGAAACTGCACTGGGAACTAGAGAAGTAGTAAGAGTAAAGGAAAACTCAGAGATGTAAACTGTGATGCAAGAGAGCTTTTATTGCAGGTTCAATGGGGAGGAGGTAGGTGGAAGAAGGGCAGCCGCTGGCCAGAGGCTGTTCCCATCTCCTTTCAGAGGACAGAGGGATGGGAGCAGGTAGTCAGCAGCAGGCTGCATCATCGCAGGTCAGTGATTCCAGAAGCGAAGATCATATAGTGCAGAGAAAGGTAAAGGTGGTCCCCATACAGACATAACACGGCAAAGCTCAGGATTTCCAGCAATGCTGAAGGGGAGACCATCCTCATGACGTCAGGTGGGGAAAATGCTGGGGCTTCTCCAGAGCTCTTCTTTGACCGTGGACAGAGGTAGTGATGTACTTAGCAGGGCCCACAGCTGCCCCCAAAGGACCTGAGGCCTCGGCGCCAACCACCATATCCGCAGCTGCCAAAGCTTCCATAGCCCCCATAGCCTCCAAGGCCATAATAGCCTCCGTAGCCTCCCAGGCCATAATAGCCTCCATAGCCTCCCAGGCCATAATAGCCTCCATACCCTCCCAGGCCTCCATAGCCATAAGAGCCTCCATAGCCCCCAAAGCCGGCACCCGCGTCCGAAGGAGCCACCCAAGCCCGCTCCGATGGCAGGGACTCCTGCAGAGCCAACCACGGAGCTCTGCGGGAAGGAGCTGAGGATGGGTCCAGGGAAGGTGACCACGGAGGCCGGGGGCTGGATCACCACGGTAGAGTCGGGGCACTGGCGCACACAGGGCTCGTTGCAGCTGTCAGCCAGAGGGGCCGGAGCGGCCACTCCGCATGCAGGGGCACACAGGCTGGAGCAGGACATCTTTCAGTTAAGCAAGGATTCCTGCAAAGAATACCCACAGTGAGGCAAGGCTCATGGAGATCCATGCAGTCAGAGTCAAGGAGAGAGCCCTGAGAAGGCTCCGAGAGTTGCACTTACCCAGGAGATGAGGGAAGTCAAGTGGAGGAAGCAGGATAGAGAACTGTGAAGCTCTCGACTCTTTTATACCTACCCCAAAAAGCCCGGGGCATTGACCTGTTGACGGTGGTGACAGAAACTACAGATAATCATGAAATAAAGCCAACACACTTCATGACACACAAGGAGTGATGCAGAGAAAATTATAAACATCATTGGAGATATTGGAGTGTAAACATGCCCTGGAGAATGAGGAGTTGCTGACAAGGGATCAGAGATTACAAACAATTACATGAAAGACCACGCGCTGCTGATGCTGACCTCATGATACTTACAAACCCCAGTGTGTTCCCAATCCCAATCTTTGTCTATGAGAAAAGCGCACAGGTATCCTGCAGACATAGCACTTTGCAATCTTGCTCACAAACAGAATGTCTATCATTACCTTTGTTTTACGAGCTGGTAAACTTTGAATAATGTGATGATGTGATCCCACCCACCTGGGATTGCTCCCAAACAACAGCCACCACCCTTCAGTGGAAGCGCTTGATGCAGTTGGGGTGGGAAGTCAGGAGCATCCCTGATTGTTGCTGACCTCCCTGCCTAGTGCTGCATGGGGCATTTCTGACCTGCAAGTCGGGGATACATCTGTGGTTATGATGTCTTTGTGTGTGTACCTTCATATCACGAGGTATTAGGAACACATGGGGGGTTATTGGTTCATTACACGTCAGCATAAGCAGCATCACGTTGTCTTTGAAGTAATTGTGTCTAGCCACGTGACTTTCTCATCCCATTCTCGTCCTCCAAGGCATGTTTATGCCTCAGTGTACCAAGTGGGAAAAGAATTAATTGCTCCGCATCTCCCCTTGTGTGTCATGAAGCGTGTAGGCTTTATTTAATGATTATCTGTATCTTCTGTCACCACCGCCAACTGGTCAATGCCCCAGGCTATTTCGGATGGGTATAAATGAGCCAAGAGCTTCACAGTTCTCTATCCAGCTTCCTTCACTTGACTCCCCTCATCTCCTGGGTAAGTGCAGCTCTTGGAAGCTTCTTGGGGCCCTCTCCTTGACTATGTCTGCATGGCTCTCCCAGAGCCTTGCCTCACTGTGGGTATTCTTTGCAGGAATCCTTGCTTAACTGAAAGATGTCCTGCTCCAGCCTGTGTGCCCCTGCATGCGGAGTGGCCGCTCCGGCCCCTCTGGCTGACAGCTGCAACGAGCCCTGTGTGCGCCAGTGCCCTGACTCCACCGTGGTGATCCAGCCCCCGGCGTCCGTGGTCACCTTCCCCGGACCCATCCTCAGCTCCTTCCCGCAGAACGCCGTGGTTGGCTCTGCAGGAGTCCCTGCCATCGGAGCGGGCTTGGGTGGCTCCTTTGGACGCGGTGCCGGCTTTGGGGGCTATGGAGGCTCTTATGGCTATGGAGGCCTTGGAGGCTATGGGAGCTATGGAGGCTATTATGGCCTTGGTGGCTATGGAGGCTATGGAAGCTATGGAGGCTTTGGCAGCTGTGGATATGGTGGCTGGGGCCGAGGCCTCAGGTCCTTTTGGGGCAGCTGTGGGCCCTGCTAAACCCCAGATGTCCACAGAGTACCATGCTTCATCTGTTTAGTCTTCACAAATACCTCCTTTTTTCTTCTACTGCCGGATGCAGAACAAAACATTCCATCCCTCTTTTGGCTGTGCTAAAGCAGCTACTTTAAATTACTGCTCCTTGCTTTTTGCACTTTATTGACTTTCAAATCTGTCGTTGAGGGCTCCTGGAGTTCTCTTCCACTTGCATACAGAGAAGCAGTCCTTATCCTCAGGTGAGGTTCTTCCCAGCTCTGAGCCTCCTGAGCAACACTAAGAAGAGAAATCTCTGAGGTGAAGCCCTGAGTGGAGACCTGCTGCAGCCTTGTGATGTTCACGACTGCAATTCATTGTTTCTGTGTTGTGCTTATTTCTGTCTACTGCCTTCTCCATTTTCATTAAATGATCTTTATTGCATCAACAGCTTGGTTTTTGGTTGATCTGTCTGTATTTACTCTTCCGATGTTCCACTTTGGCTCAAAATTCCTTCATAATGAAACTCAAGTCACATTATTAGAGATTAGAACACAGTTTGTAAAAGTCCAACACCTTGGTTTTTACACTGTAAAACATTAGCACACAATAGATGCTAACAAGGAATTAACCTCAGTAAGATCAAGAGAGATTCTGAACACAAAGTACCTGTGAATGCATTTGTTATTTCAAGACCATTTTGTCAATCAGAAACATGCAACATCCCCAGATTTCCTCATGCTGCATAGTCTGAGAAGTTCAAAGCATTTCTCATTTGCTTTGTGCTTTCAGAGTGTGTTATTACTTTATTAAATGCATACTGCTCTCATTAGGCACCTTGTTTTTGAATAAGAGTCACTTCAAACATGCATACCGAGACATTTCAATATATACTTCATTTGGAATAGGGCTTTATAGCCTTCAATTTTTTCATTAAAATGTGGCTATCTACAAACACAACCAGGATAGGTCCTACAATTGTTGACTTTGTCTTTCCATCCTAGAAAGTTGGATTTCTTTCTGGCTCCACCTTAAGACTTTCCAGAGCTAAGAAAGGTAGTTAAGCGTGTTACTTTAGAGGAATCTTCAACCATTTTTTAACCATTTCCCCTTTTAAGCCCTGTAGAACTACTGAGATATTGTAATGGTAATGATTTCAAGCTAACACCATCTCATCATCGTTCTAAGACACTCTGTACTCTCCAGATTTTATTTAGTATCATACTGGTAACTCTCCACATTTTATTTCATTGTTTCAGATATTGAAAAATTGGAATGACGACCAGATAGTGTAAAATCGATCTACCTCAATGACAATATACACATTGAGGAGCAATCCGTACCACGCTTCAGAAGCAATTGTGTCAGGCATCACAGACAGTGCCTTCTCCAAAATAAGATCCTCAGAAACCATTACAAACTTCATTCTGGAGCATGCTGAAAGCATAAGCCACAGCTCTTCTGGTGAAGGTGTTTAATGACATTCATATGCCTATGCACGGGTTTACCGTAGCACAATTGACATCCATTCCCCTTTTCTACTGCCATCAAAGTGCCTGTGTGTTCCTTCACAGAAAGGCAATTACATTCACAGTGAAGGTCCGAGGGCTTAATAGAGATTTCAAAGCACTTTTCCTGCTAGTCTCAGCCCAGGCTGTTACAGCATCGTACTATTAAGAGGTTACTGCTGCTGCCAGTTAGGTACTTCTGTCATGAATAATAGTCATTTGGGGCTTGCGTCAGGGGATCTCGCCTTAATAGCATCTGTGTGATGGTACAGCCTGGGAACTTCATGCCACTTCATTGTCATTCAAATGGAGCCTCGCAGGAACACTCGCAAACACTTGTCTTTATTAGCGCTTAGGAAGGTGAACGGAAAGCATGCAATTCCCTGCTCTGTAACAAATCAGCTCTCTAAATCCAGAAAGTGGCTCAGACGCTGCCAGCACAAAATCCGCTGAGAAAAAAAAAGGGATTTTCTTCCTAATTCTTGGCTTATCCACCTGTCAAAATCGGTTTGCTCACAGGCAGCCTGTGCATTTGTAAACCACTGTGATGTGGTGCTGGTAGTGTTACCTCCGGTGGCTGAGCACGCACTGTGATGCTAAGGAAAATTGAAAGGGATATTTCCACAATGGGAATGGAAATTCTGCAATGGATGTCTTCATTTTATGAGGCACCACTAGGTAATTAATCTCCAGAATGTTTGCTCATGTGAAAAACTACATAAAAACTACAGGGTTCAGTGTACCTCAGGAAAACTTATCAAAATATATTGGGCTGGAAACAAAACTCTGCATCCATGCAAGTCAGAAAGTGGAAAACAACGAGGTGTTATAATGCTATAACATTTTAATAAGAATAAAGCTCACGATCACAATCCAACATGATACAGAAGGTAGAAGCAGAAGGAATACATACAAAGATGAATTTATGCTGAAAATCACTTTGTTTTGTCGGTGCCATTAATTATCATTTTCAAACTGTTCCACTTTGCTGAGTACAGCAAATCAAAGCAGACCAGATGATTCACTTTCTCTTTGGTACAGCTTCAAAAGTACTGAAGTGAGAAACAGATCTAGAGGAAGACAAGGGCACAGCACTCCAGATTTCATTAAAGAAAGAACTATAAATGAGTTGTCCAAACTTGTGTCATGCCCTGCTTCCCGTCCGTTACCAGATCCCCACAGAGTAAAGGAGACATCAGAAAGAAGCCAAAACAAAATTTTAGAAGAACACTGAAGACGTTTTACAGAAACACTGAGCTCCCCAAAACCGCTTTCCATCGCTGTTCAGGACTCAGAGCTTCTGCAAGCCATCCCCATAGCGCAGTCCATGGATCCGGTCATCATTTCTCAGTCCGTTTCACACGAAATCCTTCAGTGTTTAGCAAGTGTAGTAGGGGTAGCAGCTGCCGAAGCTGTACCGGCGGGTGTAACGCGTGGAGCAGGGGGAGTAGCAGCGGGAGCTGTAGGAGCTGTAGGAGGGGTAGCAGTCCCTGTAGCCGCTCAGCCCCCAGGAGCCGCGGTAGCCACAGGGGCTGCCGCAGTCGTAGGTGCGGTAACTGCAGGGGCTCCCGCAGTCGTAGGTGCGGTAGCTGTACACGGTGCCGTAGTTGCACGGGGAGTAGCAGGAATCATCCCACTGGTTCTGGTAGTAGAAAGTCATCTCGGTGCGGTGGAGGGAGGTGAGCCTGAAACAGCGGGAGAGACGCAGCCTGTAAGGTGATGCTCCTAACAGGATCACAAATGAGTGCTGCAAACGTGCAGTGGGGGAGAGAAGCACAGCAAACCCAGGCACGCTGCCTGAAACTCCCTCTTTTTGCTTGCCTATTGTTCAGACCTGAATTTTAATGCTGCCTTCCCCGTAGCTCTCCATCCTGCACTCCCACCCACTCTCACTGCTGTCTGAGTTGGATGAGAACTGTCAGGGGATAAATCGAAATGTCCTTCATAGCTGTACCGAGATAAAGACTTTAAGGGAAAAGAGAGCTATGCAGAGAGCTGAAACACTAAAATATTCATGAAAACACAGGGAAGACGGAATTTCTTACATATAAATAACACTCATCAAATCCCAATCCTAACTCTCAGTGCATTAATCTATAGCACCTGCAGCTCAGTGATGAGAAAGCATAGAAGGAGGGGAGAAAAAAAGTATTAAACTCCTCTCTCCTGCTAGCTTTCCTAAATCCACTCTGACTTACCCACTTCTGCAAGGAGCTAAGGCAGGAGAAGAGAATGCAGAGCTGTCAGCAGTGCAGGCTTTTATAGAGCAGCAGTCCCGCCCAGCGCGTGGCCGAGCCCCGGGTAGGCTCCAATTACCAAACACATTTTGCTTCCCGCATGACACCTCTCATTGATATACCAGTTCTCCCCAAGGTTTCTGATTATTGGCCCAGTCCTGTGACATGCAGGCTACACCCTCCCAGTTGCTTTCATCTCAAAAGTGCGACAATTAAGTCTTGGTATCATCACGCTATGTTCACTTGTTTAGCACAGCAATAAAACTGAAAGATATGCTAAGACATCCGGATTGCCAAATATCCTATTTTTAGATGCTCAGCTTCCAAAATAAATTACATTTTAGCCCATGCATTTTTCTATGCATTTTTTTTTTCCCTGAAATTCCTGCGTAAGGGGTAATCCTTCAATTTCAGGTATTTCGTAACTTTAATCACATGTGAAGCAGAGTGTTCCTTTCAAACCCTTCCGACATTTCCTGTGACTAGCAAAGGGGAAAGACCCTCTCTGTGGTCTTTTGGAACAGGCTCCTCAGGGAAGTGGTTGAGTCTCCATCCCCAAATGTGTTTAAAAACCTTCTGGATGTGCTTCTCTGGGACATGATTTAGTGCTAAGTCTTTAGATTTAGGGTAGTATGGTTAGGTTGAGGTTGGACTTGACAGTCTTGGAGTTCTTTTCCAACCTGAGCAATTCTATGATTCTATAATACCATCACACAACAGGATGTTGCTGGGCTGATTGATTCAGCTGGAAAATTGGCCTATAAACTTTAGAACGGTATGCACGTGACGTATTTTTAGGAAAAAATTATTTCAGAGACCCAATTCCGAAGCTGTGAATTGCAACTGTAATAAAGCACGGAACTGGGTAGCTCGATACACGTTTTTAGTAACTGTGTTACATAATATTGGGGCGTTCTCCAAGAACGTGGCATTAATATTTAAATAACAAATCTCTTTGTACACGGAAATGTTAATAAGTATTAATGAAGGCTTTGATATTCAAAATTTAGAGAAAGGCCTAGAACATCTGTCACGCCTGTCATTATCCTTCCTTCAGATGCAAGTAAACAGCCGTGTTCAGAGGTGAAGGTCACCGGGGAAGGCTGGGATGCTGCTGCTCACCAGGACACATTGTGCTCACAGCACTCAGCATTATTCACTGTCATTAGCAGCGTGAGGCTAAACACCTCGACAACATTACGAAGATGCCACGTTAAACAATCTTCATCTTCTGGAGGGCTTCTCTGGAAAAGTACAGCTACTACCGAGATCTGTTCCAGTTTGTTTTTAATTTGCTCCTTTTATTGTGTGAATCGTTTTATTTCTTTCTTTTTATCAGGGTGTAAACAGTAACTAAGCAGATATTTGGGATCCAAGTAAACAAACCTCGCTCGGGCAAGTTCTGCAGAATGCTGAGTGTGAGCTTCTTTCAAAGCTGGGAAATTTCAAATGTCAATATCTCTGCTTGAAAGACTCTGGATTTATTATTGATTGCTGTGTGCCTTCATTTTACCCTTCTCCAAAAGTCTCACCTCCAGCTGCTTCTATTGTTCAAAACCATTTCCACAGCTCTCCCACCAAAAGGGATCCCAGTTTCCCAGCTTACAAGGCAGCTGTTCAAGTTTGTTAACAGTAATTGGTGGAGAACAGCAAGCAAATCAGATTTCCAGCAGAATAACCTTCTTGTGGCTGATCACAACATACAATTAACACATTTGTGAATATCTGATTGCAGTGAGGTAACACCAGGCATCTCCACTGTTGCAAACACCTTTCTTGTACTTCTCTTTTTGAGAAGTAGTTTGAACAAATAATAAATAAAAATAACGCTAATATTCTGGCCTAAAATTGTGATTTTGAAATAAGAGTGAAGAAAAAGAAGTGCTTTCTACAGGCTGTAATTTCTGGAGAAAATAAAATTGATGTTCTTTCTTCTCAAACATATTCGGAGTCTTTGCAAAATTTACTTACTGAAATTTGCCCATTCCACCAAAACTGGAGTTATTAATGTCAATCAATTCTGTTCTCCATATCCTTCCTTCCCTTTCCGGTTATAGCTCAGATTTCACCACACCAATTCCACAAACATAATTGTCCCAGGAAGTTCGAACATGAAAGAAAACTACAATGCAATGTCATGCTTTTGGAAGCCAAGAACTGACTAATAATCACAAACCAAGAAAAACAATTACATCAACTGAAGGGTGACGCGAGTAAGAAAATTTGCTTTGTGATGAATGTGAGTTCAGTAGGTTTGGTCAGATACGTATATAAAAGGGGGAGAAATTCAGGGCTCTCTACTCACATCTCCTGGCTTACGTCCTCATTGAGCTCGGTAAGTGGGACTTAATGCAGTGCCTTTATTGCTGTGTAGATGCTGTCTTTTTGCTATACTGCTGTAAAGAGAGGAGTTAGACTTGAAAAGAGAAGGCTGTGATTTCACAGTCACACAAGTGCAGTTCTTGCTGTTAAAAATGGGACACTGGGATAGCAGTATAAGCTTAGAAAGGGTCACCTCCAGCAGTGCACTATCAGAGATTTCCTGTTCTTTATGCAATATGGAAGCATATTGGATGTCTTTATTTTGCCGTGAAAAGGCATAGCATTATTTTGATTGTTTCAGACAAAATGTTAGTGTTTATTGAAGGGATAATTAAGGAGTCCAAACAAACTAACTGCTGTTTGCAGCCGAGTGCTGCCAGTGTGCACAAGGGAAGAATTCCCTTCCTGATGTGTACTCAACAGTGGCTGAGTTTGTTCTTGAACCAATGTCTGTTCCCTTCTGGTTAGCATGGAAAGATCAGACATCAGTATAGGTGAAAAGAGATGAATCCTAACAGAGCACCTAATCTTCCCATGGTGTTATCTACAACGTTGTTTTAACTTGGACTGTTGATTCCAAGCGGTGTCAATAGAAAAAAAAGTATATATATATATGAAATGTTTTTAAGGAGAAAAAGAAGGAACATAAACACAAAGCAGCAAGCTGGGCAAGAGGGAGCCAGGGCATAGCCTTGAGTGCAGATATTTGGTTGATTCCTGTGCTATGCTTTCTCTCCTCTCCCCCATTCCCACGTTTCCATGGGGTTTGCTACCAAAAAGAAAAAAAGAAACACTACTGAATAATCTCAGAGACCTCAAACTCTTCTTCCCTCCCGCTGTTTCAGGCTCACCTCTCCCTCCACCGCACCAAGATGACTTTCTACTACCAGAACCAGTGGGATGATTCCTGCTACTCCCCGTGCAACTACGGCACCGTGTACAGCTACCGCACCTACGACTGTGGGAGCCCCTGCAGTTACCGCACCTACGACTGCGGCAGCCCCTGCAGTTATCGCACCTACGACTGCAGGAGCCCCTGTGGCTACCGCAGCTCCTGGGGCCTGAGCAGCTACAGGGACTGCTACCCCTCCTACAGCTCCTACAGCTCCCGTTGCTACTCCCCCTGCTCCACGCGTTACACCCGCCGGTACAGCTTCGGCAGCTGCTACCCCTGCTACACCTGCTAAAGTTGGAATAGTGATGCTCGAGTGAGAATTTGAGCTCCTGAGACAGCGACTGCGGTTAGGAATGGCACTAAAGCGCTTTCACCTCTCTCCAGCCTCTTCGAGCAATATCGGATAACTTGCGTTAGGGTCAGCTTTTGCTTCGTAGCCTTTCATGGTGCTTATGCTGTGTTTTGGTGCTGAGCTTTGTGCCAGGAGGTGTAGAGCTCGGACACAAAGCAAAGCAGGTGCTGTGAAATGTGGAAACTGCACTTCAAGAATGTATGCATCCCAGGACTGTCCTCCTTTTCTGCTTTTCTGTAGTTGCTGTATACACCGCTGCTTCTTTTCATTAAAAGATCTTGCATCATAGCATTGCTTTCTGTGTTCTTTTACTGTGCAGGTTTTCTTTTACATTTAGCATTGTCAGTTATTTACCCAAGATTTAGTCAAAAGAAGCCACTAGCTTTTCAGATCTGCAGGTTTAACACCTGTGGAGTTCGAGGTGACAGAAGACATATCAGGCAACTCAAATTCTGTCTCCTTCAAGGCAGTTTTGAATGCTTTTTCTATTGAAAAAAAAATAATAATAATAAACCAGATAGAAACGTGAAGATTTAAGGCAATTAGATCAGCAAATGCTGATCACAACCAGCCCAAGCTACACTACATTTGAGGATCCAAAATGCATCCAGTCAGACTCAGTATGCTCAAATCCTTATGCATTTTGCAGCTCTGAAAGCAGATACAGAACCACATGGGAGCCCACCTCACCTGTTCCTAATGCACAGTAAGGTTTATATACTGCCATTTTTCCATCAGAAGTGCCTTGCGTGGCCAATGCTGCTTGTGCAAACTGTGAGCCAGCACCCTGCCCTGCCAGGGCTCCTATTGGGCACAATCCTTCCTACCCAGGCCATTGGGAAGAGCTATTTTACACGAGAGGATGAGAAGAAGGTTGATCCCCACACCACGATGAGGCTATGATGGGAAGTCATCCATCCCCATACTTAACAGCAGGGCACATGACAGAGAAGAAGAGCTGCTGCAGGCAAAAGTGATGGTCAGCTCGATGACAGAAGGATGAACCTACCAGGATGGTTCCCAGGCTCGAGTGGTTGGTAACCACAAGGAGGCTGACTCGTGCCGGAGATTTCCAGCAGGAGGTGTTCTTCCTCCCCATTTGCAAGAGTTCCCGCCTGGCAACACGAACCAATCAGTGGGAGGTGAAATTAGGGGCTCTGGATGGTGTTCCCCAGTGGGTGGACATTTGGAAAGGGATAGCTGCAGGGTTCCCTGCCTCATCCTATGGCATTCCGAGAGCAACTGATCCCAGCAGAGCAAAGAAGTGAGGCACAACCTACACATTTATCCAACAGCTCGTTCAGGAGGTTGGCAGAGCACATGGCAAAAGAGGAACGGGAAGAAAAAGAATCCGTGAACCTGGGGTTAAAAATTCCCCCATCTGGTCTCCAGGGAACACAGGGTATGTCAGGAAAATGGTTTCAGACAGATCGTCCTCTGAGAAAGGCTGGCTGCATTCACCGCGCTGAACTGCTCTACCAACTCCCTTTCACTGAAAATCAGTCTGAAAACACAAATCGGGGACATGTTTCCCCCACGTGGTCATGGACTGAAATTCAGAATCTGAAGGACTTCATTTCAAAGTACCTCTGCTTTGTGCGTAAATCTGTTTCGAAACCGTAAGAGAAGTTATCGCTTTACTTAATGCATTGTGACTCGTGTGTTCCAGGTTAACACAAAGACAGTGGAAATGGATTTTCTTTCATTTAGTGTTCACATAATCATAAAGGAAAAGACCTCTAAGACCACGCAGCCCAACTGTCCACCTACCACCAGTATTTCCCACTAAACCACTTGTTCCCAATGTTCAAGTTTAAATTTTGCACGCAATGCAGAAAATAATTAAAAAAAAATGTTTAAAATTATGTGAAATGGCGTGTTTAATTTTAAAATAAATAAATAATATTTATTTTATGAAATTACTATCTATTTTTTAATAAATATTATACAGCCATTTTGAGATTTCAGAATAAACTGGGGAAAAATATACAAAAATGTATCTCAAAAAGTGTTGGTTTTCTTATGTTGTGAGTACACACGCACGGATGTACCCTACCTGCATGGATTCACAATTACATTTCTTATTTCTACCCGGTCTTACTATGGGCAAGTTAGGAGATAGCTACACATGCAGTGGCATAGGAGTTAAAGAGAACATAGAAAAATCCATCTTGAAATAAAATATCATTTCTCACAAACCTTCTCAGAAGTGTTTTAAATTCATGATTGCAAAAATGTGTTTTTTATTGGTCCTTAAGTTAGCTCTGGCATAAACTCTGCTACAGTACTGCTTGGAAAAAATGCTCCAAACGAAGGAATAACGCCAGAGATGTCAGTTGTCAGAGAAATGAAGATGACAAAAAGCAATTTAAGTCTTATGGGGATTAAAACCCTCAAACATGCAATGGCGTCATGAATCAGAGCTCTTAGCTGCTACATATACACGCACACATATATACAAATATACATACAGAAAGGAAATAGCAAAAATGAATCACAGTCTGTATTTCACCATTGTACCTGCTTGTACCTCAAAGAATATCATCCAGAATATCACCAGACGATGCAAAGGTAAATGAAGTTTCGTTGCAGTCGTGTTAGCAGCATATTTAGGCATCAGAATGGTAATCATTATGTTACAGAAAATCTCACTGATGCTGTTTGCTGCTTCACCCAACACCGCCCTACCGGAGGAGGCAGAGCACAACACATGAAGACAAGAGCCTTTTTTTTTTTTTTCTCATCAAATACCTCCTTGGATGACCTTCAATGCAGTGAGCCATGCCTAATTTGCATATTAAATGAGGATAATAACAGACATTCTGGAAATGCTGAGCCTCATCAAAATTTATGGTATCAATGTTCTTCCAAAACAGTCATTACATTCTTAATTTAGCTGCATATTATTTAATTCTCGCTGGTTGGTTAGGTGCTGTAATGTTGTATAACAATCAGCAGTATGGGGACGGGACCCCCTGGGCTGAGCTCTCTGCTCTCATCACCATATCTCCCAGGGCAGCATCACCACAAGTCCTGTCTGATTTCTCCCTTCCCAGCTGAGCAAAACCCCCACTGCCGTGGGCAAAGGCACGGACTGTTTGGGGACCTTGCTGCTAGAATATCCTCCTCTTGCCCTCTCCAGAGACCACTTCCCACCTGCACGGAAGCATGGTCTCCATCCTGCCAATGTCCCTGGCCCTCCTGAGGGATCCTTCTCCCTCTTTTCCTGACTGCACTCCCAATGCAAGGACGGCCCAGCTGCATCCTGCCCATGTCCTGCCCTAATGCTTGCCCCAGTCAATGTTGGGACACCAGGAGACATGGATTTGTGCAGGATTTTCTAAGAATTTCTTAGAAATTCTGGGAGAAGAGAGACTGAAATAAATAAATAAAGACATTATAAAGACATTAAGCCTGGAACACATTGCTTGGATGCTCATTTAATTGATCCCGTTCTTCTCATAGTGCACGGGCCAAATTATAGGCGGGAGAAGAACCTGAAGGAATCAATGGAACGCCTGTCATTAATTGTGACGTAAATGAATCAAAATACTTGGCAAAGGCCCTAAGCACATGCTATAATGTCTCTTTCCACCTCAGGTGTTTCAAGTCACCTTACAATGTACAGTATCTGCCTCCCTTCTAGGGGCGTAATGTAAAAATACACTGATGGGTTCCCCAGGTCCATGGGCAGCACAGCTGGTACTGTACTGTGTACCTTCCATCCCATTTCCAGTCCTCCCTCATCAGTTCCCAGAAAGCCGTTTGTCCTTGAAAGCTGGAAGACGAAAGAATCCCACACACTGTAATCACAATTTGTTACCTGAGGAATGCGAAAATTGTACCTAAATGTCGAGGAAAACAATTATAGCAATTGAACTGGTGATCTGCTTCTGATATTTCTTCCATGACTACCGGGCAATGGAAGCGTGCAGGGAACCGCACTGATTTCCGTAGGTCTGAGAAACCATATAAAAGCACTCCCAACCCCGAGCTCCCCACATCGCTCCTCTTGCTTTACTCTCCTCAGTCGACTCGGTGAGTGCAGACCCCATTGGAGACTCCATTAACATAGAAATAAGTTTGTTACTAACATGCTCTGATTTGTAACAACGGTATAAATATTATCCTGTAGTTTTTTAAGCTGTTAATGTAAAAAAAGAAAAAAGAAAAAGGGAGGGGCATTGATGGGTGAGCACTGAGGGATTTGGGCATCATTGGTGAGATGTTCAGCCTTGAAACAGGCCAAAAAGAAGTTTTCTTTCTGTTTCTTTTGACTTGGTGACAATCAGCACTGGCTGAAATGTTGGATAATGGGCAGAACTGTGTATTAGGCAAAGGAGAAGCTGCTGTTTTATGGAAAGATGTTGCAATAATGAATGCAGGCAGGTCACATTAGTTGCTCTACTTGTACCCTTGCTAGAACTGGCACACATAGGGTGGGTGAAACGAAGTCAGAAACCAGTGTCAGACAGAACAAGGAGTAGTTCATGTGCTGAGATGAAAAGCAGACAGGGATACTGCATGCTTCTAGGAAATCTGTCAGCAGGTCCAGCTGGTCATGATCCTGGGCACTGTGCTCTGGGTGGCTCTGCTGGAGCAGAGATGAGACCAGATGGATCCCAAAGTGCCTCCAGCTGTGACTATTCTGCATTCCTGCGACTTCATTAACGCTGAGACAGGTCCACTGTGCATGAATGCTTCTAAAATCTTCTGAAAACACTGTGTGGGATTCCTGACAGCCATTAGGACACCCACACATGGGTGTTCTGAGCTGCAGCAGGGACTGACCTCAGCCGCCCATCTTGGGAGCTCAAAAACCACGTGCTCACAAACACCTGCGTTTGGACCTCTGCATCTGCAGGCTGCATCTCCTGTAGCAAAAGGCCAAAAATACAAGATGTAGCATTCATGTTTTAAGAACAGAGCTTATAGAACAGAAACTGTCTCAGTTCTGAGCCTAATGAGGGCATACAGGAATGGGTTGGTTAAAAACAGATGGCAAAAGCACATCCCATGACTGAGAGATTTTTTCAGCCCCTCTCCAAATCCCCTTCCTCACACCCCCAAGCCACTGCTGCTCCCTGCAAGCTGACCCCCCCCCCCATTCACCTCTTGCTGTTTGCAGGTTTACCTACCACCCCCACCCCAAGATGTCCTGCTGCTACGTGTGCTGCTCCCCAAGCTACAGGACCGTGAGGACCACCCGCCGCACCTACAGCTGCTACAGACCCTGCTACACCTCCTGCTACACCCCGTGCTACACCTCCTGCTACACCCCGTGCTACACCTCCTGCTACACCCCGTGCTACACCTCCTGCTACACCCCGTGCTACACCTCCTGCTGCAGCCCCCGCTACATCTCCTGCTGCAGCCCCTGCTACACCTCCTACTGCAGCCCCTGCAGCTACCGCAGCTGCTACACCCGCTACTACTACCCCTCCTACCGCACCTACAGCTCTGGGTGCTGCTACTGCTAAACCCGACCCGACCCGGCTCATCTCAGCAACGTGTTCAGGACTGATGATCCCCTCAGGCAGCAGCTGAAGTTTCCAACCATGGGGAGCTTGGCTGCTTTCTAGGATCAATCAGCACTTCGATTTCATTTGTCCTCTCTCCTTCTTCTGCATTCCTCAGCTATGAGCTCTCTTGGTAGTCTCCTGCATTTAGACCCCTTTGGAAGCGGTGAGAGCAACTCGCAGTTCTTTTGAAGCTTCTTTCGGTTGCCTCAGCAGTATTAAAGAACTTCTGCATCAGGAAAAACTAACCTGTGTCATCTGCATTTTCACAAAGTACTTCCAGCAAGGTGCTGCAGCACTACGTAATGGAGAAACATTCTGGCTGTGCCTCCTTTGATCTGGATTTACAAGTACCTTAAGAACAAGCAACACAGCTTCAACAAAAAAGAATGTTCTGTACAGTGTAGCGTAGTGACTCATCAACTCCAGCATGCCGAAACTATAATCTTTCTGTATCTGTGTCAACTTCTTTTCTTACTGCATTAAAATTCTCTGTGTGAGAAAAAAAAATCCAAGTTCCTGTCTTCTTTTGTCAGTCCGTTGGTTACATGGATATAGGGAGAGTGGTGGCACTCAGGAGGGAATTTTTGCCCCTCAATGCAGAGCAGCTGACTGAAGGAAATGTGCTGTATTCCTCCCTCTACACCTCAGAATTTTGAGGAATTCCAGGATTTCTCCTTTTCCTTCATTGAACTGAAACTATTCCAGATTTGAGGTTAACATATTTTGGCTTAACAGAGCTGGTAATATCTTCATTATAATGCTTTAAAATAGAAGAGTCTCTATAGAGAAGACATAAAAGATGTTCAGGTGAGTTGAGCAGTCATATTCCTACAAACCAAATTCAGGTTTTAAACTGGAAGAGGGTAGATTTAGAATAGATGCTAGGAAGAAATCCTTTACTGGGATGATGGGGAGACGCTGAAACAGGTTGCCTAGGAAGGTTGTGGATGCTCTCTCCCTGGAAGCATTCAAGACCAGTCTGGATGGAGCTGTGAGCAACCTGGTCTAAAGGGAGGTGTCCCTACCTAGAGCAGGGGGCTTGGAACTAGATGATGGTAAAGGTCCTTTCCAATTCAAGCCATTGTATGATTCTATGATATGATTCTATGTTTCGTTCTTCTCGAAGAAGAGTTTCCAACCCTATTACCATCTATGAGACAAGTTCCATTAGCAGCTGTTGGAATTTAATACATGTATTCATCACTAAGAAGAGAGGGAACAAAGGATTGGGAAAAAAAAAAAAAAAAGAGGCAGCTTTTCAAATGAAACAGTACACTTGAACTAGCTCTCACCGTCCCTAGGGCATTTTGGCAGCTCTTGGAGGCCACAGCCCCTGGCCAGGGAAGTGGTGAGGAAAGGGCCATCATCATCCACACCACACAGCCACAGTCATTCATTTAAAGTCAACCCTCTGCCCATAAAGGTCAATGAAAAAAATAATAATAATAATAAAAAGAGTTAGGAAAAAACAGACATGATCCAACTGTCTTCTACACTGTGTGCTCTGAACTTGCTCCCATGATCGTGCTGACAAAAACATTCTGGTCCCTTCCCTTCCCTTTGAAGTGCTGGACATCTATTTCTTCTAGCAATGGATTTACTTTATAGAGGGAAATTCCTCCTACCTCACTACTGGGAAGCCCCTTATTAGGAGGCTTAAAACATGAGCTCATAAAACATGAGCTTCTTCCAATATTAAAAGCAGGATTACCCGTTAAGTACAAATGTTTGCAATCACCTGTATGCCCTCTTCAAAATCACAGAATGGGACTTGTTGAAAGGGGCTTAAAATGATCACCAGGTCCATCTTCCATGGGAAAAGGGAGAGTGGATATGGCTCCAGTGGTCACAGCTCCTGAGGAGTCCTGTCCTAATCACATCCCATTAGCCCAACAGGAGCACCCAAGTGTTTTAAATGAACCATTGGTTGGAAGTGCACAAAGGAAGAGCCTGGCACACTTGAAAAATGCAGAGATGCAGCTGCAAATGGCCATGTTTGCCAGAGTCAGGAGGACGAGGCTCTGTGACAGAACTCTGCGGTGCACCAGTGTAAAGATAACTTTCAGACATCCCATATGTAATGTTCTTGATTTCTGGATATTTAAGGAATGGAAGTGAAAAATTAAAACAAATGAACCACAGAAATACAGTATTGATGAAGAGTAGCTTTTAATATGAAAGTCAGACATAACTCCTGAAGGTGTACAGAACAGAAAGACTACATTCCCCAAGACACGGGACACCGTGCCTGTACCATTCATTCAGAATATATTTTGTTCATCACTGCAACAAACTCAAAAGCCAGACACTCTGGAGTTTGCACAGAATGGGTGTTGAGCAGAAGCAAGCTTTTGCTCCAGCAGTGGATGAACAGGAGAGTTTGGAAGGCAAGAGAGCGAACAGAGCAGGAGAAGATCAATCATTCCGAGCAGTTGGGCAGCAGAGCAGAGCCTCAGTGCCTCCACAGAGAGAAGCTGCTGACAATGGGCTCTGTGCAGCAGAAAGATGCTGCCTAGATTCGCCGTCAGTCCAGACTGGGGTTAATCCTCACATGTCAGCACCGTTCCTGCCACGTTTACCAGCCATAGCCGTAACGTTGACCATATCGTGAACCGAAGTGATGACCGTAGCGGCCGCTGTGCCAGCTTGGGTAGCCATAGCAGTCCCCATACAGGCCCCTGTAGCCAGCATTCAGACCTCCAAAGCCATAGTGGTCCCTAGAGTCATAGAGGCCCCAGTGACCATACAGACCATCATGGCCATAGCGGTCCCCAAAGTTGTAGAGGCCGCTAAAGCCCCTGTAGTGGTAGGGGCTGTTGTAGTAGTTGTGGAAGCCCCTGTAGCTCTGGGGGAAATAGCAGTCATCGAGGAGGAAAGTCATCTTTCTGCACTGGAGGCAAACCTGGAACACAGCAGCACAAAGAAGAGCCAAAGTGAGAAATGCTTCCAGCTGCAATCACAGCTCAGAGCCCAAAGCCTTCTTCAGTGGTCCCATGGGACCAGGGACAGATGCAATTTCCTTTTACGTCCCTTCTCCCATTCCCCTTCTCTCAGCTTTATCCATTTACCATCATCAGGTGTTTTTTGTTTTTTTTTTCCATTTACCCACACATCTTAAATCATTTCATTTCCTTTCTTGCTTACCAGCTGTGGAATACATCTATTACAGCTGAAAACTTTCCTGCTGCTACTTCAGGATCTTTCTTAGTGAATATGGTGAGAAGTTCTCAATCCTAAATTTCTTTCAGGATATCAGGTTTGAGTAAAGCTCTGCATTCCCAAATTTGTCAAGACAGTCTTCAGGAGAATTAAAAGGAAACAGCTTTAAGGTTAAGTAGAGCTTAAAGCATCTGGTGTTGGCTGTGACAGCACACCACTGTTGTTGGATCCAGAGCTCCAGTTCATGCTGATTTCTGACTGGGATCTGCAGATGCTAACAGCCCACCCGAGAAGCTACAAAGTCATTAGCACACATCAGAACACCTAAAGCAGCTCCAAAACATCAAATCTGCCCACTCAAAGCTGTAAGCGCAGGTATGAGACAGCAAAACTTGAAAATTCAAGAAGCCACGATAATCTTAACAAATTATTAAGCCAACATTTCTAATTCTCATGGAAGCTTACCGAGTTCACCAGGAGGAGGAAGGTAGGAGAGCTGATGGAGTGCAAGGAGCTCAGAGCCCTTTTTATACTGTTTCTTTGCCCTGGTGGCTTATCTAAGACACCTTGCATATTCAAAAGGTTTGCAGCCTTATTGGTTGGAAAACAAATTTGCCTGTGCTCATCATATCTTCAATTAAATAATTTTCTTCATTGTTTGGGATTATTAGTGTGTTCTCAGCCTCACTTAAGTCACATATATTACAGGTTTCTTTCATCTTCCAGTGTTCTAGGTCAACTACATTCCTGATACCATTTTATTGTCTTCGCTGTCAAAACTTAAGTTTATTTAAATATAATACAAAGGCATTTATAAGCTCCAAAGCCATTAGAGGGAGAGAAAATTTCATTAAAATGTCAAATATTTCTACATCTGGAAATACTGTTGACCGAAAACGCTGATGTGTGAAGCAGGGGCTTCTTGCTCAAAGGTTATGTGAGCATTTCTTCCAGAATTTTCTGTCACTCTACTGAGCAACCTCAGCAAATAGAACCAGCGCCACCAACAAATAAATCTTAATTGCATTCCTCCAAAATGTTGATCATGAACAAAAGTCACGCTGCTGCGTGAGCAGAAATAATGTCTTCAACAAAAATGAGACTACTGCATCATTTGCACCTTAATCCATTAGAGCATGACCATGAGCTCAGCAGAATGAAATGAAGAAAACAAGCATGAACTAGGACTGGAAAATAACAAACAGGATTTGGGGAGATGTGCTAAATGATGCTTTCCAAGGCAGTATTTTAACATTTTCTTAGCAAAGAATCAAGTTTGTGTATCAAATATGGTAGAATCGTGAAGAATACTGGAGTTTTCTGCAGAACTCCTTGCATGACCTTCACCTAATTTCCTCCGTTAATTTGAATATAAAGTAAGGATAATAATGAGCAAGCAGAATGTTGAGGCATCCTCAGAATTTTGAATACCAAAGCACTTCATAAACACTCATTAATGTTTTCAATTTGCAAAGTGTTGCAGTACTTTAATATTAATAGTTTGTCACCAAAAGACACCACCAGATTTAATAATATGGTCAATTACGACATACTAGCTCTCTCGTTTCTATGTCCTAATAAGGCGATACACTGTATGTTCTATACGAGTCAAAAGCTAAAAAGCCTTTTCCAAAATAGGAAGAAATACGTGGGAATATTCTTAAAGCAGAAATGGAGAAATTTCTTGAAAATCAGAGTTATGGAATGAGGAACAAAACCAACACTGCTGGCAAGAGAATCCCACCAATATCACCAGGGACTAAGCACAGGTCACAGCGTGGCTGAGCAGATAATCTACAGAACACTATATCTCAACACATCAGAAAAAGCCTACTCTTCTCCCTTCCATATTGTAGCATAAATGAAAAACCCAAGCGAATGGTGTACCTACATCCAGATTGCGCAAGCGGTAATGGCCTAAACATACCATCTACCCAACTACAAAGAATTCCGTGCAATTTTACTAAAAATGTGCTGAGCCTATTTCTTCCTGTTTTAAGATGAAAGAAATTCTGGAGGTATTACAGGTGTGTCATTACATCGAATTTGAAAAATATGAAAATCACTGACTCTGATTACATCAGTTGAAGGAATACTGCACGCAACAAGATCTATCACGTAACCAACACCGGAGTTCGAGAGGGTATATATACAGACCTCGAACTCCAGAGCTTCATTCGCTTCTCTCGAGTTCCTCTCCTCAGTGAACCGGGTAAGTCCACACTGCCTCTTCTCTACCCTCTTTGATATGTCTTTGTGTGTATATATCTGTACGCATGCTGGTGCTTTAAAAATATATGTGCATGTCAGTTCTCTGTTGGTAAATAGAGTGTTTTCTAAGTATTGTTAGCCACTGTGTTTTGGTCTAGAGAGTCTGTGGATGCCCCATTCCTGTGTTCAAGATCAAGCTGGATGGAGCCCTGGGCAACCTGGTCTAGTAGCAGATGTGGATGTTGGTGGCCCTGCCTCTGTCAAGGGGGTCAGAACTTGATAATCTTTAGGATCCCTTCCAACCCAAGCCATTCCATGATTCTATATGAGGAAAAAGGTTTGGGGGGGATTCAGACTAGACAGACAAATGAGGTGGCTAAGAGATGAAAAACCTGCTGGTGAGAGCATGGACAGCTTCAGCACATTCTGTTTGCTTCAGCTGAACTCTAAACATTTTGTCCCACTGTTGGCAGTGCATGTACTCATTCTGTTCCCTCTTGTGTATTTCAGCCTTCCCTCCAACAACCAGCAATGACTTTCCACAGGGAATTCTACAATGATGAGCACTACTCACCCATCTGCAATGAAGACCTGCATGGTTTCTGGGGCCTGAATGAGCACCGACTCAGGCACCCATATGGCTTCCACCGGGGCCACCTCCACGACTATAACCAGCATTGGGGCCCATATGGCTACAACAGAAGCTTTGGAAGTCTGTATGGGAACAGGAGCTTGAGTGCTCATGGGGGCTATTATGGGCATGGGGAATTCTTTGGTTTTGGGCACCGCCACCCCTTTGCTCAGATTGGCCACAGATACTGGTATTGAAGCTGCTATCCATGCTAACCAGCAGAAATAGCAGTCAAGAAATGAGATAGATCCTTTGCTTAAGGCCATGGTGCTGAGAAATGCTGAGTACCCACACCTCTGGCTGGGTTCAGTGAGATGTGTGGGTGCCAGACGCTACCCTACATGTAACCTTCTAATATTTCTATCTCTTCTACTTATCACTCTAAATGGCAGTTTGAATTACAGCAGGTATTGAGAGCACCCTTACAGCATGCTGAAAATCTTGCTTTACTCCACTAGGTGGGTTAGAAAGGTTTCTTTTAAATTAATTCACAGCCACTTTGTATTGCTATAGTGGTAGATATGGTCCTATGTCAACAAGGATCAGACTTTAACCGCCATGAAGAAGTCCACTTTGCTCAACTATGAACTTTTCCGAAGACAACATGCAGAAAAGCTCCAGTTACATATCCACACTGTGCCTTGTACGACAGCAACCAGAATTTATGAGCAACTTTGAGCAAGAAACCTGCCTGGACTGACAAACTCCACGAGGAGAGAGCATCAGCTGGCATCAGACACACTCTACTTGCTGAAGACCCTTTTGTAAAACTGTGAACTTACTCTTTCTGTAACTTCTCACTCTATATTCATTAAAATGACTCTGCATAGTAACATCAGTTCTATAGTCTTCTCCTTTTGTCTTTGCTGTCACACCAGCAAAAAGGGACCAGCAGCAGTGCCACTGACAAAACATACACTAAGATGGAAGCTTAGACTCCAGGTGCTAGGGAGCATTGTCAAATCTCCATGTGAAATACTCCAGCCCCAACTTGTTTCCCGAATTAGGAAGAAGTTCTACCATTTAATTAACTCCTGAGTTTGGATTTACACAACACTTCTCCAGAAAATCACCACAGTTGTCTGACTGTACTAACACGCATACACTCCTGGAATAAGCTGTGTTCTGTGCTTGGAAAAAAAACTTCCAAAAGAAATAGTAGTGGAACTTAAATTCAGGTGGTCTGCCAAGGAAAGATAGCAATGCTTCTTAGGGTTAGAGAAAGACACCGAAGAGAAAAGACCAAAGGCAACCAAGTTATGACCTCTGCAGAAGTCCTCTGCTTTGCAAACCGAGCAGCCAGGCTGTTCAGGCAGTTCCTGTCTTCCTGTACTGTGTTCCCCCAGAACACTGAGCAGTCTTGATTTAGATTTAAAATAGTAGAGATTATAATCTGGCACAAAATGAGGTGGTTTAACAAGTAGAGCCTAGACATAGCTGCACGGAGCCCATGCAAGCCCACTTACACATCAAAGACATCACCAAGAGTCACAAAGGTAGTTGTAGAAGTGACTTTGAGGGGACACCTCTGGGCTGATTTCGGAGAGATACCCTACATATCCCTTCTCTCATGGTACATGAGCATGAGCATTTTATCAGCTGACAGAGCTGAGGTCAGAAGCCAACTGGTGGAGCAGACTGCTGAAACTGTTTTTGTAGACAAAAACAGAGGAATGATGATAGCTGGCAAAACAGCCCCTGTGCTTTAGATGATCGACCTCCTATTAAGCCTGTTTCTTCATATCTTTGGTGCTTTCGTGTAAAACATTTGACCTTGGACTGAAACACAGCAGAGGACAAGACCCACAGACCCAGTTCCTCATCCGAGAAGGAGCAGCCTCAGGCAGAAGATGGGCCAGGCCTGCTACCTTTGTCAGAGCTTACCATTTTGCCCTACTTTGAGCAAGATGGAGTCAGATAGGGACGCCCTGGCGAGATTGTAAGGACAGCATCCTCCACCCTCGCCTCCTAGCAGGACACAGGCAGCGAATCACTACAACCCCTTGAAAGAGGCAAAACTTGTGACGCCTTGTATAATCCTGCTGCCAGCTGCAGTCAGCAGCAGGAAGGGCTGGGTTCCCCAGGGAAAACCTTGAGAAGTATTTGAGGTTCCCACCACAATAACTTCAGCTCATCTCCCTTGGGTGCCTTTAATTACCAAGCAGCTCCGTACCCATCAGGAGCATTTGGGGTGATCATTGCAGCCCCAAATCACAGAACTGCAGCTCAGACCATCTCTTCACACCTCTGTGCATCAGCCAACAACACTGATGCTCACCTCGCATGGATGAATCCTAAGGTCTCCAGCAGTTTCTCATACACTTGTTCACAATAGTGGGTAAAGAGCACTTCCCCGTTTTATAGGATTTTTTGCCCTAAGGCTTAAGAACAGTCAGATGATTAGAGGAACTTTGCCTGCCTGAGAGCACCACAGGGGACAGCTGGCTAATTTAGTTAACAGAAAACTAACTCCTATAATTTCCCTTAAACTTCCGAATGGCAGTCTGCAGCAGGATGTACTTACTGCACGCATGTGGGAAACTACCAATTTAGATTGAGCAGCCCACATGAGGCACGCTGCAAAACAGTGCCTCCAGTGCAAAGATACACTGCCAGAGAGAGAAGCACGTTTAAAGGGTGAAGCTATACCTGATGAGACACTGAGTCCCTGTCTGAACATTTCCAGATTTCTTAGAAGATTACCTGCTGTAGGGAACCTGCTTTGGCAGGGGGGTTGGACTTGATGATCTCTTGGGATCCCTTCCAACCCCTATGATTCTATGATTTCTTAAACTGTAACATAACAGAGAGGAAGAGAAAGTGCCTCTCAGCATGGGAATCCTGCTTTATCAGAAGCAGCAAGAGAAATAAGAATCACTTCAAATCTCACTGTGTTTCGATGAATATTCCACTCTCATAATGCAAATAGTGAACCTAAGATGGGAAAGATGCTCCTACTATCTTATAAACCACACCGCTGTCCTCTTCAGATATTTAATATCTAAAGGAATAAGAGGTACACTGCAAATAGAAATCCATCATCAAATCTTCCCACTTTTACTGATGGTTCAGTGCTTTGTGGTAACTGCAAGTCTCAACCTATTACACAGAAAGGGCAACTTTGCACTCAAGTTTATTACTGAGTTTTATTTCCAAATACGCCATGAGCAAAGTAATAAAGATCTCTTCATCTGACTGTTGAGGTTTAGGGAATTTCTTTTGTAGGGAAGGGTTTATGTGGTTGAAGCTGGTTGAACCAACTCACCCAGCAGTCAATTACACTCTATTACGGTGCCTGCTCTGTTTTCCTTACATAAGGACACTCCTCCAAAGAGCTACTACTCCCAAATAATCTAACATTCTAGCATTATTATGCAATATTGCTTTATACTAATTCTTTGACAGACTCTTAATAGCTATGCAACATTTCAAACACAAGCAACAGCACAGAAAGTGTTTATTAGCTATAAATTCCTGAGGAAATCTGAAAGTCCCTAAATGAACTCAGTAAAACAGTAAAGCCTGAAACCAAACTTTTGACACTGGTTTCTTCCTTGGAACACCAATCTGTATGCACCTCAGCACCCATGATCTTAGCACTGTTGAGGGAGGTTAAGCTTGATGATACCAGGCAATAAAAAACACACTGAAAAAAAAAGCCAGCCTTGATTCAGGAGCTTCACATTACAAGGAATAGAAACAAAGCTGTGGGCAGCAGTTTTGCTAAGGGACAGCAATGGCAGGGAGGTGCTCACAGCTGCTGCCAGATCTCTCTGGGCTATTGCTGTCCTGAAGCAGAGCGATAGGATCATCTCGATGCTGCAGGACAGAGACGAACCAGGAGCAGAGGAACACACACACACACACGCAGAGCCCAGGAACATATTGCAAGGTCATGTTTAATGAGAAAGAAGCAGATCACACAGAGGCAGAATTATATGGTGCAGATTACAAATTGCTTGTAACCTGTGATTTGATGCAAGATGATTCATGTAATAGCTGATGTTGTTTCCTTATTGCAGAGGCAGATGTAAAGCACAGAGCATGGGCTGGTTGACTCCAAGACCCTTTCTTACACCTCATTACCCACAGAAAGCACTGACAAAGCAAGCTAAAATGGGATCTTTGCCTGATCCCTGCACACTGTCATGATGATACCTACAGGTGTCCTACTGAATTACAAACTCAGTGCACTGCATTGAGAACAGAGCCTTAGAAAGACAGGAAAGCCTTAGGAAAAAAAAAAGAAAGCAAAGGGTAATATGAGTAGGATGTGAATAGATTCTTTTTCCTCAGAAGATTGGAACATCTGCGGATGCACTTCATTGAGAGCCTCAAAGGTTCTTCGGTTCTTCCAAATGCTGAAACTTCAGCCATAGGTCTACATCCTGCTCAGCATCTCCTGGATATTCCTCTTCCAGCAGGTCCTCACTGGGTTCAGCATGGTCTGCAGCTCCCAACCGGGTACCCCCGTGACCACCGGGCACCTCCAGAGACCTGCAGACCCCCAGGAGCAGGGGCACCGCTGAAGCCACTTCCAACTGCAGGGACTCCGACAGACCCCACGGTGCTCTGCTGAGGAAAGGTGCTGAGGATCGGTCCGGGGATGGTGACAACCACCGGTGGAGGGTAGATGACCACAGTCGAATCAGGGCACTGCACCACACAGGGCTCATTACAGCTGTTGGCAACAGGCTGTGGCACAGACACCCCACACAGCGAGGGGCTGCCATCAGTGCACGGGCTTAAGGAGTGCGTCATTTGGGAGATGGATGATCTGAAGTGCAAGGGAACAATATAGGAAGAAGGAAAAAATTCTTACAAGCTCCACAATCAAACATTAGACTAGAGAAGTACCAACAAGCTAGAGGGAAACACAGAATTTTTCATAGCTGGGTTCTGGGAAGACATCACCTATAAGGCTTACATCGAACTCCAGATCTGAAGAACGGGAGTTCATAATCCAGACAGCACTGGAAGATCAGCATTTACCAAAGCCAGCAGCTGAGCAGCCGCAAGATGATATATTTAAATCAAGAAAACTTGGGTTCTACAGAAAATTTGCTACAGAACATTTGCATAGGATTCACCCTGACTTAAAACAAGGAAAAAAAAAAGGTTCCTTTAGAAAGAGGAATTCAAATCAAGCTTACCTACTGCGCAACAGAAATAAGAGAAATGGTCAGACACGGCTGATGCTGAGTGTTTTTATACTCGCTTTCAGACTGCCCAAAGCACCTGAGTCACCAACATACACAGCATCCCAATCAATTACTAAACACGTTTCTTTCAAGACTTAACGTCATTAATGAATGTCAATTGTTCTTAATAAATCGCTCATTGTAATTATTAGTTTGTCCTTCCATCCCCCTGCGACCTGTGTGTTACCACCCTCCCATCTATTTCAAAAGTTGACATGGAAGGGAATGCTCTGAATGTCAGAGAAAAATCTGAAGGACTCTATCTTTCCTATGCAATATCTCCTCCACAAGAGAACTCAGCAGCAAACAGCCAAATATTCACTTGGAAGAAGAGGTCTTTGACTCAGCCCAGGAAGAGTTGCAAAAGTGAGGGATATGCTGCGTTCTTGGCATGGGGAAGCTGTGTTCACGACTCTATGATGCAACCAGGCTGATGCAAAACCTGCTCAAAGCTTGGGCATTCTGTAGAAATCTTCAGTCTGAACTCTGGAGCAATGTATCCAAATAAGTCTCCCAATTAGACACAAGGCATGTGTGTCTTTAAAAGTTGAATCTTTGACCAGAGAAAAAAAAAAAAGTTAAAAAGAAAGCAAAGAAAAAAAATGAGACTATGTCTTCTATGAAATTAAGTGTGCTCTACAGTGAAACTATAAATCATGACCTGATTAAGGACATGACAAAAAGGCGATAGATAGAGTGTGGCTTATGCAAGACTTTGACAGGTCATTTTTGCCAGCAAGTCATTTGTTCAATAAAAGGGCACCTTAAATCCATTGTAATAACACATTACACATCCAGAACATTGAGTTCCTTTTGCTGATGAATCGCCACTGTCAGCATGGAGTTATCATCTGCATTAAACACACAGATGGACGCTGAGGTTCATCAACACTCAGCAGCAGAGTCAGCAACAGATGCAACGGCCTGCGCTATACAGATGGCTCCCCATGTCCAACTTGTCCATGGTGATTTACACTTTGCTGCTCTTGTGGCAGTAGAGAGGACTTGTTGGGGCTGTCCTGTTACAGAACCCTCATCTCAAAGCCTTCTCTCTCTGAACAGCAGCACGTTCTCAAGTAAAAGACATGGCAAAACTGCAGAATAGTTTCTGCCTGCCAACAAATCTCACGGGAAACCTCATATCAGACAGGTAGAAAAATGACTTGGAAGGACAGTGGTAGACCCCATTGCCTTATCTGTTACTGGGGAGTAGAAACCTCTGTCAAGATTTTCACATTCCTTTGATTGCAAGACGAGATTTATCTTCATGTAATCCTTGATCATTATGGCCCCAAGACATCTGTCATTCCTTTGGGGAATTAGCTCTGCATTTTCTATAATAGAAGATAGCCATGAGAATTACAACATATGTCTTTGTCTCAGCCAAAATCAGAGGGCAATTCAACCCCAACCCCAAAAAGGTTAATCACCACTTTCAAGTTAGCCAACTGAAGACAGGAGAGCCGAGTTTTCTTTTAAAAGTGTGTTAATAACATTGCGTTGAATAAAAGGCGAGATGAATCCGCTCTGCCTACACTCAACATCACTGCAGGGCCCACGTGCAGCACACAAAGGCTAACACAAGCAGTAAGTGCACAGGTGCCTTATGAAAGCATTCGCAAGCGCATCGTAAAAGCTCATTAATGTTCTACACAGCCAATGTTGTCATATGGATGTTTAACAAGAGCATTACAGCTCACAGCTCAAGCACCACCAGTGGTCAAAGAAAGAAGTGATGCGTCAGCTGCTGAACTGCAGCCAAGTGTCACTGCCTAAAGCAGCCAGAAGCAAGTAAAGGAGGACAACAGCACGTGCATCGACTCAATTTAACAGCTTAAAAACGTTTGGGAATTACATCTCAGCACCTTAAGAAGCAAAGGTATAAAGTGTAAACATAGAAATTGTCATCCTCGAGTCAAGAACGAAACAGAAAGCACTCGAGATGCAGATGATCTATCAATACCTCCAGGTACTCAGGTGCTGATAGAGCACGGAGTTATTCAGCATTTAGCTGTAACTCTGGGATTCCTCAGTCAGCAGTTGTGTGTTATATTTAAAGTTCCATGAAGTCAGGAAGAAAAATCATTAAAATCATAGAAACATTTGAGTTTGAGGGGACCTTTAAGATCATCTAGTTCCAACCCCCCTGCCATAGGCCAGGTTGCTCACAGCCCCATCCAGCCTGGTATTTAATGCTTCCAGCGAGGGGGCATTCACAACCTCACGGGGCAAACTGCTCCAGTGTCTCACCACCCTCACAGCAAAGAATTGCCTACTGATATCAAGTCTAAATCTTCCCTTGTCCTCTTGCTACCTGCCCTTTTAAAAAGTTGTAAGAATCAGCCAGCAGTTTCCTAAGGAGATTCTTTGAGCAGGAAAAAGGGAAAGAAATGGAAAAAAAAAAAGAGTGATTTTTGGCAGAAGTGCCATTACAACTCATGCCATGACCTGCATCAGAGCCCCTACACATAGCTTAGCTTTGATCTATTGGTAAAGTAAGGCCCTTCCCAGTTACCACACCCATGCAGACCTACATTTAGCCAAACATAGAACAGAATAGCACTGACAGAGGCTCTGAAATAACATCATCATCAGCAGACCCCTTGGAACTCCTCATAATTGCCCTTTAGAATTGTACAAGAGCAAAGATGTCCGAGATTATCTCCATTTCAGCGATCATGGGCAGCAGTTTGAAGGATGAATATTCAGGCAGCACAGGGCAGTGTCCACTCCATCCTCTGGCCCCATTTTCAGCTGTAAGAGCACCAGATACAAAGCCTCATAAAGTCGGGAGGGACTCATAACCTGCATCAGACACACAATGAATACCAGGCGTCAGGAGCATCTCTCCCAGCCCTGTTCATCCCATAAAGATTCAAAAATGAAAGAACCCAGCAGGGTATGAGGTACAATTCATGCCATTTGGGGATCACAGTGTGCCAATAATCTCCAGTGAGTAAAATAATTACAACCAACGAAAGCTGCTCCCGTACAAATTTTCCCCCATTTTAGGATTTGATCCACCACAGCTCAGGTTTTCCAGGCAGCCTCAGAGACCATATAAGAACACATATCTCCACCCCTCCAATCCAGTTCTTACTCTCCTCTCTGAGCTCGGTAAGTTTTTTTGCCTGCTTCTATTTCTAAATAGCTAAATGTCCTCTTGCTGATGCTTTCAATTTGCACCTGAATTTACAGAAATACTCCTAGGAGAAATAAGTTGGCTGCTGCTTCCAAAAAGCTCGTTCCTTTTTGTAGGCATAGATGCAGGCATTTGAAGCTGAGATATACAGAACCTTTGTCCGTTTGGAATGTGGTGTTTCCACTTTGATCTGGCAATGTTGATATCTTTAATCTGCCTTGAAAATCCTGAATTCTAAGTGTCTGATGTGTTAAGAGAGCCCTGTTTTTAGTAATCTGTGCAAGACTGTGGGCATCTGACCTCTACCATAGTAACCAATCTGATTTAAGTGACTTCTGCAGTACAGAGGCTTTGCTGTTCGGTTTGTTTTACAAATGCTGGGAGTACCTGCTCACAGATTGCAGCAGAAAGATGCTGACCCAACTCTCTGCAGCCTCTCAGCTCTGCTGATCCCTCTGTAAACAAATTGCACCGGTGGGACCTGACCCTCGGAGCTTTGTTCTCAGGGCAGCCCTGTCTGTCTGCAAACACAGCTGCCACCGCCTTGCAGCACACAGACGCCCAAGTGTCATTTGCTAGAGCTGAGCAAAGCTGATTTGCAGTCAGATTTTGAGTTTTAATTAGGAAATCTGAGGTCTCAGCACTTTCCCCCGTGCTTGATCACGCATTTGGAATGGACAGCAGTGCCTTTGCCTTCAGGAACCCCACGACAGGAGGCTTTGAGCTGGGCAGCACTGGGTGATGTGAGCAGAGTTCTGTGATTCCTGCAGCCCTCTGGGACCCATTGAGCAAACTGAGGAGAGAAAGAGCAGGTGATAGCAGAGCTGGGAAAACAACCACGCAGCTGTGTCCTGGGATGGAGTTATATTTGACTTTTTAGTCATCTGGGACATAGGCAGATTGAGCCCAATTTCAAAAGTTGCTTTTTCCCTAATGAACAGGAACCCAAAAAGAGTTCCTACCACATTACCCTGCCTACCACAAAGATGGTTTTCCAATCTGTGATTCAGATTAGTAAAGCAAATACTTTTGCTTTCCCTAGTGCTAGCATAAACCGATTATAGCTTCATTTGAAGCTGCTGGAAAGGAAATAGCCCTCACTACATGAGATGAGAACCTCAGCACCAGCCCTAGCTATGCCATTGCTTCAGTAGCAGAAATATGCAGGTCACTTGGCAGGTGAGCCACAGACTGCCCTTCCAGCAATAATAGCTACCTTCTTCATCTGAAGCCATTAAAAAATGTGATTTAAATGCCAAGCTGTGCAGTTTCTGCTACAGAATGAAGGCTGAGAATCAGAGCAGCAAGTTTCAACAGTGGAAAGGAGCTCACCGGGCAGAAGCAGCGATCTGCGGGGAATTAATCTACCTTTATTCCTTCCTCTGCTTTTTAGTTTCATCTCCAGCCCAGGACGATGTCCTACTGGTACCAATATAAGCAGCAGTGCTTCTTCCCAGGTGGAGGGAAGCACGTCACGCCAGCATTCACGCAATGCCGCAGCCCCGTCGTGGTGAAGTCAGTGCCATGCACATCATGTGCTTCCAGGGATGCCAAGTTGTGCACTGCCAGGAGGATGGTGCAGAGCAGCCCCAAGTGCCCCACATCGTGCACATCTAGCTGCGTGGAGAAGCACGTGGTAGAGGGCCACTCGTCCTCCTGCAGCCACCAGTCTGCTGCTGGGTACAACATGATGTTCTCCCAGCCCCACGGGCAGCACCTGTGCATGCCACACTGCAGGCAGGTGGGCATTACAGAACGGCCTCAGCTCTGTGCTCCAGTCCACGTGGGTCAGCAGAGTTCGTACCCTTGCTCGTACCAGTGGTCTGACAGCTACCAGTACAGCTGTGGGCAGAGCTAAGCTCCAGATGTGCCCACCCCACCACCGACTGCTGAAGAGCAAGATGGATGAAGAACAAGATGCAGACCCACATCCAAGCTCATCACGGCTTCCAGAGGTGCAGCTCATCCCTTTCTGCAGCCACTGGCTTGTGGATAGCCCCAGACCCTCACAACCAGCCCCCCTCATGTTATACTCTGCATTAGGTCTCACAGCTTCATATCTACAGCCTCCTACAGTCTCTAGTGTGCACACATCTTGACTTCTCTGCAATTGCTGGTGTAAAGGATATGTGAGCTTCACTACGAGCATAGTCACTCACACAAATGGCAGTGCATCTTCAAAGCAGCATCAGCTATAGCCCAGTGTCAGTACCAACCAGGTCCTTCTGTGCTAGCATTTCTAAATGCACATTCCTTTCTGCTTTTAACTCTGTTCCACATGAGGTGTTGTAAAAAGAGAAACTGAATGTCAGTGCTGTGCTTTGTTCTGGATGCAACAAGCAAAAACAAAACTCACCAACTGATGAAAAACAGGATTCTACTTTCAAGTCAGGAGGATCTACTGCATGAAGCAACTCACTCCTAAAGCACTGCCTGCTTAAATATCCATCTCCAATGTACCACCTCAGTGAATGGAAGTTCCTGCCTTATTGTCTACTGTATATATACAATACATAATAAAGTCTCTACTGCATCAAACTGCCCACTCTACTTTTCCCCCCCACCTCTATCTCAGCTGCCTCCAAGCAGAAAACCCCCAGCTGTACCACAGCGATGGGGGGGATGAGCACTGCTTCTACCTGTGCTGGTATCACCGGGCTGCCACAGTACATCTCAGAACAGCACACAGAAAAAACTGACGCAGAGGTAGAATGACTAACACTGAATCAATTAAACCAGCAGCAAATGCTGAGATTCAGTTCAAGAGCCACACGTCAGGGCTCTGCTCCAGACCCTGGGCTGTGCTGCTCGATGCAGCATGGAATTAAGCTATTTGCAAATTGAGGTGATATGAACCCATACTCCGATAATCCCAATTAGATTTGCCCCCAGCCATTACTTCTGCATTTGGAAATGAACTCCAGAAGTTCACATTCCGTCACTCAGGGAACGTTCTGGGAACACAGAGGCAGGCGCACACACCATCACACAGCAGCCAAAAGCTCAGCACAAAACACAGCAAGGATGTGCCCTTAAAGAGGAAAAGGGTTGAAGAAATAAAAGCAGGGTGACTGTCTCAGAGCCAAAAAATCAGAAGAGAGCAGCTCTGAAGTAGCGTGACTTCCCCGGAGTCAGCAGAGCTGAGGATGACTTAATGCCTTGTCCAAATCTGCCGACCAGGAGAGCAATAACAAAACCGCACTCTCCACCAAGCAGCCCAAGGGCATCTCTCTAATGTGGTGCATTCAAAAGAGGTGGTACTCAGAGAGGGGAGAGCTCTCCCAGCCACAAACGCATCACATCAGCAGACTGAGCACAGAACAGAAGAGCCCCAGTGCATTCCCAGCTGCTGCAGCTCAGTGTGCCCTCCTGTGGGCCCTGCCAGCCCTGCAACACTTCCATCAGCAAACGGAGCCACGAGCTGCTCGTTTGCAATTAGCCAAGATGCATTTTGAGGAGGTGCTGCAACTCGAGGCTTCAAAACACTTCGGGATGCCACAGAAGTAATCAGTAGAGAAAATATTAACTAGAACATCGAAGTGAGTAGAAGCTGTAAGGCTGCTCCAGCTGGACATAGCAACAGCAAAGTCCTTTGCGACAGTGCACAACACAAATTAAAGCTATCCCAACCTATTTCCCAGCCCAGTTGCTAAGTAAGAACCATACCCACGTTAGGGCTGCAGGACACAGCTGCCTCCTGACTTCACTCCTTTGCAGATCCACCACCCAAGAGGAGAAAAGAGGAGGGACAGAGGGTGCCCTGATCATTAAGAAACAAGACATGAGCACCTGGGAGCAGTGTGTCTCCAAGCAGGCACAGGGGGTTGGAATTAGTGATTTATGGGGCCTAACAGGTGATACTGAAGCAGGCATTGATGAATCTCTAATGCTATGGGTTTGTTCAGAAATCCCTTTTTTTCCATTCACAGTTCTTGTTACTACAGAAGCTGGATGGGAATCTCGTGAATCTTTTTGCTCTTAGGATGCTCGAACAGCAAAAAAAAACCACACAAACAAACAAGCTACCATAATGTAGAAAATCAGAGTACCCTGTAAGGTGAGTAAAGCCT
The DNA here is from genome assembly GCA_023055505.1 of Callipepla californica brunnescens. Lineage (NCBI taxonomy): Eukaryota > Metazoa > Chordata > Aves > Galliformes > Odontophoridae > Callipepla > Callipepla californica. The sequence goes on along the minus strand of JALIRH010000132.1, from coordinate 164,165 downwards.
CATGCTTTGCATCGGCCCCGCTGTGATTTGCATGCATATGCCACGGTGCTTCGGCAGACAATTAAGAGATTTAGCAGGTTTTAGGTTTGTAAAAGCTCACTGTGAACAGCTTCCAGGGCATCACCCCATTCTCAGGCCGTTCTGCTATCAGAAGGGGGAACTGGGGAGGGGTTGCAGAGCCCTCGACTTTTCAGGAGGTCAATTTCAAATCTTCGAGTGAAGGGAATGAGCTGACCCAGAAGCACAAGAAGGACTTAAAGCTGCAAAGCATTGAGAACAACGCAAGACGGGTCCACGGTTTCAGCATAGCAGCATCGGCCGCCCTATAGATTCATTAGGTTGGAAAGGACCTACAAGATCATCTAGTCCAACCATCCTCCCACCACCATCCCTACCCACATATAGAGCCCTGCCCTATGGAGAACCGCCCCACGGAGAGCTGCTGTGCTGCTCGCAGCTGAGCACCGCGGAGCTCCACTCGTGATCCTGGAGCACCGCCTCGTGGTGATGAGTTGCAGGAGCCGGGATGGGCTGCGGTGCATCCAGAGCTCCTCTCATCCCTGTGCTAATTGCACAACAGCTGTGGGAGGGCTGCTGCTCTCCAGGGACCTCTGCAGGCCACGGAGCCCGACCTCTCTGAACAAAAGAGGCTTCGTTTCACCCGCCTAATATCGTCTCCCTTCTCCTTTTTGAAGAGATCTGTGACGTTGCGTAAGGTGTTTTTGGCAGCTAAAGTATTAGGTGGGCGTGGGAAGGCGAAGCGGTGCAGAGCAATGTGCCCTGCTGTTGAAATTGCAAGTTGCTGCATTGCTGACAACCCCCTGACTGTGGAGTCAGTGATAAAAGTGATGCAACGCTGCAGCGGCAGCAATGTGGAAAAGCAGGTCTGTGAGGCTGGGACGTGGTGTTGGCTAGCCCGTGACTAAGTGATGCGGTGGGAGAAACGGGGTCAGCTTTAAAAGGAAAGAAGTGGTAAACCTGAAACATCAGATTACTGCAAGAAATTCAGGCTTTCATCTGCAGAGGCCAAATGCTGCATCTCCCTGAGATACAGGGATCACAGACCCTGTGAGACACCTCATCCAAATGTGCCAACTCCTTCCAACTCCCAAGAGACCTGGTATTGGACCTGAGTTTCTGGGAGAGATTACAGAGCTGTTTTACCACTGGTTTGTGTCTGCCTTTCTCATCTCGTCCTTAGGGGCAGAGGAGAGCCCTGAGTGGAGAAAACCCATAGAGAGGGTCCACTGTGTTGGCCACATTCCTCTCTCCAATTGTCCTCACCCTATTGGCCCAACTGGTGTTGATCTCATCTAAAAACCCCTGCGAAGCCTGTGGGGTGTTCCCAGGCGAATAAGCTAACTGTCGGATATGACCACTGATGATAATGAATGGAGCAATTTAAGACTTTCCATTTGATGACTGTAATTTAATGGGCTGGCTCCAACCAGTTGAATAGCATGGGAAGGAAGCTGCATTTGTGTCATAGGTAAAAACTGAGCAGATGACCCACTAAAGAGCTGGGTGGGTCATACAAATAGGCAGTTATGCAGCCTGACTGGTCCGGTGGGGAGCAGCTCCTTTCCAGGGGGATGGTCCTGCACCCAGTCATCATCACCACGTGTCTGTGAGGGGCACTGAAATGAGGTTGGCCCTGACGTACTTGGAGCGCTGCTGGGAGACAAATGACAGGTTCCATCCTGGCATCTCAGAAATGCTCCCGTTGCCTCTTGGAGGGGAAAAGAATGAGAAGGAGAGCAATGACCGCTGCCAGAGAGGTTCCACGGGGAGTAGCCGTTGCCTCAGTGCCAACCTGCATCCTCCAACCCAGTTCCATGGGGTGAGGTGCGTGGGGTCCATGAAACTGCATGCAGGGTCAGAAGGTCTGGGCAAAGCAGGACATGATACTTGCTCCAATGATCAGGGCTGCAGAGAGTGGAACAAGGTAAAAACAGGTTTCTTGTTCCCTTTGCACCACGGATGATCCACCTTTGGAAGATCCTGAGAGGTTGAATTAATGATGGCAAGAACTGCTTGCTTGGGCTTACAGAGAAACATCAGAACTACCTCCTACAAGGGGATTCTGCTGTGTAAATAAGCTGAAAATGCACAAAGGCTCTTCTCACAATGCTCTAACCTCTGACTAGGCTCATTAAAACAAAGGAGATTAATATATTTCTTATGCAAAGTGCTAGCAGGATGGGCAGTGCTGAGCCCTTCCAATGAACACTGTGTCACGTACCTCTGAGCCACAGTGCTGAGTTGGATGAGTTAGTAACCTCCAGCCAGAACATCCCATAATTGTCTGGCAAACCACATTTTCCCACAATTCCCTGGCAAACCATGTTTTCCCTTATGGCTGGGGCAGGAAGCCCAGCATGACAGGTGACATCCCTACCATGGGGCTCTGGGGTTGGTGCAGGCTGGTGGTCCCAATCTATGTCTCTTTCCCCATCTATAAAGAAAAGGAAATGATCTTTCCCCACCCAATAAGGCAGCAATGGACCTGGAGTGTCTCTGGTCACCAATTTAATACATCCAGTGGGCTCATTTGACTGGAAGTGGGAGTATAAAAACCACACAGAAGAAGGCAGGTGGTGGCTCATTCCTGTGGGATTTGGGCTGCTTTATGATCATGCTCTGATGCCTTCAGCGCGAGAACACCAAGAAGGAGCTTTCAGAAACCAGGGGGTGCTTCCTATGATGCAGACTGATGTGGGGCTCACCACCATGCCTCAGTGCTCCCTGCCATGATGCTTGTGCCCTGCTTCATCTCACTGCAGGCACGAGGCATGGAAAAGGCAGTGATGGGATGTGCCACGGAGCCTCAGTTGACATTTCCCTTCCTGCTCCAACTTTCCTGTCATTACCAAATCGCTCAGTGATGAGACTGTGGGTGTGATAAGAGATCTGCATACTTAACGCAGCAGGGCTGTTGCTCAATCTTCTCTCATCCTTTTTTGCTTTATCTGTTTGCTATCTCCCTTTGATAGGCTCCTCTCTAGATTGAGGCCTGTCTTGATACACCAGAGCAAGCTGTGAGGTCCCATGGATGATTTTTTTTGAAGGGTTGATGCATTTTTCCAAAATGTCTTGATGTTTAGTTATTTAACAACCATCTGTTTATCCATGCTGCCATTTCTTACCACCTGCAGCAAACTTTGTTTGAAAGAAGATGAAATACTGGGAAGGGAAGGGAAGGGAAGGGAAGGGAAGGGAAGGGAAGGGAAGGGAAGGGAAGGGAAGGGAAAAGGGCTGTCCTTTATTTGGGAAGTTATTTATCCTATGATCTAGGATCTGAGTTTGATATAAGTACAAAGCACAGGACAGCACTTCAATATATAAGAACCAGAAGCTTTTGGGGGGGATCACCTCATCATATCCAGCAGAATAGAATCCAAACACACTCACTACCAAACACTGACAGCTGTCAGAAACGTTTTGGTCTAAAGGACATTGCTTTGACACAGCCATTGTGAGATGCTGTGGTGTGAGCTGTGTTAGCACGAGCTTTGCTTTGTGCCACCACAGAACTGTGGTGCTGCTGTAGAGCAAGCCCAAGCCATCTCATTTCATAACATCATCCCCTATTGATAATTTCCCAATGGGCTTTAGAGGAATCAGGATCAGGGAAAGGGGGAAATTGAAAACAGGGTGTGCCCATGGCTGTCATGTATGTGGCAAACAGCACAGAGCAGAGAAAAGTGAAACAAGGGAAGAATCCATTGCCTGAGTGCTGGATTGCCAAAGCCACTATATATTTTTGGGGAAGGTTGTTCTTGGGGTACACCAAACTCATCTTCACCTTCCATCTTCATCACATTCCTTGGCAGAGTGGCATGGAGCATGCTGTGTGTTTAAATGTGACATGCTTACAGAAAGAGCCTTGGCCACAATCCTGAGTTGTTAAGTACAACAGGAAACAAAAAGGGTAACTTCTTAGTGGATGGTCTTGAGGGAAGAGCCACAGTGAGGAGATCAAAGGCTTGGAAGTCCTGATTCCCAAAATAGAAGCAGAATGAAAGAGGTAGAGGAAGAAACATTTCCAGCTTAGAAAGAATCCCTCCCTTGAGTCCCTGCACACAGCTGGCACCAAGTTTGGAGCAGCAGAGGCAAGTTGTGCCTTGTCTGCAGACAGAGAGTGAAGAAACAGACAGAAAAAGGAAGCAGTGCTACAGGAGAACACCCTCTGCTCAGCAGAGCTGGATCTGTGTCCTCGGGCCCAGGTGCTGATAGCACAGGAGCAGCAGCTGTCACCCTGAGCAGCACGTGGCATCTGTCCTGGCACTGTCTTGCTCTTGGTGAGGAGCAGAGAGCCCAAGTGGTTCCTAGAAGGGATCAGGGACATCAGGGATGTCATGTTGTTGAGGCCCTGCATGCTGCCCAGGGCATAAGGTTGCCTGTAAACCCCACAATGACCCTGCTGTGTGCCATGAGGATGCTGCACATCACAGCTGTGTGGTGCATCATGGTGTTTTATTAGATGTTTTCTGTATTCACTCAACAGGGTGAAGCTGAGGTCTTTGGGTAGAGGCAGAGGAAAAAGCTGTCCCCAGTTCTCCCTGTTCTTGCTCCCGCTTCCTCCTTACCCACCACCCTGCAATGTGCAAAAAGCACAGCTGGGAGAATTAAACAGAGAATCTGAGGTGTTCAGGTTGCTTAAAGCTGCATCTGCTGCCCTTGCTCCAGCAGCACATCAGGACGGATGTGAGGGTTGTACCTCTTGCATCACCCACGCAGAGGATGTAATCAGGAGATACTGAGCAAAGCATCATGAGAGCACATAAACCTTGATGGCAATTATACTCCACCCTCCTGTGACAACTAGGGAGCTACAGGCTGTGCTTCACAGCACAGGCATTGTTCTTTGGGGTCTCTGTATTAAATCATGTGGAGAAAAGAGCTCTTACACCCACACAGCTGTGGCTTTGTTCCACTAAGGAGGGCTTTACCTGGAGGGGAAGGGGGGGAGGGGGGGAATTGTGCTGAGATTTTTGAGCTCTGGTTTAAGTCTCAGGTTTGAGGCTTTCCCAAATCACTCTATCCCACATGTGAAAGGGGGGAAGAATTTTGCTTCATCTGATTCTCAGTCTATGGTAATCAGACTTTGGGAAAAGGGATCTGCAGTAACCGAAGGAACAGTTGGTTGGAAGCAAAATATTTTTATAGCAGATTAAGACCTCAGGTCACTCAGCTGGGGCTGAGGCTGACTATAGAGCTCTTCAGTTAATGTGAGCATCTCACTTTGCTCCTGAAACGCAGGAACGCAGTGCCAAACTCGGATTGTCTTGCTATCCTCAGCAGCTTGGGAATACTCACGTTTTACTGCTGGCAATAGTAATGTAACAAACTGGCAGCAAGTGTCAGCACCTCTGTGTCGCCTTCACCTATTCCACCAAGCCAACAATCCTCATTTTGAGCTACCAAGCCAAGCTGTGTTATGCCCTCCTCCCCAGGACAGGTCTCTACATCCCAAGATTCATCTATTATGTGTCAGAACATGTTAAACCTCTTACTACTGCTTCCTGACTGTCCTTTATCTCAGTAGAGATAAACACGCTGTTCCAGATATGCAAAGTACATAGTGCAACCATGGCCCTTAATTTGGTTTTCAGACAAACAATGCATCCCTTGACATCTGTCTTTCCTGCCCCACTTCTCTCCCTGGTCCATGATACAGAAAGGCTTTGGTATCACTGCCATTGTGTCTTCTTCACCTTGCATTTGTCCAAGTAAGTGAAAACTCAGGCTAGCTGAGTCTTCTAAAGGTTTACAGAGGAAATGTTTGGACTGCTTATAGCTGAAAACCAAGAGCTGTTTCATTCCCTTTTGGCTGAGAGCCTTTAACAGAGCCCATGTGCTGCAGAGAAGGTCCCTTGTCACTGCTGGTGCTGTCTCCTGGGAGGGTGGCTGTGAGACAGGGGTGCCATCGTGGCTGATGGGTGCTCCTGCCAAGCACAGAGATGAAATAATGCTGAGACCTCATGCTCCAGGGCAGGGAATGCAAAGAGGCAGCAAGCAGGGTGGCTCCTCGAGATGATGGCAGCACAGCCTGTATCTCTCCATGGAGACGTGGCTCTGAAACAACAAAACAAGACAGAGGTGCCCCAGCCAGCTCTGAGAAGAAGATCCTTCCAGTGCTCAAGAGTTTAAGTGGAGCTGGAGGGTTTTGTTGGAGGAAAGCTGCTGCTCTTTGTGGTCATTCCAGTTTCATAGAAAAACCTGCAAAAAAAAATGATGGTCTCCCTGCAGGAGGAGCTTTTTCTATTCTCATATACACCCAAGAGTTCTGAACAAAGTGATGACTAAACATGTCCACTGGACATAGAACTTCCATGTCGCATTTCAAAGCTGCTCCTTTCCTGTCATGATCACCCGGCAGAAGAGTCACTGCCCAGAGCATCTCTTTGCCACTGTGAATATAACTACCAGTTAGCATAGCAATGAAATAGCTTTTGGACTTTCTTTAGCACTAAAATTGTGTAAGCTGGCCATGTCTTGTTAACAGCCCCAGGCACTAGCTAGGGAAAAACACTGGGAAGCACCAGTGAAGTTTTAACAATCCACCCCCAAGGGAAAACAACTGACCATGCTCCACTCTCATGCCAAGCCCTCTGCAAGAAAGAATAGTGGTCACAGTCCTACTGCAAGTCTGTATGAAGACCACTTCACTTCTCCTTTGGCTCTTGGGCCTTTTCTCCATCTGTAGGTCAAATTTTTCAAAGCTACAGCAGCACCTGGAGCCTCCTGGATTTGCATCACCTCGGCCTCTGGCTGTTCAAGACATGTTTTGTCTTTTGGAAAGCTCACGCTCATGGGACTGGAGACACTATGCAACTCTGACACTAAACCGTGGGTTGATAATATGCTCCAATCAAGCTTCCACTTGCAACACAAAATAATAACACAGTAGAGCCAAATCTGAATGTTCAGAAACATGTTCTTGAATGAGAGATAAATTATTTATGCCTATAAAGAGTAAACATCCTCTTTTTTTTCCCCCTCATATTTCCTATTCTGGAAATGTTGGACCTGTGTGGAAGGTGAATGTGAAAGTAAATCCTTTTTTTTTTTTTACTGGAAACCCACAAGCACATCCGCTTTTCTCTGTTTCTTCACTCTACTTATAGTAGGTGGAGCCATGCAGTGGCTTTGACACAAGCCGAAAACAAAAGAGGTGGCGGAAGGGAGATACCAATCAAAATTATGCCCAGTAAATGGGTAGTTGTGATTGGGTTTGGTGGATAAATAAATCAATCACTGTTTCCTTAGAAGGATATAAACTCAGATACACCAGGCTTCCTCACTCCATTTGACTTCCTTCAGCTGGTTCGTGCTGTGGGACGCGGTCACGGTAAGGCACTTCATGCTACTGATGGAAACTCATTTTCTGATTAGCCTTGGAATGTTCTGCTGGGGGGAAGTGGGAGTAATAAGCGGCTTTAGGGTCTCATGATTGAAAAATTGTTCTTCATTTATGCTCATTTGATTTATTTTTTTTATTTATTTTTCCTGACTCAATCACATAGAAAAGATTGAGAGCTGGAAGGGAAAAAACATCATCATATTTGGAGGGTCTGCTATTTATCTGCCTTTAAAACCATGTGCTACTGTTGCAAGCAGGCTGCTCCAAAATGTTACTGGAACATATCACTTGTCCATCAAAGGGATCCGAGTTACCACTGCCAGCAGACAAGGACTTTGGCTGTATGGGCGTTAAGGGTAGTCTTTGGGCCTTTACTCAACATTTACGCATCCCTGTGGGGTTCACCTTGGGGGTGAGCCCCTCCAGCCCTTGCAGCTCGTGGCATAGAACACTCTGCTGAAGCTCTCTGCAGCTTGCTTTTGCATTTGCTGGGATCTTTTGCACTGACTGTTCCCATGGCTTCTAATTTTAAGGAAGAAGCGAAACAGTCGCTGTGTCCTTTCGAAACCCGGATTGGAGGATTTCAAAGTGCCGAGGAGTTCTTGTTGTGCAAATGATTAGCCATTGTTTCTTTTGCGACCTGAAATATTAATAACTATCGCTGAGCTGTAGAAAAATTCCCAAACCACATTTGAATAAGGGTAATTCTGGTGGACCTCTTCAACACCAACAGAATGCCACTCTGGCAAGTTCCTCAGAGAAGTAAATGTTAAAGAATGGCTATAGTTGCACCTATCCCAGAATATATATATATTTATACACACACTATATGAAAACAAATGAACAAAATGTTATGTTTGGATAGAGGAGGCCCTGTGGAAAACCTGATCAAGGGCTCTGGAAACTTCTCAGGCTCTTCTTGTTAATCGTTTTGGAGATGTAAGTTCCTCAGGTTGACAATACCCTTTTGGGATTACCTCGTTTGAGCCTGCCTGGGGAAGGGGGGAAACAGAGGGGCAGTAATGCAAGCTTTTCTCCTTCTGCATTTTCTAATGCTTGTTTTTCTTTCTCTTGGAGGGCTCTTGGCTCCTGTGACAATGGGTTCCCACCAGCAGAAAGGTGAAGGCCAAGGGATCTCTGAGCAGTCTGGTGGATGCCATGGCGGTGGCAGTGGAGGAAGCTCATGCCATGGGGGTGGTGGAGGAGGATCCTGCCACAGTAGTGGAGGTGGAGGATCTATAGGATACCAGAGCCAAGGATCATCCTGCCATGGTGGAGGAAGCAGCAGTGGTGGTGGTGGTGGTGGTGCTATCTACCAGACCCACATATCATCATCCTGCTATGGAGGAGGAGGAGGAGGAGGTGGAGGAGGAGGAGGATCTTCAGGCTACCAAGGACAAGAACCCATCTGCATTATTGGAGGAGGCGGCGGCAGCGGTGGTGGTGGAGGAGGTGGAGGTGGTTCCAGCCAACACAGCCAAGGACCCATCTGCATCGGTGGAGGTGGAGGAGGAGGTGGTGGCTCTGACCACCAGAGCCAAGGACCCATCTGCATTGGTGGAGGTGGAGGAGGAGGTGGTGGCTCTGACCACCAGAGTCAAGGACCCATCTGCATTGGTGGAGGTGGTGGTGGAGGAGGAGGAGGTGGTGGTGGTTCCGACCACCAGAGCAAAATACCCATCAGCATTGGAGGAGGTGGAGGAAAAGGAGGAGGAGGAGGAGGAGGTTCTGGCCACCAGAGCCAAGGACCCATCTGCATTGGTGGAGGTGGAGGAGGAGGTAGTTCTAGCCAACAAAGCCAGGGTCCCATCTGCATTGGTGGAGGAGGTGGAGGTGGTGGTTCCAGCCACCAGAGCCAAGGACCCATCTGTATTGGTGGAGGTGGAGGAGGTGGAGGTGGTGGTTCCAGCCACCAGAGCCAAGGACCCATCTGTATTGGTGGAGGTGGAGGAGGTGGAGGTGGTGGTTCCAGCCACCAGAGCCAAGGACCCATCTGTATTGGTGGAGGTGGAGGAGGTGGAGGTGGTGGTTCCAGCCACCAGAGCCAAGGACCCATCTGTATTGGCGGAGGTGGAGGAGGAGGTAGTTCTAGCCAACAAAGCCAGGGACCCATCTGCATTGGAGGAGGAGGTGGTGGTGGTTCCAGCCACAAAGGACAAGGTCCCATCTGTATTAGTGGAGGTGGAGGAGGAGGAAGTGGAGGTGGTTCTGGCCACCAAAGCCAGGGACCAATCTGCATTGGTGGAGGTGGTGGTGGAGGAGGTGGTGGTGGCAGTAGTTCCAGCTACCAAGGCCAAGGACCCATCTGCATTGGAGGAGGTGGAGGAGGTGGTGGTGGTTCTGGCCATCAAAGCCAGGGTCCTATATACATTGGAGGAGGTGGAGGAGGAGGTGGTGGGGGTAGTTCCAGCCACCAGAGCCAAGGACCCATCTGTATTAGTGGAGGTGGAGGAGGAGGAGGAGGAGGTGGAGGTGGTTCTGGCTACCAAGGCCAAGGACCCATCTGCATTGGAGGAGGAGGTGGAGGTGGTTCTGGCTACCAAGGCCAAGGACCCATCAGCATTGGAGGAGGAGGTGGAGGAGGATCTGGCCACCAAAGCCAGGGTCCCATCTGCATTGGTGGCGGAGGAGGAGGAGGTGGCTCTGGCCACCAGAGCGAAGGACCCATCTGCATTGGGGGAGGAGGTAGTGGTGGCTCCAGTCACCAGGGCCAAGGACCCATCTGTATTGGTGGAGGTGGAGGAGGAGGAGGAGGTGGTGGTTCTAGCCACCAGGGACAAGGACCCATCTGCATTGGAGGAGGAGGAGGAGGAGGAGGAGGAGGTGGTTCTGGCTACCAGGGACAAGGACCCATCTGCATTGGAGGAGGTGGAAGTGGAGGAGGTGGGGGTGGTTCTGGTCACCAGGGCCAAGGATCCATCTGCATTATTGGAGGAGGCTCTGGTGGAGGTGGTTCATCTGGCTCTGGAGGCATGTCCATTCAGCAGCAGACCCAGCCTATCACCTGGCCACCACAGAGTAAACACAAGTAGTGGCTTTAGAAGAGAATCTTGTGACAAGAAAGCCCAGGATGCAAACATTATCTCATTAATTACTCTAGTAAATGTAAGAATACTTGCATGACTCCTTTATTGTCTTCCTTGGAATTTTTCTCTTCAGCTCTCCAGCCAACCAGAACTTCCAGTGATGTGTATCAGTAACTTGCAGCCTGATGTGGGATTTCTTCATATATCTATTTGCCTCAATTTTCTACTGTTTGCACAAGGCAATAAAACTTCAGCTGTAGAGAAATTCAGTGTCTGAGTGCTTGGATTCTGTTTACACCACATATTTTCATTATTTCACTCATTAGGATTTTTTTCTGAGTTTATGATGTTCTCCAGAGCAAAAATGCACTTCAAATCCACTGTAGAAGAGATGTTGAATTCACTGAGTATTTTAGGTCACCTTTAAATATCAGTTGCTACCCTGACTTTCGCCTATCTGATATAGTACCCTGAAGTTAAACATTGCAAACAGACTCCCTGCTTCATCTAGATACCACACAATGTCCAAGGATGGCATAAGTAAGAGAGGGATGATGCAAAAACTCTTAACACTTTAGTACAAAGGAATACAGGGTGCCATTACGGGTGTGAGGCTGAGCCCCTTGCATGATGAAGAAGCTCTTGGTGCTCATAGCTGCACTAAGCAATAAGAGACATGGGGTCTGTCAAACCCTGGCTCCAGCTCTGAGCTCCTGGAGCATCCAGCAGCAGGGACAGGACTTCAGACGGCCCCTTACAGGGCTGAGATGTTAAGCCTGGAGTAACTGGGGAGCACCTCACTCATGCAGGGATAAAACACCGCTCCAGGTATGAGTCTTCAGTGGGAGTTTCCCTATGGGAAGTGACTCCTTTGATGTGGTACGTTCTGTCAATTAACAGTTGCAGTGCGGAATGTAAAATAAACAGTAATATTTAATTCATCTGGCAGACAACCTTGGCCTCTCCACTCTCCAATTTATTACTGCTCCAAGTAGGCTGGACGGCTAATTTTTGAAAGAAAAATAGTCTCTGAGAGTAAATACCAGAGTGAGAGGTTCTGGGGGAACCGAGGTGACCCACTGGGTGGGAATGAAGAGGTGTCCATGCTACTGCTTCCTGTTTCAGCCCTGTTTCAGTGATGTGGTCTCTGCTCACCTCAACCCCTCGCAACTGATGACTGTGGATGCATCCTAAACCCATCACATCCACAGGATGTCTACAGGACAAATCAGTACCCAGGGGATTTACCAAGCATAAATTGGGACACAAGGACCCAGACAAGCTGCACCAGTTGGTATGCAGGGACTGGATCCAGCACTGGCCACTGTTTGGGGCCTGGTACCCTCTACCTGCAGCACTTGAGTTCCATGCTGGAGCAAGCATCACCCCTAATCCCAAGAGGCAGCATAAATTCCATCTGACCTCAGTACTGCCCATAGTGGGACATGCAAATAAAATCACTATGTTAGACTGACACAGTGGGTAGTCCCAGCACGTGGGGATCTTCTACTCCCCTTTGCCACCTCTGGTGACAGCACTGCCAACTACTGCAGCTCTCTTCTTTCTCCCAGGCATCTCCAACGCGTTGATGGGTTGATGGTTGGACTAGATGATCTTAGTGGTCTTTTGCAACAATAATGACTCATTGATTGATACAATGATTGTTATGAACAGTAAGCACAAGCTCTCACACCATCCCAGCAGCATCTCCTAGCTCACGTGCAGGGCGCTGGAGCCCCACAGATCCCACCTTCAAACACAACCACGGGAACAGAGCTCACATGAGATCCGCACTCGGACTTTGAGTAGCCTAGGAAGTGATGCACTGGAGAGGCATTGACTTGATTTGATGAGTCAAGAGGACAACTGGTCTGAAGGAGTACTCTCTGTTCTACAAATAAGCCCGTCACCATTCCTCTGGATGCCTTGCAATCCACTAGAACAGTATAAAAGTTGCTCGGTTCTGTAGAGCTTCGATCACTCAGCATTGCGCTGCTGTTCGTGTTATCAGAACCAAGAAGGGTAAGTCCATTTCTGCTGACAGGAGCAATTCTTTTGATTTTTTGTGCTTGCAAAACAGAAATGCCTTGGTGGAGCGTACGAGATGGGTGGTGGCTTGAAGCTTAGGGAGGTTGTTTTGGTGAATTTAAATTTCTTGCTGATATCAGATGAAGAAGGATCACCCCATAATACTGGAAATCATGACAACATAGATCCAGATGGAACATTCATGGAATAAGAGACTCTAAATTAATGAATTCAGATGGATAATCTTCAGCAATCTTGTTCTGTCCTGATAGTAAATGCTCTTTTTGTGGTTAGAATCCATGGATGATTATTATATGAAAGGATCTCAGAGAATGCACAGATCATCTTTTCAGTGAAACAGTGGTCCTAGTGGCAGAGGTCCTTCTGATAAAAGTGTCTTCTTTTCAGTAACAAGTACAAATTTTTTTTCAGGGTCACTGCTCAGAGATGTGTTCCAGACAGAGCTCCGGAGGCTGCCACGAGTCGTCCTCCCAGTCCGGGGGATGCTGCGGTGGAGGCAGCTCCTCCAGCTACCAGGCACAGGGCTCCTCCTGCTGCGGGGGCTCCTCAGGATACAGCATAGGAGGAGGATACAGCGGAGGCAGTGGGGGATCAGCCCAGAAGATCATCATTAGCTCAGGAGGTGGAGGAGGAGGTTCTTCTGGATGCTGTGGTGGGGGATCCAGCAGTGGTGGTTCATCAGGAGGAAAGATCATCATCGGAGGAGGTGGAAGCAGTGGGGGATCCTCTGGATGCTGCAGTGGAGGATCATCAAGTTATGGCAGTGGGGGTGGGTATAGCAGTGGTGGTTACTCAGGATCCAAGAGTATCATTGGAGGAGGTGGGAGCAGTGGAGGTTCCTCTGGATGCTGTGGTGGGGGATCCAGTGGTGGTTCTTCAGGTGGCAAGATCATAATTACCGGAGGTGGGAGCAGTGGGGGATCCTCTGGATGCTGCAGTGGAGGGTCCTCAAGCTACGGCAGTGGAGGAGGTTATAGTGGTGGCTACTCAGGATCCAAGAGCATCATTGGAGGAGGTGGGAGCAGTGGTGGTTCCTCTGGATGCTGTGGTGGTGGATCCAGCAGCGGTGGTTCTTCTGGTGGCAAGATCATAATTACCGGAGGTGGGAGCAGTGGTGGATCATCTGGATGCTGCAGTGGAGGGTCCTCAAGCTATGGCAGTGGAGGAGGATATAGCAGTGGAGGTTACTCAGGATCCAAGAGTATCATTGGAGGAGGTGGAAGCAGTGGTGGATCCTCTGGGTGCTGTGGTGGATCCAGTAGTGGTGGTTCTTCAGGTGGCAAGATCATAATTACCGGAGGTGGGAGCAGTGGTGGATCCTCTGGATGTTGCAGTGGGGGATCCTCAAGCTACGGCAGTGGAGGAGGTTATAGTGGTGGCTACTCAGGATCCAAGAGCATCATTGGAGGAGGTGGAAGCAGTGGTGGATCCTCTGGATGCTGTGGTGGGGGATCCAGTGGTGGCTCTTCAGGCGGCAAGATCATAATTACCGGAGGTGGGAGTAGTGGGGGATCCTCTGGATGCTGCAGTGGAGGGTCCTCAAGCTACGGCAGTGGAGGAGGATATAGCAGTGGAAGTTACTCAGGATCCAAGAGTATCATTGGAGGAGGTGGGAGCAGTGGGGGATCCTCTGGATGCTGTGGTGGTGGATCAAGCAGTGGTGGCTCTTCAGGCGGCAAGATCATAATTACCGGAGGTGGGAGCAGTGGGGGATCCTCAGGATGCTGCAGTGGAGGGTCCTCAAGCTACGGCAGTGGAGGAGGATATAGCAGTGGAGGTTATTCGGGATCCAAGAGCATCATTGGAGGAGGTGAGAGCAGTGGTGGATCCTCTGGATGCTGCAGTGGAGGGTCCTCAAGCTACGGCAGTGGAGGAGGATATAGCAGTGGAGGTTACTCAGGATCCAAGAGTATCATTGGAGGAGGTGGGAGCAGTGGTGGATCCTCTGGATGCTGTGGTGGGGGATCCAGTGGTGGCTCTTCTGGTGGCAAGATCATTATTATTGGAGGTGGGAGCAGTGGGGGATCCTCTGGATGCTGCAGTGGAGGGTCCTCAAGCTACGGCAGTGGAGGAGGATATAGTGGTGGCTACTCAGGATCCAAGAGCATCATTGGAGGAGGTGGGAGCAGTGGTGGTTCCTCTGGATGCTGTGGTGGGGGATCCAGCAGCAGTGGTTCTTCAGGATCAAAGATCATCATTGGAGGAGGTGGAAGCAGTGGTGGATCATCTGGATGCTGCAGTGGAGGGTCCTCAAGCTATGGCAGTGGAGGAGGATATAGTGGTGGCTACTCAGGATCCAAGAGTATCATTGGAGGAGGTGGGAGCAGTGGTGGATCCTCTGGGTGCTGTGGTGGGGGATCCAGCAGTGGTGGTGGCTCTTCAGGTGGCAAGATCATAATTACCGGAGGTGGGAGCAGTGGGGGATCCTCTGGATGCTGCAGTGGAGGATCCAGCTGTGGCAGTGGAGGATATAGCAGTGGTGGTTACTCAGGATCCAAGAGCATCATTGGAGGAGGTGGGAGCAGTGGGGGATCATCTGGATGCTGTGGTGGTGGATCCAGCAGTGGTGGCTCATCAGGAGGAAAGATCATCATTGGAGGAGGTGGAAGCAGTGGGGGATCCTCTGGATGCTGCAGTGGAGGATCCAGCTATGGCAGTGGAGGATATAGCAGTGGTGGTTACTCAGGATCCAAGAGCATCATTGGAGGAGGTGGGAGCAGTGGGGGATCATCTGGATGCTGTGGTGGTGGATCCAGCAGTGGTGGCTCATCAGGAGGAAAGATCATCATTGGAGGAGGTGGAAGCAGTGGGGGATCCTCTGGATGCTGCAGTGGCGGATGCAGTGGGGGCAGCAGCAGTTCCTCAGGCCACACCATCATCATCGGCTCCGGAGGGGGCAGTGGTGGCTATGGCCAGTCCTCACAGCAGAAATGCCCCATTGTCATTCCTCACATTGAGAGCCACCAGACCAAGCAGGCCTGCTACTTTCCTGGCCAGCAGAAGTGATTGCTCCCGGCAGCCCAGCGCTCATCAGGAACAGCTCTGCCTTTCTCTGCTGCCTTGTCCTCTCTCCTCTCCACATGACTTCTTGTCCCTTGGTGCTGCAACCCCGTGCTGAGAATTCCCTGATGACTTTTCTCCCCCTTCAATGTCATGCAAAATAAAATACACTGTTTTCAGAAAGAACAATTGTTTCAACTTTGCTTCTGTTCTTTCTCAGTCTCCTGTTTACTTTCATAAAGTAAATAATCTACCAAATGCATTGTGATGAGAGACCTTCAGCCTCCAGTGCTGGAGCTTATGGATATTAACAGGTCTTGCTCGCAAGAGACCTTATTGCATGAGCAAATTGTCTGTGTCCCTCTTTCAATATCCACAGAATCTGCATTAGTAACGTGTGGAATAACTCCACCTGTTTCCCCTTCCCAGATGAGGGAGCAAAACACAAG
This sequence comes from Callipepla californica brunnescens, assembly GCA_023055505.1. NCBI lineage: Eukaryota > Metazoa > Chordata > Aves > Galliformes > Odontophoridae > Callipepla > Callipepla californica. The sequence continues at coordinate 148,275 of JALIRH010000132.1, read as the reverse complement.
CTCTGTGTTTCCTGAGGGGATTTCAGTGCAGACAACAGCATACTTTGAATCAACTGGGTCAGATTTTTCTCACAAAAAAATAAACCCATGCATTTCTGTAGGGAACATACAGCAGCTTTTGTGTTAATGCCAGCATCAAGGCTTCTTTGGGATAGGTGTGACTGTGGTCTTGATACTGCAGATGTTAAGCTAGGAGTTTTTTATCCATCCACCACACACAGCTGGTAGGCAGGTAACAAAGTTAGATATAAAAGTAATTTTCCAGAGTTTATCATCAGCCATGCAGATGCCTGAAGGGCCACAACTGATTAGATTCTGTCTGTTGCAGAAAAACTGGGGAGCTCTCCTTACTGCCAGTGGTATTTTCTTCATGGCCAATGCCTTTGATTAGCACTGATGTGCCTGAAGGAAACAGATCGCAGGGTCTGGCCAAGGTTTAACTCTTGCTCATAACAATACACAGCATTCCCTGAGGTGTTGAGAGTGCAAAGAGCGCATGATAACATCACCTGACCACCTGTCCTAAGCAGAATTGTCCCACAGGGCAGAGAAGGGCCCAGACATGTCAGAGCAGAGTGACCCAAATGTGGGGCACTCCCTCCATGAACCCTTTTCATTCTACCAGGTGAGCTGGGTGTGTGGCACCACCTCTGTGTTTCCAACCCTTGCATGGTTTCATGGTGCTTGCAGGAACACTTCTTGCCAACCCTGCCAAAAGCCTCCACAGCTTTCCTTCACACCCTGGGTCCTGATGAGCCACAACTCCTGGGTGCCCCTCTGTGCAAGTTCCTACAGGTTAGAGCCAGGGATCGAGGTGTTGTGATGCTCCGTAGTACAACACCCACGCTTCATGGGCGGGAGCCAGAATTGATGTCAGACCTTGGATTTCTTTTGGTGACTGGAAGAGAGCTTAAGACACTGGAGGGAGTCCAAAGCAGAATACAGGAGACCCCTGTACCCACTTTACCAGAGACGAGGCTGATGGCCCTGTCCCCACAGCACTGGAGTTGTGTTGCATGCCCAACATGTTTGCAGAGGAAGGGCTGAGCAACCTGTCACTGCTGTCACACATCCTCTCAGTTAAACCCCCCAATTACGCCTTCATCTGCTCCATCTCCAGCAAGGGTGGATGCTGTTGTCAGCCTCCAAGCACGTGTGACACAGTGGAAGGATGCAGGTGCTATGAAACATGGCAGCCAGCACTGCAGACTGTGCTGATGAGTTGTCATTCTCCAGGAAGGCACATTCCGTGGAAAAACACGCAGGTTACTCCCTAACTTCAGGTTGCAGGAGCTGTCTAACATAGCAGGACCCCCAAAAAATAACCTGAAGCAGAGGAAGAGTTTAGTGTGCTGTGGTTCAAGGATAGGGTCTTGATGGCCTTCAAATGCAACTTTGCAGACAGAAAGATTTAAGGACTCCCCCTGCCCTGACCATGCAACCCAGTGATTAGGACACCTGGAAAGCTGAATCCAAGCACAGGTGTCCCCCAGCTCCATCCAGACTCTGCTCAGTGCATCATTTACCCTCACTGTTTCCTCTATCTCTACCTCACTTCAGCCTCCATCACTCAGCCTCCACTCCGTCCCCACTCTGCTGAGCACCTAGAGACTGCAGCCCAAGAGAAAAGGATGGGGGGCAACCAAGAAGGCCTTGGGAGATATTCAAGCCCAGCACTTCAGAGCATGACGGTTGGAAGTGAATCATGGTGTAAAATTAGCAACAAGGGTATAAAACGTAATTGAAACACCATAGATCTCCGTTGTATCACCTATCTGCAGCAAGTGAGTCAAAGGAGGCAGGTGAATCCAGGCTCAGTAAATAAATCCATCAGCATTGCCTCACTTCCCTTACGAGACCAATATAAAGGCTAACATATCCTAGGGTTCCTCATTCGCCTACCACCAAGCCTTGCACGCATCTGTCTGTGTTGAAGGTAAGCCCATTGATAGAGACTTTCTCAATCCCTACACTCCCTTTCCTGCTGTCTCTCAAAGAAGAAGAGTTTGATGAAGCTACCATTCCAGTACAACAGGAGAACCTGGGGCAGATTGGAAGTTTGCTTGATTTGGGGTTTGTTGTGAAGTTTCAGCAGCAGTTCTGAGGGCTTTCTGAATAACAGTACTATTTCTTGCAGGGTCACTGCTCAGAGATGTGTTCCAGACAGAGCTCCGGAGGCTGCCACGAGTCGTCCTCCCAGTCCGGGGGATGCTGCGGTGGAGGCAGCTCCTCCAGCTACCAGGCACAGGGCTCCTCCTGCTGCGGGGGATCCTCAGGATACAGTATAGGAGGAGGATACAGCGGAGGCAGTGGGGGATCAGCCCAGAAGATCATCATTAGCTCAGGAGGTGGAGGAGGAGGTTCTTCTGGATGCTGTGGTGGGGGATCCAGCAGTGGTGGTTCATCAGGAGGAAAGATCATCATCGGAGGAGGTGGAAGCAGTGGTGGATCCTCTGGATGCTGCAGTGGAGGATCATCAAGTTATGGCAGTGGGGGTGGGTATAGCAGTGGTGGTTACTCAGGATCCAAGAGCATCATTGGAGGAGGTGGGAGCAGTGGAGGTTCCTCTGGATGCTGTGGTGGGGGATCCAGTGGTGGTTCTTCAGGTGGCAAGATCATAATTACCGGAGGTGGGAGCAGTGGGGGATCGTCTGGATGCTGCAGTGGAGGGTCCTCAAGCTACGGCAGTGGAGGAGGTTATAGTGGTGGCTACTCAGGATCCAAGAGCATCATTGGAGGAGGTGGGAGCAGTGGTGGTTCCTCTGGATGCTGTGGTGGTGGATCCAGCAGTGGTGGTTCTTCAGGATCAACAAAGATCATCATCGGTGGAGGTGGGAGCAGTGGTGGATCATCTGGATGCTGCAGTGGAGGGTCCTCAAGCTATGGCAGTGGAGGAGGATATAGCAGTGGAGGTTATTCGGGATCCAAGAGCATCATTGGAGGAGGTGGGAGCAGTGGTGGCTCCTCTGGATGCTGTGGTGGGGGATCCAGCAGTGGTAGTTCTTCAGGTGGCAAGATCATAATTACCGGAGGTGGGAGCAGTGGGGGATCCTCTGGATGCTGCAGTGGAGGGTCCTCAAGCTATGGCAGTGGAGGAGGATATAGCAGTGGTGGAGGTTACTCAGGATCCAAGAGCATCATTGGAGGAGGTGGGAGCAGTGGTGGATCCTCTGGATGCTGTGGTAGTGGATCCAGCAGTGGTGGTTCTTCTGGTGGCAAGATCATAATTACCGGAGGTGGGAGCAGTGGTGGATCCTCTGGATGCTGCAGTGGAGGGTCCTCAAGCTGTGGCAGTGGAGGAGGATATAGTGGTGGCTACTCAGGATCCAAGAGCATTATTGGAGGAGGTGGGAGCAGTGGTGGCTCCTCTGGATGCTGTGGTGGTGGATCGAGCAGTAGTGGCTCTTCAGGTGGTAAGATCATAATTACTGGAGGTGGGAGCAGTGGGGGATCCTATGGGTGCTGCAGTGGAGGATCCAGCTATGGCAGTGGAGGAGGATATAGCAGTGGAGGTTACTCGGGATCCAAGAGCATCATTGGAGGAGGTGGGAGCAGTGGGGGATCATCTGGATGCTGTGGTGGTGGATCCAGCAGTGGTGGCTCATCAGGAGGAAAGATCATCATTGGAGGAGGTGGAAGCAGTGGGGGATCCTCTGGATGCTGCAGTGGAGGATGCAGTGGGGGCAGCAGCAGTTCCTCAGGCCACACCATCATCATCGGTTCCGGAGGGGGCAGTGGTGGCTATGGCCAGTCCTCACAGCAGAAATGCCCCATTGTTATTCCTCACATTGAAAGCCACCAGACCAAGCAGGCCTGCTACTTTCCTGGCCAGCAGAAGTGATCACCCTCAGTAGCCCAGCACTCAGCAGGAACAGCTCTCCTTCTGTTTTTCATGTTTGCCCCTTTCCTCCCCATTTGTCCTCTTCTCAACCCTTGATGCTCCATCTCTATGGCATGAAATCCAGGGTTGAAAGCCTCTTGCCCTGTGCTGGTGTTGTGACTTCTTTGATCAAATTCTGCTCTATTATCAATGAGCATTTGTAGTACCTAATAAATATCATGACATCACAATGTAGACTTATTTTCTTAGTTTCTTTTTTCTTGCTTTCTCAAGCAGCATTTCATTATCTTGGAAGCCAGAAATACATCTGTAAAGTTCATTGACTCTCATTCAGAAGTTCAACAGCTCTAGAGCCAATGCATCATAGAGCCCAGGAGGCTGTTGCACCTTTACTTTCCTCTCAGCCCCAAAGCAGGCCAACAACACATCAGAAAAGATCGAACACTCACAGTTCCCAACATCCCCTTGACTCCTGCATTAGTGCTTCCCTTTCACTGCCACCCCAGCGTGTGGATCTGACTCCTCTGGGGCAGCAGCACCCAATGATAATGCCCGTAGAGCAACACAGAGCTGCTGGATGGTGCAGTTGAAGCTGTTGGGTTCCAACCTGAAGCACTGGGAGTGGGAAAAGCCCTCACTAGCAGTTTTCACTGCCCAGAGTGGCCCAATGCCATACCAGTGTCCATATCCTTCCCTCCCAGCTTTACAAACCTCAGAGCAGCTCTGCCCAGAGGAAAGCCTCCCACGCTGCGTTGGCTGAATGAGTGCGTGGCCAGCAGAAGGAAATAAAGCCAGCATCACAGCCCTTAGGCTGTGAAAGAACACTACACTATGCCTCCAGGGCTTCATTCCTCCTTGTCCGTGTTTGGAAACCTGTTTTGAAGCAGCACCACCTCTTTGCACAGCTCATTGCTCAGTGAATGTGGCCTTTTGCCAAAGCTGGGACTCATTACCCCCCCGGATAAACTGCTCAGAGCTAAACAGACCTGGTTCAGCACCACAGGCTGAGCTGAGCACTGTGGCTGTGAGCAGACACTGCCAGGCAGTGGGACCAGCATGGCCACCACACATCCCATCAGTCCCAGGTGCTCTCTAGTCTTTCCAAGGGCACAGCATGGATAGATGCAAAAAGAAGGCAGCTGGTGGGTGACTCCTTCATGCCACAGAGGGTTTGAGTGTTTGGGCATTTACACCTCTGCAATTATCTCCAGGGTCCCTAACCTTTCCCTTTAGCATCCTCATAAATCACTCAAGCTGGCTGCTTTACTCTGACCCAAAGGCGAATACCCTCCTTAGGATCTGTCTCTATGGAGTGAGAGGGTGGAGGGGTCAGGTTCTGTGTGAAGCCATGGGTGCTTTTCTTTCCCTCCGGGTACCCAATGACCCCATCTGCCCTTCCAGCAATGCCTGTGCTGCAAATGCTGCCATGTTGAAAAGCCACAGTTTCCTGCCCCTTCCCCACTCACTGCCACCCTCTGTCCTGCATACACTACTCCCTCAGCATCTCCTACACCCACGCTGCCACCCACCTCCCCCAGTGGATCTGCCTCACAGCGGTCCTTGTTCGGGGCAGGAGCACAGGAATAGAGTCATTAAGCAGAAAAATGGGGTTATTAAGCAGAAGTAGCAATTACTGCCACATGCAGGACAATGAGCAGCACGAAGGAGATATTGATCAGTTGTCATGAGTCAAAGCAAACATTGAGATCAGTGTTTGATTGGTAAATAAATCCTTGCCATTCCTTAGGGTGTCTCACTTCCCATATATGCTAAACGCCATATAAAAGTTCCTGTGTGTTAAAGCTCTTCATTCAGGCAACTTTAACCTGCTAAATGTGTTTCCAATGGATCAGGAAGGTAAGTCTGCTTCATGATGGCATATTTGTGGGAGATAGATGGCTTCATTTGGGATCTCAGGGTGTGTGTGCAGCAGTACCCTGCTGAGCATCCTTAGCACCGTTCTCAGGATCTGAAAAGCTTCTAGCTGTGATGCAGCCACTACTGCACTCCCACTTTGCTGCTGGGAAGTGAGGTGAAATCAGACTTCTGGGAGCCACGAGAGGACTGAACACACAACTACGTCTGTGGTGGGCTCAGCACATGGGGAGCGGCAGAGCCTTCGCAGCTCCCAGCGTGTTTGTAAGGCACGGGACATCTCTTTGATATGATTTAATAACAAGTCTGTGTTGTCCTTCGTGGTGGTTACACATCTCTCACGGCTGTGCCGCTTATCTAAAGCACATTGGGAATGCAATGGGTGCAACAACGTAGTCCGCAACATCGCCTTGCTTGGAAATCTTGATGCACCGCTCTTGCAACACTAAAAGCAGAATCAGGGATAATCCGCGCTATCTTTACAGCTCAGCTTGAGGATTGAGTGAGGGAAGCTGCAGCAGTTTTGAGGTATTAAAATACTTCAGCTTTTGATTCTCCAGAAACGCAGCCTAGAGATAGGAAACTGAAAAGCAGTCTTGGTAAAAGCCAAAATGCTCTCGCATTTTAAGAATAGCAGAGTGTTGTCCTGGGACATCGCCACGGTGTAAAAAAAAAAAGATGAAGTAAAAAGAAGCAATAATTGATGTTGGTTTTCTTTTCCTCTTTTCAGATTTTTCAATTTCTCCGAAGGAGATGCTCCCGACAGAATAGGGGCTACAGTAATTCCATCTCAAACTATGGGGGCACACCGAGCCTGCAGGGACATGGCTCCTTCTTCTGCGGTGGAGAGGGCTCCATCATCTACAGCCGGGGAGCTGTGCCCACGTCCTCCCCCTACAGCATCACTGCAGGGTGCACGCCTGGCAGCGATGGGGTTGTTGTAATATCTGGAGGTGATAGCGAGGGGGCATCAGGGGGGACAGTCCCAATCTACAGCCCCCGGGGGACAGCAGGATATGGCATTGAGGACAGGGGATGGAGCATTGCTGGTGGCTCAGCAGGTGGTGGAGGATGCTACAGTGGGAAGTTGGGTATCGGTGCTGGGAGAGGCTCCGGCTACGGGTATGATGCATCACAGAGACAAAAGGCTTTAACCACAAGTGTTGGACAGGGGCTGTATGGAGGAGCATCGGGTTATGGCACCGGAGGACAGCTCAGCTCTGGAGGTGCTGGGATCGCACAGGTCACGCAGCAGAAGTGCCCCGTGGTCATCCCTGACATCGAGCCCCAACAGATCAAGCAGAGCTGCCAGTGGCCCCCCAGCCAGAAGAAGTGAAGACCCCCACAGATCCCACTCTGTGCTCCAGAGGTGCCACACTGCTGTCTTTGCCATGGGTACCAGGAGTGTTGCATTCCTCCCATCAGTCTGCGCTTCCAGCATCAGGAAACGGATCTGTTCTTCAGTGATGGGAAAAAATCCCTTCCTTCCTCTGCATTTTCTCATGGGCTTGGAAAAGATTCCTTCCTTCTTCTCTTTTTTCTCACGGGTTGGGAAATAAAATATCAGGCTCTATAGGAACATCAGCTTCAGGATGACCTACTTAATTTTTCTCTCCTTCATTTGAGTTGCATACAGACACCCAAAGGGATCACCTCAAAATGGGCTACAGATTTTCCTATCAATACGATATGTGCTTTACAACTAAACTAATTAAATGTCACATTGATTTTAACACAATTAAAATACACAGCTCACAGCATCAGGAAAAGCTGCTTCCTTTGGCTCTGGCAGATGTCAGAGCCCCTCGTGCTGCTCCCCCATTCCCAGCAGAGCCCCTTGACATTATACCCAGCCCAGCCCCTGCGAGCAGAGATGCAGAACGCCCAGGTGATTTCCCAGTGATTATTATTTACTACGTGACCTTGAGTATGCAGCACTGTTTACTGGGAGCAATTTCACGGCCGGCCCCCATCCAGCAGATTGCAGGAGGTGGCGTAAGATGAGCACGTAGACATGTGCTTGCACCAGCAGCATGAGGCAACTCCAGCGAGCTGGTTTTGTCGCTCGCAGCAACCTGCTTCGTGGCACTGTGTGATAGGATCAGGCCCTAATTTAGGAGAAGGGAGAGGATGGCTCCTCCACGCTGCACTGATGGGGCAGAGCGGGGGTGGCTCGAGAGCCCAGTGATGATGTTGGCCAAACATTTAGAGCTCCAGCATTGTTCTCAGGGCTTTGGGATTCCTCCAAATGTCGGTAACCCAGCGAAAAGCACCCATAGATCTGTGCTCGCTGAAAGGGAGAGAAAAGGGCACACAACTCCATCGTAAAATATTTTTTTACCATTTCTGTTTTCACTCAGATGGGGGAATTCTGGCTCTTTCAGCTCTACAAACACCCTCAAAACTTCCCTACAACAGAGCAGCTCCTGACTCCCATGCTCGGTGCCACAGCGGGTGCCTGCACGCAGCCAAGTGTTGAAAGATGGAGAGCTGCGATGCCGGGAGCGTTACACAAGATTTTGTCACCCGCCATAATAAGTTCCATTCTAAAATTAGGCAGTGTTATCATTTATTGGCATCTGCTTGTGTTTCTCAAATCTACCACTTCATTATTGGTTCCTATTGTTCACCCTGCTTCACCTGCTGGGATCAGAAGGAGTGAAGGGCTCAGAAAGCTCCAACAAGTTCCAAAACCTAATAAAGCCCACAAGCATCCACAGACACCCTGGCTGTTCAATAAACTGGCCTAAAACCACTCCAAAATCTCACACACCTCAAAAAATAAAAAAGAAAAAAAATACTTGAAAGGTCCACTTGTAATTGCCCGTCCCACCTGGCTGGTTCTTTGGGGCCCATCTCAAAAAGCACGGCACAAGCTGAGGTGATAAATGAGCTAGAAGATAATACTAAATTAACCCAGCAGAGGAAGATGCTTTTGCATCCATGGTACCAGGACTGGGCTCTGTCCCTCTGCTGTTCTTAGCACTCCAGAGCTGGAAGGCAGAGCTGTGCAGGCAGTGCACACTCTCACGTCTGCACCTGCACGTTTTCTCCTGCTTGCTGTACGTCTGGGGAGGAATAATTCACTTCTCATGGCTGCAGCTCTGCGATAGCATCCCCACGCCTGTTGGTACTTGCAAAAGCCATAGCCACTCCACTTCTGTTTGTAAACAGGCAAGCTGAACTGTCAACAGGAATCTGGCTGCTGGGTGAAGTCCCACCCGATGCCTCTGGATAGAAACTAAAGGGATCGCTTTGGAGATAGCAAGTGGGAGCTAATCCTCTGCTTCAGTGGTTCCATTGACCTCAGCCCACCAAAACCTCACGATTCCCACGTTTGCAGAGGGAGCTGAGGTACGAAACAAGTAAAAGCACTGAACACTGCTGGAACAAAATGGCACAGTCAGGAAAAGGAGAGATCGGGGCTGCTGCAGCTCAGCCCTGGGCCAGGAGCTGAGTAAGTGGTGGTGAAATGCAAAGCTGTGGTTGCACAGGGGATTGCGGGGCCCAGTGAGCAGCCAGGGTTGCAACAGCTGCTACTTTGCACCCAGTGCACCGAGGAAGAGCGGGGTGAGCTGGGTGGCAGGCCCTGACCTCAGTGCCTTGCTCATGTCTTGCTCACACCTGGGGTTTGCTCAATCAGCGGTTGTCCGTGCGCGTTTCCCATCACGGACAACGGCTGCTGCAGGTAGAGATTTCAGGGGGAAATAAAGTTCAGAAATATAAAAACAGGTATTTTAAAAGAGCAGTTCTGTTCAATGTTTGTCGCGTTGGCCAGGAAAAACGGTGGCAAATGTATCAATACTAGTGCAGGCAGAATTCACAGGTACAAGCCAAAGCTTCCTGAAGAGGTCTGCACTCCTCCCCTACATTGTCAAGGCACTTTGCAGCTCTCAGTACCCTCCCTTGTGCCCCCAACTTCGTTATCCTCCTTTTATTCCTGTAGGAAATGACACAGGCAGAGAGAGGGGGGCAAGAGTCGCATTGCAGAGGCATACCACTGGCTGGCACCTCCGAATGTCTGGTGGATGAGAGCACCTGAAGGATGCTCATGGAGGATGTGTGGTGAGGACTTTCTAACAGTGTGCCTCATTTCTGGCATCTGAGCAAGACCCTTGCCCTGTGCCATCACCTCTCCTCTTCACCAGGCTTTGGGTGGGAGGATTCAGCGAGGCAGAAACCCAAAATCTGCCACCTTTGCCATCCATTTTGCAATAGAAAACTCATCCTGGCATGACAGTGAGACAGCCAAGCCACCCACACAGTTTTCACTCTTCGTGCATTACAACCTGCATGGGGCAGGGTGGCAATTAAAGCTGTGTAACACAAGGAAGACAATCTACTGTATGACAAGTCAATCAAAGGAACAGGGTTGAATAAGCTTTTGAAGGTGTGGGTAATTAAGGCGGGGCTGTTTTGTAAATACATTGGTCATTTTCCCCAGGGGTTTTCAGGAAGAGAGCGAGGAACCATATAAAAGTTCCCAAATGGGAGAGGAGCTCATTCACTCGGCTCGGTTCCCTCTGCACAACCTTTCCAGACAAGGTGAGTTTTCGCTGCATGGCTAACATTGCATTGCCAGGGAATTGTGCAGAATGGAGCTGTGCTGTCCTCTTACAGGGATTACTCCTTCTGCAGGCGCTGAGATTACGGAGATTCTGCTTCATGGGCAGGAGCAATTCTGCTCCATCACAGCTCTCTAGCTCACAACTCTCAGCTGGCTCTGCTAGGAAGCAGAATCTGTTGTTTTTAGCAGGACGTAGTTGCTTCAGGTTTCTAATTATCAGGGGATGGACTGGAAATAAAAGGAGTAAAGGAGGGGATGTGGGAATGAATGAGAGATGGGACTTTAATTGCATTAATGAGCCTGACTCCTTCGCTAAGCCGCTTTAGAAAATGTAAATGTTTGTGGGTTGTAAGTATTAAGCTCTTCCTGAAGAAGTCTAGGAAACAACGGAGAAGGCAGATCTAATCTTGGAAAGGCAGGAGAAAACCAAAGAGCCTCCAGCCCCATGAGTACAGCCTGCATGCCTCCTGCCTCCTTGGAACCTCTGCCCCAGGGGCTTGTCTCTTCCCAGGTGATCAGATGTGTGCATAGGATGCTCCTGGAACCCTGGTGCATCAGGCAGCAATGAGCTGAGGTTCTGCAGGGCACAGAGAGAGTGAAGAGGGCAAAGGAGGTAGAGAAACACAGGAGTTCTTTTCTTTTGAGCACCTGACTTTGAGAATGTATTCTGCTGTGGCTCAAATACCACCAGTCCTGGCTGTAAGTTTATCATGTGCGACAGGGAACCTGATTTTTGAGAGCCTTTTGTCCCAGTGCTGCTGCAATACAGATTGACAGCAGGAAGCACATCCGCTTCCTCCGTGGCACAGATTTTCACAGCGCATTCTGCACGAGTGATTGTGGGATGCACCAAGGGAGAGCAGGGATGTGGAAGAACCCAGGTGACATGGAGATCAGGGTGCTACTGGGGGCACTGAGCTGGTGCTGGCGATGTGGGCACAAAGCCCCAAGGTGGGGCAGTGGGATGAACAGAGGTGCAGATCCTGATGGGCTCGTAATCACACGTAAGAAATCTGAGTGCAAAGCAGAGCATGGAAAGATGTGTGCATCTCAACACAAAGCTCTCCTCCTTCCCAGGGTTCCTGCTCTGACCGAAGATGTGCTCCCGTGCTGACAGAGGTTGCCACAGCTCTGAGAGCTCCTCCTGCCACAGCGGGGGCTCCTCCTGCCACGGCTCCGAGGAGGTCACCTGCCACGAAGTGAACGCTGCTCATGATGTGACGCCGGTGGTGGTCCTGCAGCCACAGGTCCCTGTGGTCACCGTGCCTGCTCAGGGCCCGGTGGCTCCTGCTCCATGCCAGCAGCAGCAGCAGCAGATCAAGCAGCCGGTGCAGTGGCCCACGCAGCAGCAGAAGTGAAGGGGCCATGCTTGTTCCCCACCTCTGCAGGGCACAGCTCTGAGCAGGGACAGCTCCTGCCCCTTCCCTCCAGCGCATATTGCCTCTCCTGATGCTGTGACGCGGCACTGGCACATCAGAAATGTGATTTGCCCTCTTGCGCACGAGTATTTGTATCCGTTATTTTCCTGCTTCTGTATCCAGTAGCGAAGATGTGATATTAAAATGTAAAGCTCACAAAACCTGCTGGTGTCCTTGCGTGTTTCCACTGTTACCACCTTCAGCATCATCTCCAAACCCAGCTTTGTGAATGAGAGCTGCCTTCCACTTTGCTTCCCCCTTCCCATTGCAGCGACGTGACAAGGCTTTAGTCTCCACCCTTATGCATCTACCAGACATATCCAGATGCCAGGTTGGGCAAAACTGTCTGGGTTGAAGGTTAAAGCCACCCTGTGCAATGCCTGACCCTGGGGCTCAGAGTTCTGGCACGTTTTGAAAGAGCTAAAAGCAAAGCCTTGAATTTGCAATACAGAGTTCTCCTTACATGGCTTCATCTAGGAAGCCTGGAACTCAGAGGTGGCCATGAACAAGAGGGCATAAGTAGAGGAAGGACCACATTATATTTAATCTTCCTTCTGATCTATTCTAGATAAAGAATATGGGGTTAGATAATTTCTGCAAGCACAATCTACCTTTGAAAATGCCAACAAGGTCTTGTATTGCCTACATGAAATATCAGCCTTGGGTTTAAGTCATGCCATGCACTCACCGCAGATTCCCATTCTGAACTGTAGACCCATTACTCAGCATCTCATAGAGCAGAGGGGAAAAAAAAAGGGAAAAAAAACGCCTGAGTTTTCTCAGCAGAATCTAGAAAAGTGCTGCACTTTCCTAGAAGGAGTAGGAAAACAGGAATATCAAATGGTGAGGTGTATTTCCCATCGCTCTGTGCTCAACCCCAGCTTCTTCTCCAGCATCCACCACCTGCCAAAATTCATGTCTCTGTGGGCTGAGAGCAGTGTGCTGTGTAATGCGCTAGATATTTAATTAACGAAGGCTTAGCACTGAGCCTTTGAAAGGAACAAGAAACTTATTATTAGCACTTGTTTTATTATTACTGTTAATTAAAGTGATGAGGCGCATCGTTCCCAGTGAGGATTGCAGGTGCAAGGGTCAGAGACGTGTAGCACAGTACTGGGAGATGTTGCATGGTGCCACTTTCAGTGCCTGTCCCACCCTGGGAGGCTGAAACCAAAGCAGACAGAGGCTCTGGGCTGGGCCTGATCCTGACTGAAAGCATCTGAGGCAAAGGGAGATAAAATCTCCTATCTTCATGCTTTTAAAGCAGTCCAAGTTCTCACGTACATGCCCGTTGTGTCAGTGGATGAAGGAGGAGCTGGGGAGTAGAGACAGCACATCTCACCTGAGCTGGAGTTCCATTATCTCAGCACTGGAAAGCTGGAAAGTGGATTGCACCAATCCAGCAAGAAAAACATCCTCACTTTCCTCCTGCCATCACAGCACCAGTGCCAAGAGCAACCTCTGCAGGGGCATTCCCTGGTGATGGCTCAATCCATTCAGCAGCAGAGAAGGGGACAAGAAACAGGCCGCAGAAAGTGTGATGAACTCAAAGGAACCACCAGAAATGGGAGAGGCAAGGAGTGCCTTCGCAGCACATCTCTTACTGTCTGTTTTTCCTCTGCTATCCTTTGAGATAAGCAGGTGCAACCCACACAGAGACCCTTCCGACAGCAAAATGAAACTTCTTTCGGTCCCTGTTTTGTCCTTGTCCATGTGGTAGCACCTTTTGAATGACATCAGATGCAATTTCTCAGGAAGAAAGCAAGGAGCATTCCGTAGAAGGTCTCTTCCTTTTGCACTATTTACAGTAAACAAGGGGTTTGGATTTAGGCAGAGCCAGGTCGGTATGGAGGGAGTAAACAGAGCTAGAGTCTATAAATAAGTTATCACCAGCGATCCAGATCAATCTAATCACATACCTTCACCAACACCACGGGTATGGGGGAAGAGGTGGGGTCAAAATGCAGGGAATGGGCTGGGAGAGGAGACTTTATAGAGACCTCAGTGTGAGACACTGTTGGAGAATGGGGGCTTTGCCATCCCCTACCCACAGCCCTTCGTCTGCTACCTTTGCTTCCCGACATCTGACTCATTTGTTTTATTTTTACCTCTCTTTAATGCGACAGCCGATTTACTCCTGCACACGACCACGTGTTTCTAAAGGCATCCACCAGCTGAAAGGTAAATAAAACTTCTAAGAGAAGTATTTACAGATTTGTGGTGTACGTTGTGATACCGTAGCGCAGACACAAATAGGGCGGTCTGAGGGAAGGCAGTGATTCAGAGGAGCATCACCCAGCATCCAGTGCCTGACGTCTAATCCCACAATGCCATCCTGGTGCTGACACATTCTTGCCTCTTATGTGACAAGAAATTGTAATTGCCGGATTATATGGGCATGACCTGTATGGAGACATGGGAAGGAATCCTGAGGTTCACCCATGATTCAGGGGAAAATCCACTGGGAAGCGTGTACCTCCGGAACGGCAGGCAGGATTGTGTGTTTTTTTCTTAAGCTACAGCCCTGTCCCTACGTGTTTCCACAAGAGCTACAGAAATATTGTGGCTGAGTACTGCAAGCAGGGCAGCAACACCAGAAAGGGTCTGTCCCAACCAGAAGTTCACATGTCACCTTCAATATCATGAAGTTTAAGATCTTCATCCTTGCTGTGGAGGTAGGCACGTGAGCCACCTTTGCACCACCTCAACTGGTAAACGTTTCCCCACATTAAACTAAAGGTGTTTCATTTAAAGCACTGGGAGAAAATGGGAATAAATTAAAGAACAAAGGGAAACTGGAATGGGAAGATGAGCGGGACCTACGACTGATGGGTGCACCTCAAATCAATGTGCTTTGGGTTTTGGCATTGCCATCACTGACACAGTGCTGCAGATTTAGGCAAAGGCAACATCTATAGCAAGAGAAAAAAAATCACTGTTAGGACATTCCAGGCTGAAATTAGAAACCAGGAACTTCTTAGGGCTAATACTGAATCTCTCATTAAAGTTTCCGGTTCCATTGAGCAATTCAATGAGAATATTCCTGCCCTAAGCATAATCCCCATGAGTTGCCACTCGTAATCAGTTTTCTTCCACATGGACATGCAATCACGTTTGGCTCTTGACCCATGTGACGTCCCAGCACAGCTTGAAGAAATGATGCTTCTGTATTACAAACGTCGCTTCCGCTTGATGCTCGATGTCCACGGCCTGATCTGTTACGATTTTCAACACTGGCGTCACTTTGTACAAAATACCTTCCAATCTCTTTCATAGGGAGGTGGAGGAATTAAAGCACTATTAATAACCCATGGGACAATTAGAATGCTAAAAGGACACTGCATCAAAGGGAAAATGTCGGAAGCTGAATACAGCGGATAGAAATGGGCTGGGATATGTAATTACATTACACTTGCCAAGAGATGTCTCATGTCCCAGATAACCCTTTGGAAAGAGTATAAAAGCTCTCTCCTTCTGGTTTCCCTCATTCGCTTCTTTGCTCCCATACACCTCCATTCCTGTTGCTGAAGGGGTGAGTCTACTTTTTTCTGTTTCTCCTCCATTTCTCTATGAAACCATCTGCTTTCATATGAGCCTCGATAGAGCTGGAGTGCAATACCAGCTGCCTTGCTCTGGACCTTGGTCTTGAGACCCACAGAAGCTGTTTTATTAATGCAAAGGACAAGGGGGATATAGAGTTGCAGGTACAGGCATAAAACATACAAACAAAGAGAGACAGAAAGATTGGAAACTGAAGAGAGAAGGACAGACAGAGAACTTTATGGAAAAATATTTATGAAGTTTTTGAAGAGAAAGCACCAGAGGGTCTGCAGCTCCCTGTGGGCTCTGGACGCTTGGAGTAATTTTTTCACTAATATCTGTAAAATGTCATGTAAGTAATGCAGAAGGGATGCAAATCATCTAACAACATCTGAGCAGTATTGAAATAATCTTATTAATGAAGAACTAGAAATTAAGAAAACTGGGAATTTCAGTGCAGATCAGGGAAAGCAGGAGCTGCTGTACCGGTATGACATCTCTCTCTCTTCCCACAGCTTTGCCAACACTCCGGAAAGATGTGCTCCCGCGGGTCCTGCCACAGCCACGAGACCTCCTGCCACGGCTCCCGCTCCTCCTGCCATGACTCGGAGTCCTCCTGCCATTACACCATCCAGACCGTTCCTGTGCCCAAGTACTCCTGCATGACGCCGTGCTGCCCCCCAGTGCAGACCTACTGCCCCCCAGTGCAGCGTTACTGCCCCCCGGTTCAGCGCTACTGCCCACCCGTCCCCTACTGCCCCCAGTACACCAAGAACATCTGCAAGCTGCCATCATCATTCCCCAAGTACTAGCTGCACGGCCGCCTCCTACTTTTGATGTCCAACGCCCGAACCGACATTCCTATTTGGAGTGAATCCTCGAATACTTCTTCTGTGATTATATTTTCTTCAAAATGTAAATCTGATCTCTTTTGATGTATTTAGCACTCAAGATCCAGCCTTTGTTCTTCAACTAAAGCTTGGGAATGGCTTTTCCTGGTAGCACCTTAGTTACGATGTGTCATCTTCCAACCATGTAGATAAGCCAATAAAATTTCATTGCCCAAAATAGAAAGTTTCATTTGTTGACTCTTTGACACCCTTACTTAAGAATTATCTTCACCTCTGATGACTGTGGCTCAGTTTCTTGCTCTTTTTTGCTCACGCATCACCAAATCCTCACTTGCCAAAGTTTCAAAATGAGTGAGAACCAGTCATCCCAGCCACGTTGCTCCAGCCTTTACGTACAGCATATAGAGAGCTCACCTGCACCCAGTTAGCCTGGCACAGTCAGTCCCTGTTCCCGAATTCAGGAGTGCAGCATGCTTCATGTCTTAATCTGACTCAGAATTACGAAGGTTTTGAGGTGCCTAATAAATGCAAATAGGCACCTTGGGGACTTCCCTCACCCTCCTTCTTTCGCTGGACTTCAAATTACTATTTTCAGCAAATGCTGCGTATAAAATTAAATGTGAAACCTCTCTCTGCTTTTACAACCTAAGTTAATCCTTATCTCCCAGCTGCAAGCCCAACTAGCTGAGACGTCTGTTCCAGAACAGGATCGCTCGCTTCCTTCTGCCGGTTCCTCTGCATCAGTTTCATAAAGAGCTGAACAATTAATTTCTGCTTATGTAGCTAACTTCTGGCAGCTGTGCTGGGGTGAAACGATGGCACTCAGCAGGTCAGAGGACTGACATCAGGGTCCTCCCAAAAAATACCTCTTTGTCAACCTTGTTGAGCTATTTCTACATTGCTTATAACTCTTGGGCTGTTCAGAGGGCTGCAGGTGAGGTTCTCCTTATCAAAGGCTAGCTTTTTTGTTGTTGTTGAATTATGACCTTCAGAAATCAGAAAGTAAAGTAAATCTAACCAAAACATGAAGACATACTGCCCTGGGGTGAGTTTTCAGTGTGATTTAGCATCTCACAAAAGGTAGCTATTCTGCCAGCATTTGTTTTAATTAATCATGAAAGCAAACCCCATAAGATATCTCCATAAGGATAACTGCTGCCTTGTGAACTCAATTAGCAAATTTTCAGACCATTCTGTTCTAGATGTAGGAGCACTGATCCACGGTTTGCTTCCTGTGAGTCCTGCAGCTCCCACCTGGATAAAAATCCCAGGAAAGGAACAAATACTTTTTTTATTGCCTTCAAGTCAAGTCATAGGCCACTGTAAAAGAAAAGGTGAATGCTGTAGAGCTGATTAAGTAAGATCCCAATGTGATTTGGGATCTGAAATCAGGATGCAAGGTGGTGGAAACCTAGTGGGTAGGATTTGATATCCTCATCTTCTAGGAGGGACATAAACAGGACAATATGATGTCACGAGGGAAAAACAGCAGATCGTTGGTGAACTCTTAAGTGGAATGAAAAAAATTGGAATTGGGAACATCCTTCTAGTGTCATCTCCGGTGTTTAGGCATTAGGTGCGCTTGAGCAGTCAACAGGACTTCCCTCTAAGGATGGCCCATGTGAGTTGTGGCTGTTAATTACTGTTCCTTGTGTCACGACAGATGTATCGAGAAAAATGTGAGTCTGCCACACAGACTAAGGGGCAGCAGGCAGGGCAGGAGTCAACACTTTGAATTGCGTGTTGATGTAATGCTGGTTACCCAATGACAAATCACCCTTTAACTCCAGGGTTAGGTTCGTTCATAATATATAAATATGTAACTACCTACAAAATCCTCTTATAAAGCAGATTAGGAAATCCACTGCCTATTAACATGTTAAGGGAAAAATAATAATTGGTTTTCCTGACTGTGTCAAATCGGAAATGCTTAAAAAAAAAAAAAAAAACAGACACAAGATAAATATGGACGTGGTGATTTGTCAGCATTGCCAAAGGATGCATAATCTCTTGGACAAGCCCACAGGGAGCATATAAAAGTTCATATCCCCTGCTAGTCCTTCATTCAGCTTGACTTCTCAGTGCTGTTCCCTGCTCCTGCAGAAGGTAAGTTGATTTATATTGAATTATCTAATACTTGGCATCAGAAATCACACTGGATTTTGGCTGACTGGTCCTGTGTTCAGACCTTGCCTTTCTTGTTTTTAGTTTGTGACTGGGTGCCTTTGGAGTCTAGCATGGAATTAATTCCCAAACTCTGTGGAAGTGGAAGGACAGATGTAACAACTAAATCAGCTGTAAATTTCAGTCTCCAAAAGCCATCAGCAATATCTTGCTAGGGAAATTTCCACGGGAGTGGGACCACTGTAGAGTATCTCCCAAAGGACATTGCTTTATATATTTTGGAGTTAGGATCTTCCACATGTAGAAGAGAATGATTTTCCACAGAATAACCCACAAAAAATAAATGAATAAATAAATACAAGGAAGGACAAAGGAATTTAGAGGAGGGGCTGCTGTACCGGTATGACATCTCTCTCCTGTTCTCTCCTTTTCTTCCTACAGCTTTGCCAACACTCCGGAAAGATGTGCTCCCGCGGGTCCTGCCACAGCCACGAGACCTCCTGCCACAGCTCCCGCTCCTCCTGCCATGACTCAGGGCCCTCCTGCCATTACACCATCCAGAGGGTCCCCATGCCCAAGTACTCCTGCATGACACCGTGCTGCGCCCCAGTGCAGACCTACTACCCCCCAGTGCAGCGTTATTGCCCCCCTGTGCAGCCCTGCTGCCCCCCTGTCCCCTACTGCCCCCAGTACAGCAAGAACATCTGCAAGCTGCCACCACAATACCCCAAATACTAGCTGCAGGATCCAGCCACGCTCCACCATCACTGACTGCCTCCTCCTTAGACACCTTGGCCATGGATTGACGCATCACTATGGACGTCCCGGGGTCTCTGCCCTGTGCCTCACCACTGCTGTGTGTGACATGCTCCCCCAGTCATCTTTCAAGGATTCGCTCTTTCCAATGACTCGGGAAATGTTCTCTCCATGTATTCAGTGTATAATTACCACTGGGAATCTTTTGATGCCTTGCGTTTCTGTTTCAGACTCAGCTGGCTGTGGGAAACAATAAAGCTTACAATCAATGAGACTTGTATTCTCCTTTCATTTCCTTATTCACTTTTCAGGCACTTGGATTCATCCCTTCATAGTCCTCCTCTACAAGTCCCGCCGCTGTCAGTGTCCAACAATTCCTGGGTACACTTGGGGGGAAAAGAGTCACATTAGTAGAGAAAATAAGTCCTTGGCTACCAAAGATCCATGTGGACCTCAAGGGCTGAGCACCACAAAGCTTCCCCTCTTGCCAACAGCCCCCCAGTTATTCTGCAGAGGTTCTTTATCCCACTGTGTTGAAAACAAAACAAACAAGCAAAAAGACCCTTGACTGGAAATTGAATGGTAGCTTCTGGGGACAAGCAGAGCTCGTTCCATGAAAGGGTAATAAGTAATTCACAGTTGCCAACCTTCTTAGTCAGTACATGCAAATAATATACTCCAAGCTTGGCTGTTCAACTTGACTGTATCAGTGCTCTCAATATCTCAGTATCTCTGTACAGCTGAGAAAAGCGAAGTCACACACTACTCTTCCCCATGCCAGCACTGCTTGTTGCCTTTGGAATGGAGAAACGGACAAGCCCCAGGAAGATCAATTTCATGTGAGATTCAGGTACATCAGCATAGCATCAATCACAGCATCATAATACCCTCTTATTGAGAAATCAACCAAATCCTGCTGGATGTAACCAGATGCGACAACACCCACATCACTCAAAAACCAGCATTTCTTCACTCTAGGCTGGGCTTTCCCGGAATACTCCTCTGGAACAGCTGCACACAACAGATGTTAACTCTTCAGAGTCATATTTTCAACAGCAGGCCCTGAGTACGAAAGATTCAGAAACGTTGGTGAGCAGCGGAACCTGAAGGCACCCCACTGGGAAATCTGTGGAGAAGGAAGAAAGAGTTTATGGGACGTCAATAGGACACTGAAGGATCAGAGCAGGATGGGTGCAGACAGTGGAAAAGCATGAATTTCATCACCCAGGCAGATGGAGGCTCTGTTTTGTTTAGTGATGGAATCACTAGGACAGGTTGGTGGCTGACACTGCAGGTCTTGGAGGTCTTTTCCAGCCTCTATGATTCCATGACTTGCATTTGATAATATCGTTTCCTCTTGACGTTAAACAACAGCTAAATTAAAATCCTGAGCTGTCACTTGAACACAACAGTTTGACTGCTACAGGAGTCAGCATTTCTGAGCCATAATGACATTTCTGCCCCTGATGCAATCCCAGGTGCCCAGTGGCACGCTAATTAACATCTATCAGATTACTGTCAGTCTGCAGGAAACAGGAAAAGTACCACTTCCCAAATCCTCATGGGGAATTTGTTAGGAATGAAAAATGGGAGAGAATATCACACGTCACAGAGGAAGGGCTAAGACAAGGGCAGCCCCAACACGTGCCATATTGAGCGCGTGAATAATCCCATTGCCATTGCACAGCGGTGCCTCATGCCAAAGATCACCCTTCAGAGCTGCATAAAAGCCCGCTCAGCCCAGTCCTCCTCACTCGGCATCCCTTCCTGACACTTCTACCATTGCTGCAGAGGTAAGGCCACTTCTCTTCATTCTGCCATCAGCAGCTCCATGTTGCTGTATGGTGGCCCTCAGTTGGAGAATGGGCTTGGGGAGAGGATGGTGGGGCTCCCTGTGTTGGCTTGAGGGTCCTGGCTTTGTGAAGGAATGGACAAAGCAAGTTGAGAGGGAGAGGGTGAGGCAGAGCCAAGGGGGGACATGAGATAGGCAGGGAAGAAACAGAAAGAAAGAATTCAATAGGTAGATCAAGAATAACTCTAAAAAGAAAGAAAGAAGTGGGTGAAGGTGGGTGAGAAGCACACCTGGGTCTCTTCTCATCAGCACGATCTCTTGATCCCAGCAGCTTTGCCAACACTCCAGAAAGATGTGCTCCCGCGGGTCCTGCCACAGCCACGAGACCTCCTGCCACAACTCAGGGCCCTCCTGCCACGACTCAGAGCCCTCCTGCCATTACACCATCCAGAGGATCCCCGTGCCCAAGTACTCCTGCATGACGCCGTGCTGCCCCCCAGTGCAGACCTACTACCCCCCAGTGCAGCGCTATTGCCCCCCGGTTCAGCGCTACTGCCCACCCATCCCCTACTGCCCCCAGTACACCAAGAACATCTGCAAGCTGCCTCCACCATGCCCTAAGTTCTAGCAGCAGAATCTAGCCGTGCACCCAGCTCTATAACCTCTGGAAACCTCCCTGCTTGAGGCACTGACGTCGTCCTCAGTGTTCATCACTTACTGGCTGCTCCACTTCTCCACTAGCAGATGTTTTCAGAGCAGTCGAGGACCATGTTATACGGGGGTGCAGTACTTCTGGTTCATTCTTGCTGTGCTGTTTGAGTTCTTTCCGACGATGCTATGCATGGTGTTTGCTGCCGGTAGTTTCCTTCTTGCTTTACTGCTCCCAGCTTCAGCCAGAAAATAAAAGCTGCATTTAAACCATTTTGGAGGCATTTAGTCACTACTCTACCCTATTCAATTTGTGTCGTTGGTTTTTTGGTTTTTTTTTTGGGGGGGTGGAGCGGGTTGAGCCGTGTTTTAAATACTGGTGGACTTAGCCATAGTGCAAGGGGCACCGAGGAGGGGTGAAATTCAGGGAAAAGCCCACAGCACCACACAGAGGGGCTGCAAGAACCACACTGGGTTAATTCTGTGTGAAAACTGAGTGTTTGCACTGAGCAGATGCAGAGAGTGTGTAAGAGTTACATCCAGGGCCTTTCCCTGCACAGTCACGTTTGCACTCCAGATCTCTAAAAGCTGCTGCTATATCTGGAAACAAAGCAAAGCAAATCCTGCAGGGACATTAACTCTGCCTTGGAACACCCTCAATTAAACATTTTCTGCAGTGCAAAATGAGCAAAGGCTTCCCAAGCATGATTCATCCATCCTGGGGGCAGGTATGGGAAATAGGCTGGGTGAGCTGTGCACTGAAAGTCCCCAGTAAATAACCTGTTGGTGCAGAAGCAATTGGAAATAGTTCCTTGTAAGTTAGAGAAATTTGTCATTATGGAGGAACAGCTTATTAAAGAGGAAAAGTTGCCAACTGAAGACAGAGGACAATTAATTGCTGAATTCTTCTTGTTGCCATTACTAAGAGATGGCTCATTTTGGGGCAACGGGTGGGAACTGCATTAAAAACTCCTTCCCTTCTTCATTCTTCACTTCTCTCCAGTTTGGTGGTGGGTCAATATTTGGGCTGGCTCCAATTGGGTGTTGGCTTTTATTGCTCACAAGTAGCTTTGTCCTCAGGTACACGCATTCACTTTCATGCCCCAGGCTTTGAACTTTCTATTCCACGATTAATCACAGCACTTTTTGCTTCCTCCTCCTTTAGTCCCACAAAGGACATTCACCTCTGACCACGTTACGCTTTCCTCTAAGCCTGAATTTCTGTTAACTTCAGGATGAGAAGTCGCAGACATAACAGGGAAAAAAGAGCAAAGGTTTTGTCAGTCCCAGAAAGATTCAGCACCTGCAACAGCAAGGATCAAACACAGGATGGATGTTTCCCTTTGCTAGGATATCTAAAAAATAATAATAAAGATTCAGACACCATAAAAATTTGCAAAGGGAAGAAGATCTCCAGGTTTTAGATAGCTTAGAGGAACGTTTCTGCTCCACTGCACGAAGCAACATAATAGCAGACTTCCACAACCAGGACAAACTATTAGCAAACCCCTTAAGGTTTAATGAGGGGGAATTTGCATTAGCTGTAACATGGCAACGATTGCTTCACCGCATTCATAATTCACAAACAAAATAAACAACGCTGCCTTACCCTGAGCGTCTTACGTAGGTCTCTGTGTTTGATCGCTAAGCCTGAGAGGTAATCGGGATTTATATTTTTTAATTATTTATTTTATAGCGCTCCTCAAGGAACTGGTTTCTAGCCCTCAGCCTCTCTAACCCTTTCTCATGGCTTCAGACAACACTGCTGTGCCCAGCCAGCTTTAACAGCACTGCTTTCCCAACCTACCAGCACAGCAGGTGAAGCAGTGCTTCAGATCCACACAGAGCCCTACAGAAATCTGCCTCTCTTTCACTGACATCTCTCCTATCACACTGCTCAGGATCTCCCTACTTACAACATCAGGGCACCCTCCTGCTTCCCTGCAGCTCACCAGTCCCCTCCTGGCCATCCTCTGGGTTTCCACACACCTCCTTTCTTGTAAGCAGCATGCAGGTATCAGCTGGTGCCCATCTGTAATGCTAATTAGGCTCTAATGAGTGGCAGCACCTGGTGCAGCTGGGTCATCAGCATGAAGCTAAACAAACTCCCTGGGAGGTGTTTTAGCAGATGGGAAGCTGACCTTGGGAAGACCTTGCCTGGAGAAAGGGGACTTGGTGGTGCCTTTTATGATAGAAAGGTATGAGCCAAGCCCACCAGCAGCTCCCCAGCAGAAATGGAGTAGGAACAACACATGCTCGATGCTACCAGGAGTCAAACTGAACATCATTAATGACTTCTTCTGACCTCAGCATCTGTGATTCTGTGTTTCACTGTGTTCCAGGAAGCTTTGGAATGCAGAAGGCCTGGATCTTCTCACCTTTACCTCAGTCAAAATCTCTAGTGAAGATGCATGAGAAGGTGGCCTGGGGTCCTCTGGCGCTCCCAGGTGTACAGACCCTCATGGAATGAGCAGAGTTTGCCCCAGCTGACCTCAGACACAAAGCATTTAACGCTCCAGTCACAGTTCTGGCCCCGTGCCTTCCCCCTGACCGGAGACGAGTTGTTAGACAGACATCGGTTCGGAATCGCGGAGATGCTCTGCGCGTTATGTGAGGCCTTCAGGCCACCGTGCAAAATAAATATTAACATTATTAATGAATAATTGCAATATGATCATCACCATCGGCTCTAATGACTGCCAATGGGTGACGGAGAACCGAGCGTGGAGCTGTTCTAAGAATACCTTCTGTAGGTGGATCTTCCATTCCTCGAGGGCATATGGGAACTTAAAAACTGAACAGGAATTTTGCAGATCAAGTTATGCTAAGCGTATGCTAAGTATGTAAGATTTCCAGAAAACTTTTGTGTCGTGTTTTCATGTAAAGATGTCAAAAAGGAACTGGAAAAATATGGACTCTGGTTTGACCCAAACTCTATTCCACACTCCCTTGATGAATTTTCATGGTTCTTTCATCTAAAATGTCTGGGTTTGGTGATGCCAAGAGCATGCATTTTCCCATATCTTGATCAAAGGATGAGATGTCATGAGCTTTCTGCTCCGTATTTGATCTTCTGATGACCAGAGGCCCCAAAGAAAACCATCAGGCTTTAATATTTCTGCATTCATTAACAGAACACGGGGCCACGGGTCTACATTTGGTGGAATTCCGTGTGAAAAGAAAAAAGAATCATATGAAGGAGTGACTGAAGATGCTCCTCAATCTGAATTATGATTTGTATGCTAATTTAGCGCTACCTCTGAACAAGCCATCCAACATCTCGGTGCCACAGCATTACCAGATGCAAAATGAACAGAAACGTGCTCGTTAATTAGTTCACAAGCGCCGCACGAGAATTAACTTGACATTAAAAAATTGTAAAAAATTCACAGAATAAATTGGTAATAACACAAAATGGAAGGGTTGGTCAGAAATAATGAGGCAAAGACTAAACAGATGTGGGCACATTCAACAAATAAGTATAGGCTTAGTGGCTAAATCACAAATTGCTGTGGGGTACCTCATATCCGTCAGGGCCATTTTCAGCTAAATAAAAGGTCTCCCTGACCCTTTGCTCCTCACTCAACTGAAACCCTCAGTTAGCAAGGTAAGTGTTACCTAGGGTTGTCTGCTAGCAACGGTTCTCATTTGGCTTTGGTCAAGCAATGAATGGAAGTGCTCTTTGATCTAAAACTCTGACATACCAGCTTTCCCATTCTGCTTGATGCAGAAGACCGTTGGTGTGGAGAGCTGAGGTCTTGGGAGTGGAAAAGGAGCTTTTTGGGATGGGAAATCAGCAAGTGGTGTTCATCAATTAGTGCAGGGAAGGAAGCTCCCAGGGTAGCTCAAAAGATAGCACCAGGTGGCTCAAAGTCTGTAAGGCTCAGTTTTGTGCAACTCCATAGAAATAAATGGGAAGTGATGTGTGATATGGCTGTCCCCCGTGGGGCTAGACAGCAGCATCTGTGTGCCAAAATAAAATACACCTCTGAACTCAAAAAGATGGATTGTATCTTAATGTGCATTGTGTTCCAGATCCTCGTTGCCCTCAAGCTTGGACTACACTACCAACAAACACCATGTGCCACAGCGTGTGTTGCTCTAGTGGATGCTGCTCTGTTGTGAAGAGCAAGACAGTGTGCTGCAGCCCCTGCCAGAAGACAGTCTGCTGTGACCCCTGCCAGAAGACAGTCTGCTGTGACCCATGCCAGAAGACAGTCTGCTGTGAGAAGACAGTCTGCTGTGACCCGTGCCAGAAGCCATGTTGTGACCCATGCCAGACTTGCTGTGATCCGTGCCAGAAGCCGTGCTGTGACCCATGCCAGACTTGCTGTGATCCGTGCCAGAAGCCATGTTGTGACCCGTGCCAGACTTGCTGTGACCCGTGCCAGAAGCCATGCTGTGATCCATGCCAGCAATCTGTCTGCTGTGACCCATGCCAGAAGCCGTGCTGTGACCCGTGCCAGACTTGCTGTGACCCATGCCAGAAGCCATGCTGTGACCCGTGCCAGACTTGCTGTGACCCGTGCCAGAAGCCATGCTGTGACCCATGCCAGCAGTCTGTCTGCTGTGACCCATGCCAGAAGCCATGCTGTGACCCATGCCAGAAGCCATGCTGTGACCCGTGCCAGACTTGCTGTGACCCGTGCCAGAAGCCGTGCTGTGACCCATGCCAGAAGCCATGCTGTGACCCGTGCCAGACTTGCTGTGACCCATGCCAGAAGCCATGCTGTGACCCATGCCAGACTTGCTGTGACCCGTGCCAGAAGCCGTGCTGTGACCCATGCCAGACTTGCTGTGACCCGTGCCAGAAGACTGTCTGCTGTGATCCATGCCAGAAGACTGTCTGCTGTGACCCGTGCCAGACTTGCTGTGACCCGTGCCAGAAGACTGTCTGCTGTGACCCGTGCCAGAAGACTGTCTGCTGTGATCCATGCCAGAAGACTGTCTGCTGTGACCCGTGCCAGAAGACTGTCTGCTGTGACCCATGCCAGACTTGCTGTGACCCGTGCCAGAAGCCGTGCTGTGACCCGTGCCAGACTTGCTGTGACCCATGCCAGCAGTCTGTCTGCTGTGACCCATGCCAGAAGCCGTGCTGCAGCTGCTGTGGCCAGCGGTGCCTGCAGACTTGCTGCCGCCCCTGCTGCTGCTCTAGCCGTCTGTCCTGCTGCTCCTATGTAGTGAAGAAGAAGCCCGTTGTGGTGTGCTGCAGCCCTGTGCAGTACTGTTCCCCTCTGAGAAAGTGCTGTGTGCCCATCAAGCAGTGCTGCACCACCATCAAGAAGTGCTGCTGAGCCCACTCTGTAGGAGAAACAGCTCTGCCCACCTTCGTCTCCAGCGTGCAGCAAGAACAGGCACAAGGGGACGTAGACCTGACCCTTCCTTCTGTTTCACACGATGATGGAGTACATCCCTAGTGATTTTCTTCTGGTTTCCAAAATTAAGCTGTCATCTTCCTTCTTTCACACTGTCTTTTAATTATCAAAGATCTACAGTGCACTTGAGTATGTCACCCATTGTACAAGGCATAGGATCTTACATATTCATTCTCTTCTTGGTGTATGGGACGTGGGAAATATCTGCTGCTAATGTGATCATTCTGTATTTTCTCTCTTGACTTGAAGACAATAAAACTTGGCATTGAGCAAAATGCAAAATATCTTGTTGCTTGGTTGTTCTCACCTTGTTTCGCCTAGAACATGTCCTTGTCCTGGTGCTGTGTTCTAAGTCATCTTCAGGCTCCTGAGGGCCAACACGTGCTTCCATAGCAGGGCAGAACATTTCAGAAACAGAACTGCTCAGCCCAGCTTCTGCTTGGCATGAATTAGGTCATGTCTAAAGATGGCAGAGCAGTGTGATGTTGTCTTGCACCCACTGATCCTCTGCCTCAGTTGCTCATCTCAATTTTGGCCATCAACCGTAGTGGTTAAGGGCAATAAAACTGAAAGGTCTGAATGAAGTATGCATAATTCCAAGTTCTGGAAACACACCACCTCTAATGATGTGTAGGAGCACATCTATGGTGGTAGAGAAGACATGTCCCCTCCCTGGAAGCATTCAAGGCCAGGCTGGACAGGGCAACCTGGTCTAGAGGGAGGTATCCCTGCCTACAGCAGGAGGGTTGGAACTAGATGACCTTAAAGGTCTCTTCCAACTGAAACCATTCTATGATTCTATGATTTCAACAGGTACTGAGAAGAATTAATGACTCACTGAATAGCAGTCCCCATCTTCTTCCTCTAACACCTCTAAAAATAAAATTTTGAGATACCTTGGTGGATCCTTTTTACACTAGCAAAGATTTTCTTAAGTGGCGTTCCTGGATTATAAGCACTGGAATGAAACCCAGGAGCTAGGATAGAACTTAAAAGCTCCATTCCTCAAATAGCACATACATGAGTCAACAATACCCTCTCCACCTGGCTGAGACTTCCTTTACTATTAACATTCAGGACACAGCTCTGAATTGTATGTCTCAGGAAACTGCCTTGAGCACTGTCTTGATTGCTCCTCTCAACCAGAGTATGTATACACAAAGTCTGCATCAGAATAATCCTCTCTACTGCTTTAGACTCTCTTGAAAAGATTATCCAGGTCTTCGGGAGCTTTTAAATCACAGATAAATCATATTCAGTGCACCTGTGGAAGGAAATCCTGCACCATGCGACAGCACACGCTATCAGAAGTGCATTCTGTCAGGGAAATCTTGTGAATGTCAATTTCATCATGTGCTGGAAAAGCTGCCACTGTAGATTCTTCCCATTTCATAAAGCTACTGCCACTCCCAAACTCACATAGCCACCAAAGATGTGGCATCCCTTGTAACATGTGGAAGATCCAAGATCTCTGATATTTCTGACCCAAATCTCCATTCTGCCCCAGTGTCTCCTCAACACCTGCATAAAACACTCATTAACAACAGTCTTGCAGGTTTATGTCCATTTCTACACAGGAATCATCCTGACCAATATAGAATCGTAGAATCACAAGGTTGGAAAACACCTCCAAGATAATCCAGTCCAAATGCCTGCCTAACACCAATAGTTCTCACTAAGCCGTGTCCCTCAACACAACCAGCAATCAAGCCTGATAAAAGAGCAATAAATTATTTATTTGGTGGATGGCATGTTGGAGGGCTTGACCAAAGAGGACGTTACCTCTTGCAGCAGGTATCTGCCTATTACTGCATGGCCAGTGCTCGCCTGGGGACAATTCCAGGAGAGACACCAACGTCATTGGAGATTCTATTCACATCTTAGGAAGAAATTACGTGTCCCAGCCATCACGGGTGACCTGCCGTCACACCAGACACATGCTCTGAGTCTGCTGAATGTGTTTTTAATTGCCACAAATAGGTGCTACTTCAGCATCGTGGAACTCTGATCGTGCATCGTTGTCCCCACTTCTCAACTAAAAGCTCTATCAGCAGCTTCTTGTCACGTGGAGATGTCCAGGCTCTGCACATAACCACAGTACTTTTCCTCACCTCCAAATCTGTCTCGTGACATCTCCACTGTTTCCAACTGAATCACACAATCAGAACATTGTCCAGGTTGGGACCACTGGAGATACAGGGGATTGGCATGGGGAAATGAGGTCAGGACAAGTTTTCTTGAACATCATGCTTGCAAAGGACACAGAATCAAATTCTTAGCCTGAAATATTCAACTTAAACTGATGAAACAAGGTTAACCAGCATGTGTGCCGTGAAAGCCAAGCTACCTCAGCCTCACAGACCTTAGAAACCTCAGAAAATTGAAAATATAGAAACAACACAGAGGAAAGTTCTGTATATCTAAGAAATAAAAAGTGAGAACAAAGCACCATTGTGACAGTCCTAAGCACACTAGGAAAACAAACCCTTCCACCAACTTTGGATGCACATCCACCTCTCAGAGGTGGAAAAAAAAACCAATTCACATTTACCGATTGTTTCCACCAGTCCCCAAAAATCTCAACCAAGCACAGAGGGGGCACATGAGCCATGAAACATGTTCTAGGCACGGTTCTACTGCTTCAGCACCCCGGGCAAATTGCTGAGTGCCTCTGTGTCTCAAGGTCATTCCTGAGGAAGCGGATGGGATCATTGTATAGCTACGTCCCATTCCCATTAATGTAAATTTATTAGAAAATTTGCGCCTGTTGTTCATACGTACGACTAATTATGGGGCAGCATTGACGTGGTGAGCAAGCAGAAAGAAGTCAAGATTAAGTACCGGAAGACATGTGAGAGGCATACACTGAGGGGCAAACGGTGAATTGCTGAATAATGCCTCATTTCCAGGGGTTCTGTTTGGAGCGATATAAAAGGGAGCCCCCCACTGAGCTCTTCATTCACTCAGTTTGAGTTCCTCTCACCTGTTCTCACTGGTCAACAGGGTAAGTTGGAGCTTGCTGCTTGCTTTCTCATCTGCTTTGTATTGTATGTGTGTGCTTTGTAGGAAGTTATCCACAATTTCCTACTCTGTCTTGTTTGAGGTCAGATCTAGAGATTGGTTTGGGGAACCGCCTGGGTGGCATGGAACCAGTGCTGGCCACTAAGCCAAATGCAATAGTGGCCAATGCCAAAACACGGAGATCTCAGGCTGTCTTAGGATTCTGGACTTTGCCATTCAGTTTGGGATGGAGTTGGGGATAAATGTGCCTTAAGCTCCATGAACTGAAATTCAGGCAGAGAAAAAGTGACTATTTCTGTTTCCTTCCAGCTTTGCCTACACTACTACCAACACCATGCCCAACGGATGCTGCGGTGGTGGCAATAACTGCACCGTCTGCTGCTACAGCAGCAAGTCCTGCAAGTCGCCGTGCTGCAAGACGCAGAGCTGCTGCCCTTCCCAGTGCTGCTACCCCTCACAGTGCTGCTGCTCCTCCCAGTGCTGCTACCCATCTCAGTGCTGCTCCATGCCCTGCTGCATGCCCATGACCTGCTGCTACACCATGAGCAGCAACAACAACAACAACAGCTGCTGCGGCTGTGGCAACTAAAGCCCTGGGTTCGGGGCAGGGCTGAGCTCATCTCCCATGCTGCTGTGCTCCTGCTGCTTCCCACCTGGCTCCTCGTTGCTGGATATGGATACGGATATGGCCCTAAGCAACTTCTTTGCTTAGAGACTGCAGATCTCTCCTCCTCCTCGCTTTCCTTTCATCACCAAATTCCTGTAATGTGCTTTGAAGCTTCTACCCACTGATCAGTGTGATTCTCTTTGAAAGCACTAGGCCTGCTGTTAACTTTTCCTCTTGGTGTATGGGATGTTAAATGCTTTTCATCACTGTTTTGCTTCTGTCTGACTGAAAAAAAAATGTGTATCTATTAAAACCTGTGGTTCTTAGCATTGCAGAACTTGTGGTGGTTGTCTGTTTGCTACTTGGTGCACATGGAGTGCATCACCGTATCTATCGAGTTCTCTTTGCATCTTCTTCCAGCAATGGGTTGCTGCTGGCTTGATGATGTGGACTTTGGGGCTCTGAACAGAATGAAAGCCTCTGCGTCCCTGATGCAGCTGTGAGCTTGTGTATGAGCCTATTCAGGTGTAAGCTGGGTGTCTGTGCAAGCAGCATTCCTGCTTTCTCCATAAAACTAGAAAGAAATAGAAAATAATACATCAACATGTGAAGGGTGTGAATGGCTTTTGGAACACTGACACAGCCACATCACATATAGGAAAGCCCAGTGTATTTTAACCAGCTATAGGTTTACTTAACCACCTGCAGAGAATCCCTACAAACAGTTTAACATCTATGAGAAGGAGGTCTTGTCTATATCAAAATATCTGGGTTTCCCAATCCAGAGCTCAGGCAGGAGAAGGAAATCTGAGACACATCCACCACCTTCAAGGAATGGCTGGGTCATTTGGAGTTACACCAAAACACAGCGTGTGAGCTCTGCTCTGTGGTCCTCAGTCTGTGCCTAATGCCCTTTACCTGACTGCACCCCACATCAGCCCCTTCTTTGCACAAGGATCTGCAGTCCACCCATCAAAGCCCACGAGTATCGCAGTTACACACACATCACCACTACAAGTGGGAAGTACCCACTTAGATCCTCACCTCTTGCCGCTGCAGGATTGGCAAATGAGAACTTTCCTGCTTGAAGGTGCAAGTGAATTGTGCCCTTTTGATTCCGCCCCATTAATTGCCTATAAATAAATCAGTTCTCACAGGCAGGCAATGCATGCCTCCTCAGAGGGTATCTGCTAGAAAGGAAATACCATGCATGTTCTCCTAACCTACCTGCAGACCTTTGCAATTACACATGTTCCTTCTCCAGCGTTTTGCTGAAGGAATTACTCTCATTCCAGCAAGGTCTGGGAAGGAGCTGGCAGGATTTACTGCAGGGTGAATCAGCGCTGTGACCACATCTGCTCCCCTTGCATGATGCAGAAAGCAAAGCAGGGACCCTGCTAAGATGCAGGGAGCTGCTCGCACCAGCTCAGCACCACGGGGACACCGGAGGATGCAGGGCTCAGGCAGGGATCTCACCAGGCAAGCTCTGCCATCTGCTCATTAGGCACCGCTCCTCTTGGGGTAATGGGTCAAAACCTTCAAATGAGAGCCACGAATTTCAGTCACAGGAAAACTTCCTGCTGAGTACTCTGTATTTCTGCCAGCATACAGCCCCACAGCAAAGGGCACGGGAGGCCAGCGTTAAATAAGCATTCATTTCCACCTGGCTCAGTTGCCCAAGGCTTTACCTTGAGTTTCCTGCTCCCTCTCTCCTCCCAGAAGATGGTTCCACCTCAGTGGCATCTCTGCAGTCCCTGCCTCCTGCTGAGCCCCATGACCCCGTCTGGGACCGGTTTTCTGTGCTCGTTAACTCTTCTGCCCTCAGCTTCTCTCAGTCCATGCGGTCGCT
Organism: Callipepla californica brunnescens; assembly: GCA_023055505.1. Taxonomy (NCBI): domain Eukaryota; kingdom Metazoa; phylum Chordata; class Aves; order Galliformes; family Odontophoridae; genus Callipepla; species Callipepla californica. Next base: position 116,011 of record JALIRH010000132.1, on the reverse strand, counting down.
ACAGTCTCTGGCAAAATGTCTCTCCCTCCTCATCTTTCTTAGTACTCCAGAAGGCTGCAATGAGGTGTCCCCAGAACCTTCCCTTCCCCAGAGCCTTCTCTTCCCCAGGCTGAATAACTCTATCTCTGTCCCCTCCTCTTGCACTGGGGACTCTGCTTTTGGCACAGCCCAAAGATGCAGCTGGCTTTCTGGAGATGTGTGCACATTGAAGTCTCATGTCAAACATTTCACCCACCAGAACTCAAACTCCTCCCCCACAGCACTGCATTCACTGACCAGGGTTACCCTGACCCTGGTACAGGACCTTGCACTTGGCCTTGCTGAACTTCCCAAGGATATCATGCATCACACCCTGCCCTAGAGCTGTACCTGTGCTGTGTCCCTCGGCTTTTTAATTAAAATGCAAAATATTCTGCAGGGAAGCCAATACAGTTCAGAGTCTTAGAAAATGTTCCCAGGGAAGCAGACCCAGCAGGGCAGAGCAGGAACCGAAGCACTCTTGTTTGTCTTGGTAATGCCCAATGCAAAGCTAGACCTCCCAGCCTGGAGGATGTGCACAAGCTTAGGCAAACCAAAGGACAACACAAAGACGCTCCCAGGATCAGGAGGGAATGATGATGGCGTGAAATCACGTGCAGGTGACATGGACCCAGGAACTGATGTGACCCTGACATGTCCCAGGCATATGATGTGTATGCTCCTTCCTCACATGCGTGTCCTGTGACCGGTAACAAACATGCGTACCTTCATGAAATTCGCCAGTTGTTTGCTTCAAACTCCGGTCCGGTGAAACATCCCATCACACACCCAAAAGACACAACCTGGGGGCTTCAGTTTCAGCCCTCACATTGACTCAGCATCAGCCGCTGCTGAGTAAGTCCCTGAGCATCTGTGGCCGTCACAGTCCGCGCTGATCAAACGGATGCAGGGATGCATTTTTTAGCTCCCATGAAAAGCTGCAGAGAGGACAAATTCATTAGTATTCATGGGAGCCCTTTGATTATCTGCAGGCTAAATGGTTACGAGGCAAAATAAAGGTTGTGATCACAGATAATAAGGCAAAGAGTAAACATCAGAAGACACGTATAGCTAAAAAGTATGGGTTTGGGATAGTAAACAGGGAAGTCTGAATGGTCAATGGCTGTCTCACTTCCAGGAGGAGGGTGCGCGAAGGGACTATAAAAGGTCTCTGGGTCCAGGGCACTTCATTCGCTCCTCTCCTCTCCTCTTCACTTCTCCTCACCGTTCAGCAGGGTAAGTGAGAGAATCTAAACCTTCCTTCCTATTCACAGAAGAAAAACGTCGTGGATATCCAAATAGGAATGGGTACCTGGATTGGGGCTTTGGCTATCACTGGGCGTTAGGAAGGGACACGCTGGGAGCCTTAGAATGGAGAGGCCTTGGGAGCATTGGCGGGGCCATGCAGAGCAATGGGAGCATTTCAGCCCCAAGACTGCCTGCATGGTGCTGTGTGACTGCTGCTACAGCGTTAGGGATGCTCTGGGATGAGGAGGTGGGCATCTCCACCACAGCAGAAAGACAGACATAAGTTATGGGCAAGACTTACTACCAAAAAACCCCACAAAAGTGGGTTTCAGCTCCTTGAATTTCTGGTGTTGAGAGAGTATCGAGTGAATTCTGCATTTCCAAATCTGCTCCCCATCACTGCCTGACTCTTTCTATTCCCCTCCAGCTCTGCCCACACTACCGACACCATGCCCAACGGAGGTTGCGGGTGCTGCGGTGGCAACAGCAACAACAACTACACCATCTGCTGCTACAGCAGCCCAAAGTGCTGCAAGACGCCGTGCTGCTACCCCTCGCAGTACTGCTGCTCCATGCCCTGCTGCATGCCCATGACCTGCTGCTACACCATGAGCAACAACAACAGCAACAGTGGCTGCTGCGGCTGTGGCAACTAAAGCCCTGGGTGTGGAGCAAGGCCGCACTCAGCTCTCCTGCTGCTGTGCTCCTGCTGCTTCCCCCTGGCTCCTCACTGCTGGATATGGACACGGATACGGACATGGCCATGGATGTTCTTCCTTCTTTGCTTAGAGACTGCAGATCTCTCCTCCTCCTCACTTTCCTTTCATCACCAAATGTGCTTTGAAGTTTCTCCTCGCTGATCAGTGTGGTTTATCCTTTGTAAGCACTAGTCCTGCTGTTAATTTTCCTCTTGGTGTACGGGATGCTTAATGCTCTTGATGTATCATCCTCTCCTTTCTTGCTTTAATCCCCAATTAGTCATGAAAGACAATAAAAGCTGTGCCTTGTGACACTGCAAACTTCTGGTCCGTGTCAATTCATTTTTCGTTTTCTTTTAAGCTATAGCTGTGATGTGGGACTTTTTTTATCAGCTGCTTCGTTTCTTATTACAAGGAATTTGCCAACAACTCAGCACGCTCCCGATGGCAGCACCCCAGGGCACTCAGCAAACTTCTTGGCTCAGTGATCACCTGGGGATGAGCAGCACTTGCTGGGGTCAGAGTGCTGAGCCATGCAGTCCCTGCCATCTTTCCATGCTTACACCATCTGCAATGGAAGAACTTATGTCATCCAAAGCAGAGATAAAGGTCCTCTTGTTAATGGTAACCTGCCTGGTGCATGCACTGAGTGGTAAAGCTTCTTATCAGTCCAATGCTTTACCAATAGGACTAAACAGACCAGCAAGTGTCCTATCTAAGACAGAAAATGCAGGGACTGAGAGACATGGATAATATGTAATTGGGTAAATGTCATATGGACAAATGTAGTCGGAAGGGTTCAAGAATGCTTTCAGGGCTTCTCTTAAAACGTGGCAGGTTTGGGGAGGTGAGATCCAGAAGTGAAATATTTGCACTTTGTTCTTTGCAAAATCCTCGGGGAGGAGAGCGTCTCCAAAACATCTTTTCTAATGTGAAAAGAATCCAAACTCTACAGAAGCAGCGTGATCGCAGGACCGCGGTAACGAGCTGTAAATCAGAAGTCCTGTTGGCCTTTAGCCAAGGGTTTTTCCACCTTTACAAGCAAGTCCTGTGCCTCCCTGCAAAGCAATTACATTTTTTCTGGAGCTGGAGAATACATCATCCCAGTGAAGTGCCCCGCGGTCACACCCCTACGTTCTGCACATGCTTTTCCCCGTGATTCAAACCCGATCGGACAAACCCTGTGCATCTCTCCCAGAGCTCTGCTGCAGAGAGAGAGCCTGGAAATGCCTTTTGCACAGACAGCCCGGGGCTGCTGGGAGAGATGCTCTGCTGTTCTTTAAGCAGCGCCTTTGCTGTCCACAGAAATGCAAAGAGGAGGAGCTCCACAGGCAATGAGTCAAAGCAGAACCATCAGGAGGTGGACACGGCCCTGGACGAAGCGTGGCATCGTTGGTTCATGAGGTCAGCACCACTTTGTGATGTCCTCATTCCAGATTCGTTGAGCATAAAAGGGCTTTTAGTGCTGAACCCACCCACATGGAGCAGGCAGTGAAAAGGCAGAAAAATCCTCATTGGTGTTGGGCTGTACCAGCGCTTGTGTTTATTTCCCAAAGTGGATGAAAAACCCAATAAATGGCTTGGGGTTAAAGCCCACCCCCACAGCCACGAGGCTTAGGGGTGGTCAGGTAGGCTGAAATAAGAGTGCAAAAATCCAGCATTCATTGATGAAAGCAGAATTCATTGTTTTTCCAAATTTTCCCTTGAAAAAGAAAGATAACAATAAAAAGCTGTTTGTTTTGGCAACTAGGTTATTCATTCTCTAGGATGGATTTATCTCTGCCTTCTTTGAACCCTCCCCTCCCCGCTTCAGCATCCCATTCCAGGGCTGCTGGTTGTAGGATGCGGGACCTAAAACCAGGAACCGCAGCCCTGTCGGTGGGTTTCCCCCTGCCACGAGACTTTCTGGGCACACCAGTCAGCATCACGGCATTCCAGGTATCCTTATCCCGTATCCCATCTGACTTATATTAGGTAACAGCCTATTTGAACATGACCGATGGGAGAACTAATTAGATAATGGCCAATGCATATGCAAAGGGCTACGCTGACATTACAGCGAGGGAGATGCTAATTGCAGCTGATTAATCCAACAGTAAGTGCCAGAAAAAAATACATGCAGAAGTGGCACTCAGTGCTCAGCTATTAATTCCCATGGCATGCCTCATTGCCAGGACAGCATAGCTGCATATAAAAGCTTTTGGCTCCGGCGCGGTCCTCAGGACTCGGACACTGCTCAGCCACCCATCAGCCATCACAGGGTGAGTTGGATTCCCTCTGCCATCTAAGATTCCTAATTTTTGCATAGAAACAGCCCCAAAATGCAAAATTCCGTTGTTTTCTTTTTTTTTTTCCCAGCCTGTTTATCCCCGAGGGCTCGACCATCTCTGCTGCTGCACGAATGCAGTACCGTAAGGGCGAAGACGACCTGGATGCATGCCATGATGACACCACCTGCGGTTGCCATGGCAGCCCCGTGAGCATCCCAGACCTATCTCCGGGCCACGACCGTGGCAGCCTCAGCCACGACATCGAGGGGTCCTGCCAGAGTGTACCCCAGGGCTGCCAGCCCATAGAGCCCTGCCCGCCCCGTAGCTACTGCCCAACGCAGCACAGCTGGGATTGTGGCAAACCCCGGCGGCGGGTGGAGGTGAGCCCTGTGCAACCCGTCTGCCCACCGGTGAAAATCCATCGCCGGCCACTACAGCAATACCGACCGCCACTGCAGAGCGAGGAGCAGGGCTGCTGCCGCAAGCCCCGCAGGAGAGTGGAGCAGTGTCCTGCAGAGGAGCCCATCACGCTGCATCCCCTGCCCCTGCAGCACCGCTGCCCCTGCATCCCCTGCTGCCACCCACCTATCCAACACTGCCGTCCATCTGTCCAGCATTGCCGTCCACCTGTCCAGCACTGCTGCCCCACCGCCGTGCCCCTGCCGCAGCATCCTGGCCAGCACCAGTGCAAGCAAGTCCAGATCTTGCCACCCTTCCAGCAGAAAAAGTGAGGAGGGGTCCCGCACCGGCACGTTGCTCAGCGCTGCTGCTCCCAAGCTTGGCGTGGAGGGGCTCTGTTTTTTGCCCAATGCTGCCACCTCTGCTTTCTGGCTGTTGCTCTGCACACTCTGGGGATTTCAGGGACCATGGTCCCCTGCTTTATGATGGCACCAGCACCCTAAATCCAGTCCCTGGCACAGCTGCCCAGGGAAGAGGTGGATGCCTCATCACTGAAGGTGCTTAGGGCCAGGCTGGATGGAGCCCTGGGCAGCCTGACCTGGTGGGAGCTGTCCTGCCCATGGCAGGGGGTTGGACTAGTTAATCTTTAAGGTCTCTTCCAACCCAAACCATTCCACAACCCTATGAAATTCCCAGGGGTTTTCTCCACCAAGGAACAGACTTTAATTGCCACAGCCCCACTTTGCTCCTGGGTCTCCCACCTGGGGGAAAGACGAGCAGCCAGGTGATGGATGAACTGAGTGCACACAGCTGGTAACCAGCACTCCTTCACTCACAACTTCAGTGCATCATAATCTCAGGGCTGTTCCAAACCAGGGACAGGATGGGACTGGAAAAAGACACACACTGTGAGGGCAGGAGCAGCGGGGACTCCTGCGAGTCGACTTTCCCCCCGTGTATTTAAGAATAAAGCTGATTACATTTCGCTGACACTTGGTTCCTTCTTCTTTTACCACCAACATTACTATGCGCAGATACTAAAAGTCATTACAATTCCTATGAGGAAATCTGTTAAGTGGTTAAGTGAAAAACAGAATCTGAGTTCACACGTGAGGACCTCAGCCCCAGCTATGGCTGTTCCACCGGGCTGAGCTGCAGCTGCATGCTGAGATACCCCCACTATGGTGATATCCCCCAGAGGAGCAATGGATGGGCTTCCCCCCATTTTCCATCACACACCCCACTACCAAGTGATCCAGGTATCAGCTGTTTGCTCCCAGCGTGCTACCACCCCATTAGCCAGGCAGTAACACCACACCAGGACGCCATCCATCATGGAAATGTTAATCATGATAATTAGTGTGCGTCCCAGCACGTGAGGTGTGTCTGTGCATGCCAGGAATGCTTTCACTCAGTGCAGGAAGCGCAGTCCAGCTCTTCCTCCACCACCCCGCTCTCGCAGCCACGCTGTTTTGGCAGAAAACCTTTCCCTGTGTGCATTCATACATAGTGTTCTTTCTTCACGTTGCCCAGTCACAGTCCCAAGTGTCCCTACCAACCCCAAGGAAAATCAGGGGGGACAAAAAAATCACATTTACTTCAGGCAGAAATTCACCATGATTAAATTCTATCGTGTTGAATTTTAGACAAGGAAAAACCTGCTTCCACTGGAACTCAGGCACACTTTAACCGCAGAAATCCTTCCCTGGGTCAGTTTGTTTCTTCCCAGCCTCCTCCCACCACAGATCCATGGGAACCTCTGCCCAGAGCCAGGATGACCGAGGGCACCACAGAGCCAAGCGTAAGTGGAGGGGGCTCTTTCAAGTGCACTGCCCATCCTCAGAATCAGTCCCTTAATCACTGAACCCACCAGCATGACTTGCCATCAGTGACTCTGTGCTGGCTGTTCCCAATCCTTGTCTGTGCTCCAGGCACCTGGAGGTGCCCTCATGGAGAGCAGAGGGAATGCCAGGGTAGAAACGCTGTCCGCGTGAGGGCTTCTGACTCATTGGTCACCCATCATCTTCCACTCAGTGTCTCGGTCCTCTCAGCCGAGGAATAAGTGCGTTATTACCTGCCTCATAGAGCCCATACGTGGCTTAAGTGCTGCAGGTCCTTTATGTGCACTTCTCAGTAACTGTAGTATAATTAAGAGATACTTATCAAGAATCATGAGTCAAGCAGAACATGCCAAGTCCTGAGAACAGCATCCAAATGGAAGGGATGTTTAGTCAATAAATAATTTAGTCCTCGTTCCTGCAGTGTGTTTCATTTACAAGGGGAAGATTTGTAACCCTATAAAAGGGCTCCATCCCTTTGCCTCTCGCAATCTGCTCCCCTGGTCTGCATCTGCCTTTCCTCGTCACTTGGGTAAGGAAGCTCAGAGCAGCTGGGATGGGTTGGGGAGGTTGGTCAAGATGCAGGAGGTCATGCAGTGGGCACACCAGAGCCTTCCTTTGGACTGCACTTAATCAGGGGCTAAGCAGAGAGGGAGCTATGTTGGAGCATGGATGTGGGATTTTCAGCGGTGTTACTGTGCGCTGCAGCACCTTATGGCTGCTTCTGTGCTCAGAGATGAAAAAATCAGGGTAAGGTCAGAAAGAGGGTTTGGAAATATTGGGTGATTGCAAGAACGTCTTCTAAACTCAGCTTTGATGACAAACAGGGCTGTTTAGGAAGCTAAATGAAAAGAGAGGGCATGGAAATGAAGACCCATCTGTGTTTTTCAGATTTTTCCCCACAATTCCAACATGATCTACTCCTCTGGAAGAGAGTCCTTCTTCAACCTGAATTCCACCTGGTATGACCCCTCTGGGTCCTGGCTGGACACTCGTCGCACACCGTTCCGCTACGGCTACAACAACTGCTGCTCCTCGCGATGCGACAGTGAGGGCGTGGAGGGCATGAGAGGACACAACTATCGGCACTATGGCTATCGGCGGCCGGTCTGCTCCGAGAGATGCCAGGGCTACACCACAGCTGAGTCATGCCATGGAGGTGGAGGGTCCAGCTGTGCCAGGAGGCCCACCTACAGCTATGGGTCAACAGGGGGATGCCAGGGCTACGGGAGGTCGGTCTGCTCCGAGAGATGCCAGGGGTCCTCCGGTTCGTGCCACGGAGGTGGCGGATCCAGCTGTGTCAGGAGGCCCACCTATAGCTATGGGTCAACTGGAGGATGCCAAGGATACGGGAGGTCGGTGTGCTCCGAGAGATGCCAAGGATCCTCGGGTTCATGCCATGGAGGTGGCGGATCCAGCTGTGTCAGGAGGCCCACGTACAGCTATGGGTCAACAGGGGGATGCCAAGGATACGGGAGGTCGGTGTGCTCCGAGAGATGCCAGGGGTCCTCAGGAGGGGGATGCCACAGCTCAGGGCAGCAGCCACAATGCAGTGAGCCAGTACAGTGCATCCCGCAGTGCTGCCCCATGCCAGCCCCAGTGCAGCAAGTGCCCGTGGCCAAGTGCGTCCCCCAGCAGCAGCAGCAGCAGGTCTGCAAGGTGCCAGCCCGGAAGATAAAGTAAGGGGATGCAAAAGAGTGGGGATGAGTGAGAAACTTCTGGTCCTCGCAGTTTTGCCCCAATGTTCCACCTGTCCTCGGGGATTTCCACTCTTCCTGTCATGTTGCTTGTGATGTGATTTGAAGATGTAACCCACTGTCTCAGTGCGCAACGCTGAGTGCTCTTCCTTGTCTTTGTGAGTCATGTAACACTGCAATGCTCTCGTGCTGTGATTGATTCATCTCCCATCGTTCTTTCACAGCAGGTGCAGAGACAATAAAAAATTCAGCTCATGACCACTTGGTATCAATGTTTTCTATTCTTTGAATCATCTCTTTGTCTCTTTAAACTGCTTTTGCCCCTTTTTGTGGTGGGAGCTGGAGTCTGCAGCATCCCCACTCTCCCTGGCTTTGAGATTCCTGGTCAGTTCCATCTGGAGCCAAGTTGTTCCTATCCAGGCACTGCTTCCTGCTGAGAAGGAGCCAACGGATTTTGTCATGGACTCTGTGCAACCCAGCAATTAAATACTAATATACTAATATTAAAAAAATAAACCACATAGACTTCATCAGAGAGGTAATAATGAACAGCTTTTCTTGACACATGATTTCACTCCCTGGCAGGGCAGCGGCTACAGTTTGATTTTCATTACAAGCCTCCACAATCAGCCGTGAGGAAAAGGCCAGGAAAGGGTTGAGGAGCAGAGCCAGAGGCGATGCTGAAGGCTGGCAGAGGAGATGGAGACTTTGTCCTGGGGGAGGAATGGGAACAACCTGGCCAGGAACACAAGTAAAATGAGACTTAAAATATAGCGGTGATGGACACTGAGGAGGAATTGGATTTCCATAGCAGGGCAGAAGACCCTGAGCTCCCAGTAGGGCCAGGGCTGGTGGAGTGAGGAGGAGCTCTCTGGGAGGATCCTTGCAGCACAGTAGGGATCTGGTGTTGGTGACTCACAGCTCCACATACCCAGAAGGCTCCAGGTGGCTCCAGATGGCTCCTGGGGGACTCCAAGTGGCTTCATGTGGTTCCTAGGGGACTCCAGATGGCTCCAAGTGGCTCCTAGAGGACTCCAGCTTGCTCCAGGTGGCTCCTAGTGGCTCCAGGTGGTTTCTTGCACCTCACCCAACCCAGATTCTCCATCCGCCACGGTCCCCAGCCCGGGCCTCCTGCCTGGCCCAGCTTGCAGGATGTGACACATCACAGAACCAGCTGCTTGGCAGCGGTAATGGTGGAGATTTCCCTGCAGCACTACATGGAGAGGGAAAGAAATAAGTACAGGTGCCTGGACTGGAGGTTTTATCAGTGCACACATAGGGGTCTCAACACGCAGCCTTCCTCTCTGGGATCTTCTTCATGTGAAGGTGATGCTGGGACACCTGATAGATCATGCAGCCCCCAAACCAAGCACTGCTCCATGGGCTGCAGCCATGGAATCCAAATCCACCTCCGCATCCCTCTGGATCTAGTGGGAAGGGATAGAGAGGGCTGCCCAAAATCAATGGGAGATTTTGAGGTTTGTGTTTGTGAATGAATATCCCACTGACCCTCCCAAGGTCTCGCACTTGTTCTGTACTTCATTTATCACCTTAACCATCAGAAAACCAATAACTGAAATGCAGGAGAATCATGGCCATATATAAAACACTCCAAGACCATGATCCAAACCCAGCTCCTGAGACTTGTATTAGGACAACTGCAATTTCTTTTTTTTTTTTTTTTTAAAGGCCAACCAATAAATTATACAACATCCAGATAACACCAAAGGACTCAGGGAAGCCTCTCCCAAACCTCGGTGCTATGCACCCACGTATGGGTTACAGGCACTGGCTGTAGGGTCAGGATGTACACAGCTCTGGGCCTCCAACACGTGTGAGCATCCTCCCTGCTGTGCTCTATCGTCAAGAGAGGTGATAAACATGTTTGTCACCATCTGGGCGATCTGGGGTGTAATTAGTCCTTCGTTGTGAATAATAGTTTCACAAGAATCCTCATTCTTCTGTTGTTTGTGAAATATCTCCCAACACTTTCTGATCTGCTCACGGATCTCTGCAATGTGGTGATTCAGCTCCATCGGTCAGCAATGAATCTCCCGAGCTGTTTCATTTCAGTTCAGTCTGTGCTATTATTAATATCACAGTGGCCTCTAGAGTCCTGGCTGGGATCAGGCCTGGTGCAGAAAGACACTTTCCTCCCCAAAGCTGATCCCCAGACAAGCATTAACAAGAATCCCCATTACACATGGGGATAGAGGATAGAGGGAAGAGCCCAGAAATTTCACAGCACTTTTTTTCCCTCTTTTTAGTCCAGTTAAAATTGAAGAAAGGGGACCAGTCACAATACTGGGAACGGGTGTTGTGGGTTTGGGATGGATGTCTGACCCTCCTGTCTGGGTCTCTGTTTTCTATAGGACTTCCAGTTCCCTCTGTTTAGGCTAAAGTTCTCTCCTTCAGGTCTGTCGGACTGACATGGAAATATCACAACACTCTTTTTAGTGCTTCTTTTCTGTTTACCTCAGAAATACGTTTCTGTGATCCTATTCCTGTGCCCTGTGGTGAGGTCCCACTGCCTGCATGCCCCATTCCCATCACTCCAACTGGACACATCCAGCAGGAGTTTGCCTCAAAGTGTCCCACCCCAAAGTTCCAAACCTCAGGAACAGAGTTTGATCCCATGGGCCTCTCCCTTGCTTTCATAACCCACCAGGGCCAGCCCTGCTGCCCCAGGGTCACTGCAGGATGTTCTCATTGACAGAACATCTCTGTGCTCACCTCCCGCCACCCCATCGTGTGTTCATACCTGCATCCTTAATTTCCTTTGTCTCCTTCACCCACTCACAACCTACATTTCTTTTTTTTTCCTCAGGATGACAAAACATACTCATTTTTCCTGAACATCACCACCACTTCATTGATTTTTACACCTTTTTTATTATCTTGATTCCTTGGTAGCCCAGAGGATCCCATACCCAACATCACACCCCATTTTCCCCTTTCTTACACATTCATATTGCTACCTGGAGCTCATGGCAGCTTCGTGTTAGGCGGATACTCCAGGGGAATGCAGCAAGCCCATCCAGAACCTCCCGTCCCTGTGCATGAACACTAGGCGTGGAGGGCAATTAGCATTTTTGTGAAGTAACATGAGGAATAGTGATCCCAAAGACAGGATATTGATCCATTCGTGACACCGTGAGTCAGAACAGGAGAGTAAAAACTCCAATTAGCAAAGTGCTCGCGGTGGTGAACCATCGAGTCCCTCCAACAGGAGCTCGTCTTGTTTCCGGAGGAAAAAATCCATGCGCCCTATAAAAGACCTCGCACCCATTTCTCCTCATTCTCTCATCTTCACATCTCCTCTTGAGCTCCCGCTGAACAGAGTAAGTCTGGCTCCTCATACTGCTTTGCTTTTCGTGGTCTCCAGCTTTGTCCTGACCTCGAGCTCTTGGCCTTCTCCCGCACTTCTCATCTCTGCTGCTCTCTCCAGATGCATTTCTTATTCCTTCATCATCTTCTCCCGTACAGAAATAATAGAGACAAGTGAGGAAGACTCAGAACTTACTGCTTCAAACTGTACAGGGTGAGACTCTTCCAGTCAAGCTCTAGTTGCTGTCTGGCCATCACTTCTCACTCATCCCTGAGTGCTTTAACACCTACCTTATGTCTTTTCTAAACACTGAGGTGAATGATTTGCTCAAAAGAGGGTATGTAGCATGATGAGCATTGCTAACTTTTCTTCATATTCCAAGAATCTGGCCTATAATGAACATCTGTTCCTGGTCTGTAATCTCACCTGTCTGAGCATCTGCTGCTGCTAGCTGCTGGTGTTTTTGCAAGACTCAAAGGTGATGGTTTTCCCTGCAGGTCTGTGAAGATGTGCTCCCGTCAGGACAAGGACCAGTGCCACCGCCAAGAGAGGTCCTCGTGCCACAGCAGTGAGGGGTGCGGCGGGGGAAGCGGGGGCTTCGGGTGCCATAGGAGCAGTGGTGGGTCTGGATGCCATAGGAGCAGTGGATCTGGATGCCATGGGAGCAGTGGATCCGGATGCCATGGGAGCAGTGGATCCGGATGCCATGGGAGCAGTGGATCCGGATGCCATGGGAGCAGTGGATCTGGATGCCATGGGAGCAGCAGTGGATCTTGCCACGGAAAGCCACAAGATTGCCAGCAGCAAATTTATCAAGTATCCTCAAGGATGAAGTGACCAGGACATTACCTGCTGTTCTGCATAAGTTCAGGAATCCTTGCATGTCTCCCGACACTCATATATCACAATTTCTCTTCCTCCCCCCCTGGCCAGTCTTAAATCTTTGGTGGGTTTATCTGTGGGCACCAGAAATGCACGACACATGTTCACGCTCGCGCGGTGTTCTCTCTATCCGTCTTTGACAATAAATGAGCCATTGCACTTTGCGGCACATGAGGCTTTTGCGTGCATGATTCTTCTTTCATAACACGGTACCACAGGACTCCATTAGCACAGAGCTGAGGGGTCAGCACTGCCACCTCCTCCTTCAGGAACTCCTAATGAAACAAGGAGGAATGGACATTTATAAATGCCAGCTGGCTCGCACAGCCACAGCACCTCCCCACATCAACTTCCCACAGAGAGGCAGACACCAGATCTTCCATTGAGACCCCACTGGCTGTGGTGCTCAAGCCTTTGAGGCTCGCTCCACATCCACAGCTCAGAAAACTCCTCTAGGGCCATGGTGGGGGCTGCAATCCCCCCTTCCTGTGCCAAACCCTTGGGCAGCCCCTCCAGAACCCCTCTGAGCAGTGCTTGGAGAGCCCTGGGCCATCCCAGGGGAGTAGCACGACGCCAGCGGTACATGATGAACTGATAAATTCATTCTCAGCACGTAATTAAATTGAATTGTGTAATTTATTGGTCTGCTATTCCCATTTGGGAAATAAATGGCTGTTGCCCTGATAAGATGATTCCCAAGCGTGTCACGATGCTCAGAGACATCCACCGTTGGTGCAGGGACACAACATTGGTTGGAAGAGCCACTACCACCAGCTCTGCCTTCACCGCAACTGCAGCCCTGTTCCCACCAGGGGGATGTGCACAGAACCCAGCCGTGCTCAGAGCTGCTGACCTTTAACATCCTCAGATCAACAGAAATGGGAGGAGCAGAGCACTTGTGATGCCCGAAGCTACAAATTCTGTCAAATTTACCTTCTCATTTTTTTTTCACAGAGAATATTTATCATATTCCTGCTTCTGAGGAGGGAACGAAATATAAATAAATAAGAAGGGATCCAACCTGGGTACGGTTTGCCCTGACATTGTTTTAGCTCGTAACAGCAATTAAGCGTTACAAAAGCATTTGGGTTGCATGCCTGATTCATGAACGCAGCCCTGCCCTCCGCCTTTCTAAAAATCCTCCATGTTTCAGCAGTGGCAAATGTGTCAGAGGTTTTCTGGTGCTGGGAACAACTCAGGACCTCAGAACCAAAGGTTTGGGCAGCAGGTTCCCGAGCAGGAGTTGGCATCATGCTTCAGGGGCACTTCCACAAAGCACTGCAACCTTGCTGGGGGTCCTGTGCTTTCTGAGCACTTTTGCATTCGCAAAACCTGAGCAGTTCCTTATTCCTGTCGTCTGCTTGCAATATTGCTTTCAGACTTCCATTTACTGCCTGGATAATAACTAAAATGTCTCCTGAGAGTAGTTACAGAAAGGAAAGCTGGAGTCCTGCAGTCTGAATGCCCAGCAGAGGTGCAGGGAAGGTGCAAGATGTATCTCAGATCGCTGCTTGCCATTAGCTCTGGTGCTTGGCCTCAAGGCTCCCGTGGGTCCGTGCATCTGTCTGAGCAACCCTTGTGTTTGTTGCCAAATGACAAGAAAAGAGCTCCAGAAATGACGTTGCTACAGGTTCAGGGAAAGTCCCGGGGGTCGGCACGCCCCACACAGCACCCATGGGTGCTCCGCTCATGGCTTCCAACAGCCAGCAGCATCACCACCCCACCATCAGCCACAAGACAACAGTCAACCGCATTGTTCTGAATCACACCCTCAGGCAGACCTTTCCCCTTCCAAAAATAGGAACCAAACTGGATTCCTAATTCCTGTTTTCATCCTTCTCACAGCAGCAGGGAACTTTCTGACCACACAAAGCTCTATAGGAGCTGCCCTTCCTCTTTCTCCCCAGTTGTGCCCAATTTCGTCTGGCTTTAGAAGAAAGAATCGACCGTGGTTCCATTCAAACCAATGTTTGGGTAGAGCTATCTGTAATACAGAAAGCACTGTCGGTGCTCCTGGATACATGTGTGGGTTTATGGGCATGGAGAGCACCTCAAGACCTTTCCAAAGCCGTGTGCAATGATTCTGTGATTATTCCCTTTCTAAAGGCGGAGCGCTCCCCATCTGCAATGAACACCAAAACACGTTGTGGGAATCAGGGCCACCCACACTCCCCATCGGGGCCCAGCATAGGGAGGGCTGGCAATTAAACATCTCTGCAGCACAGGAATGAATCGGCACAGAGAGGCAATACCCAGCGGAGCCACGGTGAGTCACAAAGCAACCCAAAGAGTGGGGAGGCAAAAAAAAAAAAAAGGGATCATTAGGTGAATGAAATGAGCAGAGCTCTGCAACGGGGAGGTGTTCCACTTCCGGAGTGGGTAAAGGGTATAAAAGCAGTGCGGTCCCGGAGAGCCTCATCACCTCCACGTCCCTTCACTGCACAGCAGAGCGGTAAGAGCAGCAGTGCTGCAGAGCTTGGGGCTCAGGGCAGCATCCAGAATTTGCTGGGAGGTGGAGGGGCTGGGAGCAGGTTGATCCCTGCAGCATCGCTGGGACGCTCTGTGGGTGCTCCTGATGGGGCGAGGAGGGAGCACGGGGCTTGGGAAAGGGGATGCTGCAGGAGCAGGGGAGAGGTGCTGGGAACTGCTCTGGTGTGCTAACAGACGAGCTCAGTGACCACACTCAGTAGGGCAGTCTGATGGCCTTGAGGATCCTGAAGATCTTTTCCAACCCCAGTGTCATGGTTCTGCGATTCGAAGGTGTAAAGGAGCTGGGAGGAGCGCATAAATATAACTT
The DNA here is from genome assembly GCA_023055505.1 of Callipepla californica brunnescens. NCBI lineage: Eukaryota > Metazoa > Chordata > Aves > Galliformes > Odontophoridae > Callipepla > Callipepla californica. The sequence goes on along the minus strand of JALIRH010000132.1, from coordinate 100,836 downwards.
TGACATTCCTCTTCCATGCAAAGGCAGAAGCAGGACGTCCTGACAGCTCCTCTCTCCTGCAGGTCACCCAGCACTCCGCCATGTGCTCCCGCCAGGACAAGGACCAGTGCCATGCACAGGAGCGATACACCCGCCAGAGCAGCGGCTGTCACAGCTCCGGTGGCAGTGGCTGTCACAGTTCCAGTGGAGGTGGTGGCTGTCACAGCTCCGGTGGTGGCAGCGGTGGCTGTCACAGCTCCGGTGGCGGTGGTGGCTGTCACAGCTCTGGCGGTGGTGGCTGTCACAGCTCCGGTGGCAGCAGTGGGTGTCACAGCTCCAGCGGCTCCAGCTGCCACGGGAAACCTCAGGTCCAGTACCACTACCACCAACAGCAGCAGCAGCAGCAACAGCAGATCCCCCAGCTGCCCTCGCAGAAGATGAAGTGACGGAGCACTCACCAGCTCCCCGCAGAGCTCTGCACACCCCAGGGCACCCGGCTGCAACCCCTCAGCGTGCCCCCCACCCCTCAGGGGCACTGCTGCCCCATGGGGCTGCGCTCAGCCCGAGTGCCAGCAGCACAATAAAGCATGATGTGTCCCTGAGCTCTCTCCTGTTTCCGTGTCTCCTTAAGCCCCCTATCCTCATTTTCCTATTCACACTGAAGGGATGCAAGTGGGTTTTGGTGAAATGCTGGGTCTATGGAGTAGTTAACATGTCATATATCATTAAACTGGGGGGTGCATCTCTCTACACACCCGGAATGTGGCCGTGCTGCTGATGGGATGGCAGGGAGGCACCAGGGTAGGGGTTTCACAGCTGAGACTGGGAGCTGGGACTGGGAGCTGGAACTGGGACTGGGAGCAGCCCACCCAGAGGTCTCACAGCCCTATGAAAATCTAAACAAGGAGCTGGGAGTGCAGCCACAACCCACAGCCCATTCCACGTGTCCAGGAACAGCACCAAGATCCCAAGAAAACCCGATGAGTGATTACTGGCCATAAGATTTGACAACCCTTTCCTTTACGTCTTGGATTTTTGTCTGTTTTCCAGATTTTAGAGGCATTCCTTTCCTGTAACCACAACTAAAAAGAAAGGCAGAGGTTCCTTTGCTTCCACGTTGCTGTTGTTTCTGCTTTTAAATAAAAGCTGACCTGATGGGTGGGAGAGGCCAATGACTGCAAGGAAAACATGGGCTGTTATGTAACACTGTGCACGGTTACGCTGAACGCCTTCATGTGTCCTTTCTCACTGAATGAATGACATCACCACCCAAAAAGCAATAAACTCTCCCGCACGGTACATCACCCCTGACCTGGACAAGATGAGCCTGCCTCTAACACCCTCTGAAAAAAGACAAAAACAGATTGCACAAGGCTCCACCAATGCAAAGACTCCTCGCAGAGAAACGCATTTGTTCTCAGGCTGCAGTCATGGCCGTGGATTTGGGTGATGGGAGGGACACTCAGGAGCCCTTAAGTGCTCTGACAGCCGCATGGATCTGCCTGCACCTCCCAGTGATGCCTGCCCTGTTCACTGCTAATTACTCCTCGCAATCTCAGCCTACAGTTTCTCTGTGAGTTGTAGGACTTCAGTGGCAGGCAGCAAGGGTAGCACCCATTGTCTGCATTTCACACGCTGAGTTCTGCTGCCCTCCCACCCGCTGACCCCTGGGATAAGGGACAGCTCCACATTGGGGCAGGAGACATTGGGATGGACATCACCCAGAACTTTGGATGCGAAGCTGCTCACACCCTATGGACCTTTGCTGCCCCAGTGGGAGCTTCACCTCTCATCCCACCCAGCTCAGGCAGGGCCACGTGTAGGTCACAGCACCCAGCAGCTCCCACCCACCAGTGGGTGTCTGTCCAACCTGGCAGGAGCCACCAGCAGCTTCCAGGAAGGAGCTGAAGCTCAGCACTACAAACGGTGCCAAGTGCCATGAAATGGGAACAGCTGAAGTCTTCCCAGGGAAGATATCAGCTTTCAGATGGCCCAGGAGGTGCTGCTCCCTTTGCCTCCAAATGTCTCAATCTTTCCCACCCTTATTGTGATGATGATGGAAACGGTGGGTCTTTGTTAGAAAGGAGCTGGGGGCTTTGCTTCGAGACCCCTGACAAACAGTGGCAGTGACAGAAGGGTTTGCAACGGGCACCAAGAGCACCTTCTGTCAGCTCGGTGCCTTTGGGGGAAATTCACACCCTGTGGCTCAGGGAGGGAAGCTAGAAGACCACTGATAAACTCCTAAGACACTTCTCCAGAGGAAATCCAGGAGGTCTTAGGGGAGGAATAAGATTTAAGGAAGACATTTTTTGCCTTGAAGTGGTGAGATCCTGGACCAGGATGCCCATGGATGTTCCCATCATTGGATGGGCCCAAGTCCAGTGGGATGAAACAAGGCTTTAATCAGCCTGCCCAGGAGGGTACACCCACAGCACAGTGTTCAGCTGTGTGGTCTTTGAGGGTCCCTTCCAACCCATACCACCCCACGGTTCTGTGAAGCAGCTTTGTTTGGGTCCAAGGACACAACAGAGAAGAGTGAGTGACTCCATGCTCCTCTGTGCCTGGATTAGTTCTGGATTTATCCAGGGCTGCCCCAATAGCAGAGATTAGATTCCAAGAGAAGAGCCCCATGGGATGGGGCTATAATTACGCCTGGATTTAATTTACAAAACAAACCCCAAACAGATGAGCCTTTGGAAACCCAGGCACCCACAGGTTTCCCTATTAGGAACAGGTGAGGCTGCCAATTAGATACTTAAGTAGCACAGGAAACAGATAAAAAAAGGAATGATACCAATCTCCAATGAGTCAGGCGAGCGATGTAAACAGAGGGTGGTTTGATGAGGATTGGGTACGAAATTAATAGATGGAGGTGACAGAGAGCTGTCTCATTTCCGGGCAGAGGGATTTGGGATCTCTATAAAACTGCCCCTGCCCTGGAGATCATCATTCCCTCCTCTTGCCTTCTTCTTCAAGCTTAGGTAAGTCTGGCAGCGTGGATTTAGCTTCTCTGGGGATGCATGTTGCACAAAGAGATGCGGAGTGCAGGTTGGAAGCAAACATTGGATGCTGTGGGATGGCAGAGTGAAAGGGCGGAGGTGGCATCCAGCTGATCCTCATTGGGTGGGTGTGGGGCACCACGCTGGACCCAGAGCGACCTATAGACCCTGGGCAGTGTTGTTGGGTTGGGACTGCAAACGGGGTGGGCACGGGGACCTGTGGGGCTGTGGCAGTCCCTGACAGCTCCTCTCCTGCAGGTCACCCAGCACTCCGCCATGTGCTCCCGCCAGGACAAGGACCAGTGCCATGCACAGGAGCGATACACCCGCCAGAGCAGCGGCTGTCACAGCTCCGGTAGCGGTGGCTGTCACAGTTCCAGTGGAGGTGGTGGCTGTCATAGCTCCGGTGGTGGTGGCGGTGGCTGTCACAGCTCCGGTGGCGGTGGTGGCTGTCACAGCTCTGGCGGTGGTGGCTGTCACAGCTCCGGTGGCAGCAGTGGGTGTCACAGCTCCAGCGGCTCCAGCTGCCACGGGAAGCCTCAGGTCCAGTACCACTACCACCAACAGCAGCAGCAGCAACAGCAACAGATCCCCCAGCTGCCCTCGCAGAAGATGAAGTGACGGAGCACTCACCAGCTCCCCGCAGAGCTCTGCATGCCCTGGGACACCCGGCTGCAACCCCTCACTGGTACCCCATGGGGCTGCGCTCAGCCCGAGTGCCAGCAGCACAATAAAGCATGATGTGTCTCAGAACTCTCTCCTGCCTCTGTGTCTCCTTAGTCTCCTCATTTTCATTTTCCACGCGTGTTCGTGCCACGCGCACACTGCCTTTCTCTCTGCCCTTGTGACACTGTGGCTGCAATGGATGTGGACCACCCCTGGCTTCTCTTCGCTCTGCCCTCTTCCCCCCATTGGGTTCCAGGTGATGGAAAGAACCCAAAAGTCATGCCACATCCCATGGGCTGCCCTGCACCCGGGGTCTCGCCAACCCTGTGCTCTCCCCAGCCCACAAAGAGCTTTGTGCCCCCACCCCCATGGGGCTGAACCACCTCCATAGTGTTTGTGCTGCAGCATTGAGCTGCTGGTCGCTGGGGCTCAGGGCAAACAGACAGCTTCCTCTTATACCTCCTTTATTGCCTTTCTTTAAGGTGTTACAAACATTTATGGAAAACAGAAGACAAAACAAATAAATCAAAAAACCCTTTGGGATATTTACACTTAACAGGCACGGTAACGGCTGAAGGACCAAACCCCGCTCACGTTTGCTTGGGGGGGAATATCCTACTGCAGAAAACATTCATCCTTGTGCTGAAGTGATCGCAAAGTGAGCCCTTACCGGGAGCTACATGTCACTCCCTGCCTTTCCAAAAGCTTGTGGATGAAGATAGAAACGTTACACACCTGATCATCAATGCCACCATCCCCCACCCCCCCTTGCTATTGAAACAGCTTTGTTCTGTTGGTAGGAGGAAGGCTGCCCCACTCTCCATCCTCTGTGCCTCCCTCTGCAGTGTGATTAAGAGACATAGGTACAAGCTTTCCTAAAATAAAAACAAAAAGAAATAAAAATAGAAGAAGAGGGCAGAGATTCCCTTTTTTTCGATGGAAAAGAAAGCTAGGGCACAGGCCAAGCTGCACTGATGGGGCTGAAACCTCCTCAGGTGTATTTCTGGTCCTCTCAAATCCGTGGGAATGTCACCGTCGACTTCAAATCAGCTAGAGATGATCTCTCAGCCACAGACCTTTAATTTTCCCTGAATAATTGCCTCTCTTTATTCATTAGCACTGGACAGCCTGAGTCAACTAATTGCATGGCTCATTCCAGCCCTTCTGAGTAGCGATTTTTCACTTTCTGCCCATTAAAGCTGAAGGAGCTGGCAGAGGACAGGGGTGACGCATCAGCCCTTCCTCCACCGTTACATTTACAAATCTGAACCCGACACCCCAAATCTTGAAGCCCCGTTTGCAAAGCATCCCAAAGAGACACCTGTGGAGCATCAGGACTAAGGAAATAGGAGAGACAGAGTTAGTTTTTCCTCATGGAGGTAATATGTGGAGTGAGGCACGTCCTCATGTCCACCCCGCCGCGTGGTCACACTGTGCCCACCGCCACTGCCACTTCTGTGCTTCACCCACGGGGGAAATCAGGGATCCTGTGGGGAGAAAACTCCATGGGGCATCCACCTCATTAAAGCTGTTGGCCCCCAGTCCCCATCCATCCACCATCCACCCTGGGCAGACACAGTGCTTTGCACGGAGCTTGCACCCAATTAGCACCTTGCCGTTTGATTGGCATCATTAGAGCTGGTGGAATCCCCCCGAAGTGGGAGCACAGCTCCTGAATTCATCCCATTTTCTCTGATGTTGGTTTGATGGGCAAACCACGGGAGGTAAAGTTTTGGGAGGGAGAGGGGGGGGACACAGTGCCCCATTTGGATCTGTCCCTGCACATTAGGGCAACGAATTGCCATCTGGGAGCACCTCCCACCTTCAACCTCTCCTCACCTCCTCCTCTCCATGCTCCTGGAGGAGCCCTCAGTACACACAGGTTTTGGAGGAGCCCCTCTCCTTCTTGTTCATGGGCTCGGTGTCCGAATCCACCGGGCTGCCGATGTAGTGGTACTTGCTGGTGGAGGACCTCTGGGAGACAGGAGATTGTCAGACCCCACCCCCCCCCAAGGCTGGAATGAGAGCTGTGTCCCGAGGGCAGAGCAAGACAGAGGGTGGTCACAATTAAACCCCAGGAAAATGAGTGATCTGGGAGATCCCACACTAATGTTGGATGCTGAGTGAGTGCTGCAGGAACCCTTGTCACCCCCCTGGCCACCCCCAGATGTCACCCCATCACCATGCCCATGTTGATACCTTGACAGGAGCGAACTCCTGCTGGATCAGCTTCTTGAACTCACTCCTGCTGAAGGACTCGGACTTCTTCCCCCTCCTGGCACTGCCGTCCATCATGTCAGTGATGGCTTTGATGAGCTTGGACATGTCAGAGTGATGCTGCTGGTCCTGGAGGGGAGAAAAACATCAGGACACAGCAAGGTGGTTCTGCCCTCTCCCTTCCAGCAATGGAAGATAATTTCAGCCTCTCTAAATTCGGGTGCCAAGAAACTTCCCCTTGCAGGATGCTGAAGTTTGGGGTGCCCCCACCCCGGCTGTCTGTGGGACTTTCACTTTAATTTGCTTTGTTTCTTCGCCCTCCCACTCCCAGCTTAAATTGGCAGGAGCCGCATCCCCGCAGCGATCCCCGGGCAGTTATTGGGGCGAAGGAATCAGCCTCAGGGCGGAGCGAAACCGTGCCTTTAGTCGCTACCCCGAGCCCTGCGGGAAGGACCGAAATGACCCCAAAAAAGCAAAAAAAAAAAAAAGCATTATTTCAAGTGCAAAAGGGAACGGCTCACACTCACCCGCTCGTCCGCGTCCAGCAGCTGACGGGCGCAGATCGCACTGGCAGGGAGGGGTGGGTGGAGGGCGAGGATCTCCCCCGGTCCGTCCTGTTCTGCATCGCTCCCTTCCCAGGGAGCCTCCCTCGGCCTCCTGCCCGCCGACGGTGTTTACCTGGGAACACAAATGTAGGTCAGCACGGAGCTGGGGCCGTGGGCACTGCCCGGGGCTCCGCCGGTGGTGGGAGGCTGAAGGGATCTGCGTGGAAAATAGAGCTGTCAGGAGGTTTCCTTCGTTTCTGGAAGTCTGCATTCAGCGGCCCCTGGAAGAGGAGGAGGAGGAGGAGGAGGAGGAGGAGGAGGAGGAAGAAGAGGAGGAGGAGGGGGGAACGGGGTCTTTTCTTTATGATTGCGGTGCTTTGTGACTTCGTAGGGTTTTGCGGTGCCTAAGCTTTGGAAAAGTCTATGAGAAAATAGTTTGTGCAGAAAAAGTGGGTTCTCTTTTATTATTCCACGTGTCTCCCTTGGCCCCAGGAAGCGCCCAGGCTGCGTTCAGAACCAGTGCCCAAAAACCTGCAGCTTCTGCAAGGAGGAAGAAAGGGCCACTCTTCCCCAAGCAGGGCAGCCTGTCCCGAGGGGTGATGGCAGTGTGGGGACACAGGAGCGATGCCAGCCTGGCCGCACCAGGCCATAGATCTGAATGTGAGCTCCCTCCCACGGCAAAATCACTCCACTTCTCCTGGGGAAGAGAGATGCACGAGGACTCAGCGAGGTGTCCCGGACGCCTACCCTCATTCCTGCTTGATCTGAGGGCAGTCAGTGACCCCGGGTGTGCACAACAGCCCTCCCTGCCCCGCGGGCTGTGCCAGCTCCCATTGCACCCGTAGATCTGATGGGGAGCCGGGTGAGATCACACTGTGCATCACTCCGCGTGTCTGGGCTGGGAGGGGCCGTGGAGCCCGCCCCGACCGCCCACGGATCGCTGCCGATACCACCACGCGAGGCACCTCTGCAATTAAGTGGGTCGTTAATGAGCTGCAGAGGGCGGTGGGGAGCTAAATTTTGCCTTGGTGGGATGAGGCGAGAGGCAGCAAGTCGATGCAGGTCCTGTGCCAGTGGGGGCTGCCCCGCACACTGTGGGTTTGGGTGCAAAGCGGAGCGGCCCTGGACCTCGTGGTCCATGGGAGGGAGATACTGGAAGAGTTCTGGGATGGGATGGGGTGGGGTGGGGTGGGATGGGGTGGGGTGGGGTGGGATGGGGTGAGGAGGTGGACTACCATCCCAGCCCTGGGCACAGAGTGGGTACGCTGGGGGGGGACCACAGGATGTGATTGCGGAGGAGGACGGGAGGGCCACGCGTGGCTCCGGTGCCTCACCGTTCCCTCCGTCCCAATTAGCGCACATCCGCCCTGGGAATGAGGGGAATTAGGCAGAAAATTGCTCTGAATCACTCAGACCGTTCCCTTCCGCCGTTCCCTCCCCGGCAGACGGCTTTCACCGCTGTGCCACCGCGTGGCAGCACGTCCCCAACCGCTGCAGCGTCAGCCCCCACCAGGACGGCCCCGGTGGGAGCCGGGTGTGTGCTGGATCGGGTCTGAGCAGCTCTAACCCGCTGTCACTCATCCCACATCGATAGCAAACAGAACATGCACGGCGCTGCCAATACCTCAGCATCATCAGCACAGCCCCTGGGGGGGGGGGGGGGGTCTGTGATGTGAGGGAGCTCAGTGGGCTCCACTCGTGGCCGTAAATCCCAGTGGGGGTGCAGTAGAGGTGGAGCCCCCAGTGACAGAACAGGGTGCAGTGGTGACAATCTGGAAGCACTGGGCAGTACTCTGCCGACATTCAGTTTGACTCCTTCCCATTCTGACTTTGCTGGGGAGCCGCTGGTGGGGGTTGGCTGATGCCCCTTCCATCTTAAAAGGCATCACCAAGTCCGCCTTTCTCCAGGCTAGGTCTCCCAGAGGTCAGCTTGCCATCTGCTGAAACACGAGCTTCACCTCCCAGGGAGTTTGTTTAGCTTCATGTTAATGACCCAGCTGCACCAGGTGCTGCCACTCATTAGAGCCCAATTAGCGTTACAGATGGGCACCAGCTGATACCTGCATGCTGCTTACAAGAAGGCAGGTGCCTGGAAACCCAGGGGATGGCCAGGAGGGGACTGGTGAGCTGTAGGGAAGCAGGAGGGTGCCCTGACATTGTAAGTAGGGAGATCCTGAGCAGCGTGATAGGAGAGATGTCAGTGAAAGAGAGGCAGATTTCTGTAGGGCTCTGTGTGGATCTGAAGCACTGCTTCACCTGCTGTGCTGGTAGGTTGGGAAAGCAGTGCTGCTGTTGGAGCTGGCTGGGCTCAGCATCGTTATCTGAAGCCATCTGCTCAGTGCAAACGTTCAGTTTTTGCCCACAGTTTAACCCAGCGTAGTTCTTGCAGCCCGTCTGTGCAGTGCCGTGGGTGTTTCCACGAGTTTCAACCCTCCTTGGTGCTCCTCACACCCTGGTTGGACTCCCCAGGGATTAAAACATGGCTCAAAACCCACGCATCGAATAGGACAGACTAAATGCCTCTGGAAGAGTTGAAATGCAGCTTTTATTTTTCTGGCTGAAGATGGGGGAGGAGTAAAGTAAAAAGGAAACTACCAGCGGCAAACACCATCCATTGCACAGGCAGAAAACTCAAACAGCACAGCGATAATGAACCAGAGGTGGTGCACCCTGACATTGCAGTCCTCCAACTGCTTTGAAAGCATTTGCTCGTGGAGCAGCAGGTAAGTGATGAACGCTGAGGATAAGATCAGTGCCTCGAGCAGGGAGGGTTGCAGAGCTGGGTGTGTGGTCGGATCCTGCTGCTAGTACTTAGGACACTGTGGTGGCATCTGGTAGGTCGTTCTGGTGTTCTGAGGGCAGGAGGTCTGCCCTTGTGGGGAATAGCACTGTGTGGGTGCGTAGTAGGTCTGTGCTGGAGGGTTGCAGGGGGGCATGACAGGCACAGGGATGTTCTGGTTGCTGGAATGGCAGCAGGACCCCGACTCGTGGCTAGGATGGGAGTTGTGGCAGGAGGACTCCTGTTTGTGGCAGGACCCGCTGGAACCCATCTCTTCTGAACGTCAGTGAAGTTGCCTGGAGTATGAGACCACTGGTGAGAGGAGACCCTGGTGCACTTCTCATCCACCCTCACTCACTCCCTTCTTTCTTCTCAAAATTGCTCTTTATCTCCCCCCTGTTGAACTTTGTGCCTTCCCAATCCATTCCAAATACCTCCTCAACTCTGCCTTACTCCCTGGGCTTTCTATGTCCATACCAGCATGAACAGATTCCCAGACCAACAGAAGGAGCCCTGCCAGCCTCTCCCCAAGCCTGTTTCTTTCCCCCCCCCCCAGCACCCTGATGCAGCACATGGAGCTCCCATTAGCAGTGCACCCCAACCACCCCCATCCCCACTGCCCTGAGCCCACTTCTGAAAGCCCAGTCCCACTTCCTTCTCACCAGGAGCACGAGGAGAAGCAATCTTACCTCTGCAGCAGCAAGAAGAGTGCCTGGAAGGAATGGTGAGTGGAGAGGACTGGGCTGAGCGGGTTTTATACTGCTCTGAGGGATTACTTTGGGCATGAGACACTGCTGCCCAATGCCAGTGGGATTATTCACGTGCTCAATATACGTTGACCCTGCTCTGGTCTTCGCCCTTCTTCTTTGACACATAATATTCTCTCCATTCATAAGGAATTTCCCGTGAGGTTTCGGGAATATTGGGATATTTTTAGAATCATTTGAGTCAGATGAAGCTCTTAAAGTTCTGCCCAGCTCCCCTGCAATTAATGAGGACGTCTGCAACTGCACCAGGTTGCTCAGATCGCTTACTGTTTCCTGTACACCGATGGCTCTCCCATAAACCAACAGTAATCTAGGAATGCCAAGGAGCGTGTTGTTGTGTCACAGGGCACGTGGGATTGCATCAGGAGCAGAAATGCCTTACGTCTTGGAAATGCTGACTGCCGCCACAGTAAATTGTCGTGTTCGAGCGACAGCTCACAATTTTAATTTACACGTTGTCTTATAACGCAGAGCGGAAATGGCATTATTGAATCCAAGATGTGGAATCATCCAGGTTGGGAAATAACCCCTGAGTTCTGCGGATCCAGGGATGAGGATGCTCAGTGTGGGGCGGGGGGGGGGCTAAGGGGTCCCACCTATGTGGCCATAAATCCTTGAGAGGGGTGCATAGAGACAGTGCCTGGCTCTGCATGGTGATGCTCGCTGCCAGAATGGGGTGCAATGGGGATGAGATGGAGCCCAGGAGGTGTGCTGGGAGCTCTGGGCAGCACTCCATCCAGTGCAGGTACCCCAGGAGGCTGCGGGGTCTCTGTTTTGGACCAATCTTTGAAACCTTCCGGACACGGATCTGCTCGCTTCAGCTGCTCTGGAGGAGAGGTTGGACAGGGTGAACCCAGAGGTCTCCTTCAACATCAGCTGATCCCTGATAGTCTGATGGCTGCGGGGGACGGCGCTTGGGCAGGTCCCAGCTGGAGGTGGTAGGGGTGGGGGGGGGTGGGGGGGTACAATCCACCTCCTCATTTCGGGGCTATTATAAAGCCCCAGCCCTGAGGGTTTCAGCTCTTTTCCCCCCGAGGAAGGTGTGGCCAAATGCCACCAGGTGGCAGCAGGACTCTGTCGCAAAGCGGCTGATCCTCCGCCTCCGAAAACCGAACCCTTTCTCGGAACCACCCGGGAGGAACTCACGATCCTGGGGTTGCCCTTCCTCCTTCTCCTGCCCCTCAACAACGGGGCTTTGGGACTCGGATGCTGTCCCCATCCCTGGCCCTGATGGAGTACCGTGGGCTGCACTGACCCCAGAGCTGGCTCAGCACCTCCTTTGCTTTGCTTCGGTCTCCTCTCCATCTGGGAGCTCTGCTGGAGCTATGGGATGTACCAGGGGAATGCCAGGGCCGGGTGATCACCTCTGCTCTGTTATAGCCTCACATCAGGAGCTTCTCTCTCCGTGTCCTTTGCCACAGTCCCAGCGGTGACACAGCATCAGTCCCGCACTTAGGGCAGCGCACAGCCCCGCCGTGTTGGTAAATATCCTGTTGCCTGGGTCCTGGTGGGAGGGGCAGGGACAGCCCCTGAGGCCCTAAAATCAGGTTTATGTGCTTAATCCCTGCGTAGGGGAGAGCTCCTGCAAAACCCTACCGCTGCTCCCCAGCAGCTCCATTCTGGGGTGAGCGCATCCCTGTGGGGTCAGCTCTGCTCTGGGACGTGTCTCAGCTGGGAGGTGGCAGGGAACCAGCTCTGTTCTCCCCCGAGTGTGGGACTGCATCTGCTGTGAAGGCCCTACAGTACTGTAGGATGGGACACGCGACCCAGCTTGGGATGCTCAACCCGTTTTTGGCTGCAGGATGTGCAGCTCCACTGGGATACCCCACCGTGGTCAGAGCCGAGGAGATCCCGTGTTCTCCCCATCAGATATTACCTTGTAGGAAGGTGTTAGGCGTGTTTCAGATGTCAAAATTAACCCTAAAGGAAGCTGTAGCAACCTGGCCGGCAGCGGTGAAGCAAACTCAGGGCAGTCTTGTGTTACCCTGGGGCTGCTGCTGCTGCTTTGGGGAAGCTGGTGGTGAGTTTCCTCACTGAGCAGGGTGATTTCAGGGGTTTGAGTCACCCTTAGGAAATCACAACTGTTCCTTTTTTTTTTTTTTTTTTTTTTCCCCCTCCAAAAGGTATTTGCAAATCAGAAGCTGGGCTCTGTGCCTTCACAGCACGGAGCTGCTTGGTGGTGTCTCAGGCATTTCCAACCTGAAAGCAGCCATTCATAGCCACCTCTGTGCAAACCTGAGATATTCGGAGCTGAGCTCTGGGGTTGTGCTGCTCTCATCTGTGTGAAACAAAACCCAATGCATCCACCACCTCCCAGCCCCAAGCAGAGCCAAAGTGCTCTAAAAATGGTTCCCCCCCCCACCCCATCTCTGTCAGCTGCACTCGATCTGAGGACACAGGCAGAGCATTCCCAAAGTAGATGTTGTTTAGTTGGAAATACAGAGGTTGGTCAGGCTGAGTGGTCTGAGCTATGGAGGACACTGCCAGGGGCATTGTGAACCCTGCTGCAATGAGCCCTGCTCTCCAAGAAGCCCACGCTGCCTCTGGAAACCTGCAGCCTGCCTCCAAGTCTGACCTTCCTGATCTGAAGACAAAATGACAGGGTTGAAGGGAGGGGGGGATGAGAGCAAGATGGGAAAAAAACAGGCAGAAACAAGAGTGCTTTGACGGCCTCAGGGCAAATCTTTATTTGGCAGCAAAACCGTCATACTTGAAGGGAGAGAGGGCTGGGAGGGGGGAGCAGAGGGTTGGGTGTGGGGCAAAGGGCTGGAGGGAGGAGCAGGAGCTGGGAGCTCTGGTTGGGTGCCTTCAGCTGCCAAGCACAGCCCCCCCTCAGTGGTTGTGCTGGTGTTGGTGCTGATGCTGATGCTGGTGTTGGTGGTCCTCGCAGAAGTGGAGGTGCTCATGGGTGGCGACGATCACCCGGACAATCAGGAGCATCACCTCGCCGAAACTCAGCTGATCATCCTTGTTGACGTCAAGGTCCTTGAAGATTTGGTCAATAGAGGCCTGATTCTTCACATGCTGCGGGAGAAGAGACAGAGTGCCATTGGTCACTGCTCTGAGGTCCCCTGGCCACACTGAGACTCTCCTGGGCTGCTGGAGATCCCAGCTGCTGCTCCAGGGTGCCTGTCTTTCATCTCTCCTTACGGCATTTCATGGAGCGCTGGGGAAGTGGCAGCAGGATGGGGAGGGCTGGGGCAGGAGCACAGCAGGAGCGAGCTGCTGGGCTGGGTTTGCTCCCTAGGGCACTTGGGCTGATAGAAACCAGCGGGATCCAACTCAACTCCCTCCTAACGTGGGGCACAAGAAGCCCTCCCCCAGATTTGCTCACCTTCAGGTAGTTGGCAAGCTGCTTCTCAATCAGGAGCTTCAGCTCCCTCTTGGTCAGGGTGTCTTTGTCCCCCTCCCGTCTCGAGTACTGATGGAAGACATCGATGATGACATCTATGGCCTTCTCCAGCTCGGAGAGCGGTCCCTGGGTCTGGCAGCCCTGGGAGAAGCGGATGAACAGGACGAGGTCAGGATCACAGCAGGTGTCTGCACATCAGCACAGGTCCCTGCAGGCAGGTGGGGATGCAGCCTGGCTCTTAGTCATTATTGTTTCAGGCTGAATTTGAGCTGCTTGCTCGAGTTATCTGCAAGACGAGGAAGTCTGGCAGAGGTTGCAGCCTTGGCTCTGGGATGTGCAGCTAAATATAATGTCTAAGATCTCACTTTTCCCCCCAGAATGCGCCTTCTGCAAGGCAAGAGCTGCTGGGGCAAGGCTCCAACAATGCCTCAGTGGCACTGCAGGTGCTGAGCATGAGATCTGACCCTCAGGACCCCTGCAGCTGCCCACACTGCAGGCAGCTTTCTCCAGGCAGAGACATCTCTCCCCACGGGCCACGCTCGATGCCCATCTCCACTGGTGCTCATCCCTCTGCCGGGACGTGTGGTGTCTCACAGGGCCAGGAGAGGGTCTGCACTCCTATGGTGGCTCAGCCTGCACCTGGAAAAGAGCATGGAGACCTTAGAACCCCCGTTACCCTCCGACTTGCCTTGCTCATGTTGGCGAAGCAGCGATGACCGTCTTGGGTTGAACTGCGGCCGGTGTGGAGCGCAGCATCTCTTATAGCCTGGCTGCCAGCTCCGGCTTGTGAAATGCCTCTGTTTCATCCCATTACGGTCCATCATCATGACATACTGGTTTGTTGCTTAAGGCTTGGGGGTAGTTCCTTAAAAGGGGTCCCTGCGGCTTTTCCTGTAATGCCGGTGGGTGGCAGGGAGGTGGCCAGGTCCCCTTGGCCATCAGGGCCGTCCTTCTTGACAAGTCCACCCATCCTGGCAGCTTCCCTCTGTTTTATTCCCCTCTACAGGGACACTTTTCCACCTAGGGGATGCACTTCTCCACCACACCCGTAGCACTGCTGTCCCTGCGGACCTGGTGCACCCAGGAGCATCCTGAGATCCCACTCCTCCACGCAGCCCCACACCAATGGGGCTGTCTGCGTGACACGGGGACCGTCCCCTGCCCCCAGCAGCAAAGGCACACAGCGTGGGCACTTCCCACACCTTCATGGCTCCGGTTGTGGCTCTGTGGGTCTATTCCTCCCCACCCCAACTGTGCCCCAGGGGTTGGGAGGGGCCGAAAGGTGGATTTTTGTTGTTTTCTTTTTCTTTAAAGCCGTGTCCTCCCTTTGTGGCATTGTGTTTTATTGACTCCGGGTGCCCCAGAGGCCGTGCGCAGGCGCGTTGGAGCAGCAAAGAGCAAAACGAGATTTTCCAGTGCAGCTTTATTGACATCCCCCCCTCCCTGCTGATTCAGCTGGCTGGTCTGGGATCCGTCCAACCTGCCGAGCACGGCAGCGATCTCCAATGCCAAGCGTGGGCCACAGAGCTCCTGATGAGCAGCTGTGGGGTGGTGGTCCTGGGGCTGCTGAGGATGGGAGGTACAGCCTGGCCCTCATTGCCAAGGAGCTCCGTGTTTCACAATGCCATGCTCCGGTGCACGTAACATGCAGGGAAGGTCCGGGGTGTTTCACAACGTTGGGGACCATCCGCTCGGTTGCAGAATTGGGGTAGCAATTTCAGGAAACGGAGCTCTGGCCATTGTATCATCACGGAGGTGGGGCAGGGAGAGGATGGGCAGAGGGCACGGGGTGGGCCAGGGGCAAGAGGTTAGGGCCAAGGGGCTCAGAGTCAGGGTTAGGGTCAAGGTTAGGGTTAGAGCTGGGGGCAGGGGACTCAGGTTTAAGGTTAGGGCCAGGGGGTTCAGGGTTAGGGTTAATGTTAGGGTTAAGGTTAAGGTTAAGGTTAAGGTTAGGGCCAGGGGGCTCAGGGTTAGGGTTAGGGCCAAGGTTACGGTTAGAGTTACGGTTAGGGTCAGGGGATTCAGGGTTAAGGTCAGAGTTACTGTTAGGGTTAGGATTAAGGTCAGGGTAAGGTTTAGGGTTAGGGCTGGGGACTTGGGATTAGGGTTAATGTTAGGGTTAGGGTTCAGGTCATCAGCTGGATGCTCGGTTGTGCCCACCAAGCTGCAGCAATGATCCCTCAGAGCAGCTTCTGACATTCAGACACTCAGTGTAGCCCTTAGCATGAACCCGGATACAACTTTGGGGTCCTGCATGGCACAACATCCCCCTGGGTTCGTCAGCTCTCCCCATGCAGCAGAGCCTCCCAGCCCTGTCGCACCCATGCACTGTGCCACAGCGAGCTGCAATCCCAGCCCTGGGGCTGCGGCGTTGAGCAAGCATTGCTGCAGGGCAGGGAGTGGGAGCGGGCACTGCACGGTGCAGAGGAGCTGGTTCAGGGCAAACGGGACCGGCGGTGCCTGCAGGAATCGAGCCCTGGCCGGACACTCCGTGCTTGGCAGCGTTTGCTTGAAGGCTTTCAAAATACGTTTTGAAGAGAAGGACTGGCAGCCAGCAAAGGGCAAGGCAGGGTTTGTGCTGCTGAGTTTTCATGGAAGGTTCAGCCTGAGATTGGGAGGGAAGTACGTCCTGGTTGCTAGACGTGGTTTTAGGTTGGTGAAACCAGAGGATGGACTGAGCACATTTCCTGAGCAGGAAAGGGTCTGTGGTGGGGGCTGGCTCTGTCTGAGATGCCCACAGCTGCAGCGTTCTGAGCATCATCATCATCATCACCAGCCTCTTCCCAGCGGTGCCCAGTGCCAGGACAGGAGGCAAACTGAGACACAGGGCTTGGTGGGATGCACTCCTTCATCCCATGGTGACAGCACTGGGACAGGCTGCTCAGAGAGGTGGTGGACACTCATCCTTGGAGATCTCCAAAAGCTTCTGGAAGTGGTGAACCTCTCTGGGGGTCACTGGTGGGTGGGGGCTGGACCAGAGGTGCCCCCAGTGCTGTGCCCTGTGCTGCTCCAGCTGAGGGTGGTTCTCCTTGAGGTTTCCCATCCTGGAAATGGAAGGAGCTCCCAGTCCTTCTGCTTCAGCCAGAAGTATTTGTGCATCCCAGCTGTGTCAGGCAGCTACCAACTCAGCTGTGAGTCAGGCAGCACCTTGGCAAAGCCCAAAGGGAGCCGAGAGCTCAGCAGAGTGGAAAAATCTGAGCTGGGAAACAGTGCAGCATTTCATTTTGGCCGGGTAGCGAGCAACGCAGCAGAGCTGGAAGGGAGCAGTTACAGAACAGGGCGGGTGGGGAGGTGCTGGGTTCTGAGTTTTCATTGGGGTCTGGGGAGAAAATCTAAAATCTCTGACTTTCCCATGGAGTGGAGGCTGTGCGTACAGACTGTGTTCTTACGTATTCTGTGTGTGTTTTTTTCTCCTGGCTTCACACTGTGGCTTTTTTCCCCCCCATCACCCTTTGGCTCAGGCAGACACTGAGTGACCCAACTGCCTCCGTTGTTCCTTCATGGGTTTTCGTGGCCCCTCATTCAGGAAAACACAGACAGTACCCACTCCCCCCACCTTGAGAAGGGAGCACAGAGATAGAAAGGACTCAAGGAGGTTCAGGCAATGCTTTATTATCTCATGAGCAACCCAAGTGGACAGGACACACCCAGAGCCCCACTCCTAAAAGCAAACCCCCCCCGGGTCCTTCCCTGGGACCCGGCTGATGGCACAGTGCGGGGTGGCTCAGTCGCTGTCCGGCTTACATCTGTCATCCTTATGGATGATGCGGTGTGCGTCGTCGGTCACCTTGGCCAGCACGATGGTGAACTCCTCAAACGTCAGCTCCTTGTCCTTGTTCAGATCCGTCTCCTTGAAGAGCTTCTCCAGGTACTCAGGACGGTTCCTGCCCTGTAGGGGGGACAGGGAGCAGGTCAGTGTCCCCTCCCTGGGCTGTGTGCCCACTGGTGGGCACCACCCCCACCCTTTTCCTGCAGGTGCTGAGAAGCGTTTGGAGGATGTGGGATCACTGGAACCTTCTCTTTCCAAGAAGGATGGGGTCTTGGCCCACCTTGCTCAGCACCTTGCCTCAACCCTGGAGGTGTCTGAAGTCATGGATGGGGCCCTGGGCAGCCTGAATTGGGGGGCACGTGGCTCATGACAGGAGTGGGGCTGGGGGGGCTGTGAGGTCTCTTCCAACCCAACCGTTCCATGGTTCTATGATCTTTAAGAACCTTTCCAACCCAGGACATCCTACAGTTCTATGATCTTTCAGAACCTTTCCAACCCAAGACATTCTACAGTTCTATGATCTTTAAGGACCTTTCCAACCCAGGACATCCTACAGTTCTATGATCTTTCAGAACCTTTCCAACCCAAGACATTCTACAGTGGATCCAACCTAAGCCATTCTATGAGCGCAGGTGGTCCCACAGTGCATGGCTGCGTTGAGTGTGACAGAGCACAGCTCCTTTGGGGATTTTTGCACCCCATTTCCACTGGCACACCCCCAGGATCAGCTCAGCCGTGCCACCCCCCCCCCCCCAAAGAACACTCACACAAACAGTCAGGAAGTTGGGTGCCCTCTCAGTCAGCAGCGTCTTGAAGTCATTGAAGTTGAGGAGGTCCAGTTGACCCTCACGGATGCTGTACTGGTGGAAGATGTTCACGATGGTTTCCAGGGCCTTCTCCAATGTGCAGTTCCCTGGGAATTGCTGAGCCTTGGGCTGCGAGGAGGTGGTGCGTGTGGACATGGTGGGATACCTGCAGAGAGAGCTCGGGGACGTCAGGGGGCAAAGCCAAGCACCCCACACTGCGCTGAGGTTGTGCTGCTCTCAGAAGGTGCCACCCCAAAGCAGAAACATCTCCATCCCCCCTAACGATGGCACAGAAATGCCACTAAATGATATTAACCCATTGCCCCAAAGAGGGAAAGGCAGCTCTGGAACAACACAGGCGTGATACGAAGCGATAACACAAATTCACTTCTCCCTTCATCCTCTTATCTGCTGCAGGAACCATTGCAATGCCACTCACCCTTGACTGCGAGGAGGTTTGCAGAGAGGATGGGTCCGTCATAGAGATCCCAGTGCTTGGATGGCCCTTTATATGCATCCAAGAATCTCTTTCGTCAGAGGCGGTGACACACCTGCTACAAGCAACAGCTTGAATTAGCATTTCCCGCACCTGGAAATTGCGAGGTGGGACCTCTGAGCCTGTCCCCATTCGGTTCCTGGTTGCACCCACCGGGCTTCAGAAATGCTGTCCTGCCACCCTCCATGTCAACTCCACGGGACAAAGAATGGGGAAACATCGTCAGAAATGCAGAGCCCGCCGTGCTGATGCGACAAAGATGAGGGTTTGGCAACGTGCTGAGCATTCTGACCTCTCTCACAGCAATGCAGGAGAAGGATGGGATTTTCGGAGGGACGTGGACGTGTTTTTAACGCGGTCGTGGGCTCTGTGTTTTTTGCATTACCAGCTGGTTGAACACCAGCAAAGACGAAAGTGTTATCTCCATTCGATAGTTGGGTTTGTGGATGGTTGTCCATTATTTCCTACTTTCACATCACTCTTACCAGACCTCCCGTCTCATTCTTTGGAGGAAACTGAGCTCAAGGCAGGGAAAAAAAAAACATCCAGGGTCATGGTCTGTACTGCCCTGAGCTTCAACCGGGGGTTTTGCAACAGCCGCCCCATGACATGAGCAGAGCAAGTCCTGGAAGGATGAAGATAATGAGAAGACATAAAATAAGACAGGAGGTTCCGAGAAGAGGTGGGGTCAGAAAAACAAAGGGAGCTCTTGGAGTACGCTTCTCACAGCTGGGAGCAGTAACCAGATCTGTTGCATGATTTTTATTCTGGTATCCCTGACTCACTGTATTGTTTTTTTCTCTTCCTTCTGTCATTAGGGCTTCTCGACAGTCCCAAATTGCATCCTCATTCCCCACCTGTCATCATCGGCCATCATCCAGGTGGGCGTTTGCCGCGTCCCCTCGGGGCAGGGCTGCAGGTCCTCTGCTCCCACCCACCCTGGTGATGCTCCCCAAACCCAAAGTGATGTTCTGGAGGAGCACAGCACCCCACAGGGGAACAAGAGCTGCTCCCCAGCAGCTGAATTGTGGTGTTGGAGAGCGACGACTGGCGTCCCCATGTGCAAACAACCACACGGCCCCACGCTTCCTTCTCCAATTTGATGCAGCAAAGTCCCCCCCCTGAGCCTGAGGATCCCCCCTCCTTTCACAGCTGCCCACAAATGCACAAAGGCTCTGTACTTCTTGTGGATCCAATCCTCAGGAGCCGGATCGTGGACCTGCTGGGCTCCAGGGAGCTGCCACCCTGCACAGACCTAAGCACGAGGCTGCATCATTCAGCACTGCATCCCCAGAGCCCCTCTACATCCTTTGTCACCCCTTTGCAGTTCTGTGGCTCACGGGAAACTTCTGGTTGCTTTGTGAGCTGCAAAAGCATCGCCTCCACCTCAGAGTTACCATCTGAGTCAGGTCTGAACAGCACACAGAGCTCCCAGACCAGGGCAAGAAGGGCTGAGGATGCCGTGCCCAGGACACCCAGTGCTGCAGTGCAGGCTGTAGGGGCAAATCACCACTGTCCAAGGGACTCAGGGAGCTGGTGGGGACTTGCTGGGGTGTGGATGCTGTAGGACACGGCAATGCTGCCACGTGAACCAGCCCAGCACAAGCTGTGTGCAGCTCTGCTCCTCCCCAGATACAGCAACAGTGCTGGGGGCCTGGCTGCCCACTGTGCCCCATGCCACCCTCCTTTCCTGTGTCCCCACATCCCACTGCTGCCACATGCCCCATGGCTGCAGGCCGGGCTGGTGCACATCCCACCCCCCCCAGACCACAGGACACAGCACAGGTGTGTTTGGTGCACAGAGAAAGATAATTTATTTCAGTGTTATAGGCAGAAGCAGAGAGCGCAGCCTTGGCTGCGTGCTCATAGGCAGATACGGGAGATGCTGCTGCTGGAGGAGCGCAGCCCTGTGGGAACTGCCCTAGTGGTGCGGACCGTGGCCATGGCCGTGGCCGTGACCATGTCCGTGGTCATGGCTGTGGCCATGTCCGTGGTCATGGCTGTGGCCGTGGTCCCCAGGCTTCTTATGGGACCGGTTGTGGGCATCGATGGCCACGAGGTTGAGCGTGGTGAGGAACTCGGTGAACTTCAGGCGGCCATCGTGGTTGCCGTCAGCTTTGGAAAAGAGCTGCTTGATGTAGTCATCGATGGTCGTGTTGGGCTGTGAGAGGACAAAGCAAGTCAAGATAAAGGGTCCTCCATGACCCCACAGCTCCATCTTGGGGCTCCCCACTTCACCTCCATCTCTTTGGGGAGGATCCATACAATAATGACCCGTTCAGGAGAACCCCACCAATCCCCCATTCCCTTTGGAGGATCTCAGTTCCCCCGTGCCCCAGAAGGTCACCACCCATGGAGCTCCCATGGACAGACGGACGCTGAGCAGTGCAGCGCACCGGCACCGTGTCGTCGAGGAAGGGCTTGGCATTCTCCTTCAGCAGCGTGCTGAACTCGCTCTGGCTCAGGTAATCATCCATCGGGTTCCGGATGGCATATTGGTGGTAGATGTTGATGGTGCACTCCAGCGCGAGCTCCAGGTCGGTCTTCATGGCGCTGGGGAACAAAAACAACCAAACATTAGAGAGGAGATGGAGCCCTCCAGGAGCTCCTCTTGGGGGGAACTACTCACCGACAGGCGGTCGTGGGGTTCCTCTGGTGGTGTGAACAGGAGAGCAGCAGCAGCAGCGGTGGCTGCACGGCACCGCGAGGGCTCTTTTATACTCTCCCTGAGCTACGATTTGTGACACCCTCGAATATCTTTGGGGCGATAACCCCTGGAATTGTGCAAGGCCACATGGCACGCAGCACGCCCAGGTGGCGGGTCTTGCCAGGAACCGACTGCTGCTGCAGTTAAAGAGGGAGGGACGCACCGAACTCGTTGGGGCAAAACAAGGAAACACCGACCGAGACCTTTCCAAGGAGCCAGCAGAGCAGGTCCGTGGCGGTGCAGGGGAATCCCCATTTGGGGTTCTCCACCTTTATGCAGAACATGGGTTGTTGTGGGTGAGGGTCTCCACGGGGCGATGCTGGTTTTTACCACTGTAGATGTGGCTCATCCCAACAGGGACGCGGTGTCTGCCCCTGTCTGGATGGAGACGGTTCCAGCCCCTACCCAGGGCTGCTGGGGGATGCATCCCACCCGGTCAGCCTTCAGCATCCCATGTGAATCACCGAGTAGCCGGGTCAGCAGCCGGCAAACCGCTGCGGATCAGGACTTGCCGTGTGCTGGAAGCCTGCCATCCATGCTCCGCAGGCGGCACTTCCCAGCAGCGGTGATTGCTGCCTGATGACACCAACTGTTGGCATTGGGATTGGCAATCGCTGCCAACCGCTCCTCCTGGGGTCACGGGGATGTCACCGCTCACAGAGACCCCACAGGGTCACGGTTGTGGGGCTGGGAGCAGAAGGATTCATGTGTTGGAGGGGAGAGACCCTGGGTCAACCCCACCCCACAGTGCCAGAGCTCTTCATCCCATCCAGTGTTCTGGGAATGCAGAAAACCCGTGATGCCCAGTGGGGATTTTAGGAGTTGGGAAGGACAGCGGTGGTGAAACCGCTTCCCATCCCACCTTCTGCTCCAGGAGCACGAGGAACTGGTTCCAGAAGAAGAGCGAGTTGCAAAATGGTGAAACAAAGGGTGGTTTGTACGAGGAGAAGGATGAGTGCACCTCCCTGCCAGGGGGTCCCTGCTGGCACGGGGATGGAGCAGCAGTTCTTGCAATAAGCAGAGATAATTGTGGGTCTGTCTGGGCAGGATGCAAGGACACGCATGCACCAGCATGGGGACGTGACAGGGATGCACAGCTGGGGAGGTGCAAAGGGACACGGCTGTGCCACGTGGGGAGGTGTGAAGGGACATGGGTGTGCCACGTGGAGCTGGGAGGAGACACGCATGTCCCATGGGACAGGCAAGCAGGGACATGTGCACGCACACACTGCGAGCCCTGGGCTGCCCTCTGCCACCCACTGGGTGCTGCTGTCCCAGTGCTGTGGGGACAGAGAGGGGATGGGGATGGGGACAGGGACACGGCAGCGGGGTGGGGGCAGAGCATGAGCAGGGCTGGCAGGATAGGATGCTCATCATGCATGGTGCCAATACCAAATGCTAAAAACATCCAAATCTGGTTCCAAAAGGACTGGACATAGGGGGGGGACAGAGGGTGGGGCCTGCCCCTGGGATGTGAACACGGTGCAGTCACACTCAGGTGCTCCACTGCTCTTGTGGGGCTTTAATTTCTCTGAGGTTCAACAACGACCACAAACACAGCTGCAAATCTTTACAAAAAAAGAAGTTTTATTGGACCCCCGAGAGGGGACGTGGGGAGGGAGCTCAGCCCTACTTGTACTGCAACAAGGCATCGTTGTAGATCATGGCCAGCGCACCCAGGAAGGTGACGTATTCCTGGAAGTTCACCTCCTGGTCCTTGTTGCGGTCCAGGTCCTCCATCAGCCCAGCGATCTCTGCATCCTTCAGTTTCTGCAGCCCCAAAGAGCACATTAACCATCGGGGTGTCAGGGGGAACACGGTCCCGTGCTTACCCAGAGAGGGGGACCACATCTGAGGGGCACCGCGGGACCTGGCCACGAACACATCCCCAACCCATGTCCTCCCCAGCGTGTCCCATGAAGGCAGGTGTGGGGGCAGGGCTGTGCCAACCCCCCATAGGTGATGTCACACCCCGTGTCACCTCCCACTCTGCCCATCCCATGCCCATTTTCCGGGAGTGTCTCTGCAGCCGGTCCCTGTTTGTGAGCAGCGGTGACATCGCTGCGGGGCACTCACCGGCCCAATGGTCAGCTCCTTCTGGATCAGCTCCTTCAGCTCGCCCTTGCTCAGGCTGTTCTTGTCGCCCTCTTTGCCTGAGTATTTGTGGAAGGTGGCCACCAGGAGCCCGATGGCTTGGTCCAGGGGGGCTGCCATGGCTGTGTGCTGGGCTGAGGGCCAGGGCAGAACTCAGAACCCACAGAACCCCAAATCCAACTCTCCCAAACCCCCCGGCCCACCCAGAACCCCCTAACCCCAACCCAAGTGCTTGGGGCACAGCCCTCGAGGTCCCAGCTCTGCACAGCCCCAAAGATGGGGGGCTGACCCGTGTCCCCCTTATCCCAGGGCGTTGCACAGAGCAGGGCTGTGGCTGTGCTGACTCACAGAGCACGGTGCCTGCCACTTCCCACGCAGCCACGGGGCTGTGCAAGCTGCTGGGGGCCGGGGCAGGGGGGGTCACGAGTGGGGTGGATGGAGAGAAACCTCTGTGGGGTCTCCAGTCACCACTGCTTCACCAATCCCGAGATGGGAAGGGACATGGGGAAGCTGTTGGCTTCCATTAGGGGTAGATGAAGGGGGGGGGGGGGGGGGGAGGTGGGAAGCCATTAGTTTCCATCGGGGTGGGAGGGTCCCCACATCTGGATGGGGCACTCTGCACATCTGGAGCGCAGCCACAGAGCCACAGGGCTCGGTGAAAAAGGAATGGGAAGGAGGAAAGGGAAACTTACCTCTGGAGCAGAGCAGGATCCGGGAGCAGGGAAGGGAGGGCTGTGGTGCGCAGCTCCTCCTCGCATTTATGGCCGTGGCTGTATCCTCCCATCTGGGGGGGGGGGAGGGGGGGCGGGGGTGGATGGGTGCAGGGGTGAAGCCACTCCTCTGCACGCCGTAACCCCACCCCGGATGGGAACGCAACCGAAACGCCGCTCCCAGGGGTTCACCGGGATAGGGAATGGGGTCCTGAGTGCACCATGGAGGAGTGGGAGAGGGACAGCCCCAGACCCCCCTCACTGCCTATATCCCACTGGATCCCTTTGGCATCACTTTACATGGGGGAAGCTGTGGTCCTGGGTCAAGCAGGGTCACCTGGGTTGGAAGTTGCTCACTGTCCCCATTATCACAGTGCCATTGGAACCATTGATCCCTGAGAGCTCCCCCTATTCGGGGCAGTGGGGCAGGGTGCTGCCAGCAGGGCTGACTCACAGGGATGAGGCAGAGCATCCTGCACACGGGAACAGGCACCCACGCAACCCCAAGCCCATCTCCAAAGTGCAACCTCAAAACCCAGACCCCAAAAACCCAGACCCCACATCCACCCTTTTGGGGCACCCGCCGAGCACACGTGGAGGAGAAACGGGGACTTTCCACGCATGACCCCACAGCAAGAGCCCTGCTTGCAGCGCACACAGAGGACTGACTTCGGAGCAACCTTTATTGGAAGAGCACTCAGATTGCAGCGGGGGTGACCCCCGCGTTCACTTCTTGCGCGGCATTTTGTCGGGGTACTCCTGGAAGAAGTCGTTGCACATGACGGCCACGCAGGCCAGGAACGTGGCGTACTCGTGGAAGTCCACCTCGCTGTCCCTGTTGCTGTCCAGGTTGCTCATCAGCTTCTGGAAACCGGCCTCATCCGTGCGTTTCTGAGCACAGGGAAGGAGAGGTGGCACCAGGGGTCCCCGTGGGAGCCCCCTGGCCCCGTACCCCCACCGCACTCACGCTGATGAAGCTGGGCAGCTCCCTGGTGAGCAACTCCTTCAGCTCCGCTTTGCTCAGCTTGAACTTGTCCCCCTCCTTCCCGGAGTATTTGTGGAAGGTGGAGACCATCACAGCCAGTGCCTGCTCCAGGGGGCACGCCATGGGGATACCGAGGGCCTGAGGGTACTGATGGCAGCTGAGGGCAGAGCCCGGCGCAGCGTCACACCCGTGCATCACCACGTCCTCCCATTTCCCCAGGCAACGGGGCTGGGTGGCACTGGGTGAGCAACCCCATAAAAAGCAACGGGGCTGGGAGAAGGGGGGGAGGGGAGGGTTCAGCAGCAGCTGGTGGAGGGAAACGCAGCCCCCAACGTTGGAAGGGAAGCATCTGGGAAGCGGACAGAGAGTTGTGGGCAAAGTGACTCACCGAGATCTGGAGCACAGCGATCCGGGCCGGGTGTGGGTGGGGGCAAAGCACGGGGATGGGACGCTTTATACCCCCACTGCCCCCTCCCCCGGATGGATGAGGAGGTACCAACACAGCGTTCACCGCACATTGGCTGATGGAGATGGACAGGAACCCCCACAGGCAGCCCCGGCCCCCCCCAGAGCCTCCTCCCAGCTCAGCCCAAGGGGTGGGTTGGGTCCAAAAAGGGAGAAAGTGCCCCTGGAGGGTTGGATGAGGGGGGGTTGGATGGATGGGGGGGGGCTGGATGGATGGGGGGACGTGGGCTGATGGGGCACAAAGCATTTGGCAGTGCCTCTCAGGGCGGTGGAGGCAGCAGAAGCCCCAGCAGTGTTGGTCCAAGTTGGGGGTTGGAGTTTTCCTTTTTGTTTTTCCTGTTCTTTTTTTTTTTTCTTCTTCTTCTGTTTTTAACTCAAACCACCTGCGAGAGCCATTGCTGTTTCCCAATGCCCCGTTGTGTAACGCGGCACTATTTTGGTGCCCGCGTGGCCCCGCACGTGACCGGGAGTGTGCGGACCACAGAAATGCTGCTGCGGGATGGGGACTGGGAATAGGGGATGTCAAACCCCCCCCACAACACCGTGCCATGTCTCCTGGGTGGGCATAAACCAAGCAAAATGTCTTTGGGCACAAGCGACTCCCAGAGCTCGTTAGGGAGCAGGTGCAACCTGGTGCTAATTAATGGGAGGGGACAGAAGCACCTGGGGCTCCTTATAAAGCACATGGCATGGGGCAGGGCAGAGCTTGGAGCTGTTGTAGGGGATGGGGGGAGGGTTGTGGGGAAAGGGAAGGGGGATGTGGAGAGATATAGGGGTCTCTGGAAGGGTTTGGGGGTGTGGGGTGGGGTCTCCATGAAGATCTGAGGATGTGATGGGTTTTGGGGTCTTGCTGAGGGCTGTGCAGGGGGTGCTCTGCCCCATGACAGACCTGAGGTGCGGTCTGTGGGTTTGGGGCCAGCTGCTAACCAGGACTTGTGCTTTGGGGGGGGGAGCAGGCATCCAAGCTCAGGGTCACCATGCTGTGTGTACTGAGAGCTGCCTGCAGCAAAATGGGGTTGGGGGGCATCTTCTGCCCCCCAGGATGGGCCCATCCCCAGCTGCAGGGGCTGAGGGTCCTTCCATGCATTCAGCAATGGGTCCTACCCCGCATGAGGATGCAGTGTGTGAATTTGGCTTTGCTGCTTGCCTCGATAGTGCATGTCTCTGCCTGGTTCCCCACTCCCCTGACCCACGCTGAGCTGGGGGAGGGAGGGCTCGGTGCACCCCAAACCCCTCCTTAGAGACAGCAGTGACATTTAGGGGAGGAGGGGATATCTCAGTGCCGAGCTCTGAGCCTTTTCCAAAGGCGCCTCCGGGGCCGCAGGGTGGAAAATCCCACAGAGGGATGGAGGCATGAGTCACACGTGAGGTGCTGGAAGGGCTTTATTGCGCAGCGCAGTGTGGGATCACTTCTTGCGGGGCCGCTGGGCATCGCGGAAGAACTCATTGTAACCCATGGCCACGCAGGCCAGGAAACAGGCGTACTCCTTGAAGTCCACCTCGCTGTCCTTGTCGTGGTCCAGGTCGTTCATCAGCCGCCTGAACTCCCCCTCATCCATCTGCTTCTGCGGGGGGAGCGGGGGAGTCAGCAGGTTTGGGGTCTGGGAGGTGTCCCCTTGCAGAGGATGGAAGCCCCCGGCTCCTTATGGTGGGAGGAGGGTTTTTCTCTTTGTCCCCCCCAAAGAGAGGTGGTATTTAGGAGCTCTGCTGGCACTGGGGCTGCGTGGATGTTATGCTCATGATTCATTCATAAATTTTGCCCATCCCACCCCCAGTCGCTCAAACCACAGCAGGAAGGAGAAGGGCGGAGGGGGGGGGGGAAGAGGGAAGAAAAAAGGGGGAGAAAAAGAAGCACTGAAATGGGACCATGGGAACATCACTCCGCTGGTGTCTTCCCAACACCGCACAGGTTTGCATCTGCTCCAGCCCCACTCCTTCCCTCCAAGCATGGGGTCCATCCTCTGGGTGGGGTTATGGGGCAGCATGTGGTCCCCCACCCCAGGCTGTGTCCCCCTGTGCACTTACGGTGCCGAAAGCGGGCAGCTCCCTGGTGAGCAGCTCCTTCAGCTCTGCTTTGCTCAGCTTGAACTTGTCCCCCTCCTTCCCCGAGTACTTGTGGAAGGTGGAGACCATCACAGCCAGCGCCTGCTCCAGGGGACACGCCATCGTCGCCTGCGTGGGGACACAGTGGGGTGACTGTGGGGGACCCACCCGGATGGATGCGCACCTTTTGGGGTGTGGAATCTGCCCTCTAAATTGCAGCTGTGGGATAAATATGGGGCAAAAAAGGACTCACCGGGGTTGAGGCCGAGCAGGGACAGCGGGAGCTGAGGTGTCAGTGCCACTGTCACTGTGTGCTGGTGTTTATAGTGCAGCTGGGGGACGCAGCCCCTTGCCCCCGGGTGTTCCCAGCCCCGGGTTTCACCCGCACCCCATTTTTGCTCACTGAGCTGTGTGATGCTATTAGTGGGAGGTGGGGGTGAGCGTGAGGATGGGGCAGGAATCAGGCAGCAGCCCCTGGCCCCCGCTCAGCCAATGTGCTCTGGGTACTGGTGGTGGTTCCAGTGTCCCCAGCACCAACCCGTGCCAAGGGACAGGTGGCAGTGGCAGCAGTCGTTGCGGAGTGAGCTGAGGCACAGCACAGGTGGGCATCACCAGCAGCAGGTGCTTGGGGGATGTGGGGGGGCATGCTGGGGAGGGGGTCTGAGCTCACTCCCAGCCCCAAAGCTGTGCTGGGAGTGGGGAAACGTGCTGCTGGGGGGCTGCCCTGTTATTCCAGTGCTCGTCCACGGGATGCTGGCATTTGTCACCCTCCTGCACAAGCGCTGGTGATGGTGGCACATGCACAGGGCCTTTCTTGGGTCTGGGAGCAGGGATAGGGTGGCTGAGGTCTGGGGGTGTTCCCCCTCCCGCAGGGTCGGACGGGTGGGGAGGGACGTGGATAATGCACTTTTGGTGCTCTTCTTGGAATCTCACAGATCTTGGGGGCTGTGTATACAATGGCAGTGTTCGTCCCTGGGGTGGGGGGGGCTGGTCCTACAGACCCCAAATGTGCAGGAGGACGGATTCCCCCCACACCTCCCCTTGCTGTACCCCAGGGAGAGGCAGGGACTGTGCTCCCCCTCCCAGCTGGCACCTCGCTTTGCAACGGTGCTGAACTGGGGCTCGCATGAACCGTGAGCTGCGGCTCTGCATGGGAATGGAGGGGTGCACTACTTTGCCCCCCCCCCCCCCCCCCTCCCAGCTCCCTCCCACTTCAGGACAGGAACACGGGGTGCGTGGACCTGATCCCCACGGGGACACGAGCACGGCGGCGGAGCACTATCCCCGCACCGGGCCCGGGGGAGGGGGCGTTCCGTAACCCTTCTGCAGGGGGAGGGAGGCGTGGATTTCCCCGCACCCCACGGCGGTGGCGGCTCCCGATCCCGCACAGCGGCAGCACTGAGCCCGCCCCGGTGAGTCACGGTCCCGCCGCGCCCCGACGGGATTCCTGCTCTGTGACTCAGTCCACGCGGCTCCCACGGACCCACCCCCCCATCCAAACCCACCGGGATCCCCGGGGCATAGGGGCGGAGAGGGCAGAATTCGGGATGGGTGGGATCTTCCCCCGTCCCCAGGTGCTGCCATCTCCTGTGCTGGGAGACGTGGGGGACGCGGGATGTCCCCGTGGGAGCTCAGGGGACCCCTCTGATCTCGGGGGAAAGTCCACTCGGGCTCCCGCTCCCCTTGGGGGTACGCAGATGTGGGGCTGCGGGTTGGGGTCACTCGAGGACCCGCGTGGGGACTCCCTACTGGGACGCATCGTGGCTGCACCCCACGGACGCGGGCAGTGGGGACACCTCGTGGTGACAGGGGGACGGGACAGCCCCTCCCCCCCTCGGGGCCCAAATCCCCACTGCATTCATCATCCTCTCCGTAACCCCGCTGCTCCTCCGAACTTTATTGCTGCAATAAATAACCCGCGGCCGTGCCCGGGAGCTCCCAGCCCCAGGGGTGGGCAGGGCAGACCTTCACCAGTCCCCGGGGGGGGGGGGGAGGGGCAGGGGGGGGGGGGGGTACCCCATGGAGACTCCAACGTTTTCTGGGGGAGAGGGTGCCCCAATGGCACAGGGGGTGGGCTGAGAACGGACAGCATTTGTGTCCTAGGTGAGGGGGAAGTCTTTCCCTGTGCTTCCAGCCCAGCTTCTTTTTGTGGGGGAGAGGAAATGAGGGCAGGGATGGGGCAGGAGGAACCCCCACCCCCCCGTGGTGACCTTGCATCCCTTTGCTCCGGTGTGTGGGGTCTGCATGCCCTGGGCAGGAGGGGCACAAAGTTGGGGGGCCATGGAGCAGCGGGGGCCGAGCTTGGGGTCTGGGGGTTGGGGACCCAGCCCGGCTACTTGGTGAGCTTGATGCTCTGCTCCTGCTGGCGGATGATGTGGGCGATGGGGCTGGCGATGCCCCCTATCAAGGTCCAGTACTCCTCGAAGCTGATGCGCCCGTCTTTGTTCTCGTCCAGGTCGCAGATCAGCTTGTCGGCCGCGCGCCTGTTCCCGGTGTCCTGCAGGGCAGAGAGAGACATTGGCACCGGGAACCTACAGAGAGGAGATGTCTGGGGACCCCAAAGCCGTCCCCCTGTGTCCCCTGGCCTCACCGTCAGCATGTGGTTGAGCTCACGGCTCAGCATCTTGCGGAAATCCTTCTTGCTGATGCGCCGTGGCTTCCGGCAGCAGCAGCGGCTCGAGTACTTGTCGAAGTTGTTCACCAGCACCTGGACAGCCCACTCCAGCTCCGTGCCCTCCGCCATCACCCCACGCTCACCTGTGGGATGGGGGAGGGGGTTAGGACTGGGACACCTACAGGGCTGCTGCTTGGTGAACCCCATAGGGAGGTGTGGACTTGGGTGCCTGGCTCCCTGCATGCCCCCAAAAAGGCATTTTTCACCCCAAATCTGGGTGCTCGTCGCTCTGTATCACCCCAAATGGCACTGCTCGCCCCACCTGCCCCCCCAGGGCGGCCGCCCCCATGCGTGGGACGGTGGTAATTATGGCACCGCAGTGCCCGGACCGCGGAGCCCGGTTCCCAGGGCTCATTAGGTTGGAATGGGGTAGGGAGTGGCAGGAATTACCGGCCGGCCCTCCTCTTGCTTCACGGCTCGGGAACACCCCGGCGGGGCTCTCGGTTGAGGCGTCACCCAATATAGGTCTGGGCCACGGGTTCCCCGACCCCACCGTCCTACCCTGTCCGTCAGCACCAGGCACCGGGAGCCCCTTCCTATGGCTGTAGCCAATGGATTGCTGCTGTCACGGGGTCTGGTGGCCGCATCCCGGCAGGATGCACGCAGGCGGGGACGGAAACGACACCGTCCGGTCCCAGCTCCTTCCTGAACAGGGATGGGGCCAAGCAGGGCACGACATTGCACTGGTTCTTGCAGTGCTGATTTGTGCCACTGTGCTGAGCGGTGTGGGGCACGGTGGAAGCCATCTCATGGCAGATCAGTGCCGTCCCAGTGCCATTGCACTGCAAATCGACCCCACGTTTGCACCCTTCTTCCCCATTTCAGCCCCATGCGGGGTGTGGTGTCACGGGGTGCTCCCCATCACATGCTGCTGTGCTCGTGAGCTGTCCCTGCTCCTTTGCGGGGCTGCTGAAGGGCCCGCTGCTGACAGCAGGTCTTGCTGCAATCTGCAGCCCCCATTGCATCCCCATAGACCTCCACCTCCGTCCTTGCCTCATCCTGGTTCATTAAACACCACTCTGACTGCAGCGATCCCAATCGCAGACCCCACTGGGCCCCACTGCTCTGCTTCAACACTGACTCACAGCACCGGTCCCACCACGCACCCCTGGGGCCGCAGAGCATCGTCCCATAATGGGGCACAGGGACAGCACCCACGGAGGGACAGGGGGACATCGTCCCACGCTGGGACGTGGGGATGTTGCCACTGAGCTAGGACACGGGTGGGTGGGACAGGGCTCATCTCCTGCCCAGCTCCTGCCGCCATGATGATTCCCTTCTCTCCTCTTCTCCTCCCACAGCCCCATCCCACATCTCTGCAGACCCCCTGTGCCGAGCTCCCCATCCGCCGCCTGTCCCCGCACGCACAGAGCTGCCAAAGGTCTCAGGAAGGGGTGGGGTGGGAGGGGGGGGATTTCCACCCCACTTGCAGCCACACGTCCCAGCGAGCGTTTCCCCCCCACGGCACCCATTTCTGGGCGCAGTGCCTCACCCGTCCGCCCGTCCTGCTGTGTCCGTCTGTCCTGCTGTCGGCCGCGGAGCCGTGAGAGCAGTGCCGCCTGCTCACCTTCACCTCACACCCATCCCAGGGGCCCGAGGGCTTTAAGGAGGCTCCCGCCCCTCCCTGACGTCCCAGGGCGTTCCCAGCTCACCTGGAATCGGCCCCGATTGCGACACACAGCAGTGGGGCCGTTGAGCCCACCCCACGGGTCCACCCCGGGGTCCCCGTCCCGATGTGGGGAGAGCCGCTCGCTCGAAGGTCCTACAGAAAACCTCCCGAAGGGTTTCAGGGTCTCCACCATTGGGGCACCGCTCAGCGGCAAAGGAGGAACGGAAACCGTGTGTGGAGCTCGCAGCTGGAATTAGGGAACCAAAAGTGCTCGCCAAGGGTGTGCAGGATGCACGGGGTGTGGATGGCACTGTCCCCATGCGGAGTTCCCCTGCTGCGAGAGACGCTGACACAAAGCCCCCAAAGCGATGGGGGCATGGCCTGACCCAACGGTGGAAGGGTCCGTGCTGCCCTTTCTTTTCCACACGTGCACGAGTGCTGAATCCCACCTACTCCCACCCCACTCTTCCACGTGTGCAGAATACCCCCTTTGTGCAACCAATAGAACAGACCATGGCTGAATGGTCAAGTGTGCACCCCCCCAGACTTGTGTCACCATCACAGAGCCTGTGCTGGAACCAAGGGGCAGCGATTCTGCCTTTCCTCCCCCACCTCCCAGTCCTCTCTGTTTTTTTTTCCTCTGCCCCCATTTCTCCTCTTTTTCTCTCCCGGTTACACCAGCACATAACCCACTGCACGTGGGTGCTGCGTATCACCAGTGGGGTGCAGGTGGGTGACTCGGTGCAGGTTGTGCACCGAGTTGTGTCAGTGGGACACAACCAAACACGTAACCCATCCGTTTGGGGTCGTTCCGCCTCCATTCAGCCCGAGGGACTCTGGAAACATCAGCAGCCCCGATCTGGTCAGGTTGGGACACTCTGAACCCAAAGTGCTCAGGGTGAAGGCGCGCAGCCCTCCGCAGACACACAGGGACCGGTGATGCGCTGCGGGGCTGTGCCAGGAGCTCACAGCCATAATTAACCAGGCCGGCAAATTGCACCCTGCGTCGGCGCAGCGATGGCGCGGCGATCCAATGCGAGATCAGATACGGAGACACCGGAGCTGCATATTTTGGGATGCAAAGAGGAGGTCACGGCGCCGGGCAGCGGCCACCCACGCTTCTTCCTCTGCTCTGCAGGGACCTCTGCTTTTGGGACACAGTCCCAAAAAGCGCAGCGTGTCATCCCCACTCCCCTCTGCTTGATCTCGGGGCGAGGAGGAGCTCAGGGCCAGTGCTGCAATCCCGTCAGGTGGGAGTCCTCCCCGGCCCCGCGGGCAAACAGCTCACGCTGAATCACGGCCCTCATTACCCCGTGCCGGGCCGATGTCACAACGCAGCTCATATTTTTACAAGGTATCCAGGGCGTGTGCATGCACGGAGCTGCCGTGTAGGATCAGAGCCCATCACACACTGGTTCCCAGCCCCTGCTGTCATCCCTGTGAGCTCCTCTCCCCCTGGACCCCCACCTCAGGGTGTCCCCGTGATGCTCCTGCACCTCATCCATTGCCTGGCTGTGGGGCTGAGCTCCTCCTGCCCCACACATCCTTATCAGGATGGCTCAAGCCATGAGATCACCAACAGCATATGGCAGCACTAGGGTCACCAAACCCAACCCCAAGATCCCCCTCCCACCGCAGAGCACTCCACAGCCCCAGCTCCCCTTTCCCCCTCCCATCACCCCAACCATTTGACACATTTCCTGTCTCTAATTAAATGCACACCACACCTCTCGGCTTAATTTCCATGTATTTATTTCCAAGGCAGGAACAATAAATAGTCATTCGCGTTGTGAAATCCACCCCAAGGTGAGAGGAGACAGAGGGCGGCCGCGGCCGAGTCGCGGTGGCGGTGTCGGGAGGAGTCCCTGCCTGGCCCCGCTTTCATCACCTTTCTCTGAGTTTTGGGGTTTTTCATCTTTATTTTTATTCTCCCCGGAGCACGAAGTGATGCAGGCACAGAGATGGCACCCATCAGGTCCCCATTCCATTCCCCCATCTCAACCCCATCCCAAATCCATCCCAGCTCATCCCCATTCCATCCCCATCCTATCCTTATCCTCCTCCCAACCCCATCCCCATCCCATCCTTGTCCTCCTCCCAACCCCATCCCCATCCCATCCTTATCCTCTTCCCAACCCCATCCCATCTCCATCCCAACCCCATCCCATCCCCATCCCATTCCCCGTCCCAACCCCCTCATAATCGCCAACCCAACCCCACCCCATCCTCATCCACGGCCTCCTCCAGGCCAAGTTGCTCAGTGGGAACCATGGTCCCATCCCATATGGCGTTTGCTTCAACCACACAGAAATCCCAACTCCTGTCCGCTCACCCCACACCTTTCCAACCCCAGAAATTTCATGGCTCCCCCCAGCCCAGCACACAAGCACCAGTGGAGCCACAAACCCACAGCTCCAGTGCCGCTGTGGGAACCACAGACGTGGGCACCGTGGCCCCGCACAGCATCTCGTGCACGCTAACCCCGTGCGACCCTATGCACACAGACCCCGTTGCCCCATGCACCCTC
Source organism: Callipepla californica brunnescens (assembly GCA_023055505.1). NCBI lineage: Eukaryota > Metazoa > Chordata > Aves > Galliformes > Odontophoridae > Callipepla > Callipepla californica. Next base: position 66,647 of record JALIRH010000132.1, on the reverse strand, counting down.
GTGCTCTGCAGTGGGACATGCATCCCAGCAGAAAGCAATGCGCAGCCCCATCCATCCCGCTCCCTTTTTTCCCCCTGCCAGAACAAGGCCGCCCCATCCCAGCTGTTGTTTTGTTCCATTTTTTTCCTTTATTAATTTATACAAAAACGGTTGCACGTGCCGCATGCAGCTGACATCCCGCCACCGGCCCACCCCGAGCGCAGCCGTCTGTGGGGGCACGGGGACCCCAAACCCGTGCAAGGGACCGTGGCCCCCAGGATGGAGGGGGGCAGAAAACACCCCCGAACCACCGACAGCACCGTCGGGGCTGTTCTGGTGCCCCACATCGGAGGGGTTTGGGGGGAAAGGAGCAAAGTCCCTCTCGCTGCAGCACTGCGGGGTCGAGGAGCTCCTCGCGGCGCGGGGCCGAAGCGGCACCTTCCCATCCCCCCCCGGCCCTACTTTCTCCGGCAGCCCTTGGCTGCATCCCCCATCATGTCCCAGTACTCCCCAAACTCCAGCTTGGCCTCATCGGGGTCTCCCATGCACTCAATCTTCTCATCCAAGGGTCCGACGCACTGTGGAGGGGCAGAAAGAGTGTCAGAGTGGTGACAAGAGGTGGGGTCCTGGGTGTCCCCCCCTCACCTCCCATCCCTGAGCTGTGTCCCCACCTTCCCCAAGTGGGGCAGCTTCTGCACCACCAGCTCCCGCATCTCGTTGGGGGTCAGGTACTCCTTCTGCCCTTTCACAGCGTAGCAGTGGAACTGGTTGATGACGGTCTCGATGGCGCGCTCCACGTCGGTGAGCTCCTGGCTGTCCTGTGGGGTAGGGGATGGGATGGGTTGGAGGGGTGTGAGGGGACCCCAGGAGGGAGAGGACACCCCGGGAAGGACGTGGCAGATGTGTTAATGCTCTGTGCCACCGCCCCACACCGATGCAATGCATCCATTCTGGATACAACAGCCCTCTGCACAGATGGGAGCCCCTTCCGCACAGATGTGGCTCCTCCCACACAGATGTGGGCCCTCGTGTACCAGAGCTGACCCCTCTACAGGGACCTGAGACCCTCGCACAGACATGACACCCCTCCACACCACTGTGGGACCCCCTATACAGGTGTAAGACCCCCTCCCCCCCCCATCCCACTGTGTTACCCCTCCATCCAGATGTGGAACCCCTCCCTACAGACATAGGGCCCCTCCATCCAGATGTGGAACCCCTCCCTACAGACATAGGGCCCCTCCATCCAGATGTGGAACCCCTCCCTACAGACATAGGGCCCCTCCATCCAGATGTAGAACCCCATCCACCAGGCTCTGCACGACCCTATACCCACACACAGCTCCCGTACCCCTCCACCCACCCTCAGGACCCCGACACGACCCTCGGCAGCCCCGTCCCCCCCACCTCTCCCCGCCCCATCCCCGGGCACACACCCCCGCTCAGGGCCGGACGGGTTCTTCCTCTCTTTGCACAAGTGGCGGTGGAGCTGTGAGTCAGTGCCCATCACGGGGCCGCCCGTCCCCACCCCACGGGGCTGTGGACCCCAAACCCAGCAGAGGGGCCCAGCCCGACCCAGCGCAGCTCCCCGACCCCGCTGCTAATTAGCAGGAGCTGCGTCGGAAGGGAAACGAGTGGTGATTCACGGGGTGCTGCGGTTTCCCTTCGAAACACCCCGAAACCACATCAGGCGATGGGGCCATTAGGGAGAAACCAGTAATCTCGGGAGCCCCCACCCCCCCACCACGGACTCCGCAGGTGAGGAGCACCCAGTGCCCCCCTCCTCCCCCCCCCCAGGGATGCAGGTGGGCACATGCTGGTGGCCGAGGGGCGCGGAGGACACGTTGCCATCCTCAGAGGGGCTGCAAACCCCCAAACCTTCCCAGCACCGGCTGCTCAAATCAGGGGAACACCTCCAAATCCAAAATCATCCCGGGAGGGGGGAACACACTGCTTAGAGCACCCAAAGCTCTGAGGGATAGGGACAAGAGGGTGTCCCCCCCACCACCACTACACCCCACAACTCCCGGCCCTCCCGATGCCGGCGTCACCCACGGACCTTGCGCTTCTTGCGGCAGTTGCACTGGCCCATGCTGCTCCTGCGGGGTCTGCAGTCCCTCTCCTCGGGGGGATCGTGGGGGGCTGGTGGGGGGGAAGAGAGCCGCGATCAGCTTCGGCTGTAGGGGAAGTGTTCCCCTCCTTCGGCGACGGGGCAAGGAAGACGCCCTCGGATGCGCCGAGCTGCCGGGACACGTCCCGAGGGTGGGAGCGTCCCTGCAAGTTGTGGCAGAGCCGAGCGTGGGAGCAGGGGGGTGGTGGACCCCTGGGCACAGAGAAACCCCCCCCCTCCCTTCCCCCAGCTTGGGCCGGGTCACTTACCTGCTGCGAGGGCTGTCCCGGCTGTGCGCGCGCTGCGCTGCCGTGGGGTTTTATACCAGGGAGGTGTGAGTGGGAGCTCCCGGCGCGGTGTGGTGCAAGGAGGTTCATTTGGGAGCCTGGCCCCCGGCCAGCGTGGGGCTGGGAAACGCCTCCTGCATGGCCACACCGAGCGCTCCCCATCCGGCACGGCCACGCAGCGCTGCGTGGGAATGGGCACCGGGAGCTGCACACCGTGCACTGGGTGCCATGCTCTGAGCACTGGGAACCATGTACCGAGTGCCAGGAACCATGCACTGAGCACTGGAACCATGCTCTGAGCACCAGGTACCATGCTCTGAGCACTGGAACCATGCTCTGAGCACTGGAACCATGCACTAAGCACTGGAACCATGCACTGAGCATTGGAACCCATGCACTGAGCACTGGAACCATGCACTGAGCACCAGGTACCATGCACTGAGCACTGGAACCATGCATTGTGCACTAGGAAGCATGCATTGTGCATCAGGAACCATGCTCTGAGCACTGGAACCCATGCACTGAGCACTGGAACCATGCATTGTGCACTAGGAAGCATGCATTGTGCATCAGGAACCATGCACTGAGCACTGGAACCCATGCACTGAGCACTGGAACCATGCTCTGAGCACTGGAACCATGCTCTGAGCATTGGAAACCATATATTGTGCACCAGAAACCCATGCACTGAGCACTGGAACCCATGCACTAAGCGCTGGAACCATGCTCTGAGCATTGGAAACCATATATTGTGCACCAGAAACCCATGCACTGAGCACTGGAACCCATGCACTGAGCACTGGAACCACTCATTGTGCACCAGGAACCATGCACTGAGCACTGGAACCATGCTCTGAGCACTGGAACCCATGCACTGAGCACTGGGTACCATGCATCTTGCGCAGGGTACCATGCCCTCACTGAGCAGCAGGCACAGCACACACCGTGCATTACCCGGCACTTGGGGACTCATAACCCCATGGATGGTGCCAGCATCCCCCACCCTCCCTGGGGGATGCAGGAGCGGGATGCCCCCGGTTGGGGCTCGGTGAGGGACACTGCTGTGCATGTGGCATTGGGTCACATCCCCAGGTGACCCTGCAGAGGTGGCACAGAGGTGGCTGCTGCTGCAGCTGTCCCCGCATCGCTGCTGAGACCCACAGCGCTGTGGGTGCGCTCTGCTGCTCTGTACGACCCCATCCGTGGGGTGCAGGTGGGAGCCTGCAATCCAGATCAGCACGAGGGCAGTTTTGGGACGGCATCATCTGCTCAAGAAACGTGTGGATATGGTACTGAGGGACGCAGGTGGTGGGCATGGCATGGTTGGACCGGACGATCTTAGAGGTCTTTGAGGTCTTTTCTGTGATGCTACAGCATAGGGCACAGCTGGACCGCAGAGCTGCTCGCACCACGGGGCTCCACAAAGAACAGTGGCGATGTCCAGGTCCATGAAAACCTCTTTATTGAGCTCCACGAGCATACCCCCATTCCCATCACTTCTTCCTCTCCTCCTTCTCCCCCCTCAGGGCCTGGATCAGCTCGCCCAGCAGCCTCCAGAAGTCATCAAATGTCAGCTCCTGGTCAGCGCTCACATCCAGCGCCCGCATCTGCTCCTCCAGGGAGGGGACGTCCTGCGGGGGGGAGGGCACGGGGACAGATGGCTTCCACCGTGGGGGGACACTTCTGTGCCCAGAAGGGGTTCACACAAGGGCAACCCCACAGCAGTGAGCGCCAGCCCAGAAAAGGGGAAACAGGACAGGCAGACGGACAGATGGACGCTGTCAGTCCCCCCCCCCAGCACAGAAGCACACGGCCCCTCCGCCTGCAGCACTTCGGCCCTTCCTGGGCGCTTTCACTTCTGCTCTTCCACTCACGCAGGAAGCAATCCCACAGCTTGGAGAGCCCCACAGAGACCAGGACCCCCCCACCACCACCACCCCCCAGGCCTCCGCAACCCACTCTCACCTTCATCACACTGGGCAGCTGCAGCCGGAGCAGCTCCTGGAACGCGGTGGGTGTCAGCGTCTCCGTCCGACCCTCCCTCCCCGCGTGGGAGACGAACACGGTGACGATGGTCTCGATGGCCGTCTCCACCGGGGTCAGCTCGGCTGCGGCCATGGGGGCTGCAGGGAGAGGAGAGTCCTAGGAGGGGGGGGAGGAGGGGAGGCGATAGGATTTGGGGACCCCAAATTCTTCCAGCATAGGGTGCAGCGAGTTTGCATGGCCTCAGCCCTACAGAGCCGGGGCCTTCCCCCCTACACCGCAGGGATGAAAACCCCACCCGCAGCCATCAGGGTCACCGTGTGTTGCAGACAGAGGGCAGCCGATACCCGGAAGGGGATGGTGGCACCCGGGGGCCCCATGGCCACTGCTGGTGGGTGGGGATGGGGTGATCAACCCACTTACCCCGCTTGGCCGCAGCCCCCCACGGGGTTTTTAAAGCAATGGAGCGTGGCACGTGGTCCCTCAGTGCCGCGTAGGGTTTCCCGTAGGGTTTCCCGTTGCAGACAGAAGTACGGACACCGCCCGGCAGCAGCTTCCCGTCCCCTCCCCGCACAGCAGAGGTCCAAGGGCAGCGCTCCGTGCACAGACAGCACCGTGCTGTGGGAACATGGGATGGGGCAATGGGATGAACTATGGGGTCCCAGGGCACGCTCACTGCATTGGGTCACCCGGATTATCATAGGGTGCAGGATGTGTGCCCCCCCCAGTGCTTCCCGGGCTCTGCTTTGCTCCTATGGGAATGGGGATGCATATGGGATGGGAATGTTGTCCCCTTTGTCCCCTTCATCCCATGTCACCATGGTTTTACCTGGCTGCAGACCTGGGGCCAGGATCGCCCTGCTCCGAGTGAGAGTTGTGACTCACCACCGACTGACATCATCCCTATTAATAGTGGGCTTTGTGAAAATTAATTAATCCAAATTAATTAGGAGGTTGGAAGTGCCCGAGAGCTCCTCCGTAATCGCGGTGTATTCATAACATGGCAGCCCCAGCACAGCTCTGCTGCGGCACCACCGTTCCCATGGCACAGCAGCATGGGATGGAGGGGACATGGGGACCCTCCCCAGCAGGAGCACGGCAGTGTCCCCCTAACTGCTGACCACCCCCAGTCCCCACCAGGACAGAGGTATTCGGGGTGTCCCCAAGGCCAGGGTGACACTGTGTGTGAAAAGGAGCGAGGATGCCGCCACCACTCTTCATGGATGTGTGGCCATCCCTCGGGGACCCCACAATTGCTCGTTTTGGGGACCTGCAGCAGGGCACAGTGCAGTGTCACCGTCCCTGACGCACTCTTTCCACCCGTCCATGGGGACAGGGTGACTCCAGCAGTGGGCAGCCCGTCCCCACCCGCACACCCGTCACACCAGCTCACGGAGCAGGAATTGCCTTCCTGCACTCCATCCGGCCCGTCCCCATCCCTGGGGTGACAGGGGGACGGGGACAGCCCTTCCGCTGAGCCCCATGTCAGGGGACCGAGATGGGAAACCGCTGGGGTGAGTCAGGCTCGGAAGGGATGGGGACAGGTTGGGGGTGAGTCAGTGCCCCAAAGCCAGGCGGGCCATGACTCGCTGCCCCTGGAATTCGGGGTGCCAGGACGAGGTGAGGAGGGAGCGGACGTCGCACGGCCCCAGGAGGGGACATGCAGGGAGTGGTGGCCTCAGGGTCCCCAGCACTATCGGGACAAGCGAGTATCACATCCTGGGGTGAAAGCTTGGGGTCAGGTGTGGGGTCGGCGCCTACCACCACATCCTGGTGCTGTCCCAACCTGTCCTGCTCCGCCAGGGATTGTCACAGGGGCTGTGGCCGCCACGCCAGGACACGCCATGCGTGAGGACCCATCGCCCACCCCATCCATTGAGGTCGTGGGTCAAGGCCACCAGCCCACGTGCCACTGCCATGTCCCCAACCACGGCACAGAGCACACCCAGCAGCTTCCCCTCTCCCAAACTCCAGGGATGGAAAAGTCTTTTCCACGCTCCGGCGATGGATCAGAGAGACAAGATCAAGCCCAGCCCCGGCACCAGCAACTGGAGCAACTGGTTTAGCTGGGTCAAAGTGGAGCACGGGAGTCACAGAGGCTGAAACCTGTTCCAGGTTGTGTGTAAACCTCCTGGCACGTCCCTCGCTGCTCCCAGTTTGGTAAGAGCTGTGCTGGGGAGCTGCCAGCGCAGACACACCAGGTGGCATCACTGCGGTCCCCTTCCTAGGACCGATCCCTTCCAATGTGATGTTGGGTTTGTGGCTCCGGCCCATCCCACCGCTCGGGGAACACCCAAGAAAACCCTGCTGTCAGAAAGGTTCGGGGTTTGATAAATGTGGGGCAGAGCCCAACTGAGTTCACCCAGAGCTCAGCATAGCGATGGGAGCTGTACGGCCACCACCCAGCTCCCGTCACCCATCCGTGCCAAGGGCTTGAAGGGATTGGGGTTATTTTTAAACTCGGGGCAGTCCCGCAGCAGCTGTGCAGGTGACGCAGGGCCAGGCAGAAAGGGGGGGGGGTCATCCTGCCCACCGCTGAGACGGGGACGGGGGTGCTACCACCGACAGCCCCTGCACGGACGCTGCCACGTGAGTGACAATGGGGTCTGCTCCCCACGATGGGCTGTGTGTAGCCCTCTCCCAGTGCCCTGGGCCCTATCCCTGCCCCGCGATGGCTGCTGGGTCTGAATGGAAATCAGGAGTGTGTCCTGGAGTGACGCAGCACCTGTGCTTCCCCCCCAGCTCCCCCTTATCCATCCAGACCCCTGCATCCACCCAGGACCCCCAGTTCCATCTGGATTCCTCACCTCCATCCAGACCCCCTCTGCAGTCATCCCAGCTGCTCTGCATGCAGACACCCCACCCCCTCCAGAATCCTGCAATTCACCCCAAATTCTCCCCCCCCCCCCCAGCTCTGCATCCCCAGAACAGGGTCAGGACCCCCAGAGGGTCGGGGCAGCAATGCTGGGGGGGGTTGTTAGCTCAGGGGGGGTCCCCATGCCACAGCATTTCTCAACCACAGGGACAGGAAGTGCGGAAAGTGGAAATGGAGGGAGCAGGATATAATTAGCCCCAAATTAGGGTTGGAATCTGGGATAAAGAGCCCAGCACCACCCAGCTCATGCGAAAACACCACAGCCCAGCACCCAGCAGCCCCCTGCATCAGGGGACGGTCCTGGCTGCCCCATTTTGGGGTCTCAGCACAGTTCAGGAAGGGAGGGAGGACACCCAGGGATGGGGAGGAGCAGCGGGCATGGCCGGGCAGCGCGGATGCTGGGCTGTAATGAGAGCTGGGATTATCAGCACGGCCAGGAATCTGGTTTCTTTGGCCGCAGTGTTGCTGAGGCAACCTTCAGGCAGGGATTGTGGGGCTTTTTTAATGGGACAAGGGCCTTTCTGTGTGCAGGGAGCGGGGGGCCCACGCTGCATCACCTGATAGCCCCCGCCAGTTCCCCCCCCAAGCTCCGAGGACACCGGATACCTGTGCACATCGGCTGCTGAGAAGGAATGGGGCCGGATCCATCCCTCACCACAGCGCTGACAGATGGGGGATGCCCAGTGGGTCACACCTGGGGTCACGGTCTGACCCGGGGCTGGCCCCACTGCCCACACCTTGTCCCCAGCATCCCACTGCTGCTCATCCCACAGGGCCGCAGCGGTGGCAAAAAGAGGTCACGAGGGAGACATGGAGCACCCCAAAGTGCCCCCTAAGCACCGGCAGGGCTAGAAACGCTCCTCCACGTCCTCCAGGTGTGGGGTGAGCAGTGGGGTGAGAGGGGCGTCCCCACATCCCAGCCCCAGCAAAGGCAGCGCGGGGCGTCCCAGCGGAGCCAGCCCGGCTGTCCAGCCCCGGTATCGGATCCTCCCGGAGGGAGGGGGCCTGGAGCTTATTTAACATCCCCGGGCAGCCCAGCCCAGCACTTGGCGAGGCGGGGAGCTCAGGTGAGCGCGGGGCAGCGGACGGACAGCAGATACCCACCACGGTTTGACACCATCAAGGGGGTTCGCGGCAGGGGCACCCCATTCAAAAGGGGGGAGCGGGGCACCCCACAGCCTGGCGGTGTTCTGTGTGGCACCTGCTTGGAGCTGGGGGGGGGGCAGGGTGGGCAGTGCGTGCAGGATGGGCTGGGGGGGAGAAGTGTGATCCAGGGTTGGCCCCATAACGCAGCGGGTGCCTCCCACAGTCGGAGCCATGGCATCGCAGCTGGAAGGGGCCATGGAGACGCTTATCAACGTCTTCCACCACTACTCGGGCAAAGAGGGGGACAAGTACAAGCTGAGCAAGAAGGAGCTGAAGGAGCTGCTGCAGAGCGAGCTGGGCTGCTTCCTGGAGGTAGGGGCCGTGCTGGGGGACACGCGGGGCATCCCAGCGGGATGCCAGCCCTGGGGCTCACCCCTGTCGTCCCCCCCCAGACCCAGAAGGACACGGGGGCTGTGGAGAAGATCATGCAGGACCTGGACGAGAACGGCGACGGGGAGGTGGACTTCCAGGAGTACGTGGTACTGGTGGCCGCCCTCACCGTGGCCTGCAACACCTTCTTCTGGGAGAACGCCTGAGCCGGACCCCAGCCCCGCAACACCCAACCACAGCACCCCCAAACAGCAGAGCCCCCCCACACCCCTCCCCCCCCTCACCCCCCACTCCCTGTGCACCCAGGGGTCCCGCAGGGACCCAGCTCCGCAATAAAGGCATCGACCCCGCCAGCAGCGTTGTGTCAGCTCCTTCATCCGTGGGGGTGAATGTATGCTCGCATCACCCCGGGGTCACCCATCAGCCCCACATCTCCAGGGCTGAGCACCACCGGGAGGGTGACCCCGGCCCGCATAGGGGGTGGGAGTGGGGAGAGGGGGGGGGGGGGGGCAGCCGTGGGGCGCGAGGCGTCGTCCCCACGGAGACACGTGGAACGGCGCCAGGCGGGGCAGGAGGAACCGGTTCTGATCTCGTCCCACGGCACCGGGCTGCGCAGGGCCCGCCAGCGCCATCGTCTGCCGGGCCCGCAACGCGCCGAGCCCGCGGACGTCTGCCAGGTCACCGGCCTAACGGAGCCCGCAGCCCCAACCGCGTCACTTCCAGACGCCCACGGCCCAACCGGACCGCGCGGACCCCACGGGCCCGGCCCACGCCGCGGGGCACGACCTCCCGCCACGCCACGCCGCGCCCGTACCCATAGCCCCGCCCACCACAGCCATAGCCCCGCCCACCTCGGCCTGAACGACCAATGGCAGAGGAGGATCTCGGCGCGTCAGAGCTCGCGCCGCACTGCGCCTGCGCGCCGCCATTTTGGCCGGGTGCGCTCGGAGCGGCGGGAGGAGGACGGGCGGTGCGGCCGCTGCCGCCATTTTGTCGCGGGAGCTCGAGGGCGGCGGGAGCGGGCGGAGGAGCTCAGCCCCGGCCCCACGGACGCTAGAAGTCAGTAGCCGGCCCCACCGGAGACCTGGCGACCGTCTGCTTCGGTGAGGAGGAGGAGGAGGAGGAGGGGGATGCTGTGGGGGTGGGGGGATGGGCTGTGAGGAGGCACCGGCGCCGCCTCAGGCGTTGGGGTGGGGGAGGGGTTTGGTTGGCGGCCCTCAGCTCTTTGGTTGGGCCAGGCCTCGGTGCGCTGCTGGTTTGTGATGTTTAATGAAGAAATTGGGATATGTGTGTGTGGGGGGGGGAGGGTGTTTTGGTTCGATTTCTCCCGGTGGTCCGTGCTGGGTCCGGTTTTGTTCAGCATCTTCATCCGTGGGCTCGGTGAGGGGACGGTGGCCGCCCTGAGCAGTTTGCTGATGATCCGGAGTTGGGAGGATTGGCTGCCACGCCTGAAGGCTGTGCTGCCGTCCAGCGAGAGCTGGGCAGGAAGAAACAGGATGAGATTTAACAAAAGCAAGCGTAGAGGCTTGCAGCTAGGGAGGAGTAATGGCACGCAGCAGAGCGGGATGGGGATGAGTGCTGGAGAGGAGCTCTGCACAGAGGGACCTGGGAGTCCTGGAGGACGACGGGTTGACCATGAGCAGTGTGCCCTCGTGGCCAAGAGGGCCAGTGGCATTCTGGGGTGCAGTGCCCTGAAAATGACCCCAAAATGATGCCGAAATCCACTCCAAGTGACTCCAGAATCCCACAGGATGACCCCAAAATCCTTTATTCCAATTCCATGGGCCCCATATGTCAGCAATGGCCCCCAAACTGACGCTAACATGACCCTAAAATCCTTTATTACAGTTCCATGTGCCTCATATGTCAGTAGTGCCCCCCAAATGGCCCCGAAATCCTACAGAATGACCCCAAAATCCTTTATTCTAATTCTATGTGCCTTATAAGGCAGCACTGCCCCCCAAAATGGCCCCAGCGTCCTGCGTGGCCAGCAGGTGGAGGGAGGGGATCCTCCCCCTCTGCTCTGCCCTGGGGAGGCCTCATCTGGAGCATTGTGTGTAGTTCTGGGCTCCTCAGTCCAAAGCAGACAGGGATCTCTTGGAAAGAGCGCAGCGCAGGGCCACAAAGATGGGGAAGGGCCTGGAGGATCTCCCCTCGAAGAAAGGCAGAGTGAACTGGGTCTGTTCAGCCCTGAGAAAAGAAGAGTGAGAGGGGACCTGATTCAGGCTGGTCGATATCTGAGGCGTGGGGGGCACAGCGGCGAGGCCAGACTCTTTTCAGCAGTGTGTGGGGACAGGACAAGGGGCAATAGCCGCAAACTGCAGCACAGGAGGTTCTACATTAATTCTTTACAGTGAGGGTGACGGAGCACTGGCACAGGTTGCCCAGGGGGGTTGTGGGGTCTCCTTCTCTGGAGATATTCAAGACACACCTGTGTGACGTGGTGCAGGGAGCTGCTTTGGCAGGGGGGTTGGACTCGAGGATCTCTGGAGGTTCTTTCCAACCCCTACGGTTCTGTGGTTCTGTATCGTGGTGGTTCTTGAAGCGTTAGGTTTGTTGTTGGCAGTAGGAAAGGAGAAATCGGCCTCCAGACCTCGTCCTGAGGGCCCCGTGCTGTGCTGCTGTCAGGTGCAGAGCATCCAGACCACACAGCCCCACTGTGGGTGATGGATCCTGAACATCTTTATGCAGCAGTCATAGGATCTGGTGGTAGAGTATGGGACCAACATCTGTTTAAAGTTGGTTTGGATTCCCTTCCTACTGTTACCGACTGCTTTGTTGCTGTGGCAGTGCAGTGAGGTGCAGCTCTGGGTGCCATTTTGATGCCCGTGTTTTTGCATTGCTCCCGCCTGAGGCAGAATTTTCACTTTCTGAAGAGTAGGCAGCTTAATGAGTTACCGTAACTTGCTAATTAAGCATACTGTATCATGGAAACAGGCTGGAAAAGCTAATAAAACTGTGCTCATGTGGTAGCAGTTATCTGCCTGGCTCTCAACCTGGTCTAGGGAGCCTGCTTTGGCTTGGGGGGGTTGGACTTGGTGATCTCTAGAGGTCCCTTCCAACCCCTGAGATTCTGTGATACTGATTTCCTCTGGGAAGGAACTGGGTGGAGGTCTCTGAGTGTTCAGTTGAGTCTCAACAGTGTCTCAGTGCTGTTTGCTAAACCTGGCTCTTGTTTTGCAGATTCTGTTGATCTGAAGATGGCTGCACAGTCAGCACCGAAGGTTGTGCTAAAGAGCACCACCAAGATGTCTCTGAACGAGCGGTGAGGAAGCCAACAGCAGCTTCAGCTCATAAGAAAAATTTTATTTAATTATCACTGTCCGGTGTCCAAAAAGCCAACGTGGTTTCTGCCCTCTTTTAACCTCACTAAAACGAGCAGATGGCTCTGCACCTCTGTCTTAAACTGCAACAGATGTGGTACGAAAGGTTAAAAGGGCAATTGTTTCGGAGCAGTCTGTCCGTAGCACTTAAAATTAACCTATTCGACACGTAAATGTGGTGGGATGTGTTGTCAGAAAAGAGAGAAACCCCACGCCCTCCCTTTTTCTTCCACATGTTTTTTACATTTATATAGTTGACGCTGCGGTACGGTAGCATGTTACCAGAGCTGCAGCAGGCTTGCTGCTTTGTCCGAGGCGGACACACGTGCATGTGGTCTGGCCTGTAAGGGGCATGCAGCAGGCCCCTAACCGAGCCCGAAGGCCCTGTAACAACGTTTTGGGCCTTGTAAGAGGCAAATGCTTCGCTTCATCTCCATCTCTCTTCTCTCAGTGCTGATTTCTTTACGTCTTCTGTTGAGTATTCTGTTGGTTTGGTTGTTGTTTTGTTTTTTTTTTCATGCCATCGAGCTTTTGCAGTTCTGCAGTGACAGTTAACAGCGATGCTGCGGTGGAGTTTTGCTGCCTTGCTAATTGCTCTTGGTTTTAACTGCGTTGGTATCGTGGAGCCAGGGAGAAAATGGAGCTGTTTGTGTGCAGTTTTTGCTCTGACACGTGCTGGAGGGAGAGCTGAGCCAGAGGTTGGAGCTTCTTCCAGAGAAGGCGGGTGGAGAGGTGCAGTGCTGGGAGGGTCGCTGGCCTGGTTGGTTCTGGTCAGTCTGGATTCCTTACCTGCAGGTGTTTTACTACAGTAGGCTGCTGATGGGTTGCTCTAACAGTGCTTACCATCGTGCTGTGAGCTCTGCTCCAGCACGGCTCTTAAAGACAGAAGATAATGCACCACAGATAGAGCCAAGTGAGCTGCTGTTGTAGGCGAGCGTGCTCGGGGGGTGGTGGTGGCAGTGCCGTGTGAGCCAGAGCTGTATCGCTGTGTTCCCAGGGCAGAGTTTTCTCTCAGCCTCTCTGGTGGCATTGAGCTTTAGTCAGATTTCTCAGGTCTTTGAGGGCTGGCGTAGCTTTTGCAGTTTCGCTCCGCTTCTCTGTGATGTCCTCTTCCATCTGTCACGAACATCTCTGCTTACCGCTTGTTTTCATTCCTTCTTCCATTTCTCAAATCAGTAACCTAAAGCTTTGATCACTTCTGAATTAATATACAGCATCATTCCTGAGTTTCCAGTTCTTGCACACTTGTGGAAAACAAGGAGTGTGTAATTACACGTGCCGTGTCCTAAGTACCACTCTTTACGTAAAAAGGTTCACGGGATCTGGAGATCCAATCTTGAGAACCGTGAAATGCCAATAAATGTATGTAATAAAGCTTTATTTAAACACCCATTTTATTCGACCTTGAAGCTTCACTAATATGCTGAAGAACAAACAGCCGATGCCAGTGAATATTCGGGCTACCATGCAGCAGCAGCAGCAGCTAGCCAGTGCCAGAAACAGAAGACTGGCCCAGCAGATGGAGAACAGACCTTCTGTGCAGGCTGCTTTGAAGCTCAAGCAGGTGAGGGGAAGGGCGCGTGTGCTGCTCAGCAGCTGGTGGCGTTTTGGGATATGGTGGATATGGAGAAACATCCCTGAGGATTAAAAATGAGAAACCGTGGAGGGGCTTTCAGGAAATGCTGTTTGGATAAGTAATGCTGTGTAACTTGATGCTTAATATTGAGTTGATTTTTCTTTTTTTTTTTTGGTGCTGGCTGTTCATCTCTCCTCTCTATTTTTTCAGAGAAATGTTCTCATTCTGGGTTTCTGGATCTGCTGAGTGCTTCATCTCGCAATCTAGCTGCAGTAACAGTTGCTGCAGGTTGTTCCCAGTGCTCAGCCCCCAGCTGAGGCTGCTTGCTCCCATCCCCAGCTCCACCCTCGCGTGGCAGCAGCTGGCTGCGAGGACCAGATGAACCAAAGTGATAATTGGTGGCTCGCCAATGCCAGGCTGCAGGCCTGGGTTTCAGGAGTAGCCTTCACGTTTCCCTTGTGCAGTTGTCTTTATCCCCCATCGCAGTGGGAAAGCAGCAGGTTATGGTGTGTTGTTGAGCTCCTCTCCCTCTGTAGAGTGGAAGATCTAAACAAATAACGCTAGCTTTTGATTTCTCTGCTTCTCCACAGCTGTAGGGAAGGGGCAGCAGGCCGATGCTGGCATTGTCTGCTCATTGTCAGACCGTAAGAGCTTGAAAGTTTGTATTTAAATGAGAAGGTTGGAAAGATTGGCTTAAAACGTTCGTGTGGAGCATGAAGCAGAACCCGCAGGGTTGCGCTGTGCAGCCACGCAGTGTGTTTAAATAGCAGCACCACACAGCTGGACTGCAGCAGAAGTTAAATATACTTCCCTACGTTATCTTGCACATGGGGAGAAAGCCCTGGAAAGTTCTTAGCTGAGCTGCTTCACCAACATAGCTGGAATACCTCAACCTGCCACGCGTGGTTGTGCTCAGGGCTTCATCTCTGATAAGGAGGAACGCAGCTGCTTGTGAAGGCCCCTTGAGAATTCTGTTCTAAAAACAAGCTGCTGTGCCAGTCAGCCTTACAAAGCCTATAAACAAAAGCTCTGGGAGTGGCAGCCTAAAAATAAATAAATACTGTTGTACCTTAAGAACCTCACGGCAAGTGAGGGCCGGCAGCCCTCCAGCCTGAAGCATGGGTGGGCTGCCCTTCTTTGATGGTGATAACTGATAAGAAATGGCTTTGCTTTTCTGTGTTGCCGTTCTCAGGTTGCTGCATGACTTTCTTGTTGTTTAACAATCTATTCCAGAAGAGCTTGAAGCAACGCCTCGGTAAAAGCAACATTCAGGCACGGCTGGGCCGCCCTGCAGGGCCCCTCGCTCGCGGAGCCATGGGAGGAAGAGGACTCGCTATGGGGCAGAGAGGTCTGCCCCGAGGAGCCATGCGTGGGGGCCGAGGAGCCAGAGCTCTGCTGAGAGGAGGGCTCCCACTCAGAGGTCGGTGCCATGGGGTGCGGTTGCTGTTAGGTCAGACCGTGACGCGGCTCTGAAAGCCCAGCAGTTTTGACATGCTGTGCTGCTCTGTTGCAGGTCAGGGGCTGCTGCGGGGAGGCCGAGGCATGTCCCCCAGGATGGGGCTGAGAAGAGGGGGGCTCCGGGGCCGTGGGGGCCCAGGCAGAGGCGCTATGGGTCGTGGAGCCATGGGCCGTGGAGGACTCGGCGGCAGAGGTCAGTGGGCAGGAACCTGAGCAGCCCCACGCTGCTGCAGAACGAGCTTTAGCTCTTCCTATTTCAGTCTGTAACGTGTAGCTGTGTGCAGCCCCAAACCCATCTCGTGCTGAGTTGGGGCTGCTCGTCCTGAAGTGTTTTGCCAGGCCTTGTGCCTGACACACAATACTGGGGGGTGTCACAGCACCGTCCCCTCCTGCAGGTATCACTCTGTGCGATGTTTTGAGTAGCAGCACGGGGAGCTCAGGCTGTTGAGGAAGACTGCTCTGTGTCTTCTCACGCTTCTTAAAGAAAATAATCCATAGCCTTTGTCAACCAGGGGAGAAAACTTAGGAGGAGACGGAGCCCAAACTTCAGTGTGTGAAGGGGTGGGTTCCTAGCTGACACCGAAGCCAAACATGTCTGAAACTGAACTGCATCTCAACAAAATAGAGGGGCATCAGAGTGAGGTGGGAGTACGAGGGTTAAGAGGAAGCTGTTGGTGGCTGTTAGAGATCAGTCACGCTGGGTTAGAACAACAGGGAGCCCGCGTTTCTCCACAGCTTTGGCTCGTAGCTGCTGCCTCAGCCTGACAAACGCAGCCCAGTGTGGGCTCCTGGAGCAGCTTCTGTCCCAGAAATTTGCAGGTAGTGAATCTTGCTCCACGGAGCGCGGGTGGAACCGGAATACAAACAGCAGAGCTGGCAGCTTGAGCTGGGGGCACGCATCAGATGTCCCCTCCAGCAAGGCCCCCAGCTGGAGCCAGGGTGTGGGACAGCGACCCAACCCCCCGTGCTGCGGTGTGTAACTGTTGTTCTTGTCTCTGCAAGGTCGTGGCATGGTGGGCCGGGGAAGAGGGGGCTTCGGAGGTCGTGGCAGAGGACGAGGACGGGGCAGAGGATCGGCACGGCCCGCGCTGACCAAGGAGCAGCTGGACAACCAGTTGGATGCTTACATGTCTAAAACAAAAGGACACCTCGATGCCGAGCTGGATGCCTACATGGCTCAGACAGACCCGGAAACAAACGACTGAAGGTTGTTTTGAGAGACTGTTGTCGTAGTGTGTATGTCAGTACCCATAAGCTAAAAAAGGAACCCCCAATTCATGCTGGAAGGATCCACAGGAATAGGAAGCAGCCCTGTTCTGCCAGAGCTCAGACTTCAGGCCGTTTTCCTTTCACGTTTTGATACTCTTACGTTGTGTGCGACCTTTTCGGATTATTTTTATCTATTTTTTTTCTCCCCCTCCCCCCCCATCGTTATTCCAAACTCAGACCCTCTGCCATCAGCGCTGGGACCGCACATCTCCGGGGCACTGCAGCGGCATTTGGGGATGGACAGCATCCCCCCCCCCCGACAGCAAATCGCGATAGAACGATCTCTGTAGAGCGCGGGGTCCAAAGCTCAGTGGCTCACGCCCCAAACTGGGTCCTCCAGTCCGACCCACACTGCTGGGAGGGGGTCCCCCCCATCCCCACGTTTTCAGTTCTGCTGTTTCTGTGAATTCCGGTTTCGATGGAATCTTGTATTTCTGGTTTGTTGTTAACAAAGGAGAAATGACAGAAGCAGCGGTGTGGGCTCTGTGCGTTTTATTTCACCTCGGGACGGTGCGTTGGGGTGTGGGGTGAGCTGAGGGTGGGGGGGGGGCTGAGAGCATCCCCATCCGCTCCGTGAGCGTTTCGCTGAAGCAGTGGAGGGATGAGGCTCTGCGGGGTGACCCACGAAGCGGCTCCGTGTTGGGGTTTGGGGGGGGGGGGGATTGGGGTTTGGGGTCTGGGGGGGGGGGGGATTGGGGATTGGGGTCTGGGGGGGGGATTGGGGCAGGCTCCGCTCCGCCCTCCCGCCTCCTTCTGTCCCGCCCTCTATGTAAGCGCGGCCGCCATTGGCCGGCGGGGCAGCGGCCGCCCGTCACGGCGCCTCCCATTGGCCGCGGCGCCGCCGCGCCTCACGCGCCCGGCTCCCCCTTTTGTTGTGGGGCGGGCGGCGATGAGGGGCTCGGGCTGAGCGCGGCGCGCGGCGGAGGTGAGTGCCCGGCCCGGCCCCTGCGCGGCCCCGCTGCCCCCGACCCCCCCTCGGTGTCCCCGAAGAGCGTTCCCCTTCGGCCTCGCGGTGCCCCGTCCCCGTGTCGCCACCGCCGCACCCCGGGGATGCCGTGTCCCGAAGCGCTGGGACATCTTGTGGGGTGTCCTCGCTCTGGGACCCCCCCCCCTCCCCCCATGGCTGTGGGGGCAGTGCTGCGTCCTGCTCTGCAACATCCCGGAGCTGTGGGGACACCCCATTGCTATGGGGACGTTGCTGTGCCCCTCTTTGGGACGCCCCATTGCTATGGGGACAGTGCTGTGCCTCTCTTTGGGGCATGACAACGCTGTGCCCTGCTCTGGGACTACTGTGGGGATACCCTATTGCTATTGGGATATTGCTGTGACCCTCTTTGGGGCACCGAATTGCTGTGGGGACAGTGCTGTGCCCCATTTCAGGACACCCTGTTGTTGTGGGGACGGTGCTGTGCCCCTTTTTGGGACACCACATTACTTTGGGGCCAGTGCTGCGCCCCATTTTGGGACCCCCTATTGCTGCAGGGACAGTGATGTACCCTCTCTGGGACCCCCCATTACTGTAGGATCCATGCTGTACTCCTCTATGAGACACCCCATTGCTGTGGGGTCAGTGCTGTACCCCATTTCGGGACACCCTGTTGTTGTGGGGTCGGTGCTGTAATCCTCTCTGGGACCCCCTATTGCTGTGGGGTCGGTGCTGTACCCCTCTCTAGGACCCCCCATTGCTGTGGGGTCGGTGCTGTACCCCTCTCTAGGACCCCTCATTGCTCTGGGGTCGGTGCTGTACCCCTCTCTAGGACCCCCCATTGCTGTGGGGTCGGTGCTGTACCCCTCTCTGGGACCCCCCCATTGCTGTGGGGTCGGTGCTGTACCCCTCTCTAGGACCCCCCATTGCTGTGGGGTCGGTGCTGTACCCCTGCACTCAGGGCGTCCTCTCCCCCCCCCCGTGCATCACCTCCTCTTCCCCCAACATCGTGCCCGGCTCACAGGGCACAGCGAGCCCCCCATGAGGGCTCAGGGCTGTGCCCCAACCACAGGGACCCCTCCAGCATCCCCCCGCCCCACTCCCATCTGCCCCCCTGGGAGCAGGGACCCCGGGGGGGCCACACCAGGGACCGAGCCGGCAGCGCAGGCGTGACGGACGGACAGACAGCCGGACAGACAGACGGACGGGGCCGTGGGTCAGCGCACCAAGCGGGGCGAAGGGTTTGTTGTGTCTGCCACCGGCCCATGGATTTTCCCAGGCCCCGGAGCTCTCGCACCCACCCCGGGCAGGGGGAGGAAGGATGCTCGGGGCCCTCGGCACACGCGTGTTGGAGCGGCTCTTGGCGTGTGCGCGCCGAGGCAGCAGCGAGTGAGGGGTTAAGGAGAGGCGCCAGCAGCCAGGGCTCTGTTTAGTCTGGGCCCTGCGTTGGAGACGGGGCCGGGCAGTGCTGAGCTCGGCCGTCACCCCGGGGTGAGCGCTCACGCGGTCGCGCTCCCATCGCAGCCCCCCGGCCCACGCGTGCCCACCCGTGGGCTCCGCCGCCACCCCGAGCATCCACGCTTTGAGGTGACACATGGCTCTGTCCCACGTCCATCCCAAGGGGGACCGTGTCCCCCTCCGACCCCGCTCGGGTGCTGTGTCTGTGCACGATGCTGAGCTCAGCCCCGCACCGCGGCGGCCGTGCAGGCGAGGGCAGGGGGGCCGGCATGTCCCCTGCCACGGGGTGACGGGCAGGGCCGTGCCGTGCCGTGCCTTGCAGGGCAGCAGCGCCATGTCCCTGGGCGCGCCCACCAGCAGCGACGCGTGCCTGAGCATCGTGCACAGCCTGATGTGCCACCGGCAGGGCGGGGAGAACGAGAGCTTCGCCAAGAGGGCCATCGAGAGCCTGGTCAAGAAGCTCAAGGAGAAGAAGGACGAGCTCGACTCGCTCATCGCCGCCATCACCACCAACGGGGCCCATCCCAGCAAGTGCGTCACCATCCAGCGCACCTTGGACGGGCGGCTACAGGTAACCCCCCCTCCCCCCTCTTTTCCCCCCTCCCCCTCTCCATCCCTGCACACCCTGTAGAGCTGAGGTGGCCTCCAAGACCCTGCTAACGTCCCTGGGATGGGGGGGACTTGGGTGTCCCTGTGCCCCTTAAGCTGTCCCCATGTGAGCTGTCCCCAAACAGGGGGAACCCAAGCGCTGTGGTACCCCATAGCCCCCCCCCCCCCCCAGAGCTTTGGCAATCCAGATGTCCTGCTGTCCCATAACCACCCCCCCCCTCCCCACCCCATCTCCAGTCTGGAGGGCCCCCTTAGTATTCCATAACCCCACACCAGTCCCCCACTTTTGGGTACCTCAAGCAATCCATCCCCAAGATGGGGAGACCTGTAGCCCCCCCCCCAAGGCCTCCAGAACCCTCCCCAAACTTGGGGAGGGGGGGTGTCCTAAATACTGGAGCTGGGAGAGACCCAGCAGAGGGCCCCCCCACATCAGTGGGGCACTCAGTGGGGACCCCACTGCCTCCAGTCTGTGGCTCCGGTCCCAGCACCGCGCTGACTTCAGTGTCTGCGCTCGCACTCCCCCCTCCCCCCCAACCACGACTTGGGCCACGGAGGGTGGGGGGGGTGGTGGGAGGAGGGGGGACAGGGGAAGGCAGCGCAGCCCCCGCCGCTGGACAGAGCCTCCCTGCAGCGTCACATCATGGGGGAGGGGGGGCTGCGTTGCCCTCTGCCCGCAGCCCCCGCACGCCGGCATCCCCCAGTGGTGCAGCCCCCCTTGCCGGATGAGTCACTGTCTGGCAGCCTGCAGCCAGGGGGGGGCTGCGGGGGGGTTGTTATGTCTGCAGCGAGCGCGGCTCCGGGGAGGCGCAGGGGGAGCCCCCGGGGTCCCAGCCTGGCGCCAGCTCTGAATTGCATGGATGGTGGAGTGATGGGGGGGGATGGAGGGGGGGGGGCCAGCACCCCACGCGTGTGCTGGCAGCAGCGGGTGCCGTTGGCGGAGCTGGCTGGAGCGTGGCGCAGCGTGTCACCGTGTCCCCTCACCCCATCTTGTCATACCCCCCCCTCCAAGGTGGCCGGCAGGAAGGGGTTCCCCCACGTCATCTACGCCCGGCTCTGGCGCTGGCCCGACCTGCACAAGAACGAGCTGAAGCACGCCAAGTTCTGCCAGTTCGCCTTCGACCTCAAGTACGACAGCGTCTGCGTCAACCCCTACCACTACGAGCGCGTGGTGGCCCCGGCCATCGGTGAGCCAGCCCAGCTCCGACCCCCCCCCCTTCTCCCCCACTGCCCCCCACCCCTCCCGGTAACACCCCCCCGTCTCTCCCCACCAGGTCTGAGCATCCCCACCACAGGTGAGACCCGGGCACCGGAGCGTATCGGAGCCGACAGCCCCCCTCGGTCTGCCCCCCCCGAGCCCCGCAGCGGGTCCCCGTGCCCCCCAATGGTCTCCGGTGTCCCCCCCGCCCAGTGCCCCCCGCCCGCCTGGTGAAGGAGGAGTTTGTCCATGACTGTGTGCAGATGGAGGTGCCGCACGGGGCCAAGCAAGCGCCGCGCCCCCCCACCGACCCCTACTGCCCGCCGCTGCCCCCCCCCGCAGCTCCCTGAGTCCCCCCACGCCCCCGGGAGCCTCTACCCCACGCTGCCCATTTCGCCCCCAGGTGAGGACCGTACGTTCCCCCCCCCCCCCCCTCATGGCCCCATCCCTGAGGAAGGGTCTCGTGGTGCCTCGCTGACCCCCCTCCCCCCAACCCCATCCTCAACCCACAGTGGCCCCCGGCGGCTCCCTGCTCCCGCTGCCCCACAGCGAGGGGCTGCTGCACATCGCCTGCCCCACACCACCGCCACCAGCACAGCCCCCCCCACAGAACGGCTTCCCAGCACCCCCCAAGCCGCCCTACCACAGTGAGTACGGGGCTGCCCCCAACCTTGAGACCCCCAGCTTTTGGGGGAGGGGGTCTGGCACACAGACACCCCACCTCACCCTCTCTCCCCCATAGGTTCGCCAAGCTGGAGCGGCAGCAGCGTGTCCATCTACGTGCCCAGCCTGGGGGGGCCGCAGCCCCCCACCCAACCCAGCGGCCGGAGCCACTCACAGCCCCCCCTGCACCACCCCAACCACTACTGTGAGTTCGAAGGAGGGAACTGTGGTGAGGAGGGGACACAGCTTCGCATCACTCACCCCATCTCACCCCCTTCCCCCCCCAAAAACCCAATCCCCAGGGCCTCCGCACCACAGCTCCGCACCGTACCAGCCGCCAGTGTCCACCCACCCTGGTAAGCACCCCGACGTGCACCCCAACGCTCACCCCCATGCCCTGACCCCCCCAAGTACCACCCCCCAACCCCCCCAGGGCCAGAGTTCTGGTGCTCCATCGCCTACTTCGAGATGGACGTGCAGGTGGGGGAGATCTTCAAGGTGCCGTCCAGCTGCCCCGTGGTCGTCGTGGACGGTTACGTGGACCCCTCAGGGGGGGACCGCTTCTGCCTGGGGCAGCTCTCCAACGTGCACCGCACCGACGCCAGCGAGCGGGCCCGGTGGGGGTGGGGGGCGAGGGGGGTGGGGGGTGACAGGGGGAAAATGGGATGGGGGAGGGGGTAGATGGGTGTGGGGGGGGATAGAGGAGGGAATGGTGGGTGAATGGGATGGGGGGATATAGGGGTGGGGCGGATGGGGGTTTTAGGGGGTGGATGGGGTGTGTATGTGGGGCAGAAGGGGGATGTAGGGGGCAAATGGGGGGTGAGTGGGGTGGAGGGGAGATAGAGGGGGCAAAGATGGAGTGGGTGGGGTAGGAGGGGGTTGTGTGGGGTGGGTGGGAAACGCAGGGGTGATGCACAGGGCAGGAGGGAGATACAGGGAGCAAACGGGGGAGGGCCGTGGGACAGAAGGGGGGGGCAACTTGGGGTCGGAATGGGGGACACCAAGGGGCTGACGGTCTCCCCCGTGCAGGCTGCACATCGGGAAGGGCGTGCAGCTGGAGTGCCGCGGAGAGGGTGACGTGTGGATGCGGTGCCTGAGCGACCACGCCGTCTTCGTGCAGAGCTATTACCTGGACCGCGAGGCGGGCAGGGCCCCCGGCGACGCCGTGCACAAGATCTACCCCGGAGCCTACATCAAGGTGGGGGGGCAGCCCCAGGGGAGGGGTCCCAAGGCGGAGGGACGCAGTGTTCATGGGGGTTCCGAGCTGTGGGGATGGGGGGACCACTGTGGTTGAGTTAAAGGGGCCACGAGCAAAGGGTGCTCTACTCCAGGAGGACCCCGGGGATGGAGGGATAATGAGTGGAACCCAAAGGAGGGGGGGAAAGAACCGTAGAGGTGGGGGGACCCCGTGCTGGAGGGGACCCCGTGGTAAAAGGCATCGCAGGCAAAGCGTCCCCGATGCTAAGAGGGACCGTGGGGACAGAGGAAGCTGGAGGTCCCCCCGCTTCACCCCCAGGTTTTCGACCTGCGCCAGTGCCACCGGCAGATGCAGCAGCAAGCAGCCACAGCCCAGGCTGCCGCCGCCGCCCAAGCGGCCGCCGTGGCCGGCAACATCCCGGGCCCCGGCTCGGTGGGCGGCATCGCACCGGCCGTGGGTGAGCGTGCGGGGCGGTGCGGGACACGGGGACACCGCGCCGACCCCAAATGACGGCCGCGTCCCACGGGCAGGGCTGTCGGCGGCGGCGGGGATCGGCGTGGACGATTTGAGGAGGCTGTGCATCCTCCGGTTGAGCTTCGTCAAGGGCTGGGGGCCCGACTACCCGAGGCAGAGCATCAAGCACACGCCGTGCTGGATCGAGGTGCACCTGCACCGAGCGCTGCAGCTGCTGGACGAGGTGCTGCATGCCATGCCAGCTGCGGAGCACTGAGAGCTACGGGGGGGGGAGGGGGGGGGGAAAAAGGGGAAAAATGGAAAAAAAATGGAAAAAAAAAGGAAAGGAATGTGTGTGTGTGACTGGGAGGTGGGGGGAAGGGGGGGGGAGAAAGAGAAGAGGGGAAAAAAGGGAAGATAATGAGAGCAACGGGGGGGGGGGGGGGAGAAAAAAGGGGAAAAATGGGAAAAAATGGGGAAAAAAAGGAAAGGAATGTGTGTTTGTGTGGGTTGGGAGGTGGGGGGAAGGGGGGGAGAAAGAGAGGTGGGGAAGAAAGGGAAGATAATGAGAGCACCGGGGTGGGGGGGGGGGAGAAAAAAGGGGGAAAATGGAAAAAATGGGAAAAAAAAGGAAAGGAATATGGGGGGGGGGGGGGGGGGGGGAGAGGGAGGAGAGAAATAGAGGAGGGGAAAAAGGGGAAATTGAAGGGAAAAATGGGGGGAAGGGTGGGGGGAAGAAATAGAGGTGGGGAAGAGAGGGAAGATAATGAGAGCACGGGGGGGGGGGGAGAAAAAAGGGGAAAATGGAAAAAAATGGGAAAAAAAAAGGAAAGGAATGTGTGTTTGTGTGGGTTGGGAGGTGGGGGGAAGGGGGGGGAGAAAGAGAGGAGGGGAAAAAGGGGAAATTGAAAGAAAAAAGTGGGGGTGTAAGGGCAAGAAAGAGGGGAAGGAAAAAAGGGAAGATAATGAGGGGAAAAAAGGAAAAATAAAGGAAAAAGGGGGGGAAGGGAGGGGAAGAAAGGATGGGAAAAAAGGGAAAAATGAAGGAAAAAGGGGGGATGTAAGGGAAAAAGAAGAGGGAAAAAAGGGAAGATAATGAGGGGAAAAAAGAGGGAAAACGAAGGAAAAAATGGGGAAGGGGAAAAGGTGAAAAATAAAAAGGGAAAAAATGAAGAAGTGAAAAAAAAGGGGGGAAAAAATTAAAAGGAAAAAAAAGAAAAAGTAAAACAGAATTAAAAGGTAAAAAAAATGAAAAAAGGAAAAAAATAAAGTTAAAAACGAATAAATAAATAAATAAATAAAAAGGAAAAAAAAAAGAAAAACTAAAAAAGCAAAATAAAAAGGTAAAAAATGGAAAATAAATAAAGAGGTAAAAAGATTAAAAAATAAAAAATGTAAAAAAGAAAAAAGTAAAAGTAAACGAGAAAAAGGAAAGAGGAAACGGAAAGTAAAAAAAAGATTAAAGAAATAAGAAAAAAATTAAAGTAAAAAAAATGCAAAAGTAAAGAAAGTCAAATAAAGTTTAAAGATGGAAAAAAATATAAGAAATAAAAAGATAAAAAAACAATAAAAAGGTAAAAATAAAGTAAAAAAAATACGCAAGTAAAAGAAGCTTTCAAAAAGTTTTCAAAAGTAAAAAAAAAAAGTTTAAAAAATATGAAAAAAACGCAGAAGCAGAAAAAAAAGTAACGAAGGTAAAAGTAAATAAATAAATGGACAAACGTTTAAAAAGTAAAAAAAAAAAAAAAAGCAGTGAAAAAGGCATAAAAAAAAGGAAAAAAAAATAAATAAAAAAGGAGCAAAAATCAATAAAGCGAAGAAGAAAAAAGGTGCAAGAAAAACGCGCGATTCCGTCCGATTTTACGTCTGATTTTACGTCTGATTTTACGTCTGATTTTACGTCTGATTTCGCCGTGCCCGCGCTGCGCGCTCCCGCCAGAACGCGGACTCCATTTCCCAGCGTCCCCCGCGCGGCGCACCGGAAGCGCTCCCGTTTCCCGCCGGGCGCTCCGCCCTGTGGTGACGCGCTAAGATGGCGGCGGGGAGCGGCGGTGCCGCGGCGCGGGAGCTGTTCGCCGAAGGACTGCTGCAGTTCCTGCGGCCCGCCGTGCGGCAGCTCGACGGACACGTACACGCCGTCAGGTGCGGGGCGACGGGGGCTCCGCGGGCGAGAGCGGTGCGGTGTGTGGGCCCGGAGAGGCGGCTGTGCCCGGTTGGTGGGGGGGGGGAGGGGGGGGGACCGCGGTTGGGGTCACGTGGTTTGGGGGGGGGGGGGTCGCATGGGGGCTTTGTTATCGGCTTTGTTATCAGCTCAGCGCTGTGTGCAGGGAGAGCCAGGTGGAGCTGCGGGAGCACATCGACAGCCTGGCGACAGGTGAGGGGTGGGCTCGGTGCTGGGATGGGGGGGGGGCCGCTCCCTGCCCTGGGGGCTGCGGTGCGCTGTGCCCACCCGTCCCACGTCCCCCCATAGAGCTGTGCCGCATCAATGAGGACCAGAAAGTGGCCCTCGACCTCGACCCCTACGTGAAGAAGCTGCTGAACGCCCGGCGCAGGGTGGTGCTGGTCAACAACATCCTGCAGAATGCCCAGGTCTGATTTTGGGGAGGGGAGGGGGGGGTCCGCTGTTGTGTCTGGGGAAGGGGGTGGGGGTCCCAGCTCCGCGTGCTGACGGCTGTTGTGCCACACCAGGAGCGGCTGCGGCGGCTGAACCACAGCGTGGCCAAGGAGACGGTGCGCAGGAGGGCTATGCTGGAGGCGGCAGGTGGATACCCGCAGGGCCTGCCCAGCAAGTGAGCCCCACTGCAGCGCCCGGCCGGACCCACAGCACCCACACCCACCCCCGAGAGCTGGGACGGAGCAGGAGGAGCAGCTCTGCGTGGGGAGAGGTGACCCTGCGCCTTGCAAGGACCGGGAGCACGGTGTTTGCAAGGCAGGAGGGCTGGGGAGCCCTGCACTGCGAGGTGTGATGCTTCAGCTGCAGCGTTAAGGAACTGGGGGACCTTGGGGGTTGAGTTTTCAGGCTTGTAGGCAGCGTAATAAAAGGGACTGGTGAGGCAGTGTGTGTCACAGATGTGGCTTTAGAGGATGTTCCTTGGTGGAAGCAGAGCCAGGCAGTGGCTCTCAGCACAAAAAGGGGGGGTCCGTCACCCCCAGGTGGAGTTTTTCAAGATTAAATGACCCTCCAGGTACCAGAGCTTCTTCTGACCCCTTTCTGCAGCGTGCCTCTTCCCAACACACACAGAACTCACTCAAAAGGGAGAATACTTTAATGTGAACCTATAAAAACAAATACAAGGGACAAATGGCATCGGTTGGGCGTGATTGCTAGGGCTGTGCTCAGTCCTCTGCTCCGTTCTTCGTGTGCTCCCTCCAGCAGTGCCCGGTGGTGCTGAGCTGTGCTGTAGGGGCACTGCAGGGGCTGTGGGAGCCAGAGCTCTGCACAGCCCCTCCCTGTCCCCTTCTCTCAGGTGCTGCTGGACACCCCACGCGGGTTTTACCTGGGCAAATCACTCCTGGGTCTCCATGCTTTCCTCCTCCTCGCCTGCAGCGGGTTCTTCCTGGTTCTCCTCCTCCTCTTCTCCTTCTTTCTTCTCTGGAGGCTTCTCGTACGCTTTCTCCGAAGGCGTCACTATCACGCCGTCCCACGTGGACATCTCTGAAGCCAGATCTGCGGGAAGGGGCACTGAGCACGCAGCTCACAGCCGCGGGCAGCACAGCCCAGCCCCGTTCCCTGGATGTGCCAGCAGGGGGAAGCACGGCCAGCAAGACGTCCCCATCCCTCAGCAGCTGCCACCAGGGAGCAACCGTCTGCTTCCCAGCACAGCCCGTGGGGCACAGCTGCTCCTCCTCCTCCTCCCACCATCCCGGTGCTCAACGAGCTGCTTCCTCCAGCAGCACAGGGGAGCTGCTTACAGCTGGCGTCTCCCTCCTGGCCCAGGATCTTCCTGTAGCCTCCGTGAGAGAGGATCCGGACGAGAGTCTGCGCCGTGTAGCACACCATGTCCTGCAGCACGAGGATGGAGTCACAGCGGGAACGGTTCCGAGCCCGTTCCTCCTCCACGTGTCAGGTCACTCACCTGCTGCTCCAGCGTCATGACTGTGTGGACCCTGAAGTTCCCGCTCTCGCAGGGATCGGTGATACCAACGGATCCAGGAAGGAAGAGCCCCGCAGCCAGGATCTGGAGGCAGCGCCTGTGGGACGACATCTTTCACATTAGGGGTGAAACCATTCCCAGCAGAGCAACACTGCAGCACAACGGGAGGCACTGGGATGCAGCTCAGCTGCTGATGCGCTGGGGAAGTGGTCTGCCCCAGGTAGGCACTGTGAGCACGGCCTAGGAGCTGCAAAGTTAAGTTTGCAAAGCTCTGAGGTGCCGCTGCTTTTATCTGGAGTGTTCAAAACTGAGGGGGGGGGGACAGGAGTTCACACAAGCGAAGCAAACGGAGACCAACCTGTAGGCGATGTTGAGAGCCAGGGGCTGCCTGGTGGGGTTGTTCATCACAGCGTAGTGCCCCTGAGGAGATGGAAAGAGGACATCGTGACAAGAGTGAGACACAGGCATCCCAAATCCCACTGCAGTGGCTACGAGGGGGTGTGGGGAAATAACCAGAGCTGCACAGCGCGTGACACAACAGCAGCGTTCACCCTCACACTCACCAGCAAGTCCAGAATCCAGGGGGTGAGGGGCTCGAAGCCGGGGAAGCGAATCCTCAGATCTTTCAGCAGTCGGATTAAGACCTTCACCCTGGAGAAGACAATGGGAGGAGCAATGGGAACACAATCCTGCTCGCTCCTGCAGCGGGAATGGGAGCTCGCTCTCCCCCCCACCCTCTGTAAAGGTGATTTTGATGGGGTCTGAACCACAGCTCACGCTCGAGACCAAACTCACGTGGACTGAGAAGCGTTCTCCTCGAACCAGCGAGCGTGTCTGATGGCAGCCAGGGCGCTCTGCAGCACCTTGATGTCCACTGAAAGAAGCAGCAGAAAGGGCCGCAGTGTGAGCAGAGCTGACGTGGGCCGGGCGGTCCGACACGCGGAGCAGAGCCCTCACGGTGCAGCTCGGGGTCCAGCTTGCGCAGGTTGGGTGGCACCGTGGTGATGAGGATCTTCACCGTCGCGTCAGCTGAGCTGATCTCAAAGCCGGTCTCGTTGGTCAGCATGGTGAGGACTGCAGAGAAAACTCACTCCCTTACAGAGGGGCCAGAAAACTCCGCCAGCGCCCGGGAATGTCCTCAGCTCCACTCCTGAGCTCTGTGGCACACTGGGAGCAGCTTACCTTCGCTGGGGTCCTGCGCTCTCAGGCTTTCCACTACTTTGTTTCCCAGGGCTGCCACGGCTTCCACTTGGGGAGCAGGAGAAAATCAGAAGGAATCCGGGTGCTGCACTCCCCCGGCAGCCCACGAGGGGGTACTCACGGGTGGGTAGGATTTTCAGGATGACAACCAGATCGGCCACGTTGTGTCCCGTCGTCATGGTGCCTTTCTTGTAAGAGCCGACCTGGCGAACCTCCTCGATTTGCTGATGGAAAAGAGGAAAGGGAGAGTGAGCAGATGAGAGCTTTGGGTGAGGGTTGGCAGCTGGACATCTCCCCACAGAGCGTGCTGGCAGTTTGACTCACCACCTCGAAAGTCCCCGGTGCTACAATGAGGTTGTCGATCACGTTGTTGATTTTGGTCACCAGAGAAAGAATAGAAGCCTGGAAAGGGGAACGGGATCGCTCAGTCCTCTCTCACAGCCTCTACTCCTGCAGCAGCACCCAGCTTAGCCGAGCAGAGCACACAACCTGCTCTGCGGCCGTCGGTGCCAGATCCTGGTTCCTTTTCAGCAAGGCCTCGCTGAAAGCGCTCTCGTCGGCAGCGGGCTTCACCCGCGGGAACGCCATCTCACACTGAAACGGGACCACACGTCAGACCCACAGCACCCCACACACAGACTGCGGCTCAGCAGTGAAGGATCCGTTTCTTAACGCCCGCCACTCAGTTGGTTTGCAGTTCCCCGGCGTGCTTTTCAGTTTGTTGCCTTTTTAGTTTTGCTCTTCCTAGAATCACAGGGGTTGGAAGGGACCTCAAGAGATCATCCAACCCCGTTATCCTAAGGGAACAGGGAGAGCTGCTTGTCCTGCCGGGCCCTCACAGTGCAGAAGGAGCCACCGAACACCCCCACGCCACGCTCCTAAGCCAAAGGATTCAACAGCACAACACAGAGCGGGTGCAACTCATGAGAGGTCACATCCCCATCCCAGGGCCGTGCGTTTGCTGCCTCACAGAACAACATCCCCATCCCAGGGCCGTGTGTTTGCTGCCTCTCAGAACAACATCCCCATCCCAGGGCCGTGTGTTTGCTGCCTCACAGAACAAGGCGCTTTGTCTGTGGACACCAGAGCGTTTCGGTCGCTATGACAGTATCCACAGCCCCGGGACTGGCAACGGGGGGAGCGGGGAAACTTGTTCAGCCTGAAAGTCACGGGGCTTTCAAGGACAGGCGGCAGCGGGAGGAGAGATTGATCTCCTCCTGGAAGGAGTGGGAATCGCATCCAGCCCGGACCGGGAGAGCCACGGGCGGGCTCCCCGCTGCCACCGCGTTACTCGACCGCATGGCACGCACCGCGACCGCCGCCACCGGGGGCGGATCTACGTCCGGTTCGGTACCGAACCCATCTCAGGGCCGTCCCACCGCGCTACCGGAGCTCGGACCGCCAACAGCGCGCGGCCCGAGAACGTGGGGAACCCCGCCAGCAAAACGGCTCCGTGGGACGCGCTTTTTACTCACGACATAGAAATCAAAGGGGATGTGCGGCACAAAGGGCCGGAACCTAAAGGGGGGAAAAAAAACAACAAAGAGCGCTTCATTCCCCGCCGCGCCGCGCTCGGCCCCTCCGCGCCCCAAGCAGGGAAGGCCCTACGGGAACGGCGGCCCCGGAGCACCGGAGCCCCCACGGGAACGGCGGCCCAGGAGCACCGGAGCCCTCACGGGAGCGGTGGCCCGGAGCACCGGAGCCCCCACGGGAGCGGCATCCCCTCGCTACGCTGCAGCCCGGCCCTGCCCCCGCCGCCCCGCCCCCGCTAGGCCTGCGCTGGGACCCCGCGGAGCAGAAGCCGGACTCGCCCACTGCCAGGGCCTCCCCTGGAACCAAAGCGTCCGCCACGGCCTCTGCCTCGGTCGCCCCTGCGGGAGAGAGAGAGAGGAGAAGGGTCAGCGGACGGCGGTGGCACCGCGCGGGTCCCGGTCCCGGTTACCGCCCCGCACCTCATGGCTCCGCCGCGCCGAACAACGACCGCCGCCGCTCCGGGCTGCGCTCCCGCACCGCGCAGCAAGACGCGCGCCCATTGGCTGCCGGCCCCCGCGAGGGAGGGGCGGGTGGGAGCGGTGTTGTGCGCATGCGCCGGAGTAGAGGCGACCGCTGGAGGGAGTCCAGCGCTCGTGAATGGAGCGGAGCGGAGCGCGGTGCGCATGCGTCACTGAGCGGCGGCCGTGGGAGCAGCTTCATATATACTGGGAACAGCAGAGATAGCGTGGAGCAGAGTGGCGCAGCGGAAGCGTGCTGGGCCCATAACCCAGAGGTCGATGGATCGAAACCATCCTCTGCTATGTGTTTTCTTTTTTTTTCCTTTTCCCACCGCATTCCTGCCCTGCTTGTTTTCCTTCATTAGCGCTTTAATTAAGTGATTTAATTACTGCCTCCGGCGCTGCCCAGTGCTGCTCCGCGGGAGGCTCTGATGCCGCCGCTCTCAGTGCCGCGGGGCGGGCGGGGGGGGGAACGCCGCGCCGCGCGTGGGGGGCACCGCGCCCGCGGGACAGGAGCGGGCGGCGCGGGACACGCGGGGCCGTCCGAGCGCGGTGTCCGTCGGCCCTCAGTCCCACGCGTGTCCGAACCTCGCCTCCCCTCTTCACGCCCCGCGACACCTCCCCTCGCCCCGTGGGTGCGCACGCGGCGGCGCCCCGCGGACACACGGACACGCGTGGGGCGGGGTTGGCGGCGGGCGGGCACGAAGGGGTTAAGGCGGCGATGGGCACAGCCCTCCGTCGCGGCCGGGGAAGGACGGGCTGAGCGCGCGGGGACGGCCACTCGCGGCGATGCTGGCGGTGCTGTGCGGGGCGCTGCTGTGCGGGGCTCTGTGCGGGGCCCGCGGGGCCGCGCTGACGCTGGCGGTGGTGCTGCCGGAGCGGAACATCTCCTACCCGTGGGCTTGGCCGCGCGTGGGGCCCGCCGTGCGCCTGGCGGTCGAGGCCGTGAACGCGCGTGGGGACCTCCTGCCCGGCCACGCGCTGCGGTGGGTGTTCGGCAGCAGCGAGGACCGCCACGGGCTGTGCTCCGAGATGACCGCGCCGCTCACGGCCGTGGATCTGCGTCTCGCCCACCACCCCGCCGCCTTCGTGGGCCCGGGTTGCGTGTACACGGCCGCGCCGGTCGCGCGCTTCACGAGCCACTGGGGACTGCCGCTGGTGACGGCGGGGGGCCGAGGCGCACGGCTTCGACGACAAACGCGAGCAGTTCGCGCTGACCACGCGCGTGGGGCCGAGCCACCGCAAACTGGGCGAAATGGGCGTGCGGCTGCACCGGCGCTACGGGTGGGAGCGGCGAGCGCTGCTGGTGTACTGGGACGAGCGCATGGACGACCGCCCGTGCTTCTTCGCGGCCGAAGGGCTCTACATGCAGCTGCGCAACATGACGGTCCTCGACGTGGTGTTCCACCGCCGCGGGAATTACTCCTTCGTCATCCAGGAGATCCGGCAGAAGGGGCGCGGTGAGTGCGGGGAGGGGGTGCGTGCGTGCGGGGCGCCGCTCCCCCCCCCCCCCACGGGGGTCCGCGGGGCCGCGCTCCCACGGCCACGAACACCGCGAGCGGTTCGGAACGGCCGCCCGAGGGGGGGGGGGATCCGGAACGCGCAGATGTGCGGAGCTCGGTGCGGTGCAGACGGCCGTGCGGGGCCGGACGCGGCTGTGCTGAGCTCGGAGCAGGTGCGCTCCGATCCGCTCCGCGCGGCTGCACGCGTGTGTGCACGCCCGGCACGCGTGGAACGCCGCGCACGCCCCGCGCGGTCCCGCAGCGCTCCGGTGGTGGGCGCAGTCCGGAACAGAGTGTGTCCCCCCACCCCACTTGTCCTCCTCTCCCACCCCCCCCCCCCACTCCCACTTCGGCACCCACTGCCGCGGGGGGAAACGGGGAGGCACCGTCGGGATCGCGGGGAATACATCGCGGGCGCCGGTCCGGGAGGAGGAAACGGAGTCGGGAAAACAGGAAACGTCGGGTCGGGCCCGGGGGGGGGGGACACCGGGCAGAGACCCCTCAGTGTCCCCATCCGGAGACCCCCGGGGGTGCAGCGCCCATCGGGGGCGTTCAGCGCGGGGGTGGGCACCGCACGGTTGTAACGGGGGGTTATTGAGGCTGCTCCGGTACCGGTAATGTGAGGGGCTGGGGGGGGGGCTGTCACCGCCCCCATGGGGCTCACACCCCCGGGGGGTGGCGGGGGGGGGTTGGGGGGCCGCGCCGTGACCCCCCGCCCCGCAGTGGTGTACGTGTGCTGCGCTCCGGACACGCTGCGGGAGCTGATGCTGCAGGCGTGGCGCGAGGGGCTGACGCGTGGAGACTTCGCCTTCTTCTACATCGACATCTTCGGGGCCAGCCTGCAGGGGGGGGGAGGCTTCCCCGAC
Source organism: Callipepla californica brunnescens (assembly GCA_023055505.1). Classification (NCBI taxonomy): domain Eukaryota; kingdom Metazoa; phylum Chordata; class Aves; order Galliformes; family Odontophoridae; genus Callipepla; species Callipepla californica. The sequence goes on along the minus strand of JALIRH010000132.1, from coordinate 34,157 downwards.
CCACAGCGGCCCTGGAAGCGCGGGGACCGCCACGACGACAGCGCCCGAGAGGCCTTCCAGGTGGGCGGCCGGTTGCCCCCTCCCCACCCCTCCCCCCCCTCCCCCCCCTCGGCACGGTTCCCCCCAGCACGGCACATCCCCCCCCCGACCCTGCTATGCACCCCACGGGTAACGCAGCTCCGGGCGCACACCCTCGTGAAACCCCCCCCTCCCACATCCCCCCACTCCCCTCTGCCCACCCCCTGCTCCCTGCTGGCAGCTCTGTAGGAGGAAGGAAGCGATGTTCATTTCCCCAGGTCCAGGCTCCAGCGCTGCCTGCAGCTATTAATAGGGGCGGCACAAAACCGGCCCGGGGCTCGAGGACCCCCACCCGTCCCCGCTGTCAGCCGCTCCCCCCCCCCCCCCCCCCCACCAGGCTGTCACCATCATCACCTGCAAAGAGCCCGAGAACCCCGAGTACCGACCCTTCGTGGCTCGGCTGAAGGAGGAGGCACTGACCCACTTCAACTTCACCATGAGGGACGGACTGGTGCGGAGCGGGGACGTGGGGCGGTGCGGGGATGGAGGTGGGGACGTTGGGGTGAGGGGATGGAGATGGGGTCACTGAGGATATGGGATGGAGATGGGGACGTTGGGGTGAGGGGACGCAGAGCCGAGAAGGGTACATTGGGGTGAAGGACATGGGATGGAGCTGGGGACACTGAGGACATGGGATGGAGATGGGGGCATTGGGGTGAGGGGATGTGGGATGGAGATGGGGACACTGGGGAGAAGGACACGGGATGGAATTGGGGACACTGAGGACATGGGATGGAGATGGGGGTGTTGGGATGAGGGGATATGGGATGGAGATGGGGACACTGGGATGAGGGGATGTGGGATGGAGATGGGGACATTAGGGAGAAGGACATGAGATGGAGGTGGGGACACTGAGGACATGGGATGGAGGTGGGGTCGTTGGGATGAGGGGACACAGAGCAGAGATGGGGACATCGGGGTGAAGGACACCACAGGTGAGGTATGGAGCTTGGGGACACCGAGGACATGGGATGGAGAGGGACATTGGGGTGAGGAGCCTCAGAATGGAGCTGGGGATGGGATAGAGCTGGGGCTGCCGGGGATGTTGGGGCAGGGGATGCAGAACGGAGCCAGGCTGCTGGGGTCGGTGGCACGCAGGGTGATGTGGGGCCGTTGGGAACGAGGGGGACGCCATTCCCACCCCGCTCTGTGCCCACAGATGAACTTCATCGCGGCTGCCTTCCACGACGGAGTGCTGCTCTATGCTCACGCCGTCAATGAGACGCTGCAGCACGGCGGCTCCATCACCAACGCTTCCGCCATCATGCAGCAGATGTGGAACCGCTCTTTCTATGGTGGGTCCCTATCCCATCCCCATCCCCATCCCCATCCCCATCCCCATCCCCATCCCCATCCCCATCCCCATCCCATCCCATCCCATCCCCATCCCCATCCCCATCCCCTCCCCATCCCACAGGGCTGACTGCCACCCCATGGCCCTGCTCCCACGTGGGTGTTTTGGGGTCGGACCCAGCAGGATGGGACTGTGCAGCCCCCATGGGGCACACAGAGCCACTGTCCCCTCCAGCACTGTCCCCGTTCTGGGGTCCCCGGGCCCCCCCCGAGACCCTCATTCATCCCCAGGCGTCACCGGGTTCCTGAGGATCGATGAGAACGGGGACCGAGAGAGCGACTACTCCCTATGGGACATGGACCCCACGAGTGGGGACTTCCAGGTGGGAGCTGCCCTGGGACGGGGACACCCCACAGCCCCACGGGGACATCCTGAACCCCCCCATGCCCTCCCCCCCCCCCCCCCAGATCGTGGCCAACTACAACGGCACCACCAAGGAGTTTCACATGGTGCCAGGACGTGACATCCATTGGCCAGGGAACTCTGTCCCTTCTGACGTCCCCCCCTGCGGCTTCGACAACAGCGACCCACAGTGCCAGAAGGGTGAGGGGCGGATGGGTGGGGGGGTGTGTGACCCGGGGGGGGGGGGCCGGAGCCCCTCACTGCCCCCCTCTCACCCTGCAGACAGCCTGAGCACGCTGGAGGTGCTGTCCCTGGCACTCAGCCTTGTCCTTCTGGCCATCACCGTCATCTCTTTCTTCATCTACAGGTGGGACGTGGGGAGGGGGGCGTCCCCGGGGGGGGGGGGGGGGAGGGGGTGGGTTGTGGGACCCGTGGGGGTCTCACCCCGTGGTCGTTGGGTGCAGGAAGCTGCAGCTGGAGAAGGAGCTGGCAGCCGAGCTGTGGCGCGTGCGCTGGGAGGACCTGCAGATGAGCAGCATGGAGAAGCACCTTCGCAGCGCGGGCAGCAAGCTCACCCTGTCCCTAGTGGGTGTCCCCTGCATCCCCCAGGGAAGGGGATGGGGACAGGATGGGGGGGGGGATGAGCTCACCCCGCGTCCTTCCCCCAGAGGGGCTCCAACTATGGCTCGCTGATGACGGGAGAGGGGCAGTTCCAGGTCTACGCCAAGACGGCGTATTACAAGGTATGGGGACACGGGTGTGGGGCTGGGGACCCGCACCCCACTGGGCACCCACCGCACCCCCGCCTGTCCCCAGGGCAACCTGGTGGCCGTCAAGCACCTCAACCGTAAGCGGATCGAGCTGACGCGCAAGGTCCTGTTCGAGCTGAAGCACGTAGGTGGGGTTGGGGTGGGCCGGGGGTCCCCGCAGTGGGGCAGAGCCCCACACTTGGCTGCCCCCGCAGATGCGAGATGTCCAAAATGAACACCTGACGCGCTTCATCGGCGCCTGCACCGATCCCCCAAATATCTGCATCCTGACCGAGTACTGCCCGCGTGGGAGCCTGCAGGTGCCGGGGTGGGGGGGGGTCCCTGCACCCCAAAAAGGGGGGGTCCCATCACGTAGAGCCCACCAACCTGAGTTTGGTGCCCCACGGCGCTGCGTGGGATGGGGGGACAGCGCTGTGCCCTCCCTGCATCCCCAGGACATCCTGGAGAACGAGAGCATCACGCTGGACTGGATGTTCCGCTACTCCCTCACTCTCGATATCGTTAAGGTACCGAGCCAGTTCCCACAAGGAACCCCATTACCCCATTCCCACTGTGGGGTTGGGACCGTGTCCAACCCTTCCCCCCACCCTCTCCTCCAAAACTTGCCCTGCCAGGGGATGCAGTTCCTGCACAACGGTGTCATCATGTCCCACGGCAACCTCAAGTCCTCCAACTGCGTGGTGGACAGCCGCTTCGTGCTGAAGATCACCGACTACGGGCTGGAGAGCTTCCGCGTGGCCCCCGACGGCGACGACTCCCACGCGCTCTTTGCTAGTGAGCCCCATCCCACTGAGCCCCACGCTCCGTCCCTGAGGTCCCTGCCCGGCTGACCCCGTCCTGGTGCCGCAGAGAAGCTGTGGACGGCTCCGGAGCTGCTGCGCATGGAGGTACCGCCGGCCCGCGGGACGCAGAAGGGCGACGTGTACAGCTTCGGCATCATCCTGCAAGAGATCGCGCTGCGCAACGGCGTCTTCTACGTGGAGGGACTGGACCTGAGCCCCAAAGGTGGGAGGGGGATGGGGGACGTCGTCGGGGACGTGCTGGGTATGGGGGATTCGACGCAGTGTTGGGTTCTTAGATGCGCTGTTGGGTTCTTGGATGGGTTGTTGGGTTCTTGGACTCATTGTTGGGTTCTTGGATGGGGGTGTTGGGTTTTTGGACTCATTGTTGGGTTCTTGGATGGGTTCTTGGGTTCTTGGACTCACTGTTGGGTTCTTGGATGGGTTATTGAGTTCCTGAACTCAGTGTTGGGTTCTTGGGTGGGTTACTGAGTTCTTGGATTCACTGTTGGGTTCTTGGATGGATTCTTGGACTGACTGTTGGGTTCTTGGGTGGGTTATTGAGTTTTTGGATGCACTGTTGGGTTCTTGGATGGATTCTTGGACTCACTGTTGGGTTCTTGGATGGGTTCTTGGGTTCTTGGACTCACTGTTGGGTTCTTGAACTCACTGTTTGGTTCTTGGATGCGCTGTTGGATTCTTGGACCTATTATTGGATTCTTGGATGGACTGTTCCATTCTTGGAATCTCTGTTGGGTTCTTGGACATGCTGTTGGGTTCTTGGACCTACTGATGGGTGCTCATCCCTGCAGAGATCATCGAGCGGGTGAAGAGTGGGGAGCGCCCCAGCTTCCGCCCCTCGGCCAACGTGGGGTGCCACATGGAGGAGCTGGGCCAGCTCATGCAGCACTGCTGGGCCGAGGACATCCTGGAGCGCCCCGACTTCAACCAGATCAAGGTCCAGCTCCGCAAGTTCAACAGGTGCCTCCACCTCCCATCCCCCCGCAGGAGGAACCCCCGAACGTCCCCACGCAACCTCTGACCCCTCCGCCGCAGGGAGAGCAGCAGCAACATCCTGGACAACCTGCTGTCGCGCATGGAGCAGTACGCCAACAACCTGGAGGAGCTGGTGGAGGAGCGCACCCAGGCCTACCTGGAGGAGAAGCGCAAGGCTGAGGCTCTGCTCTACCAGATCCTGCCCCAGTGAGCGCCGGGGGCCCAGCCCTCCGTAACCATCATCCCCTCCCTTCATCCCGCTGGGTCCTCCATGGGGTGCCCTGCATGGCTGGGGGAGCTGGGACACCCTGGGTGGGGTGGGGTGGACTGGGGACCCTAAGGACCCTGCTCTATGAGTTGGGGTGCCCAATGGGTGCCCCCAGAACCCCGCTGGGGGTGCTCAGCAGGATGGAGACCCCCCCCAGGAGCACGGCGTGGTCTGGGGGTGGGGACACGGAGAGAGGGGCCACGTCCCCCCTCACCCATCCCCGTGTCCCCAGCTCGGTGGCGGAGCAGCTGAAGCGTGGGGAGACGGTGCAGGCGGAGGCGTTCGACAGCGTCACCATCTACTTCAGCGACATCGTGGGCTTCACGGCGCTGTCGGCCGAGAGCACCCCGATGCAGGTGGTGACGCTTCTCAACGACCTCTACACCTGCTTCGATGCCATCATCGACAACTTCGACGTCTACAAGGTGGGGGACAAGGGCTCCCTGTGCATCCCACCCCTCCTCCGGGCTGGCCGTGAGCCCACCCTGTGTCCCCCCCCACCCCCCCCCCCCCCACACCTCAGGTGGAGACCATCGGGGACGCCTACATGGTGGTGTCGGGGCTGCCGGTGCGCAATGGGAAGCTGCACGCGCGCGAGGTGGCACGCATGGCGCTGGCGCTGCTGGACGCCGTCCGCTCCTTCCGCATCCGCCACCGCCCGCAGCAGCAGCTCCGGCTGCGCATCGGCATCCACACGGGTCAGCAAGGGGGGGGGACGTGGACTCCTGGGGGTGGAGGTGGGGGTGGGGTGACCGTAGGGGATGTTGGGGTGGGGGTGGGGGTGTAGGGGTGAGGGAGGAGGCGCTGGGGTGGAGATGGGGACGTGGTGCCCATAGGGGATGTTGGGATTGGGATGGAGATGGGGATGTGATGACCGTAGGGGATGTTGGGGTGGGGGTGGGGGTGTAGGGGTGAGGGTGGGGGCATAGGGTGGAGATGGGGACGTGGTGCCCATAAGGGATGTTGGGATGGGGGTGGAGATGGGGGTGTGGTGACTGTAGGGGATGTTGGGGTGGGGGTGGGGGCATAGGGGTGAGGGTGTGGGCATTAGGGTGGAGATGGGGACGTGGTGCCCATAGGGGATGTTGGGATGGGGGTGGAGATGGGGGTGTGGTGACCGTAGGGGATGTTGGGGTGGGGGTGGGGGTGTAGGGGTGAGGGTGGGGGCATTAGGGTGGAGATGGGGACGTGGTGCCCATAGGGGATGTTGGGATGGGGGTGGAGATGGGGGTGTGGTGACTGTAGGGGATGTTGGGGTCGGGGTGGGGGTGTAGGGGTGAGGGAGGAGGTGCTGGGGTGGAGATGGGGAAGTGGTGCCCATAGGGGATGTTGGGATTGGGATGGAGATGGGGACATGGTGACCGTAGGGGATGTTGGGATGGGCGTGAAGGTATTGGGGTGGAGATGGGGATGTGGTGCCCATAGGGGATGTTGGGATTGGGATGGAGATGGGGACATGGTGACCGTAGGGGATGTTGGGATGGGCGTGAAGGTATTGGGGTGGAGATGGGGATGTGGTGACCATAGGGGATGTTGGGATTGGGGTGTTGGGGTGGGGATGTTGATGTCGTGCCCATAGGGGATGTTGGGATTGGGGTGGGGGTGTTGGGATGAGGGTGGGGGCATTGGGGTGGAGATGGGGATGTGGTGACCATAGGGGATGTTGGGATTGGGGTGGGGGTGTTGGGATGAGGGTGGGGGCATTGGGGTGGAGATGGGGACATGGTGACCGTAGGGTATGTTGGGATGGGGGTGTTGGGGTGGAGGTGGGGACATGGGGGTGGGGATGGGGACATAGTGACCGTAGACGATGTTGGGATGTGGTTGGGGACATTGGAGTAGGGATGGGGACATGGTGACCATAGGGATTGTTGGGATGGGAGCATTGGAGTTGGGATTGGCACATGGCTTCCTTACAGCTCACTGGGGTTTGGATGGGAACATGGCACCCACGTTGGTCAGAGAGAACGGGGATGTGGCATCCATATGGGGTCAGAGGGGATAAGGACAGAAATATGGCAAATGTGGGGTCGGTGGGGATGGGGTGGGGGGGCTAGGGGCTCACTGGGGGCCACGCAGGGCCCGTCTGTGCTGGTGTGGTGGGCCTGAAGATGCCCCGGTACTGCCTCTTCGGGGACACCGTGAACACGGCCTCACGCATGGAGTCCAACGGTGAAGGTGAGAGTATGGGGCCGGGCGGGGGGGCTGGGGGGCACCCATGGGTGCTGATGGGGCTGTCCCCATCCAGCCCTGAAGATCCACATCTCGGCGGTGACCAAAGCGGTGCTGGAGGAGTTCGGCTGCTTCGAGCTGGAGCTGCGGGGTGACGTGGAGATGAAGGTGAGGACCCCCGGCCCCAGTCCACCCCCAGTAGGGCCCCCCAGTGATCCCCAAGTCGGGTCCCACCCCGTGAGCAATGGATACTGTCTGTACCCCCGATCCCACGGGCACCCCTTGCACCTCAATCCCTATGGGGGCACTGGGAACCCCCGGGACCCCAATCCCAGTGGGGCAGTGGGAGCCCTTTGGACCCCGATCCCAACAGAACAGTGCCACCCTCAGCACCCCGATCCCAATGGGCCACAGGCGCTCCTGATCCCAGTGGGAACCCACCGTGCTCTCATCCCAATGGGGGGTACCCTCTAGACCCCTCCCCCACCTCCAATGGGATCCAGGTGCCCCCTGCACCCTGCCCCACACTGCCCAGAGCCCTCGGTGTGCCCCCATAGCCCCACTGGGTAACAGGGCTCCCTGACCCCGCTGTCCCATAGGGTAAGGGCAAGGTGCGGACCTACTGGCTGCTGGGAGAGCGTGGGAGCAGCAACGCGGGGCTGAGCCCCCCCCACCCCCCGCACCCGGAGCCCCCCAGGTGGGGCCATACGGGGGACAAACCCCAAAGCTCCGGGGGTGGGGTGGGGGTGGGGGGGCTCAAGCCCGGCACCGGCCGTGATGGTGCTCGGAGGAGTGGGACGGGGCGGTCCCCGTGTCCCGGTGTGGGTCAGTGCCCCCCCCCCACCCCGGGGCGGCGGCACCGGAGCGATGGATTTTTGTAATAAAGCTGTGTGTGCGGTCATTGTGTGTCTGTATTCCATCCCCCCCGACCCCGACGCCGACCCCCCTCATATCGTGGTCCCACTGAGCAACGGGGGTGCCCCCACCACCACTGTGGGGAACACGTATGTAGGGGCGGCTCAGGGAAATGGGGAATAAGAAACTGGAAGGGGGGGGTGAGAGGGAGGGGAGGATTGATATGGGGACGGGGTCACGAGGGGGGGTGGCGCGATTAGGGTTAGGGTTAGGGTTAGGGTTAGGGTTAGGGTTAGGGTTAGGGTTAGGGTTAGGGTTTAGGGTTAGGGTTAGGGGGGCGAATGGGAACGTTCCACGCGGTTCTAGAGGGGTCCTGCGGAGGGATCCGGGGGGGGGAAATTGGGGATCCTGGCAGCGCGTGAACCCTGGGGATGGGTTTGGGGGGGCTCGGCTGTGTCCGTCCGGGGGGTATGAGGGGTCCGGGTCCCGTCCGTGCCCACCCGGGGGGGGGATCGCGGTGCGCCCGCCCCGTCCCATCGCGACCCCGGAGCCCAACTCCCACGGACTGTGGGCGTGGTCTGGGAGCGGTCTGACCACGCCCCCAGCTCCTCATTGGTCAACCCGCACCCCTCCGCCCCGCCCCTCCTCCCT